>CAWUFW010011398.1:0-617343 GCA_963921515.1 Calotriton arnoldi
TGCCTACCACTACTACCACCCTTAGCCAGGGGGCTGGATGCCTACCACTACTACCACCCTTAGCCAGGGGGGCTGGATGCCTACCACTACTACCACCCTTAGCCAGGGGGGCTGGATGCCTACCACTACTACCACCCTCACCCAGGGGGGCTGGATGCCTACCACTACTACCACCCTTAGCCAGGGGGCTGGATGCCTACCACTACTACCACCCTTAGCCAGGGGGCTGGATGCCTACCACTACTACCACCCTCAGCCAGGGGGCTGGATGCCTACCACTACTACCACCCTCACCCAGGGGGGCTGGATGCCTACCACTACTACCACCCTTAGCCAGGGGGCTGGATGCCTACCACTACTACCACCCTCACCCAGGGGGGCTGGATGCCTACCACTACTACCACCCTTAGCCAGGGGGGCTGGATGCCTACCACTACTACCACCCTTAGCCAGGGGGGCTGGATGCCTACCACTACTACCACCCACACCCAGGGGGGCTGGATGCCTACCACTACTACCACCCACACCCAGGGGGCTGGTTGCCTACCACTACTACCACCCTTAGCCAGGGGGCTAGATGCCTACCACTACTACCACCCTCACCCAGGGGGCTGGATGCCTACCACTACTACCACCCTTAGCCAGGGGGGCTGGATGCCTACCACTACTACCACCCTTAGCCAGGGGGGCTGGATGCCTACCACTACTACCACCCTTAGCCAGGGGGGCAGGATGCCTACCACTACTACCACCCACACCCAGGGGGGCTGGATGCCTACCACTACTACCACCCACACCCAGGGGGCTGGATGCCTACCACTACTACCACCCACACCCAGGGGGCTGGATGCCTACCACTACTACCACCCCCACTCATAGGATGGACAATGCATGACACAACAAGCACACCACAACCTAGGGAATGCAAGATAAAGACATCCCCCCACCACCATGACAAGCGTGTGTAGGCTGTGTCAAATGCCTACAACACCGAACATGACTTTGAACATACAATGTGACCCCCTAGCACATGTGCCACACATATATGTGTGTGGCACCCACAATGCAAGCAGCCCATGACCATTGTGGCAATGGGGCCTAAACCCCCATCATCACAGTGACCAAAGGTAAGTGTGGGGTCCATAGCCGAAGCACATTTTGACCATTGTGGCAATGGGGTCTAAACCCCCATCATCACAGTGACCAAAAGCCAAGTGTGGGGTCCATAGCTGAAGCACATTTTGACCATTGTGGCAATGGGGTCCATAAACCCCCATCATCACAGTGACCAAAAGGCAAGTGTGGGGTCCATAGCTGAAGCACATTTTGACCATTGTGGCAATGGGGTCTAAACCCCCATCATCACAGTGACCAAAAGGCAAGTGTGGGGTCCATAGCTGAAGCACATTTTGACCATTGTGGCAATGGGGTCTAAACCCCCATCATCACAGTGACCAAAAGGCAAGTGTGGGGTCCATAGCTGAAGCACATTTTGAACATTGTGGCAATGGGGTCTACACCCCCATCATCACAGTGACCAAAAGGTAAGTGTTGACAAAGAAAGAGCTGCAACTGCCAAACTGCATGGATCATTCCTGGTCACAGAACCAAAAACTCATCTGTGGCAAAGTAGTGTATGTGTCCCATTGCAACATAAATTGGGGGAGCCAAATACTGCAGTGCAAATGAGACATTCCTTTGGCCATGTGCAGACAAACAACACCCATGGGGGCTGAGACCGTCAACAGTCATCAATGACACAATGACAGAAGTGACCATCAGAATGCAGAACCACATATTTGCACCAATGGGCACACAAATGCAGATATCCTGTGGAGACAGCAGATGTGAGGTGAACAGATACCATACCATGGCAGCAATGGGACACACAAACCATGATCACTGTGCTGACCGATGACCTAGGAGTCCCAGGGACAGCAGGGGAAACACACCAAACAACATACAGCCAATGGCACACCCAAGATATGTCAATGCAGTGGTGCAGATGCACAAACACAAACAGGCAGACCAACACTGTCATCATACACAGCAGGTGAGGGGTGGGGGTGCCAGTGTCCCCAGGCAACCACACAACACATGAGGAGAGCTGAATACCAATCATACAGATGTGCATACACTGCCACACTAAGGTAACTCATGGATCCAAATCCCCTATGTGGGCAAGCAGGCATTGTCAGATGAGAGGGAGCACAAAACACACATGTCACACAGGCACGTAGGAACAACAACTGACACAGCAAGACACAGACACACCACAGCACCACCCCCAGGGCCCCCACAATGTGGTGACCCTGGGCTGAATAAAAATCCCACTGTGATGACAAAGCTAAATGTCGTTCACACTGTGAACCACAGTCAGGTGTCCTGAGCAACAAACTACCATCACACCTACACAAGCACAAATCAATCAGCATGGCCAGTAAGCCAAGGCCAACATGGAGGCAGGGGACTAGCTGGGCAACAACTCCCATCTGCACACACTCAAGACCACACCCCTCGACCTCTAACAATGTGCAGCAGTGAAGTACACATGCACTGGTGACATTGCACATGCACCCATGACTATTCCAGGGTGGTGGGTGGGAACCAAGGTGCAGAAACACATCACACATGGCCACTCAACAAGACTCCTGAATGTCTGACACACTGCACACTACGCTGTACATGGACATGACGGCGATACCACACCAACCAATGGGATCCCAGCCACAGTCACACACCAATGAAGAAGCCAAGGTCACCCACAAAGAACACACATAGACAACAACCAACATTGCAGCCCGGACCCTGAGGAGTGCCAGCAGTCACACACACAACGTGTCACAATCACTGAAAGATAACACGAACTGAAAATCACATGACAGGGGCAAACAACAAGTGCCAAGGGGAAACCTGACTGTGACCCATCTGCGTCTGCACACAAACTCAGCCCTGACAGCAAACACACCTATGGGTGACACCCTGATGACCAGTAATGTGCCATGCACCCACATCACAGAGAACACAGGGAGAAGACTTTGGGGGAACATAGCTCAACTCAGCAAGCATCACAAACAGGTACAACACTAGGGATCACAGCATGCGCAGATAAATGGAAGTGAACACACAGACATGCACATACAACACACACCTTGGGCGCAGGCAATGTCACACGTGTACACACTGCCATGAGGGGACTCCACTCCTGTGTGAGGAAAGCTGTGCCATATGTTGCCTCAGTAGGGCCCCATCATGTCAGCTGAGCACTTGGTCACACAATCAACAATTAGCACCAAATGAGGGCTCCCATCACATCAGCCTGGTCATGGATGTGCCAACGGAATCATCAGCACAGATCCAACACACTTGTATAGCAATGTTGCACTGACTACACGGATGAGTCCTTCCCCATTGATGCCCAAACCTGCATGTCCAGTGGAGATGGCAACACGGTCAGGGAAGTAGACAAATGCAACGATGGCAGGCACAACAGATGTGCAGGGGTGGAAGCCACAGATATGAAATTGCTAATGTAAGTAGGAAACCCATTGCCAAATACTGAACACATGACACCCTCAGATGCTGCTATTGATGACATGGATACACCACATGATAGGACACATTCCCCCTGGACCACATGGGTTCCTGCACAGTAACACTTCATAATCATGAGACCAGATATCACCATCACTGCAGCCAGGGCATGGTTAGCAGCACCAACAACATGTACATCTGAAGCATGAGCACTAGAGAAAAGAAAGTTGCTTTATTCAGCATATGTGTTGATTGAAAACGACGTCCAGAAAAAATAGAGCAAAGGCCAATGGCCAGTCCATTGTCAAAGTTCAAACAGGGTGACACTGGCAGATGTCACCCTACGCATGCCTGCACAAAACCAGGGACAATCCACTAGGAGGGGCAACCGGGGGGGCAGGCCAGGCCGGGGGGGCACCGCAGGGACAGGATCAGGGCTCACCAGGGGGAGTCAGGGAAGGGGTGGTGGGTGCTGGAGAGCCACTGACAACTGCAGTGGAGGTGTCTGACATGGTGTGTGCCGGCACAACTGGGGGGCATGACTCAGATGTCGTGGGTGCCGGCACAACTGCAGTGGACCCTGCAGATGGAGTGGACAGGTCCGCCACTGCAGTGCCCAAGTCAGACAGGGCGGTAGTGGACTCCACTGCAGTGCCTACCTCCAGGGGAGGAGAATGGGGAACAGGCAAGGTGGGTTGGACAGAGGGGAGGACACCCTCACCACATCAGTGGCACAGACAAGCGCAGCGGGGGTGTGGTGCTGGGAGAGCAAGTGGCAGGGGGAGAAGGCCTGATCCTCTTGGGGATGGTATATCTGTGGGTGGGGGAACCTGGGGCAGGATGTGGTGGGGGCACCTGTGCAGTGGGGGCCTGAGGGATGGAGGACGGAGACCTTGTGCCTGAGCTGCAGGGCGGTGGCGGGGTCTTGCTCTTAGGACTCCGGGGGACTTGCGGGTGGGGGCCTCAGTCCGTCTGCGCCTGGGGAGGGTGTCCGGGGGCGAGGGGCACTCTGCTCCGTGTGGGTGGGCTTCCTCTTCCCCCGGGATGCTGGAGCAGCTTCATCGGTGGGGAAGAGGCCGAGGTCACAGAGGAAGAGCTGCTGTGACTTTGGGGTTGCAGGTGAGGCAAGGGAGGGTGCTTTGGAGGGAGAGGGAACTGAGGACTGCGCAGTGCATGTGGATGCGTGTGTGTGTCCCAGGGCCCCATCCCCTGTGAATCTGGCTTCAGTCCCCTGAATGTGCGTGCGTGTGCGTTTTGTCATTGGCGTGTGTGTCAGTGTGCTGGATGTGTGTGTGCTGGTGTGTGCCTGTGCCGGTGTGTGTGTGCTTGGGACGGGTAAGGTGCTGGGGAGTGTGGATGGAGCAGAGGCAGGAGGGGTGAGGGACCGTTTGAGGAGGGACACTGCTGCCGTCAGGGAGGAGTCCATGGACCTATTGCCCCTCTGTAGGTCAGACATGCCCGATGAGATGCCCTCCATGAACGACACCAGCTGAGTCAACAGCGCGGTGTGCGCATGGAGGACACTCAGCATGGCTGTCTGCCCTACATGGAGCTGGCGAAGGAGGTACACAGACTCCTCACTCAGGGCAGCAGGGGACACAGGGGCAGGGGGTGCGGTGCCTGGCCCAAAGGAGACACGCTCCCGGACATGGGAGCCTCCACGGACCTGGGGAATGGGAGCCGATGGGAGGGCGGTGGTGGTGCTGGTGGTGGCGGGGACAGCAACACTAGCTGGGGTGTGGTGGCTGCTGACACCCGCCTCCACAAGGGAGTCATCCTCCGAGTTGCTCCGGTCCTCAGCTGAGGTGGATGCTGCTGAGGACTCCTCGGTGTGGCTCCCCTCGCCCTCCGTGCCACTGGGTCCCTCCGACCACTCCTCGGCTGCTGACCCAGTCTGGCTCTCTGGCTCCTCCTGGTCCGTGGAGCTGTCCCCTTCCGTGGCCGTGGATGTATCTGCAAACAATGGGGATACAGACAGACATCAGTCACCTGCACATAACGCACACACCACTGTGAGCACAGCACATCACAGAGCAAGCCCTGGCATCATTAGTTGTACATTGCTAAAAGTGCCCTAATTGAACAGGAGAAGTCAATTGTCAGTCTGATGCCAAGCATGGCACTCACATCCCACATGGCCTTGCACCCATCTGTCTGGTGTCTGTTGGATTGCAACACCCCAGTGTTGACACATGCACCAAGTACACAGTAGTTGGACAGTGCAGAGGACACGGTGTGGCATGTGGACATGCACACATCACAGCTCTTGCCACTGAGTCAGTACAGGTTTCCGGATGAAAGGGATGCCCAGAGTCAAATAGGAAATGCATGTGATGCATACCAGCGACAGACACCATGATGCACCCATGTCCTGATAGCCAGCGCCACTAAGGTGTGCATGTAGCACATGTCACTCCCCTGCAGGCTCACCAATCAGTAGACACATGCCATGTCGGAGGCATGACTGCAAAGTCATACATCACTGTCTCAGTGATGTATGACTTTGCAGCCAGACAACAACACTCTGCACTGTGTCACAATAGTAGGTCATGGGGAATGCAAGTCCTGGAGCTGCACAAGTGCACATGTACATCCCCCCACAACACATCCTCTTAACCCTCATCTGTCCAGGTCATACCTATTGGACATATGGTAGACCTGTGACACTACCCTCTGAACCTGAGCCCCTCACACTCTGCTGTGCATGGGGAACAGCTGCCTGAACTTCACATTCACATGCCCCAGTCTGCATGGGCAGCTGATCAGACACCTATGTGTCACACAAGTATCGTCTCCTATGGTCACATCTCCAGTGGCATGCTGAGCCCCTACCAAGAAACTCCACAGCAGTCCTGGCGACTAATCCACAGCACACTGACACAGAGGCAGACACCTGAGGGGTCAAATCACTGCGCACAATGTGTCAGCTGATACACGGGAGTGGGAGTACAGAGTGTATTGTATGGCCTGGAGTAGGCATGACTGTCCAGCCCCACATGAATGAGGGATGAGCCCTGGACTGTAGGCAGCTGGCTAAGTATGTGTGACACACGTCATATACATACTCCTGGGGCCCAAACATTGTTCCCACCCGCAGCATGGGTGTGTGCCAGATACCCCAGCCACATGTGGTGGATCAGCTCAGCAATTGGACCACAGATCAAAGTAACACGCTGAATACATGTCAGAATACAGGCATTGTGTAAGCAATGGACCCACCCATGATGCCCACCACAGAGTCAGGGAAACAGATGCTGTCTCCCACCTTGAGTCAAGCAAACTGCAAGGACACAGTCCTAAGTGACAGAATTCCCTGCATGTAAGGGCCACACCTGGGTATCAGATGAGGAGTGGGCAGTGCACAATAGAGGGACATGGCTCCTGGACAACATGACTGCTGTACTGTGGCAGTTTAACCAGGCCCGAGGAGGGCACATAGCATGTTAGACAGAGTTCACAGTGCAGTCTTTGACTCACCCCCTCCTTGCTGCTCTCTGGCCTTCAGCTGCCCATCCAGGTCTGGAAAGACCACCGCCAGGATCCTGAGCATGTGGGGGTCAGGGTCCGTGTTCCGCCCCTCCTGCGAGGAGGCGACAGCTTCAGCTGGACCCGTGCAATCCTCCGGGTCCAGCCCCGAAGGTCCTGCCACCTCTTTTGGCAGTTGCGGATCCGGCGCTTGTAGACCCCCACGGACCGGACAGCCCGGACGATGTCCTTCCATATCTCCTGCTTCCGATGGGCAGAAGCCTGTCAGGATGACAAAGTGATAAGGCCATTACTACACATGCAACATATCCGTGCATGACACAGTTGCATATACATGTCGCAATCACAGGGGCACATGGTGTACACAGGCAGTGCACGGCTGCCCATGGACAGTTTTCCAGAAGTCACTACATGGTATCATTGCATGGGGAGTAAAACCCTGTTCAGAAGCACTGTCACTGCACCATACCTGTCCAGTGCAAGTCACTACACACTATGGGGGTGACAACTACTCAGTGAGCCTGCTAGCCAGTGGCGTGCAGACTCTCAGCCTTGCTAGTCAGACAAAATGCACATTCAGAAAGGCAGTGCACAGGACACTCACCTGCTCCCCTGGTGTCCCATACAGCTTGCTGTACTGTGGAAGTAGGCTGTCCAGCAGGGCCTGGTTCTCCTCAAGGCTGAAGGCTGGGGCTCTCTCCACAGTACGTGCCATTGCAGGGTCCAGAGGGGCAGAGACAGCAGCAGTGCAGTGGCAGATGTCGTCCTGGAGCATGTAGTGCAGGCAAGTGGGCTCTCAGGGGAACAGCCAGCAATATATATGTGCTGGAGAGGCAGATCCTGTCCCTTGTGTCCAAAGTGATAGGTCCAAGTCGTTTGCATCTTCTGAATCTGGCCAATCCATGGAATAGCAGCACCAAAACACGCCCACAGCATCCTTCAAATCTTCAACTTCATGACATACATGATTTTGCAACATTGTTGTGGGTGACCAACTGAATTCCCAGCAACCGACTCGTTCGAAATTCGAAAACGCGTCCGTTGCCAGGCAAGCCCATTGTCAATGGGTGCGCACCGATCGGTCCATTGCGGTACAACGCGTACAGGGTACAACGCGTACCCGCACACATTGAAGGCAATGGGCCGGCCGGAGGCACCGATCGGTCCATTGCGGTACAACGCGCACAGGGGTACAACGCGTACCCGCACACATTGAAGGCAATGGGCCGGCCGGAGGCACCGATCGGTCCATTGCGGTTCAACGCGCACAGGGGTACAAGGCGTACCCGCACACATTGAAGGCAATGGGCCGGCCGGAGGCACCGATCGGTCCATTGCGGTTCAACGCGCACAGGGGTACAACGCGTACCCGCACACATTGAAGGCAATGGGCCGGCCGGAGGCACCGATCGGGTCCATTGCGGTTCAACGCGCACAGGGGTACAAGGCGTACCCGCACACATTGAAGGCAATGGGCCAGCCGGAGGCACCGATCGGTCCATTGCGGTACAACGCGCACAGGGGTACAACGCGTACCCGCACACATTGAAGGCAATGGGCCGGCCGGAGGCACCGATCGGTCCATTGCGGTTCAACGCGCACAGGGGTACAAGGCGTACCCGCACATTGAAGGCAATGGGCCGACCGGAGGCACCGATCGGTCCATTGCGGTTCAACGCGCACAGGGGTACAACGCGTACCCGCACACATTGAAGGCAATGGGCCGGCCGGAGGCACCGATCGGTCCATTGCGGTTCAACGCGCACAGGGGTACAAGGCGTACCCGCACACATTGAAGGCAATGGGCCGGCCGGAGGCACCGATCGGTCCATTGCGGTTCAACGCGCACAGGGGTACAACGCGTACCCGCACACATTGAAGGCAATGGGCCGGCCGGAGGCACCGATCGGTCCATTGCGGTTCAACGCGCACAGGGGTACAACGCGTACCCGCACACATTGAAGGCAATGGGCCGGCCGGAGGCACCGATCGGTCCATTGCGGTACAAGCGCGCACAGGGGTACAACGCGTACCCGCACACATTGAAGGCAATGGGCCGGCCGGAGGCACCGATCGGTCCATTGCGGTACAACGCATCACTGTACATGTGACTGGCATAGGTCAGCATGCCTGTCTCAGATGGACATATGCCAGCCACAGATAGCTCCCAGGGAGTGAGGGGCACACCTACATCACGACAGCCTGTCCAAACCTTATCATAAGGCATGTAAGGCTGCATTTCCTATTGTGTGTATGTTGGTGTACATGTTGTCCTGTGGGTGTCACCTGTGGGCAGCCACCCCCAGGCTGTGCACGTGTTCATGGGGACAGGATCCTGGGTGTTACGTGTACGTGACCACTGTGATGTGCAACTGTTCATATCTGTGCATGTGTCATTGTCACATTTCACAGTGGTGTTTGTGTATGTCATGTCACATACCCCGTGAGTCCCATGTGGGACGGTATGTTTGAGCCAGGGTGTCCCAGTGGCACAATAGTGATGGCCCTCCACAGTCTTTGTGCATGTAGTGTTTACAATGTCTCTGATTTCATGTGCACAATGGGAGACAGTCTCCACATCCACGTTGTGTGTGCATGGACTCTGATGTTGTGCGTGTGTGTCACAGACGTCCTTGTCTGTCCTGCCATGGCAAGTGTGGCCACTACCTGTGGGGGTCATTTTTGTTTTGCTGTGGTGTACACATGATACTCCAGGTGATGCCAGTGTCCATGTGGCATTACAGGGTCCCTGGGAATGTACCTGTCGTTGAGCTGTGGTGCCTGGGGCACATCTGTCCTCACATGTCACTGTGGGGGGTGACTGTGACACGGCATCATGATATCCAATGGGCCAACCTGGGACAAATTGATGCCACCTGTAGGACCGTGTTGACAGATGTTGGCCATGTATGTACCATACATGTCCTTCCGGTACTGCACACTTCATGTAGTTGTGCCTCATGATGATGTATGTTGGGATCTTGAGTGTGTTCAATGCCGCATATGTGGGTGACTGACGATCTTGCTTACTTCTCCTCTGCACTGCAGGGCTCCTGCTGTCCATCGGCCATTCCCAGACCTGGCAACGATGGTGGAACGGGACAGCATCCAACGGTACCGCTTCACCAGGCAGCTGATTGAGGATTTGGCAGTGCAGTTGTCCCCACATTTGCAGCCTGGCCGGCCGTATCCTACAGCGCTGACCCCCAAGGTGAAGGTGATGGCAGCCCTACACTTCTTTGCCACCGGTACCTTCCAACATACTGTGGCGTCTGCTGGTGGGATGTCACAGACCATGTTCAGCCGTGTGCTCCGCGATGTTTTGGCGGCAATGTTGCTCTTCCTGAACCGGTACATCTATTTCCCTAGACTGCGACGACTCACTGACGTGAAGAGTGACTTTTATGCCCTGGGGAGGATGCCGCATGTAATTGGCTCCATTGATGGGACACATGTGGCTTTGGTACCACCACAGGCCCAGGAGCAGGCCTACAGGAACCGCAAGCACTACCACTCGGTCAATGCACTGGTGGTGTGTCTTGCAGACATGACCATCACACACGTTTTTGCCCGTTTCCCTGGTTCAGCACACGATGCCTTTGTGATGAGGAGTAGTCGCATCCCCAGGATGATGGCACAGATGCAGAACCAGCGTGCCTGGCTTGTCGGTGTGTACTGACTTTGTGCCATTGTGTGTGATCTGATCTGTAGTATTCCGCCCACTTTTCCAAGTCAGCTGATGTGCACTTGTCTGTCCGTAGGTGACTCGGGATACCCCAACATGCCGTGGTTGCTGACACCCCTCAGGAACCCTGTGACACCTGCCCAGATGCGCTACAATGAGGCACATGGTCGGACCAGGAGAGTGATTGAGCGGACCTTTGGTCTCCTGAAGAGCCGCTTCCGCTGCCTGGACAAGACCGGAGGGTCCCTCCCATATGCCCCTGCGAAAGTGTGCAAGATTATCATCGTCTGCTGCATGCTCCACAACCTGGCAGTGCGGAAGGAGTTGCCTCTCATCCAGGATGACGATGACCAACATCCGCCACCTGTGGAGGATCCTGGCCTGGACCACGATGCCAGTGACGATGATGATGATGATGGTGATGGTGATGTCCGCACACAGCTCATCACCAACTTCTTTAGCTGAATGTGAGTATCCTGAGGTGTCATGTGAATGATGTGAGTTGGCATGATGTGTGGGTGGGGCTCTGGCGCTGTTGGAGTGTGTCCATGGGCTACTTGACTGGATGTGTGTTGCGATGTGTGGTTACAGGTGGGCTGTACTCCCCAACAGTGTTGACATGCTAACTTGGTTCTGGGTGGGTATCTTGTAACATGTATTGTGCATGAGTTTTGCTGTTCTGTCCTGTACTGCATTGCTTTTGACTGTGTGTCATTTCTGTCCTTCACAGGGTACTTTCAGATTCGTTTGGTCAACTGTGTCCACCGACGACGTGATTGCACATCCAGGCTGGTAGCTGTTGTGTCCCTACAGGTGATGTGCGCCACACCCATGGACTTCCTTCCGTCTACAGTTGTTGACTGTGTGCCCGCTACCAGGTGGGGTTACCTTGCATCTGTAGTGGTTACGGCATTTTGCTACTGTGTAATAAACCTGTGCTTCACTTAGTGATGTGCGTTGTCTGTGGTCACACATTTGACTGCCATTTGCTTACTGCACCTGTGGGCTACTTGACTACAACTGGGAATGGGTGTGGTGTCTGTGCATTGCACCGTCTTCCCTGGCAACATCAGTGTAGGCAATGAGTCAGATGGCCTAGGTGTGTATGTGTTGTGTAGCCCTGGTGGTGTGTCTCCCTCATATGTGTCATGTTGCCTGTACTCACATGCCTGTGTTGTCCTTGCTGTTGCAGTTCGCATACACTGTGTAATTTTGCAGTTCATCATCCCCATAACAGCACCCATGTTGGAATCACGACAGAGGCAAGTATGGTGTATTAGTGTGTTTATTGTGATACATTTGTGTTAATAGTGCATAGGATGGGTTGTGCTGTACATGAATCTTGCAATCCCAAGTTCCTAGGTGAATTGAAAGTCCGGGTAGACAGGATCCCCAGTATCGGGGCCACAGTTGTCTGACACATTGGTCCAACTTGTACTCCCCATGCAATGTGTGGGAGTAGTGTTACCGTCAACAGGGTGAACAGTCTGTGCACAAAGGCGAACATCCAGAACAGGTTCAGGCTTCCTGGGAGTTGCGCTTGGCCATCGGCCTCTCACTTTTCCCTCCTCGGACGACCCCTCTTCTTGGGGAGGGGCCCTCAAGTGCAGGCTGCTGCGGTGCAGGGGACTCTCCGCCAGAGTCCTCCTCCCTCCCTGTGGCAGTTGCAGTTTGTTCGGCACCAGATGTTGTTGGCACACAGGGAGGTGTGGACTGGTTGCTGTTCATCTGGCGGAGGCATTGTAAAATGTCCCTGTGCACCGCCGTCATCTCATGCAGTACATCCCACTTGGACTCCACGCGGGACATGTGTGAGTCCACACGGGACATGTGTGACTCCACGTGGGACATGTGGGAGTCCAAGCGGGCATGATGGGCAGCCTGCTGCTGTTTGATGTCTCTGAGGAGCCCCACTACCTGGCTGAGCTCTCCGGTGCTGGACTGGTACGCATCAGCTATGCGTACCAGTTGTGGGTCGTCATGCACACCAGCAACGTCTGCAAGCAGCGACCTCTGTCTCCCACCCCTCCCACCACCCCTGCTGACATATGCAGTGTGTGCAGTTGCACGCACAGATAACCCTGGTCCACCTTGGGGGTTGGTGGTGTCCATGGCCCCAGGTTGGTCCAGGGTCACTGCGCTGGTGTTGCTCCTTATTCTGTCCATGTCGGCAGGGATGGTATTCGTGGTGACAGTCGTTGTAGGGGTGGGTGCAGGGAGTGCAGCTGGTGGTCCTGCTGGTGCTGCAGCTGGTGGTCCTGCTGGTGCTGCATGTTGACTTGCACCGGATGTGCCAGGTTGTTCATCGTCCGAGGAGGACAGAGGCTGTACGACGCCAGTGAGCTCGGCATCCTCTTGAGCCTGGGACTGGGACTCCTCAGCGTCTGCTGCTGTGTCCCCATCATCACCTGTTTTTGGGAGACACAAACAATGTATGTCATGTTTCTGCAGGCATCAGTGGTTGACACACATGACAGTTGTGACTGTACCTCTGGGTGCGGGCCTGTACATTGCATTGTCCTAAGTCGTCACAGTCAGGGGTTGATATTGGTGTGGCACATTGTCCTGCATTATTTGGGCATTTCTATGTATTTTCTGGGGTGTGAACATGGTCTGCATTGCTTGTGTTTGGTTGACAGCCAGACCTCCTTCCCACCCAGCCAGCCAGTCAGTTATCCCACCATGGAACGTGCTTGCGTTGCAGGGAGTGGAAGTTGTCTCTCAGGATGTCAGTCAGTGGTGTCCTGCTGTTTGTTGGTGCACAGTTGGCAGCAGGGCCTTGTGCTCCCCACAGCAGTAGCCAGTGTCAGCCATCTTGTGAGTCCTTCTCCACTCCCTGTGATGTGAGCATGGTTCAGGGTGGTGTTGATGGGACAGTTGTGGGGGTGAGCTATGTCTGTGACTACGACTCCCATCATGCCATTGCCTCCACCCCCCTTCCCAGCATGCCCATGCTTCCTTCCTTTTGACTCTGCTTCCCTGTGGGGTGGGCTGGCTGTGCTGACAGGATGGCTGGGAGTGTTGTCCTGGCAGTTGTTTGGCTAAGAGTCCCAAGAGTGTCCCTGTGCTTCACACAACATAACCCAGGGTGGTGGTGCTTTGTGGGATCTTGTGTTAGGATGGAGGGCATTGCATTCTACCAGGTGGGTACTGTGGAGTTTGTGTTGGGGAGGGTGTGAGGGGAGGTGCTGGTGACTATAGTCAGTGCTGCAAGTCCCCCTTCCCACCCAGCCAGCCAGATATCCCACCATGGAACGTGCTTGCATTGCAGGGAGTGTAAGTTGTCTCTCAGGATGTCAGTCAGTGGTGTCCTGCTGTTTGTTGGTGCACAGTTGGCAGCAGGGCCTTGTGCTCCCCACAGTAGTAGCCAGTGTCAGCCATCTTGTGAGTCCTTCTCCACTCCCTGTGATGTGAGCATGGTTCAGGGTGGTGTTGATGGGCCAGTTGTGAGGCTGAGCAATATCTGTGACTACGACTCCCATCATGCTATTGCCTCCACTCCCCTTCCCAGCATGCCCATGCTTCCTTCCTTTGACTCTGCTTCCCTGTGGGGTGGGCTGGCTGTGCTGACAGGATGCCTGGGAGTGTTGTCCTGGCAGTTGTTTGGCTAAGAGTCCCAAGAGTGTCCCTGTGCTTCACACAACATAACCCAGGGTGGTGGTGCTTTGTGGGATCTTGTGTTAGGATGGAGGGCATTGCATTCTACCAGGTGGGTACTGTGGAGTTTGTGTTGGGGAGGGTGTGAGGGGAGGTGCTGGTGACTATAGTCAGTGCTGCAAGTCCCCCTTCCCACCCAGCCAGCCAGATATCCCACCATGGAACGTGCTTGCATTGCAGGGAGTGTAAGTTGTCTCTCAGGATGTCAGTCAGTGGTGTCCTGCTGTTTGTTGGTGCACAGTTGGCAGCAGGGCCTTGTGCTCCCCACAGCAGTAGCCAGTGTCAGCCATCTTGTGAGTCCTTCTCCACTCCCTGTGATGTGAGCATGGTTCAGGGTGGTGTTGATGGGACAGTTGTGGGGGTGAGCAATGTCTGTGACTACGACTCCCATCATGCTATTGCCTCCACCCCCTTCCCAGCATGCCCATGCTTCCTTCCTTTTGACTCTGCTTCCCTGTGGGGTGGGCTGGCTGTGCTGACAGGATGGCTGGGAGTGTTGTCCTGGCAGTTGTTTGGCTAAGAGTCCCAAGAGTGTCCCTGTGCTTCACACAACATAACCCAGGGTGGTGGTGCTTTGTGGGATCTTGTGTTAGGATGGAGGGCATTGCATTCTACCAGGTGGGTACTGTGGAGTTTGTGTTGGGGGGTGTGAGGGGAGGTGCTGGTGACTATAGTCAGTGCTGCAAGTCCCCCTTCCCACTCAGCCAGCCAGATATCCCACCATGGAACGTGCTTGCATTGCAGGGAGTGTAAGTTGTCTCTCAGGATGTCAGTCAGTGGTGTCCTGCTGTTTGTTGGTGCACAGTTGGCAGCAGGGCCTTGTGCTCCCCACAGCAGTAGCCAGTGTCAGCCATCTTGTGAGTCCTTCTCCACTCTCTGTGATGTGCGCATGGTTCATGGTGGTGTTGATGGGACAGTTTTGGGGCGGGCAATATGTGTGACTGCGACTCCCATGATGCTATTGGCTACACTGACTTGGCCAGCATACACAGAATTCCTTCCTTTGAGTGGTCTTCACTGTGTGTTGGTGTTGTTGTGGTGGCTACATGTGTGGATGTGTTTGTTAGTTCTATTTGTGCCACTGCCTAGCTGTAGTTGTGGTTGTGTTTGTACATGTGTTGGCACAGTTGGATGTGACTTTTTTGATGGCATGTGTTGTGTTTCTCTGACTGACATACACATTTTGGGATGATTCTGTTCTGGTTGCTGTGTGATTGCTATGAGTGCATGGTTTGACTCTCCCCTTGACAGTGATGTGTGTGTGTTTTGTGGCAGTATATTGTGTACATTTGTTGTGTACTCACCAGGCTCTGGGATGTCCTCTAGTCCATATATGCTCACTGGCGTTAGGATGGCCCGCACCTTCTCCTCCCAGGGCCTGAGGTATATTGGCTTGGCAGGAGGGCCACTGCCGGTGTGTTGGCTGTTGATGTAGTCTTGCTTCAGCAGTTTCCGTACCCTCCTGCGCACGTCATACCACCTGTTCTGGATGTCGGTCTTTGTGCGCCGACATGGTGATTGGGCGTTCACCCTGTTGATGATCCTCTCCCACATCTTGGTTTTCTGCGACATGGGGGTCTGTTGGACCAATGTGCCAAACAGCTGTGGCTCTACCCTGAGGATCTCGTCTACCAGGACTTCCAATTCACAATCTAGGAACTTGTGATTCTTCTTGGGGGCATGGTGATGGGTGGTGATGGTGAGTGATGTGTGTGTTGGTGTGCAGGTGAGGGTGTGTGAGTGTGTGTTTTGCTGGGTGTATGTGAGGTAGGTATTTGTTGGTGTGCTGCTGGTGTGTGGCTTGTGTGAGGGATGAGCTGTGGGTGTGTGGTTGCTTTCTCTTCGGTGCTGGCAGTGGAATGGCATTTGCAAAGGCTCATGGTAGTGATTTGTGTCCTTTATATAGGTGGAGTTGTGGGTGTGTCTTTGTTCTCTGTCCCCACCCCCCAGTATTTATTGGCTTGGTAATTGCTTGTTTGGCCTTTTTTTGGGTGATTTTTCCTTTGTGTTGTTTGTGTATGTTGGAAACGTTCTTGTGACCGAGTCGGACCCTGCATTGGTCTCGTACGGTGTTTTCCGTTTCGTTCACGCTGTGTTTGTGCAGTTTTCTATGCTGCGTACGCGTCGGTCGCGGTGTTTTGTGTTGCTTCGGCTCGGTTTTGTATGCGTGTCGGTCGTACGGCTTGTCCTCCATCCGACTCGGTCGTGGTTTTCGCGCCTTGCATCGTACTTTGCGGTTTGGAGTTGGCGTGTACGTTTCGGTCGGATTTGTTCCGGGTGCGTGTCGGTCGGTTGGATTCGCGTGTTTTTCCGGCCGGATTGCTATTTTCCGTGCGGCTCGGTCGGTCGACTTGGTTTCGTTACGTGTCGGTCGGATTTTTCGCGCCTTGCATCGTACTTGGCGTGTCGGGCGCCACGGGTACGTGTCGGTCGGTATTTTTTCCGGTTCCGAGTCGGTCGGTGCTTTTTCCGGCCCGAATCGGAATCGACCCCTTTATGTCATTCTGTGCCACTCCACTCTCCTCTACGCCACTCCACTGTATTCTACTTTACTCTAGGCCACTCCACTTTATGCCACTCTACCCTATGCCACTTGACTCTTCACCACTTCACTGCACTCTACGCTACTCTACACTATGCCACTGCACTCAATGCCACTCTACTCTACTACTCTTTACTCCCTGCAACTCTGCTCTATGCCTTTCCACTCTACTCCAAGCCACTATATGCCTGTCCACTACTCTACTCCACTCTAAGCTACTCCACTCAGTACCACTCCACACTACTCCACTGTACTTCATCCCTCTCCATTCCACACAATGCCACTCCACTCTAAATCACTCTACTCTATGCCTCTCTGTTCTATGCCACTCTATGCTACCCTGCAGTACTCCACGCCACTCCATGACACTCTAGTCTATTCCACTCCATGCCACTCTCCTATACGCTACTCCACTCCACACAATGCCACTCTTTGCCAACTTACTCTATGCCACTTCACACTACTTGACGCCACTCCACTCTACGGTGCACAGACAGAATATCGAGTTTGAAATATCGATATACGAAAATATCGAGTTTGAAATATCTTAATGCAGGAATATCGAGAGCAAGAATATCGTGGTCCAGAATATCGACATTAAGGTAAGAAATATCGTTTTTGAAAATATCGAAGTTTATATTAGTGTTATATATTTTAGTATGTATTTTAAAAGTATGTGATGTAATTTTTTTGTATAAGTATTGATTTTGTTTTTAAATATATCTCTTACATTTTTAGTAGTGATTAATTTTATGTTAATTAAATTATGCGTTTTTTAGTTCAGTAGCGGGTTGTGGGTTTATAGGGGAATAGGGTGGGGAGTAATTTAATTATAATACATTAATTAATATTTTTTATTTATTAGTATTTATTTAATTTAGATTTTATAGTGTTAATTGTGGGAATTAATATTTAATTAATTAATTATTAATCGGTTGTTAATTTAGATTAATTAATTAATTGATAATTATGTTAATTGTGTTATTTTTTTAGGAGCGGGTTGTGGGTTTATAGGGGAATAGCGTGGGAAAGTAATTTAATTATAATAAATTAATTATTTTTTAGTATTAATATTTATATAATTTAGATTTTATAGTGTTAGTTGTGGAAATTAATTTATTATTAATTAATTATTAATTGGTGTTAATTATTAATTAATTGGTAATTATGGTAATGGTGTTATTTTTGTAGGAGCGGGTTGAGGGTTTATAGGGGAATAGGGTGGGAAGAAATGTAATTATAATAAAGTAATTCATATTTTTTATTTATTAGTATTTATTTAATTTAGATCTTATAGTGTTAATTGTGGGAATTAATTTTTATTAATTAATTATTAATTGGTTGCTAATTTTTATTAATTAATTAATTGATGATTATATTCATTATGTTATTTTTTTTAGGAGCGGGTTGTGGGTTTATAGGGGAATAAGGTGGAAAAGTAATTTAATTATAATACATTAATTAATTTTTTTATTATCAGTATTTATATAATTTAGATTTTATAGTGTTAATTGTGGACATTCATTTATTATTAATTAATTATGAATTGGTTGTTAATTATTATTAATTAATTGGGAATTATGTTAATTGTGTTATTTTTGTAAGAGCGAGTTATGGGTTTATAGGGGAATAGGGTGGGAAGTAATTTCATTTTAATAAATGTAATAATAATTTTGATATATTAATATTTATTTAAGTTTTTAATGTGTAGTGTTAATTGTGGGCATTCATTTATTAATAATTATTTATCAATTGTTTGTTAATTAATATTAATTAAATATGTCGTAATTAATTATGTTATTTGGGTAATTTTTTAGGAATGGTGGTGGGGTTTATAGGGGAATAGGGTGTGAAGTAATTTATTTAAAATTAATTCATAATTAATTGATAATAAATGGTATTTAATTTATTAAACAATAATTATGGCAATTGTGTAATTAATTTGAGATGTGAGTTGTGGGGTTTATAGTGGTAAAGGGTGTGAAGTAAAGTATTTTCAAATAATTAATAAGTTATTGTTAATTGAAAAAATGTAAACAATTTAAAATTAGTTATGGAAATTGTGTAATGACTTTTATGTGTGTGTTGTGTTTATTGGGGTAGAGGGTGGAAAGTATTTTATGTTTTATTAATTAATAATTATTTGCTCATTATTATTCATTCTTTAATTGATACATTTTTATGGTTATTGTTTACTTTTATTTTGTGTGTGGATTTTGGTTTTATAGGGGTAATGTTTGGTTAGTAAATTAATTTTTATAAGTATTAATTTGATTTTTAATTAATAATATTTGTTTATTTGATAAATAATTAAGTTAATTATGGAGGTACAATTTTAAAACAAATTTAGATGTGTGTTGTGAAATGTGTGGTGTATAGGGTAGGAATTAAAGAATATTTATTTTATGTAACAATTAATGTTTTTGATTATAATTAATTGATAATAAATATAGTTATTTGATTGTACTTTTGTTTTTACATTTTTATAAAATAATGTTTGTTGGTAGTTTTTTTTTTTTTTACATTATAACATGTTTCTATTTTTTGTTATTTTTAATATTTTTGTATATTTTTTATTTTTGTGTTTTTTACAATTTTTGTATTGTAGCTGATCTTTTGTTTTTTAAATTTTTTTATTGACTTTATTGAGAATATTAATTTTAACCCTCTGCTATCCAACACTTTCCCTACTGTTGCACTCACTGGAGTGGGAATAGTAATTTTTACCCTTCCGCTATCCAACACTTTCCCTACTGTTGCACTCACTAGAGTGGGGATCGTAATTTTTACCCCTCCGCTATCCAACACTTTCCCTACTGTTGCAATCACTGGAGTGGCAATAGTAATTTTTACCCCTCTGCTATCTAACACTTTCCCTACTGTTGCACTCACTGGAGTGGAAATAGTAATTTTTAGTTCTCCACTATCCAATACTTTCCCTACTGTTGCACTCACTGGAGTGGGAATAGTAATTTTTACCCTTATGCTATCCAACACTTTCCCTACTGTTGCACTCACTGGAGTGGGAATAGTTATTTTTACCCCTATGCTATCCAACACTTTCCCTACTGTTGCACTCACTGGAGTGGGAGTAGTAGTTTTTATTTCTCCGCTATCCAACACTTTCTCTACTGTTGCACTCACTGGAGTGGGAGTAGTAGTTATTACTTCTCCGCTATCCAACACTTTCCCTACTGTTGCACTCACTGGAGTGTGAATAGTAATGTTTACCCCTCCGCTATCCAACACTTTCCCTACTGTTGCACTCACTGGAGTGGCAATAGTAATTTTTACCCCTCCACTATCTAACACGTTCCCTACTGTTGCACTCACTGGAGTGGGAATAGTAATTTTTAGTCCTCCACTATCCAACACTTTCCCTACTGTTGCACTCACTGGAGTGGGAATAGTTATTTTTACCCCTATGCTATCCAACACTTTACCTACTGTTGCACTCACTGGAGTGGGAATAGTCATTTTTACTTCTCTGCTATCCAACACTTTCCCTACTGTTGCACTCACTGGAGTGGGAATAGTCATTTTTACTTCTCTGCTATCCAACACTTTCCCTACTGTTTCACTCACTGGATTGGGAACAGTAATCTTTACCCTCGGCTATCCAACACTTTCCCTACTGTTGCATTCACTTGAGTGGGAATAGTAATTTTTAACCCTACGCTATCCTACACTTTCCCTACTGTTTCACTCACTGGAGTGGGAATAGTAATTTTTACCCCTACGCTATCCAACACTTTCCCCACTGTTGCACTCACTGGAGTGGGAATAGTACATTTTACCCCTCCACTATGCAAAACTTTCCCTACTGTTGCACTCACTGGAGTGGGAACAGTCATTTTTACCGATGTGCTATCCAACACTTTCCCTACTGTTGCATTCACTGGAGGGAGAATAGTAATTTTTTCACCTCCGCTATCTAACACTTTCCCTACTGTTGCATTCACTGGAGTGGGAATAGTACTTTTTAACCCTACACTATCCAACACTTTCCCTACTGTTGCACTCACTGGAGTGGGAATAGTAATTTTTACCCCTATGCTGTCCAACACTTTCCCTACTGTTGCACTCTCTGGAGTGGGAATAGATATTTTTACCCCTATGCTATCCAACACTTTCCCTACTGTTGCACTCACTGGAGTGGGAATAGTAATTTTTACTTCTCCGCTATCCAACACTTTCCCTACTGTTGCACTCACTGGAGTGGGAATAGTAATTTTTACTTCTCCGCTATCCAACACTTTCCCTACTGTTGCACTCACTGGAGTGGGAATAGTAATTTTTACCCCTCAGCTATCTAATACTTTCCCTACTGTTGCACTCACTGGAGTGGCAATAGTAATTTTTACCCCTCTGCTATCTAACACGTTCCCTACTGTTGCACTCACTGGAGTGGGAATAGTAATTTTTAGTCCTCCACTATCCAACACTTTCCCTACTGTTGCACTCACTGGAGTGGGAATAGTAATTTTACCCCTATGCTATCCAGCACTTTCCCTACTGTTGCACTCAGTGGAGTGGGAATAGTTATTGTTACCCCTATGCTATCCAACACTTTCCCTACTGTTGCACTCACTGGAGTGGGAATAGTGATGTTTACTTCTCCGCTATCCAACACTTTCCCTACTGTTGCACTCACTGGAGTGGGAATAGTAATTTTTACTTCTCCGCTATCCAACACTTTCCCTACTGTTCCACTCACTAGAGTGGGGATCGTAATTTTTACCCCTCCGCTATCCAACACTTTCCCTACTGTTGCAATCACTGGAGTGGCAATAGTAATTTTTACCCCTCTGCTATCTAACACTTTCCCTACTGTTGCACTCACTGGAGTGGAAATAGTAATTTTTAGTTCTCCACTATCCAATACTTTCCCTACTGTTGCACTCACTGGAGTGGGAATAGTAATTTTTACCCTTATGCTATCCAACACTTTCCCTACTGTTGCACTCACTGGAGTGGGAATAGTTATTTTTACCCCTATGCTATCCAACACTTTCCCTACTGTTGCACTCACTGGAGTGGGAGTAGTAGTTTTTATTTCTCCGCTATCCAACACTTTCTCTACTGTTGCACTCACTGGAGTGGGAGTAGTAGTTATTACTTCTCCGCTATCCAACACTTTCCCTACTGTTGCACTCACTGGAGTGTGAATAGTAATGTTTACCCCTCCGCTATCCAACACTTTCCCTACTGTTGCACTCACTGGAGTGGCAATAGTAATTTTTACCCCTCCACTATCTAACCCGTTCCCTACTGTTGCACTCACTGGAGTGGGAATAGTAATTTTTAGTCCTCCACTATCCAACACTTTCCCTACTGTTGCACTCACTGGAGTGGGAATAGTTATTTTTACCCCTATGCTATCCAACACTTTACCTACTGTTGCACTCACTGGAGTGGGAATAGTCATTTTTACTTCTCTGCTATCCAACACTTTCCCTACTGTTGCACTCACTGGAGTGGGAATAGTCATTTTTACTTCTCTGCTATCCAACACTTTCCCTACTGTTTCACTCACTGGATTGGGAACAGTAATCTTTACCCCTCGGCTATCCAACACTTTCCCTACTGTTGCATTCACTTGAGTGGGAATAGTAATTTTTAACCCTACGCTATCCTACACTTTCCCTACTGTTTCACTCACTGGAGTGGGAATAGTAATTTTACCCCTACGCTATCCAACACTTTCCCCACTGTTGCACTCACTGGAGTGGGAATAGTACATTTTACCCCTCCACTATGCAAAACTTTCCCTACTGTTGCACTCACTGGAGTGGGAACAGTCATTTTTACCGATGTGCTATCCAACACTTTCCCTACTGTTGCATTCACTGGAGGGAGAATAGTAATTTTTTCACCTCCGCTATCTAACACTTTCCCTACTGTTGCATTCACTGGAGTGGGAATAGTACTTTTTAACCCTACACTATCCAACACTTTCCCTACTGTTGCACTCACTGGAGTGGGAATAGTAATTTTACCCCTATGCTGTCCAACACTTTCCCTACTGTTGCACTCTCTGGAGTGGGAATAGATATTTTTACCCCTATGCTATCCAACACTTTCCCTACTGTTGCACTCACTGGAGTGGGAATAGTAATTTTTACTTCTCCGCTATCCAACACTTTCCCTACTGTTGCACTCACTGGAGTGGGAATAGTAATTTTTACTTCTCCGCTATCCAACACTTTCCCTACTGTTGCACTCACTGGAGTGGGAATAGTAATTTTTACCCCTCAGCTATCTAATACTTTCCCTACTGTTGCACTCACTGGAGTGGCAATAGTAATTTTTACCCCTCTGCTATCTAACACGTTCCCTACTGTTGCACTCACTGGAGTGGGAATAGTGATTTTTAGTCCTCCACTATCCAACACTTTCCCTACTGTTGCACTCACTGGAGTGGGAATAGTAATTTTTACCCCTATGCTATCCAGCACTTTCCCTACTGTTGCACTCAGTGGAGTGGGAATAGTTATTGTTACCCCTATGCTATCCAACACTTTCCCTACTGTTGCACTCACTGGAGTGGGAATAGTGATGTTTACTTCTCCGCTATCCAACACTTTCCCTACTGTTGCACTCACTGGAGTGGGAATAGTAATTTTTACTTCTCCGCTATCCAACACTTTCCCTACTGTTCCACTCACTGGAGTGGGAATAGTAATTTTTACCCCTCAGCTATCCAACACTTTCCCTACTGTTGCACTCACTGGAGTGGCAATAGTAATTTTTACCCCTCCGCTATCTAACACGTTCCCTACTGTTGCACTCACTGGAGTGGGAATAGTAATTTTTAGTCCTCCACTATCCAACACTTTCCCTACTGTTGCACTCACTGGAGTGGGAATAGTAATTTTTACCCCTATGCTATCCAGCACTTTCCCTACTGTTGCACTCAGTGGAGTGGGAATAGTTATTTTTACCCCTATGCTATCCAACACTTTCCCTACTGTTGCACTCACTGGAGTGGGAATAGTCATGTTTACTTCTCTGCTATCCAA
Source organism: Calotriton arnoldi (assembly GCA_963921515.1). NCBI lineage: Eukaryota > Metazoa > Chordata > Amphibia > Caudata > Salamandridae > Calotriton > Calotriton arnoldi. The sequence continues at coordinate 23,927 of CAWUFW010011398.1, forward strand.
CACTTTCCCTACTGTTGTACTCACTGGAGTGGGAGTAGTAATTTTTACTTTTCCGCTATCCAACACTTTCCCTAATGTTTCACTCACTGGAGTGGAAACAGTAATTTTTACCCCTCGGCTATCCAACACTTTCCCTACTGTTGCATTCACTGCAGTGGGAATAGTAATTTTTAACCCTACGCTATCCTACACTTTCCCTACTGTTTCACTCACTGGATTGGGAATAGTAATTTTTACCCCTACGCTATCCAACACTTTCCCCACTGTTGCACTCACTGGAGTGGGAATAGTAAGTTTTACCCCTCCACTATGCAAAACTTTCCCTACTGTTGCACTAACTGGAGTGGGAACAGTAATTTTTACCGATGTGCTATCCAACACTTTCCCTACTGTTGCATTCACTGGAGGGAGAATAGTAATTTTTTCACCTCCGCTATCTAACACTTTCCCTACTGTTGCATTCACTGGAGTGGGAATAGTACTTTTTAACCCTACGCTATCCAACACTTTCCCTACTATTGCACTCACTGGAGTGGGAATAGTAATTTTTACCCCTACGCTACCCAACATTTTCCCTACTGTTGCACTCACTGGAGTGGGAATATTAATTTTACCCCTCCGCTATGCAACAATTTCCCTACTGTTGCACTCACTGGAGTGGGAATATTAATTTTTACCCCTCCGCTATGCAACACTTTCCCTACTGTTGCATTCCCTGGAGTGGGAATAGTAATTTTTTCACCTCTGCTATCCAACACTTTCCCTACTGTTGAACTCATTGGAGTGGGAATAGTAATTTTTACCCCTACAATATCCAACACTTTTCTTACTGTTGCACTCAATGGAGTGCAAAATGTAAGTTTATTTTTTTTAAATATATTAATATTTTAATTTATAATATAATGTTTGTTTATTAGATTTTGTGTAATAGGTATATGTATATTTATATATATTTATTTGTTAATTTTTATATATTTATAACATTTTAAAGAAATTAAAGTTATTAGTTTATTAATTGTTTTAAAGTAAATAAACATTTATATATTACATTTTATATATGTACATTTAAATTTTTTATATTAAATTTATTTATTATATTTGTTTAAATGTACATTACATCTAAATATTTTTTTTACGTTAATTTTATTATTTAATTTATTAAACATTATTTTTTATATATAAAAATATCAATATTTTGTACATCGATATTTTTACATCTATATTTTTTTCGATAGTTTTGTATTTTACATTTTAAAGATAGGATGTCGATATTGTGGATGTCGATATTTGTGTGTCGATATTTGTGTTTGGGGATATTTTTGTAGTCGATATTATGTCAGTGATCCCCACTCTACACCACTTCACTCTACCCTACTTCATCCCACTCCATTCCACACTATCCCCATCTGGATCACTCCCTGGCACTCCACTTTAGTCCACGCCATTCTACTCTACGCCACTCCACTTTATGTCACTCCACTCTATGCCACTCTAACACCACTCCACTCCAGTCCACGCCATTCTTCACCACTCCACTCCACACAATGGCACTCTGCGCCCCTCCACTGCATTCTACATCACTTTACCCTATGCTACTCTACCTATGTCACTCCACTATTTGCCACTCCATTCAACTCAACTTTATGCCACTCTACTCTATGCCTCTCCACTCTATGCCACTCCACACTACGCTACTCACATCTACACTTCACTATATACCGCTCCACACCACTCTATGCCTCTCCATTTTACTCTATTCTCTTTATTCTACTATAATCTATGCCACTAACTTTTAGCCATGCTGCTGTACAACATGGCTTAAACACATTAGCAAAGCCAATAGCTCACATAGTATTGAATGTGATAACCATTGCACCCAAAAGAAATTCCAACACCAAGGGGCCGATTCCGATTCGGGCCGGAAATCTCTCCGACCGAGCCGGACCCGGAGAGATTTCCGACCGAATTGGACTCTAGCAGTCCGACCGGACGAGTACGATGCGCACGTATGCTATCGGACTCAATTCGGTCGGACTCCCATTGAAGTCAATGGGGGCCAGTCGTACGACGCGTACACAGGTTCCCATTGACTCAATGGGCACGACACGAACAAGGGCGCCCCCTACAGCCTGTGCGCGTCGATGCGGGTCGCGCCGTACATGCACGTGTAGGGGGGACCCATGTGTCCCCCCTGTGTGCGACTCGCGCGGCTACGCGTACAGGGGGGTCCGACACGGACCCCCAAAGTCCGGCTCCGACTGCTCTTTCGAGCCGGAGTGCGCGGCTCGGTCGGACTGCTCGCGGCGCGCATCGTACTTACCCGGCCGGGGAACGTCTCCATTGCGCGGTGCAAGTCGAGTCCGAGCGAGTCGGTCGGTGCGGTTAGACCCGGGAACGAGTCGGTCGGAGCGGTCGGGATGCCCGGACGAGTCAGTCGGCGATTTCGCATCGTACTCGCTCGCCCGGACGCGCGTACGAATCGGTCGGGAAATAGGGCTCCGAATCGGATCCGGTTAAGCCGAATCCGATTCGGAGCCCTACCGGCCGAGATCGGAATCGGCCCCCAAGTTGTTAGGAATGCATTGCTTATAATTGTCGACTATCACAAGTTTTAACCTGTAAAAATGGGGGATAACATAGGATTTTGGTTCCTGCCGCACCAAACATGCCTTGCTTCGATCTGTACTGGGCATTTTTTCAACAGTAAATATTGGTAGGTTTGATCTGATTAAATTTACCGGGGTAAAAAATGCGGGTTTGTTTTGCTTGATGCAAAACTTGGAATTCTGGTATTTGTTGTAAAAGGAATCACTGGATATACCGAAAATTAAGTATTGAAGAACTTTTTTTATCTTGCATAGTTTCACTTATGGGAAGACATATTTTCGTGACAAACTGAAGAGTTTATTTAGGGGATTTCTGCATAGGGCAGAGCAGCAAGGCAGTGGCACCTTACTGCGCTTCCCTACGCCAAAGTGAAAGGGCAGGTATGCTATCCTGTCCTGTATAGCAGCGCTGGCACAGTTTGAGCTGCCAAGCGGCAACATAGTGCACCATTGTGCAAGTGTGCCTCTGCTGCTTGCAGGATTGTTTTTGGGCACGAAGAGGCATCTTCCTTTACAGAAACAATTCTAAGAGGGGTGTTCCTCTTTCTATGATTCTGCAGCACACATGGAAAAAGGAAAAATGAGGAGAATAAACATATTTCTCCTCGTTACGCCACACCTCGGGAGTCATACAAATTTGGAGAATCCTAAGGTTTACATCACTTCGTAAATCTGCGGCAGTGTCGAATTCCATGCTTGTTTGGTGGGAAAACCCACTGCAACGCCCAAAGAACGTCTCCCGGGTGTAGAGTAAGGCGATGCAGTGATTTGCGCTGCATTGCCTCACTCAAGATTTATGAGGCCACTCAGAGCCACACAGGGTGGCTTTGTGTGGCTTCATAAATCGAAATGAAAACCCTGCCTCTCGCATGTAACACTTTATATGATGCAAAAGTGACACAGGGCTCTCATAAACAAGTCCCTTATATTTTTGGTGGGTAGTCAGCAGTTCGATTCAATGCCCATTTTCTTCAGATTTAGTGCAGTTTTTATATAGCATGAATTTGGTCTAATGGCATTATGGTGCTTTGCCTGAGAACAAGAGTATATTACACATGGGCAGATTTGTTTTGTGTTTTTTAGGCACAGGGAGATTAAGGGGCTGATTTAGAGTTCAGTGGATGGGTTACTCCGTCACAAATGTGACGGATAGCCAGTCTGCTGTATTGCAAGTGCCACTGGACTTCATCCTCCTGTCATAACAGCGGTCTGGATATCCATCACGTTTGTGACGAGTGACCTATCCGTCAAACTCTAAATCAGGCCCTAAGTAATTTACCCAAAATCACAGAATGTTGAGTGGACGCCGGGAATGAGATGCTCTGAGCACTATGATAAGCTTTTAAGGCTGCTATGCATAGCGAAATGAGGGTAACCTCTGGGGTGTGCAGAGATATCACTACACTAGGGACTTCTCCGATAGATCCCGATTATGATGATTTACCTGCAGTTTTCTGTTTTCTCTTAAATGTATGCCCTAGAGTCAAATTTGCCACCAAACTGACGATACGCCCTTCTTGCATTTGTTCGGCATTGGAAAGGGATGTGGAGAATTTTCGCATCTTTGAAACAATTTTCATTGCGACTTTGAAACTAGGGGGCCGATTCCGATCTCGGCCGGTAGGGCTCCGAATCGGATTCGGCTTTACCGGATCCGATTCGGAGCCCTGTTTCCCGACCGAACCGTACGCGGGTCCGGCCGAGCGAGTACGATGCGAAATCGCCGACCGACTCGTCCGGGCGTCCCGACCGCTCCGACCGACTCGCTCCCGGCACGAACCGCTCCGACCGACTCGCTCGGACTCGACTCGCACCGCGCAATGGAGACGTTTCCCGGCCGGGTAAGTACGATGCGCGCCGCGAGCAGTCCGACCGAGCCGCGCCGTCTGGCTCGAAAGAGCAGTCGGAGCCGTACTTCGGGGGTCGGTGTCGGACCCCCCTGTACGCGTAGCCCCGCGAGTCGCACACAGGGGGGACCAATGGGTCCCCCCTACCTGTGCGTGTACGGCGCGAATCGCTTCGCCGCGTACCCGCTGTAGGGGGCGCCCTTGTCCGACTCGCACCCATTGAGGCAATGGAAGCCCGCGTACGCGTTGTACGACCAGCTCCCATTGACTTCAATGGGAGTCCGACCGACTCGAGTCCGATAACATACGGACGCATCGTACTCGTTCGGTCGGACTGCACGGGTCCGATTCGGTCGGAAATCTCTCCGGGTCCGGCTCGGTCGGAGAAATTTCCGGCCCGAATCGGAATCGGCCCCTAGATGTTTACTGGTGATCTTTTTGTTTAAACAGCTTTAAAAGTAACTATTTTACTGTGAAAACCCACTGTTAGACCTGACATCCTTGGCGTGGGTTTCCCCTGTATTTTTGCCTTTGCCTCCTGTGTTTTTACTGTGTGTTGGACTTCGTTTTTTGCTGGTCTAGATGCTTTGGGCACTTTGCCACTACTGTTCAGTGCCAAAGTGCAAGTGCTCCCTCTGTAAATTGTTGTCATGGATTAGTGTTCCCATAATTGGCTTATTTGGTTTAATGTTAAGTCCCTAGTACAGTGCACTGTGTGTACAGTGCACTGTGTGTGGCCACAGCCTGTAAACAAAATGCTGCTAGTAGGCTTGCAGCACTGATTGTGCCACCGACACAAGCAGCCTTTCAAAAAAGAGTCTCAGGCCTGCCATTGCAGTGTCTGTGTGCAGTCTAGTACTGCCATGTCGACCTGGCAAGTGCACCCACTTGCCAGGCCCTAACCTTCCCTTTTCTTACATGTGAGTCACACCTAAGGTAGGCCCAATGTACCCCTGTGGGCAGGGTGCAGTGTCTGTGAAAGGTAGGACATGTTTTGAAGTGTGTAACATGTCCTGATAATGAACTACAGCCAATTTCGTTTTTCACTATTGAATGGCTATCTGTCCCATAGGCTAGAATGGGGAGTTTACTTATAACATCTTATAAGTATGATTGCCCATGGAAACAAGATGTGAATGTGGAGTTTGGTATGCCTGGACTCAGGATATAAAGATATATCTTTTAGTAAGGATGATTTTTATATTCTGGGTTTGAAAATACCACTTTTTCTTGCTTAGCCATCCAGTGTGCCTCTCTTAGGTTTGTGTATTGACTGTCTGGTTTTGGAGTGGCAGGGGCTGGGGATGTACATTCTGTTCAGACAGCCACTTGAGCGGGTGAGGTGTGTCTTGCCGTTCCAGGGTGAGTCAGGGCCGGGCTGAATCGACCCGGGCTGCATTTAGAGTAGGGGAAGGAGAATTCCTTTACACCTGAATGGGCCTGGTCTGCTTTGGACAATGCTGTCTCCACCGCCTGCCGGAAAGCTGCACCAGAGAGGAAAAAGCCTATCTGCCACCAGAGAACAAACAATTTTGTACTATAAAAAGTGGGGCCCAGACCCTGTCCTCAAACACCCACCCCATTGCATTCAAGTTCGATTTCTTTAGAGACTACTGAGACAGACTGGGTCAAAAAGCCTTCCTTTTTTTTAAATAAATTTTTATTAGTGCATGATATCGAAATTACATGTATCAAAATTCATCTTTCAATAGCAATTCAGCACTTACACAAGAAAACACAAAAGAGAAAAAAAATACATGAGTTAAGATCATCATGCACAGTTTTGTTGATTTATCCCAACCCACCCCGCCCTCCCGCCAGGAGTTGTACACAGTCCCTTATCTTTGGTTTGAAGATAAACTAAATAAATCCTCTACCTTTCGAGCCATCTAGTCAATGGTTCCCAAATTTTTAAACCTTTTGATCGGGCCCGTATCCCTCTTTTTTCGTAAATAGCTTTTTCAAAATTATAGTTAGCCACCAAACGAGACAGCCATTGGTGAAAGCCTGGGGGAGTTGGATCTAGCCAAGCAGAAGCCAGACATAATCGCAGTACCGCCATACCAATAAAAAACAATTTTTCTCCCGGCTTCCCTTGTAGTTCCGGGTCCACCCCAAGTCCAATCAGGGATGGAGAGAGAGAAAGATCACTACCAAGCACCTCTTTAAAAAAGGTTGAAATCTCTTGTTTTAAATTACTTAGAGCGTTGCAGGAAGCAAACATATGATTTAGATCCGCCTGATATAGTGAGCATCTGGGACATAGAGTCCCTCTCCCTGTCCCCCACTTTGCAATCTTCTTTGGAGTATAATAGAGTGAAAAGCAGGATTTCTAGTACTGGGCCTGGAGAAGGGCCGGAATTAGCAGACTTTGCGCTAGCTCCGTTGAATGGAAAAATAAGTCTTCCGAAATGCCTATTTCTTCTTTCCACTTTATCGCTCGTGCTTCCATATCATCCGGCATTAATGAGTTAAAAGAATTATAAATAACTCCAATAGATAATGGTTTACTCTTTCTCAGATTATCTATAATATGGTTATTAACAAAGCCAATCGGGCCACCACATTTTTTACTTAAAAAATCACGTATTTGAAGATATTTATAGAAATCTCTGCTATCTAATTCATACCTCTCCTTGAGATTTTCAAAAGTAACTATATCCGTTAAAGAGTAAAAATCCCCAAGTTTGGTTAGGCCTTTTTCCTGCCACTTTCTAACTATAGTGTCTTTAAAAATTTCCGGCAGATTGGGATTATTGCAGATTGGTGTGTAATAATTCAAACGACCTAATCCCAACATTTTACGAACCGATTTCATAACTCTATATCCACCGGCCAGCGTCTTAAAGCGTACCTTCTTATAGTGGCAATCGTTTAAGAATCTCCAAGCCCATCCCCATGCGTCTTCTCCCATTATAAGTTCAATAGGTGTCGGTATGTCTTCTAAAGGTTTGTCTTTTGACTTATCAGTAATAAGAGTTAGATTACACAAAAGAGTAGTTGCCCAGTAATAAAATCTTACATTTGGTAAAGCCAACCCACCCCTTTCTTTTGGCAAAGTTAAGTATTTATAAGCTCTTCTGGGTTTTTCATATGCCCAGATAAAGCGCGAGAATAAATCTTCAATTTTCTTTAAACAATAAGGGGTCGATTCCGATTCCGTCTGTAAACTGAACCGACCGACAAGTCCCTGGAAAAAGTTCCGACCGACACGTATCGCCGCCGTACGACCCGCACAGTACGATGGAAAGCCTGTGATTTCCAACCGACTCTCCCGAATATGATCCGGACGAACGAGCCGTACGGAAAACTGGGTTCCGGCCGGAAAAAGACCTCGAGTAGTACCGACCGACACGAACCCGGAACGGAGCCGTCCGACACGTACCCGCGACGTACGAGTCGCAAAGTATGATGCCATACGCGGGAAACACAAACGACTCACACGGAGCACAAGCCGCACGACTGACACGCACACGACACAAACACTCAAACCAACGGACTCCGCACGCCACCGACTCGAACTCCCGGGAGCGAAACGAACGCCCACGACCGAGTCGAATGCCCAGCGACCGAGTCGTACACGACATACACAACACAGCACAACAACAGCGTGAAAGGCTCGGAGAAGCCCGTACAACTCACCAGCAGCGTCCGGCACGGTCAGAAGAACATCTCGTACACACACACAAATAACAGCTGACCAAAGACAAAAAAAGGACCAAACAAGCACTGACAAAGGCAATATATAAAAAAATTAATCAATTAAGAGAGACACACCCACAACTCAACCCATTTAAAGGCCACTAATCACTCCCATGAGCCTTTGCTATTTCCTGAGAACTTCCACACACACAACTCTGCTGACACACACCATTACCACCTCACCAACAGCATTTACACACAGACACCCACAAACCTCACTTGCACCCACACACACACACACCAATCACCACCACCACCACTACCACCACCCCCCACCACGACCCCAACCCCCCCATCCACTCTCCCCTCACCACTACCACCACCACCACCACCCCCCCAACACCACAACCACAACCCCCCCATCCACACTCCCCTCACCACTACCACCACCACCACCACCTCCCCCAACACCACTACCCCAACCCCCCATCCACTCTCCCCTCACCACCACCACCACCACCACCACCCCCCCCCCCAACACCCCACCCCAACCCCCCTATTCACCCCCCCTCACCACTACCACCACCACCACCACCAACCCACCCCCCTCACCACTCCCATCACCACCACCATCACCATGCCCCCCAAGAAGAATCCAAAGTTCACAGATAGTGAGTTGACAGTGTTGGTAGATGAAATCATCAGAGTAGAGCCACATTTGTTTGGCACATTGGTACAAAAGACCCCCATGTCCCAGAAAACAAAGATGTGGGAGAGGATCGTCAACAAGGTGAACGCACAAGCACCTTGTTTGCGCACAAGGGACGACTGCCAGAACAGGTGGTATGACGTGCGCAGGAGGGTCAGAAGCTGCTGGAGAAGGACCATCAGCTCAGCCAGCACACCGGCAGCGGCCCTCCTGCCAAACCCGTTTACTTCCGGTCCTGGGAGGAGAAGGTGCAGGCCATCTTACCACCGGAGAGCATACATGGTCTGACTGACATCCCAGAGCCTGGTGAGTACACAAATAAGATACTCAAGATTGTGGGGCCATGTACACATATCACCGTCAAGGGGACAGGCAAAACAACTTCCGTTAACAAAGCCACAGTAACACAAACAAAGTCAACCCTACAGGCAAATGCCCTGCACAGCAACACAACACCTGCTATCTCATACCAACATTGAACTATGTCATCACGTATACAAACATAGCAAAACATAGAGCAACTCAGTGCCACAAAACCCCAACAGACACTGCCCCACAGTCTGCCACCACTGTCACACCACCTCACAGGGAACCTGACCCACAGGAAGGAAGCTAGGGGATGTTGGGGAAGTCAGTGTAGCCAAAAGCATGATGGGAGTTGTAGTCACAGCCAATAGTCCCCCTCACAAATGGACCATCAACACCACTCTTAACCATGTGCACCTCACAGGCAGTGGAAATGTACCCTCAAGATGGCTGACACTGGGTCCTGCTGTGGGGAGCACAAGGCCCTGATTGGGTTTGTACACAAACAAAATGCAGGACCCCACTGCCTGACATCCTGAAAGTCAACTACCACTCCCTGCAAGGGAAGCATACACAATAGTGGCCCATCTGGCCATGGAGGGAGAAGCACTGCCAGCCCTGACCATGTCCACCACCATGTGCTGTCACACACCCCTCAACACAAACTCCACACAACTCACCTGGGAGAAGGCATTTACCCACACTCCATGCAAACATCACTCAAAGACCCACCATACTGGCTACTGCTGTGTGACGTACAGGGACTGTTGCTACATGTGTACAACCACCACTACACCACTGACTGACAACCTCAACATCAACCCACACTCACCGCCATTGAAGCATGTCACTGTGTGAATTGCCTGGCCCCTGGGGGAGGAGGAGTTACTGCAATGACACTGAAAACCATTGAGGCAGCTGCAAATCACATCTTCCCAGCCAAAACTAACAGCACTTCTGGGAACACTCACTGCCAAAGAGCAGGGCAAGATGGCTGACATATGTATCCAATGTGAGAGTAGGCTGCTAGTCACACCCACGCATCGACCAACCCAATCACAGTCACACTGCCAGCTATTGCAAATGTACCTTTGCACTCAACTTCCGGGGATGCAGTGTCCCAGGGACCCCCCCTGGCCTGGACGGGTAGGCGCAGCTTGTAGTTTACAAGTGCTGAAATGCAGACATACCACAGAGATCTAAACACACAGCAACACACATACACAGCAGTGACAGGGGACACCTGACTGACTACAATGGACTTACCAACATCCCTCATACTGTAGCATGCTGACATACACTCAAACTCCCGTTGTGAGCCACATGACACGCAGACATTGTCCAGTATTGTAGGCATCATCCACACCACACAGCACTCACTGACATGGACACTGTGGACACAAGGACTAACATGGGCTGCACTGGAGCAGGCATGCAACTCACAGCTGAAGCAACCGAACACACACCTCTGGTCACGACTCTGGTAAAGAAAGACAGCCGCAGCGAACAGTCCATACCACCATGGAGGACATTGACATCACAAAGCATGTGAGCAACCACAAAACTCAGACACAACTCCATTAGCAACAGTGACATCATCACCTGTGTGAAATGGGATGTGGACTGGGGACACAGACAACACAGAAGAGAACATCAGGACAACCCGGGCATGCTGGACTGTGACCAGGTTGTGCAGACACACTAATGTGACGCACATTGACTGACACAAACTGGCATTACACATGCCCCAAACCGAGATCACAAGCTAGGTGCCTGTGCAAGGATGCCAGTGTCAAAGCACAAATGTTGACAGGGATGAAACACCTGTGTCAGGCATGTGACAGCACCAGAGTAGGAATGGCATAGTACAGTCTAGCGTGCAATGAAGATGCCAGGCAGGCAGACAGCTAGACTTGACAACCAAAGTGCCTCAGGGTGTCAGGTGAATGCACCACACAAATGGAAATCTCCGTCAGTGACAAAGTAGGATGATGCAATGGACAGGCATGCAACACCAACCACAGTGGCCATTGTAATGTGTACGAACCATTGATGTCCACGAATACATCACTAACATTGTGACTTCCTTCCAAACACAGGGGCAGATGTGGACTCATCCACAGACGAGGAAGAGTCCCAGTCCCAGGCTCCGGTGGACCCACCTGGCTCCGGTGGTGCACAGTCTCACTACTCGTCAGACGACAACCAAGCTGGCCCCTCCGGTCATGGCCCACATGCAGCCCCTCGGCAACATTCACCTGCCCCCCTTGCAACCACCCCTGCAACTACTGATACACCGCAAGCCACCCCTGCCAAAACGGACAGACCTACCGGACCATCAGACGGCACAGGCTCACAGGGCACCAGGGCACCTGATAACAGCAACAACATTCAAGGTGGCCCTGTGACACCTGTGCGGGACACCACAGGTGCTGGCCGTGTGGCGAGGGGTGGTGGGAGGGGTGGGAGGCCGAGCAGAGGCTCCGCTGAGGGTGCGGGGCTGCAGGATAACACCCACCTGGGACGTATCATGGCTGCGTACCAGTAGAGCACCGGAGGGTTCAGCCAGGTAGTGGGGATCCTCACGGACATCAAAGAACAGCAGGCTGCCCACCATTCCCGCTTGGACTCCCACATGTCCCGTGTTGAGACACACTTGTCAAACATGGAGTCCAAGTGGGATACCATGGAAGATATAGCAGTGGTGCACCGGGAAATGTTGACCTGCCTCCGCCAGATCAGCACCAACTTGAGGCCACCTCCCTGTGCGACGACTACATCTCGGGCAACAACATCTGCCAATGCCACAGGGAGTGAGGGGGGGTCTGGCGGAGGCCCACGTGCACAGCAGCAGCCTGCAGGTGAGGCTCCCCCTGAGAAGAAGAAGAGGGGTCATCCGGTGAAGGACAAGTGAGACGAAGATGGCCATGCACATCCCCCAGGAACGCAACACCTGTTCTGGACAGTGTCCTTTGTGTGCAAACCGTTCACCTTGTCGTACGACATCGTACTCCCCCACATGACATGGAGGGTCTGAGTTGGAACTATGTGCCTAACGACTGTGGACTGTACTCTAGACATTTCATCTACCAACACTTCTAACTTGTTATCTGTGAACTTTGGATTCTAAAGCCAATGGACAGCACTCCCAATCCTGAGCACCATCCCCACTTGTGTGCTAATAAATTCACCTAAACACAAGACGTGACTTGTGGTGATTAAGAGGTTGTCAGTGGCATGTAGATCTGGATGTGCTGAAGAACACTGTGCATGCAAACCTGTACTGTGATGAGAACACTGTCATGTCAGTCAGGCCAATGTGCCACATATGTGGGTGACACACCACCAGGTCTACTTAACACATGCTCACCACATCCAACCAATTCATTGCCAACATCAATGTTGACAGGCAAGCCTGTGGCATGCACAAACTACACACCCATTCTGAGTCAGTGGTGACAGGCCCACAAGTGCAGTACGTCAATGTCAGTCTGATGTGTAGGCACAAACAACACACATCAGAAGGTGCAGCACAGATTATTGTCAGGCAATTGCAACATGTCCCTTACTACACACATGCAAGCTACCAACACCTGACAGTGGGCACACGGTCACCAAGTGGATGACTACGGAAGTCCTGGGGTGCCTGGCACATCACTCGTTGGGACACTAACGACTCCATCCTGGCAGTGGAGTATGGGTATCAGGGGTCTCAGTACACCAAACAACTGCCACAGTACCCTGTGAAGGACAGACAGAAACACAATTGTTAACACTGCATGATGCCATACAACTGCAACCCACATGGCAAACACAAATCACAGACTACACCACGCCAAAATACTCATCATCACACAACTGGTGGGGAGTACAGGTAAACTGGATGGACACATCACTGCAGGCATCCACACAAGTAGCACACAGCCACACGCAGGGTGCACCACACACACAAAACATGCACACACAACACATTGACAACACATCACTGTATACTCACATTCAGGAGAAGAAGTTGTTGATGAGCTGTGTGCGGACATCCTCCGCAGCCTCATCATCGCTACTGGCATCCTGGCCCAGGCCAGGATCCTCCACAGGTGGCGGGTGTTGGTCATTGTCATCCTGGATGAGGCACAACTCCCTTCGCACTGCCAGATTGTGCAGCATGCATGCTACGATGATGATCCGGCACACCTTAGCAGGGGCATATGGGAGGGCACCTCCTGTCTTGTCTAAACACTGGAAGCGGCTCTTCAGGAGTCCAAATGTCCACTCTATCACCCTCCTGTTATGACCATGTGCCTAGTTGTAGCGCATCTCGGCTTGTGTCACAGGGTTCCTCAGGGGTGTGAGCAACCATGGCATGTTGGGATATCCAGAGTCACCTACATACAGACACATGCACATTAGAGGAGTTGGAGAAAAACAGGTAGCAAAAACTGGCAGGCACACACAATGAGGAAAAGTCAGTACACACCAACAAGCCAGGCACGTTGATTCTGCATCCGTGACATCAGTCTAGGGACGCGACTACTCCTCATCACATAGGCATCATGCGCAGACCCAGGGAAACGGGCACACACGTGGGAGATGGTCATGTCCGCCACACAAACCACCAGAGCATTGATGGAGTGGAAATGCTTGCGGTTCCTGTATGGCAGCTCATGTGCCTGTGGTGGCACCAAAGCCACATGTGTCCCGTCAATGGAGCCAATGACATTTGGCATCCTCCCCAGGGCATAGAAGTCACCCTTTATGTCTGCAATTCGTTGGGGCGTGGGGAAATAGATGTACAGGTCCAGGAAATGTAACATGGCCTCCAACACATCCCGAAGCACCCGACTGAACATCGTCTGCGACATCCCTCCAGCAGAAGCCACAGTGTACTGGAAGGTACCCGTCGCAAAAAAATGAAGGGCTGCCATCACCTTCACCTTGGGGGTCAGTGCCGTCGGGTATGGCCGACCAGGTTGCAGGTGTGGGCCCAACTGCCCTGCCAACTCCTCAATCACTGCCCTGGTGAAACGGTACTTTCTGATGGACTCACGTTCCACCATCGTTGCCAGGTCCGGAAATGGCCTATGTACATTTGGTGCCCTGCAGGACAGACAGAAACAAAGGATGAAGGCACACCCTCCAGCCATGTCACAAAGCCACAGCAACACAGCCCATCATGAACAAACACATCACACAATGAGCTGAGGTGGTTGCCACAGGTTACAGACACATATGTCCCATACATGGCATCAACGCACATTGAAGCTCAAGATGTGTACATGACAGGTCCCCTGTTGTGCCATGACAAAGCAATGGGCCCTAGCACAGTACATCTGCCCTGTTGCCACCTACCACACAAAGCCCACAGTGACTAGCGAGGACAGATATCTTCTCCACATCACAGCTCGCTGACTGACTGTTACACAGGCATGATGTGACGTATCGTTGACATAACACACAACAAGCATGTTGGCCACAGCCCATGTGCCCTGTCGCCACAGGAGGACATATGTAGGTGTCTGTGCCACCCCACACAACAACACTGTGCATGTACAAACCAATGGGATGTGTGGATCGGCTCACATTGGATCACTGACAGATCACACCACATGCACACAGTGTATGTACATCACAACGTTGACACTGGTTCACCCTGCGTTGAACCTACAAACACTGATGAGACAGGGTACATGTGACACGACACACACGCACATCCTGGCTGGGACTGTGTCCATTGGCAATGTCCTGGACTGCATTGCTGCACCCCCCTGTGGCAATGGGCACACCACACATGTATGTGTCCACCCACATCCGTGTCCAGCCTGGGAGTGCTTGTCAACAAGTGGCATACGACGAAACACATCTTGTGCCCCAGACACACACATAAGAGGAAGCCACACATGACTAAGGACACACTGTGGCACAGGCAGTGGTGCCATTGGTGTGCCCCATAGTCCCTAGCTAGTGACAGAGGATGGCATCTGTCAGGAATTGACAGCAAGGCTGACCGACACGTTCAATGTCCCCAAAACGCAAAAAATTGGATTGGACTGAGCCGCGCGCACGTCTGGGCCATACATAACAATGGCGACGGACGCGTGTGACGCGTCGATCGTGTATGGACCGAGCCGTGCGCACGTCTGTGCCATACATAACAATGGCGACGGACGCGTGTGACGCATCGATCGTGTATGGACCGAGCCGTGTGCACGTCTGTGCCATACATAACAATGGCGACGGACGCGTGTGACGCGTCGATCGTGTATGGACCGAGCCACGCGCATGTCTTGCCCATTGAATCTGATGGAGACGGGTGTGTGTTGCCATTCAAAATCCGCGTAGTACAGTCAGTTGCCGAGCCCTGCACCCTCATTGGCTATGAGCTGTCATGGTGATGGACGCGGATTTTAAATTTGAACGAGGCGTGTGCAGGAAATTCAGTTGGAGTCGTACTACATTGTTGCAATTGCCAGTGTGTCATGGAGGTGATGTTTTAAACGATGCTGAAGGCGTGTACGAGTCGTGCTATCCCATGGATTGGCCAAATTCATAGGATGCTACCTTTTTGGACCTATCCCTTTGTACCCCAGAGCAGACATGCCTCCACAGCACAGATATAAGGCTGCCTGGCCCCCAGAGAACGCACTTGCCTGCACCACATGCTACTGGAGCACATCACTCTCATCACTGCTGCTGTCTCTGCTTCCTCTGGCTTCAAAGATGGCACATACTGTGGAGAGGGCCCCAGCCTTCAGTGAGGAGGAGAACCAGGCCCTGCTGGACGGGCTCCTGCCGCAGTACACCAAGCTGTATGGGAAACCAGGGGAGCAGGTGAGTGTGCTGTCCACTGCTTTGCTGATTGTGCTACTGGTCTGACCAGCAGCAGCATTAGTGTGTACACCAGTGGCTTGGTTGCCCACTGAGTACTGCTCTTGACACAAATGGGGCACCCACATGTACTGCACAGTTACAGTGCAGTGCAAGGTGGATTGTCACTAGGTACCCTTCCCAGGCTATGTCTCAAAGTTGTGAGTGCTGGACACCGGTCCCTCATCCATAGTTGCATCACCTGTGTACCTCATTAGCCTTGCTGATGCCCACATGTATGACTGCCTGTGTGTTGCACTAATATGTTACCAGTGTAGTAATGTCCTTTGCACTTTGTCATCCTCACAGGTTGTTGCCCAGAAGAAACATGAGATCGGGTGGAGCATCGTCCGGGCGGTGAGATCCGAGGGGGTCTACAAGCGCCGGATCCGCAACTGCCGGAAGAGGTGGCAGGACCTTCGGGGCTGGACCCGGAGGATCGCACGGGTCCAGCTGAAGCTGTCGCCTCCTCGCAGGAGGGCGGACACTGGACCCTGACCCCCACATGCTCAGGATCCTGGCGGTGGTGTTCCCGGACCTGGATGGGCAGCTGAAGGCCAGACAGCAGCAAGGAGGGGGTAAGTACATGACTGCACTGTGTGCTGTTTCTGACATGCTGTGTGCCCCCCTCTGGCCTGGTGACAGTTCAACAGTACATTGTTCAGATAGTCCAGGACCCATGTCCCTCTCTGGTGACTTGCCCCCTTCTCATCTGTTTGCCAGGTATGGCTTTTTCTGTCTGGGCATAGTGTCACGTGGAAAGTGTGCCCTTACATTTGAAGGTGCATGAGATGTGGGCCAGCATTGCTTCAGGGGACTCAGTGTTGGGCTTCAAGGGAGGGACCATTGTACAGTACATGCCAGGGACCTGTTACTTATCTGCATGTACTCCTGTCATGTGGCCAATTGGCAGCTCGGGCTCACCACATGTGCCTGGGGCATTTGGCACACACCCATGCTGCTGGTGGGGAAAATGTTGGGTCCCCTGGAGCATGTATCTCAAGTGTGTCACACATGCATGGCCACCTGCCTACTGTCCATGGCTGTCACCTGTTCTACGTGGAGCAGGACAGTCATGGCTAGTCCAGGGCATCCAACAGTCTGTACTCCCACTCCCGTGTCTCGGTTGGCACTTTGTGCCAGGTGAACTGTTCCCTCAGGTGTCTGCCCTGTGTCATTGTGCTGTGGCACCGTTGTCAGGCCCACTGGTGTGTACATGGGTTTGGGGTCAGCATGCAATCTGAGATGTGCCCATGTGAGACAATACCTCTGTGACATGTAGGGATGTGATGACTTGACTGTGCACAATGGTGCCTGCAACTGGGTAGTTCCAGCAGCTGGGTGTCATTCACAGCAGAGTGCGAGTTGCTCAGCTTCAGAGTGCCCTGTCCCATGTCTCTCATGCGACCAATGGGTCTGGGGTGGGCACATCAGAATCCAGACGATGTTGTTTTCTGTGGATGGTCATGTGTAGTTGTCAGCTACAGAGTTTGCAGGCCCCATGTCCTGGGAATGTGACACAGTGGTGACAGTTGTTGTCAGGCTGCCCTGCCGCCTGTGACTGGAGACTGTGATGTATGATCTCACAGGCATGGCTGAGCCATGGGACTACACTACCTAGGGGTGATCCTGCAGGAGTGTGTCATGTGCAACATGCACTCCATTGTGCCAAGGAATGCAGGACTTAAGGGGCTCAGGATGTCTGGTGCATGAACTCAGCCCCAGCCTCTCAGATGCAACACTACGTCCAGGCAAATGTACAGATCCATAGGCAGCAGATGTGATGTGTGCATGTTGACAGACCACTACGTATTTTCAAGTCCTGTCAACTAATGGGTAGGTGGTGCATGTGTCCGCAGTGGGGTGTAGGGATCCTACATGCGTAAGACAGATGGGTGCAAGGGCAGGAGGGATGTGAATGCCATGCTTGACTCTCAGACTGACCATTGGCCTATGCAAATTTGTGTGAGCACTCCTAGCAATGTTCAACTGATTGATGCCCGCACTTGGCCACTGATGTGCTGTACTTTCTGTGGGGTGTGTGGTCAGTGCAGATGACTCATGTGTTTTTATTCTATTTTTCCTGTGCAGATACAGACACGGACACAGAAGGAGACCGCTCCACGGACCAGGGGGAGCCAGTGAGCCAGACTGGGTCGGAATTTGAGGAGTCGGAGGGACCCAGTGGCACGGAGGGCGAGGGGAGTGTGTCTGTGGACTCCTCGGCAAACACCACCGCAGCTGAGGACCACAGCAGCTGTGACGAGGACTCCCTTGTGGAGGCGGGTGGCAGCAGCCACCATCCGACACCTGTTGAGGTTGTCCCCGCCCCCACCATCACCGCCCTCCCCATGGCTCCCACATCTAAGGTCCGTGGAGGCGCCCGTGTTCATGGGCATGTGTCCTTCCAGTCAGGCACCGCACCCCCTACCCCTGTGTCCCCTGCTGCCCTGAGTGAGGAGTCTGTCGACCTGCTGCGGCAGATCCATGTGGGGCAGACATCCATGCTGCGTGTCTTCCATGTGCACACGGGTCTGTTGAACCAGCTGGTGTCGTACATGGAGGGCATGTCATCAGCCATGTCTGCCCTACAGAGGACCAGTCAGGGCATGGCATCCTCACTGACGGCAGCAGTGTCCCTCCTCCAGCAGTCCCTCCCCCCTCCTGCCCCTGATCCATCCCCCTGATCCCAGCACCCTACCTGTCCAACTCACACACACACCTGCACCGTCATTGCACACAACAGACCCAGGCAGTACACACACACCCAAGCCAAAGTCTAAACATGCACACAACGCATACTCAGGGGACTGAACATACACTCACCGGGGATGGGTCAGACACACACACACACGCATCCACAGGCACTCCGCAGTCCTCCGATGCCTCTCCCTCCACAGCCCCTTCCACTGCCTCAGCTGCATCCACAGCTGCAAAGAAGCTCTTCCTGGTGGACCTCGGACTCTTCCAGACTGATCCATCCACACCAGCACACAAGGGGAAGAGGAGGTCCAGCCACACAGAGGGGAGTGTCCCTCACCCCCAGACACCCTCCCCCAGGCGCAGGCAGGCTGAGACCCCACGCCGCAGGTCCCCCCGCAACCGGAAGAGCAAGACCCCACCACCGGCCCAACGCTCCACCAGACAGTCTCCACCCGCCATCCCCCAGGCTCCCACTCCACAGGTACCACCACCACACCCTGCCCCAGGTTCACCCACCCACCGCTACTGCATCCCCAAGATGCTCAGGCCTTCCCCCCCCTGCCTTTTGCTCTTCCACCACCCCACACCCCGCTCAGCCTGTGTGTGGCACTGCTGTGGAGGGCGTGTCCTCCCCCTCCGTCCTGCCCATATTACCGGATCCACATTCTGCTCCCCTGGGGATGGGCACTGCAGTGGAGTCTATGCCCTCCCGGTCTGACTTGGGCACTGCAGTGGGTTCCCTGTCCACTCCCTCTGACCTGCCCACTGCAGTTGTGCCGGCACCCACTGCTCCTGACTTGTGCCCCCATTTGTGCCGGCACCCACCCTGTCAGACCCCTCCACTGCAGCTGCCGCTCCTGCACCCACCACCCCTTCCCTGTCTGTTTCTGTTGATCCATGATCCTGTACCTGCGGTGCCTGGCTGGCCTCTATGTATGCCCCTCCCAGGGGTATGTCCCCTTCCGGTAGCAGTGCAGGCAAGCCAAATGTGGCATTTGGACACTTGACCCTGTTGGGTCTGTTTATGGACTGGCCATAGGCCTTCATGGTTTTCTTCTTGATTTTCCATTTAAAGAAAACTAGGCTGAATAAAAGCTCCTTTTTGTTCACTAGTGGTTTTGCTTCAGATGTACATGATGTTGATGATGCTTGACATGCCCTTGCTCCAGTGATGGTGTAGTTCATGGCTGGAAAATGTAGTGTCACTGTGCTGGAGCCCAAGTGTGCCATGGGGGATATGTCCTATTGGGGTGTGTATCCATGTCATCCTTTGCAGCAATCTGAGGGGGTCATGATTATGGTCTTTGGGAATGTGTTATCCATCTTTTGTTAGCAATGTCTCATCAGTGTCTTACACACATGCACACCTGTTTGCCTTAGCATGGTTCAATTGGCCCATTTCACTGGCTGTGTGGCCATCTCCAATGGACATGCAAGTGTAGGCATCTATGTGGATGGACTCATCTGTGTCCTCAGTGCTACTTCATCTACATGTGTGTTGACTCTGTGCAGTTGACTCAGGGGACCCTCCCGTGCCCAGGCTGCTGTTACCAGGGCCACCAATGTGTGGTATATGTTGGCTGTGTGACAAAGTATACTGCTGACATGCTGGTGGCCTGCATGGACGACATATGGCACAGCTTTCCTTCCACAGGAGTGGAGTCCCCTCATGGCAGTGTGTTGTTGGGTGACATTGGCTGGGCCCATGGTGTGTGTTGTGTGAGCATGTTTGTGTGTTTTCCCTTCCCTTTGGCTACACAGGCTGTGTACCCTGATGATGTTTCTGTTGGTGATGCTTGCTGAGTTGTCCTATGTTCACCCAACATCTTCACCCTTTGGTTCCCTGGGATGTGGGTGCATGGCACACTAGTGCTCATCAAGGTGTTGTGCCTAGGTGTGTTTGTCATATGGGCTGGGTATGTGGGCAGACACAGATGGGACACAGTCGGTTTTCCCCTAGGCCCTTTTTGGTTTCCACTTTCATGTAGTGTTGCCTATGTGGTATGTGTCTGTGATTGGAACACATGTGTGTGCCTGCTCCCACTCCTCATGTTCAGAGGTGCAATGTTGGAAGGTGTCAACATGTGTTCTTTCTGGGTCTCCTTGGGTGCGGCATTGCCCTGGGACTGTGACAGGGATCCCAGCTAATCTTGTGTATTGGTAATCAGGGCCATGTTCCGCATACTGTGCATTGTGTCAGACATCCACAAGGGATGTTGAGTGTCCTTTGTGTGATGTGTTTGTTCACCTTCGCTGCCCCCCACCAGCCCTGGGATTGTCATGTGGTCTTCTGCTGTATCAGCGGTCCCTGTGGTGTTGGCTGATGCACCTTGATACAGGTCAAGGTGTGTGGTGTTCTGAGTGGTGTGATGAGGGTCATGACTTGTATAGTCCCCTATCACCATGTTGTCCTAGTATTGCAGGCCATGTCCAGGGCTTTGTATTTGTGTGGGTCTGATGGACGTTTGTGTGTGTGGTCAGCTGCCCAAGGTGGCACAGGTGGGTGTGCTGCACAGTATGTGCCACATCTACCTTGGTCGTCAGAGTGGCCTTCTCATGCAGTCCTGTGTGACCCCAATGTAGTGTCCCTGGCTGTGGTGCTTCAGTGGGTCTGTCTCTGGCTCTGTTGGTTGTTAATAATTGCAGCTTGTGTCAGCTATGTCTGTTGTGTTCCCTCTCACCTTGCAATGGCTGGTTGCCCACTAAGGGGTTGCCCAATTCATGCTTCTCTGTTGTGTGGCACTGTGTCCTCATTGGTGACATTGTAGTCCTGCCCCCTCACATGTTGTGTAGTTGCCTGTGGACACAGAGACACAGACATACACGTTTTGTCCGATGTGCTGTGTGTTTCTGGCTGTTTATGATTGTTCATCTGCAGCAGTGCTTTTGTATTGGTGTTGTGGGCCATTGGCTGACTGGTGTCTGTGTGATTTCCCATGTAGTCCCTGCGAGCCATACCACAGCCTTCTGCACATTGCTCCTGTTTGGTGTGTCCCCCTGCTGCCATTGCATGGGTGTTTGTGACCTGACACCTCCAGTCCCCACAGGATGTGTAGCTTTGTGGGTCTGTTTGTGGAGATGTGTGTGGGTGTGCATAGTGACAGTCATTTGTGGAAATGAGTGATTCAGCTGTGTCTGCAATGTCACCCCCACGTGTGATGGTTGTCTGCACATCTTTGGGTATATGTTTTGGATGCAGTGCACTGTGTGCATCAACACAGCTCTGTTGGTATGGGACACAACCACTACTTTGCAATGGAATGGGTCAAGTGGTGGGACCAGGACTCGTACATGCTGTTTGACAGTTGCAGCTTTCAACAATAAGTCACTTACCTTCATGTCACTGTGCTGATGGGGGTTCAGACCCCATTAGCACAGTGCTCTACATATGCTGCATGTGTGATCCCCACACTTACCTTCATGTCACTGTGCTGATGGGGGTTCAGACCCCATTAGCACAGTGCTCTACATATGCTGCATGTGTGATCCCCACACTTACCTTCATGTCACTGTGCTGATGGGGGTTCAGACCCCATTAGCACAGTGCTCTACATATGGTGCTGTTTAGTACAACACAGTTACCTTTTGTACACTCAAGTGATGGGTGTTGAGGACATTACTGCAGTGCTCATGTGAGGCTTGGCTTGTGTTAGCCACACTGTGGTATTGCAGACACGTGTTGTGAGTTACATTGTGTGTACATGGTAATGTTCACTGTAGTGGGAATTTTACACAGACTACATGTTGTGGTCATGAGGTTGTTGGGGATATCCTTTGGTTTACAGTCCTTATGTTGGGTTATGTGGTATGTGTTACACATCACCCATCCTATGTGTGTGGGCATTGGTAGTGGTACTCACACAGTTCACTATTGGTGGGGGTGACAGGCAAGAGGCCCCCTATGGGTGGGGATGACAGGCAGGAGGCCCCCTATGAGTGGGGGTGAGAGTAGTACCAGCCAAGAGGCCCCCTATGGGTGGGGGTGAGAGTGGTAACAGGCAAGAGGCCCCCTATGAGTGGGGGTGGGAGTGGTGACAGGCAAGAGACCCCCTATGGGTGGGGGTGAGAGTGGTGACAGGCAAGAGGCCCCCTATGTGTGGGGGTGAGAGTGGTGACAGGCAAGAGGCCCCCTATGGGTGGGGGTGAGAGTGGTGACAGGCAAGAGGCCCCTATGGGTGGGGGTGACAGGCAAGAGGCACCCTATGAGTGGGGGTGAGAGTAGTACCAGCCAAGAGGCCCCCTATGGGTGGGGGTGAGAGTGGTGACAGGCAAGAGGCCCCCTATGGGTGGGGGTGAGAGTTGTGACAGGCAAGAGGCCCCCTATGGGTGGGGGTGACAGGCAAGAGGCACTCTATGAGTGGGGGTGAGAGTAGTACCAGCCAAGAGGCCCCCTATGGGTGAGGGTGAGAGTGGTTGCAGGCAAGAGGCCCCCTATGGGTGGGGGGTGAGAGTGGTGACAGGCAAGAGGCCCCCTATGGGTGGGGGTGACAGGCAAGAGGCACCCTATGAGTGGGGGTGAGAGTAGTACCAGCCAAGAGGCCCCCTATGGGTGGGGGTGAGAGTGGTGACAGGCAAGAGGCCCCCTATGGGTGGGGGTGACAGGCAAGAGGCCCCCTATGAGTGGGGGTGTGAGTGGTGACAGGCAAGAGGCCCCCTATGGGTGGGGGTGAGAGTGGTGACAGGCAAGAGGCCCCCTATGGGTGGGGGTGAGAGTGGTGACAGGCAAGAGGCCCCCTATGGGTGGGGGTGACAGGCAAGAGGCACCCTATGAGTGGGTGTGAGAGTGGTGACAGGCAAGAGGCCCCCTATCGGTGGGGGTGAGAGTGGTGACCGGCAAGAGGCCCCCTATGGGTGGGGGTGACAGGCAAGAGGCCCCCTATGAGTGGGGGTGTGAGTGGTGACAGGCAAGAGGCCCCCTATGGGTGGGGGAGAGAGTGGTGACAGGCAAGAGGCCCCCTATGTGTGGGGGTGAGAGTAGTACCAGCCAAGAGGCCCCCTATGGGTGGGGGTGAGAGTGGTGACAGGCAAGAGGCCCCCTATGAGTGGGGGTGAGAGTGGTGACAGGCAAGAGGCCCTCTATGTGTGGGTGTGAGAGTAGTCCCAGCCAAGAGGCCCCCTATGGGAGGGGGTGAGAGTGGTGACAGGCAAGAGGCCCCCTATGAGTGGGGGTGAGAGTGGTGACAGGCAAGAGGCCCCCTATGTGTGGGTGTGAGAGTAGTCCCAGCCAAGAGGCCCCCTATGGGTGGAGGTGACAGGCAAGAGGAGGGCCTGGGTGTTTGTCACAGGTTTACTGGTACGTGTCGGGTGTTTGTTTGGGGTGTGTGTCTCTTACCGTCTCCGTCGTAGGCGTCTGTTCCGGATCAGGCCATGGATGTAGAGGATCGGTATGACCTGTGCGATGGGATTCATGTCGACACCGTCTCGTATGCACTGGTCGTTGGTTTGTTTCGTCCCAGTTGCAGGCTTGTACGTCTCGTGTCCGGGGATCGTGTTGTGGCGCGAATCGTTCCTTTCATGCAGCTTTTCCGGATGCTGTGACGTGCCGTACGTGTCGACTCGCTCGGCGCATAGGAAGTGCGCATCATACTTGTCCGGCCGGAAACTGCTCTGACATAGCCCCCGTGCGAGTCGATTCGGCCTTTACGGAACCGGGTCGTAGGGAGAATTGAGTATGTATTTGGCGAGTTCGTGTCGGTCGGGTTTTCAGCACATGCACGCATCGTACTTGATCGGCAGGACTGACCGGCTCCCGGGACGAGTCGGTCGGTAGGTAAGCGTCCGGACGGCTCTTTTTGAGCTGTCCGACCAGAATCGGAATCAGCCCCTTAGTAGTAAATTCTAACGGAATTGCCCTTAAAAAATATAAACATTTTGGGGAAAAAAGCATTTTTATTATATTACATCTACATTACATTATGGCTTCGAGCGAATACCACCGTGATCTGTAAATAATGTATCCGATCCATATATCGGGAGTTTTTTTAGCAGGTATTTGCCGTATTTGCCGTGAATTCAAATTCTTTCGCGGCAATGAAATAGGCAGGGCTTAATATTTTTTCCCGAGGTCGGGCCGGCGGAGCTGAGCTATGCGGCTGCTACTCAGACGCCATCTTGCCTCCTTGAACATAGAGTCAAAAAGCCTTCCATAGTGATAACTCGTGGGGTCTTTGGTGGCGGGGACGCTTTAGCAGCAGTGGCTTTCCTTTTAACATAGTTGGTGCTCTAAGGGCACCACTCAGGCCAAATGACAATAAAGGAGCAGAACAAGCTGCAATGATACAAGCCAACTCCTTGTCTGCGTCCCAAATTTAATCAAATTGAATATGAACCACCAGCTTCAAAACTACAAAACTAACTACAAAAACTATCTGCCAGATTAAATGAATCCTACCTCATGGCCCTCAGGTCCACTGCCAGTCATGCAAAGTCCTCCGTGGGGTGCTCCCTCATTCGCGAGGATACGTCTCCAGGGCACCACTAGCCTATTACCTGAATCTCCAGACCAAAGGCCTGAAGTTCCCAATAAGCAAAGTCCTGCTTGGCAGACCAGGAAAGCAGACGAGATATACCAAGGGGGGCCCGCCTCTTCCTGGCGCTGTGACGGGTGCAGGGTGGGCCCTTGGCCCAGGCTTTGCTTGAGTGCGGCCCGTGCTGCGGGATTGCAACGCACCTCAAGGAGTGCCGTGGTATGAGGCACAGATGGTTCAGCAGAGGGGATTCTGGGACAAGCAGTCCCCAGCGGAATCGGCAACGACCAAAACGGCTCTCCCTAAGTGGTGGTAATGGCTGGAAAGGTAGCAGAGGAAAGCAGGTCACCGTAAATAATGGATCAGGGAACCTAGCTAATAGGGAAAAGGAGGGGTCTACTAAATGAGTAAGACACACCTCAATAAAGGAAAAGAAAATTCTTTTCTTGAGTCCCCTCACTCACCAAAGGTTTCCCCTAGGTGACATGCTTCATCATTGGGGCCATCCCAAGCATCTACTGCTTGGGGCGTGCTGCGACTTGCGATAGTTACGTAGGAGCACTAATTTTTAAGATATGACTATGTGTGGTGCAGTGAAGGGGGAGTGGTGTGAGTGATTGTTAAAAATTACCTAACTAGTGAACGTAAACGATTTTATTCTTGCTCCTAGTTGGCAAAAGATAAAAAGGGGTTAATAAAAGGAAAAGAATTAAATGTCCCTGATATTGTAAGTCAACATGTTTCGAGGTGTCCCCTAACCTCTTCTTCAGGACAACATGGGGACCAGCCCCATGTGTACCACTCCGTGCAAACCTGTAATAAAGTGAAAAATAAGAAAAACAATGGGGCGCGCACTTATTGTGTCAGCGCTAGATATAATACATACAGTTAAACTGAACACGTAGTATCTAATGAAGAAGTAAAAAACAGACAAGTTAGTATACACTGCCTGCCCATCTGTCTCGTGGACACAATAAGTGCGCGCCCCATTGTTTTTCTTATTTGCCAACTAGGAGCAAGAATAAAATCGTTTACGTTCACTAGTTAGGTAATTTTTAACAATCACTCACACCACTCCCCCTTCACTGCACCACACATAGTCATATCTTAAAAATTAGTGCTCCTACGTAACTATCGCAAGTCGCAGCACGCCCCAAGCAGTAGATGCTTGGGATGGCCCCAATGATGAAGCATGTCACCTAGGGGAAACCTTTGGTGAGTGAGGGGACTCAAGAAAAGAATTTTCTTTTCCTTTATTGAGGTGTGTCTTACTCATTTAGTAGACCCCTCCTTTTCCCTATTAGCTAGGTTCCCTGATCCATTATTTACGGATCTTCTTTTGCTTTACAAGTACCCAGGAGGAAGAACCTAGCCATATCCTCCTCTCCCCCTCTTTTTGTTTTGAAAGCAGGTCACCTTCAGGAATACATTGTCCCCAACAACAACGTCCAAGGCACCAGAAACACAGCAGCACACACTAAAAGAGCAAAATGCCTTTAATGATTGTTTATGTGCAGGAAGGAACACCTTCCTGCACATAAACAATCATTCAATAATGGCAATTTGCTACTTCTATGTGTGCTGCAGAATGCAAATGCAGAAGTAGCAAATCACCATTAATGATTGTTTAAGTGCAGGAAGAGGCACCTTCCTGCTCATAAACAATCATTCCCTGCAAAGCAGGCCACCTTGCACTATGGAGCAAGGGTGTCTGTGTTGGCGCTAGGCAGCTATATATAGCACAAGACAAAACACAAAGGTGTGCTGTATTGTTGTAAATACGGCACATCCCTACATTTTTTAAATGACGTGGCGCTGCTAAATTTGCCGCAGCACCACGCTGCACCATTTCCTTGTAGATATGCCCCTAAATATCACTTGAAAATTAGTGCTGTTTAGCTCATTATTGTTTGTATCTTACAGTGTTTTTGTTTGGATGGAAAAATCCCTTACATGGCAGTGGACGTATACCCCTGCCCTAAGTGTCCCAGCTGTGGCGATATCTGGATCCTTGGTAACAATTTGCGGTTGTGGTTTCTGTACGTGCACCATGTCCTAGGCCTATCTTATGGATTGCTGTCCTGTTAGAGCGAGAAGGGCGCTAAATGTGCTTCCCTCCTAGTGTTGAAGGGCTCCTGTCCTCAGCAAGAGCTAAGTAGCTCAAGGATTTTGGTGGCAGCATACTGTTTTGTAATGAGTAATTAGTAGTATGGCCAGGGCAGATTACCTGCATCATGGGAGCGGGTTCAAATCAATTGAAGATCTGCTGGGTGCTTAGCTCGATCTTGGCATACCTTAGAGTGGATGGAGGGCTAGAAAAATGTGTACGTTACATGATGCGCTGTTATGTATGTGTGCCTGTGCCTGCACATGTGTCCTTATATAACATGCTGGTATGTATGTGTGTCTGTGAAAGCAGTGCATGGAGGCCTGTATGTATTTCCGTACAAGGCATGTTGTTATATATGTGTGCCCGAGGCAGCAGTGCATTGAAAGCTACATAAGAGTATGCATGCACTGCTAAGGATGCGCAAAGTGCCTGTGAGCGGTGCAGTGCATAAGGCGTGGGGGTCCAGATTGAGAACTCCAGGGCTGGCTGGAGGAACACGTAGAGATAGAGGATTCCCCCCAGCACCACCAGACAGATTTGTGGATTGCTGTATTTCTGAGAGCTGGGTGGAACACATTGGAGTAAGGAGGAGCAAGGCTTGTCAGTATACTTAAAATGAGTTCTCTGATTCTGACAGAGTAGACTGGTCAGAGGGGCCTGGGCACATCTGAGGAAGGAAATGGAGCTGATAAGGAAATCATAAAGAGTAGGCCCTGGGTCCTTTGGTGAACTTTTGATGCACATATCACTGCGGCTGACATCCCGATCTGAATGTCTAGTTACTCCTACGGCCTGTGTTTGAAACTCTCAAGATTTGAGACTGTACTACTGTGATAGACAGAGGAGTGAGCACTTCAAAGTTGTGATCCTTGAGAACACAAACTTCGAAGACGGAGACAGTATTTCATATTTATGCCTGGAAATGGATTATAGAAAGGGGAGCTTGAGACTCCCGGATATGAAGCTGTACATCAGTGTGGAGAAGCTCTGCATTAGTTCTGCCTGATGTGACCAGGACTGGGGGACTAAGGGTCTGCCAGTCTACCATGCTGGGCTTTAATCACCCAGGAGAATTAAGAACATTCTCCTCGAGTCTGGAGCATCACCTTCTGCTCCTCCTAGCCCAGATGACTCTGTGAGGGGAAGGAAATTGCCTTGAAGGCGAAAGGTCCAGTAGGGATCCTGCTGAGTGGATCCAGTCAGTGGAGTGTAAGATTCAGGTCCATCAGGACAGCTGCACCAATCGATCTGTCTGCCTCTGTGCGCTGTCATGGTGAAGAATAAGGGTCATCACCCTTGGTGTTGAACTGTGGTGAGAGCTGGGCCATTGCTCTGAGCATCTCCATGACCTGGAGAGCGCTGTTACCTTATTGGTACTACTACTGACTCCCATGAGCCAGGTGGGGGCCGCAAAGAAGACTGATGGGCAATCACCCTGGTGCAATGATGTGACAAGACGAGGTCTATCACCTAGAGCAGTCCTGTGTACTGCTGTTCCTGACCGGGAATGCAAAGAGAGGCAGTTTTGAAGTGAAAGGGCCGTCGCCCTGAGGCAGTGAATGAGGAGCAGGCCGTGACTAACTGAAGAAGAGCAATAATTCAACTACCCAAATCCCGAAGCACCAAAGACTGTCGGTCGGATTCAGCACAGTGGATGCCTACCACCTCAACTGCAGGATCCAGATGTCTGCTCATCGCTGGGCCACAGATGAGTGCTTAGACACTCTATCCGACACTCCAGCAAAAGCAGGTAAGTCCAAATACCGAGCCCTGGGCCTCAGGGAGAACTTGTTCTGAATTATCCGCTACGGCGCAGGGATACTTTGACTTTGTGGAACTACTAAGACTTGAAGTCAATACCGGAGCCTGCGCCCTCCCTGAGAAGCCTTGGACTACTTGACCCACACTACCACCGTGAGTCAAGTGCTGAAGGGGTGCTTAGCCCAGATGCTCAGAGCCCATAGTAAGTCGGACAGTAAAAGGCTTCAACCTCCACGGTTGGGCTCAGTAGCTCCTACTTGCTCTGTGGCTCTCTGAAAGGGGTTCTGATCATTGTATTTTTGCCCAGTGTTAAACAACTGCTTTATTTAAAAAAAAAAAACTATATTCATAGGTGGATTATCAGAATTATGTCTGGGTGGGTTACTGAAATCCACGGTTTCCCTAGTCCTCTTGGGACCCTGCCTGATTCCCCACCCATTCTTGACCATCTTATTCTTTGTAAAGCAAAAACCCTACCATTTTGTACTCAATCTGTTGGTAAATGAAATTTCAGAGAGTCCCTAAATCACATATCTCCCGTCAGGACGTTCTCTTCCACAATAACTTTAAAGCCTTCCAGTCTTTCTTTCACCCCCGAATCAATCCGTGTTGCTTTTTCTCCAGCACCAAAGCGATAAGGACGAATTGAAACATCCTCCAGTGTAGATATCTCTTATCAGGAGGTGCAGGGTTTGTAAGTTACTTCTAGGCGCTAGCGCGAGCATGGCAGGGCACAATCGGCATCCGAATGTCATCAACGCAAGCTATGCAATGACTATATAAATGCACAGTTGTTTATTCAAAACACCGTATAATGCAGGGGATATGAAATAAAGTATCCCAGCGCGTGACAAGCCATCCGACAAAGGGATTGGTGATTCTTCCCATGTACTGGATATCACGAGCTCGATCATCTATGCATTAAAGCGGTGCTTGGTATTTCTCCCTCGTCAAGGAGAAGCGCTTTACAAAGATGAGCTTTTCTTTTGTTGATGTAAAGGCTGATGTCGCAGATGATGCTCCAGGCGCATCGGTGGAGGCGACCACAGCCTGCAAATGCGGATACTCGAAAGAGTCGCATTGATGACGATGCACCTTTCTGTTGAGAGCAAGAGCAGCGTCTGAGCAAGGAGTCGAATTATACATTAAATCCCTGTTAGGTATATTAGCAACATGATATGAATTAAATTCCGGTAGCATATCAGCATGCAAAAAGAAATGATTATGTGCAAGGTTTTTTTTTTTTAATGTGCACAATGTGTCATTTATTTTTCCAGTTTCTGTTTGTATTTATAGTTTATAACAGGGACATCCAGTTGGAGCTTTCAGTCAATAAATGAACATCCTTCGTCCATAAAACGAAGCACGCTGATGTAAGTAACCAATAAATATAGATAGTTTCCTAACGCTGCAGGTAAGGCCTCCATTTTATTGTGGAAGCAGTAGATGAATGTTTGCCTTACAGCATTTAACGTTTTAGTTTTTAAGATTGGCCTATGACCGGATTGTTTCAAATTTTCCATTTTGTACAAGGCAAAGCCTGGTAGTGAGGGTACACTTCATGTGATCGTACACATCACTGCATCTTACTGCACTCCTGAGCCCAACCTCTCTGGGCTCCTGGGTTAGTGACAAAGAGAGACTGTCAGAACACCTTTCAGAGGGCCATGGGGTAGGCAGTGGTTACTGGGTCCAACCACAGGGGTTGGGGCGTGCAGGGGCCCGATCTGCTATGAGTAACTGGGCCATGCACTACTCTTTCAGTTCTTGACTGGTAGTGCGGGTCGAACAGTCCAAGGCTCTTCGAGGAGGAGTTAGGTGTGAGCATAGGGAGGCTCCAAATACATACAGCAACAAATAACATGCCTGTCCAGTCAAATACATGCTTTTATTAAAAAAGTTGTAGTTTAATAGTATTTCAATATAAGTACAAAAAGCATAAAGGAAACACACTAAATAATATCCACAATCTCTTAAGGTCACTCTGCTAGCGCCATCCATGGTGATACCCACGAGTCCCTCCATCCCTTTCTAGTGAGGCTGCTTATTTCCTATTTAATAATGTAGGCAATTGCTCAAAATTCTATAAATAAAAGTTAAAAAATATATGTAATAATTTAGGCGACCTTCAGTTGTGGCCCATGGTAGACGATTCACTGATAGAATATCGACTCACAAAATATCCCCTTATCAAAATATTGTGTCATAAATATCGATGTAAAAATATCGACATCCTATATTTATAACGGTAAGTACAA
This sequence comes from Calotriton arnoldi, assembly GCA_963921515.1. Taxonomy (NCBI): domain Eukaryota; kingdom Metazoa; phylum Chordata; class Amphibia; order Caudata; family Salamandridae; genus Calotriton; species Calotriton arnoldi. The sequence continues at coordinate 55,197 of CAWUFW010011398.1, forward strand.
AAATATCGAGAAAAAATATTGATGTCATTAATATAGTTTTTAAAAATATCGTTTTTAGATATATTTAAAATAAAATAATAAATATTCAATATATTAAATTGTAACATTAAATTAAAATAAATAAATTAGATTTATTATACATCTTAACAAATATAACAAATAAACTTAATTTAAAAAATGTTAAACACATATATAATAATTAATATATATATTCTCACATATCTACTTTAAAACAGTTATTAATCTAATTATTTTAATGTATATATATTTAAAAACTATAAAATATAACACATAAATATATATATATATATATATATATATATATATATATATATATATATATATATATATATATATCCCAGATCCACAATAAGGCGCTCTCAGATGCAGGTGGAAAGCAGTGTCGATTTATTCCTCGACACTGCTTTCCACCTGCATCTGAGAGCGCGCTTTATTGTGGATCTGTGGTTTATGTTAATGCCGGCTGAAGCTCTACCGGCTCAACACGCCACCAAACAATGGGCGGATTTCCCGGGAAGAGCTGCTTTGCATCAGGATATATATATATATATATACACATACATATACCAATAACATAAAATCTATGAAAAACAAACCGTTTTAATTAAATTAAAACATTAAACTATTCAAAAAACTTAACATTTATTAAACAAAATTCATATTATAAATATTAATAATTAAAAATATAATTTTAAATAAACAAAACATAATAATATAAATTATAACAATACAAAATAAAATATAAAATGTAATACACATACTATTCCCACTACAATTTAAGCAAAACTATGCAAACTATTAAAATAAATATATAAAAATGTACCACTCCCACTTTGCGCAACACATAAATATTAAGACTGGATAAAAATAAAATTTACAAATCTCTCTCCAATAAATGCAACAGTAGTAAAAGTGATGGATTGCACATAGGTAATATTTACTTCACCCTTTCCAGCCGATAAAACACCAGGGAAACTGTTAAAGTGCAGAGGGGTAAAATTGACTATTCCCACTCCAATAAGTGCATTAGTAGGAAAAGTGTTGGATAGCGGAGGGGTAAAATTTACTATTCCCGCTCCAGTCAATACAACAGTAGAGAAAGTGTTGGATTACGGAGAGGGTTAGATTTACTACTCCCACTCCAATAAGTGCATCAGTAGGAAAAGTGTTGGATAGCAGAGGGTCAAATTTATTATTTCCCCTCCAGTCAGTGCAACAGTAGGGAAAGTGTTGGATAGCTGAGGGGTAAAATGTACTATTCCCACTCCAGTCAATGCAACAGTAGGGAAAGTGATGAATAGCGGAGAAGTACAATTTACTATTCCCACTCCAGTCTGTACAACAGTAGGGAAAGTGTTGGATTGCAGAGGGGTTACATTTACTATTCCCACTCCAATAGGTGCATCAGTAGGAAAAGTGTTGGATAGAGGAGGGGCAAAACTTACTATTCCCACTCCAGTCAGTGCAACAGTAGGGAAAGTGTGTACATAGCGGAGGGGTAAAGTTTACTATTCCCACTCCACTCAATACAACAATAGGGAACGTTTTGGATTGCCTTAGGGTAAAATCTACTATTCCCACTACAGTCAGTTCAACATTAAAAAGAAACAAAATAAAAAAAATTCAAAATCAAACTAAAAAAGTAAATATAAATATGTTGAGAAATAAAATATAAGTATCTTTAATATTATAAATTCAAAAACAATAAAAACATATTGCAATGTTAAACACATGTCTCAAATACCTACAAATATTATTAGAAATAAAATATTAAAATAATTTTCATACAAATAAATATTTAAATTTAGAAATCATTTATTAACAAAAATATAATTTATTACGTAAATTTAATTTAGTTGCTTCACACCCTATAACACACAAAACCTCACAACCTGCACCTCAAACTTAACTTGAAAAAAATGTAATTGCACTATTAATCTAAATATTTATTTTTCAAACGAACTATCATTAATTAAATATTAATTATTAATTTATTATAATAAATGTACTTCCCATAATATACGCCAGCAAAACACACAACACAGTCATGAAATGTAACTGAAAAATATTTACACAATAAACAATATTAATAATTAAATTAATAATTCATAAAAATGTATACATTAATTATTAATTGCTTAAAATTATTTTCCTCCCCACCCTTTACCCATATAAACACCACAACTCACACCCCAAAAAAGTTTATTAAACATTTATCATAATGACTAATCAATTAATTAAATAATAGTAAAGAAAAACGAATTATTAATTAATGAAAAAGAATTACTTCCCACCCTTTACCACTATATTTCCACAACCCGCACCTAAAAATAATAATTACAAAATTAACATAATTAAGTATCAATTAATTAATTAATATTAATTAAAAACGAATTATTAATTATTAAAAAATAAATTACTTCCCACCCTTTACCCCTATATTTCCACAACCCACACCTAAAACAATAAATTACCAAATTAACATAATTATCACTTAATTCATTATTATTAATTAACAAATCATTAATTAATTACAAGTAAATTACATCCCACCCTTCACCCCTATATTTCCACAACTCACACCTAAAAAAATAAATGACAAAATTAACATAATTAATTATCAATTAATTAATTAATATTAATTACCAACTAATTATTAATTAATTAAAATTAAATTACTTCCCACCCTTCACCCCTGTAAATCCCAAAACCCGCACAGAAAAGTTTTAGAAAAAAAATTACAACCACATAATTAAATATCAATTAGAAAAATAATATTAAATATAAAATACTCATTAATTTATTATAATTAAATTACTTCCCACCCTATACCCCTATACACCCACAACCCGCTACGGAACTATAAGACACAAAATTAAATTAAATAACATTTAATAACTACAAAAAATTAAACACATATATAGAAAAACATAAACAATAATTATGCAACAGAATTACACCATATACATTTAAAATATATAATACAACACATAATAATTAAAAAACGATGTTTTAACCAACTATATTTTTGCAAACTATAAAAATGACTTCTATATTTTATATATCGAAATTTCTTACCTAAAATCGATATTCTTGACTTTGATATTCTTGCTCACGATATTTCCGTATCACGATATTTAAAACTCAATATTGTGGTATGGGGATATTTTCAACTCGATATTTTGTCTGAATACCCGGTAGACCCCATGCAGTATAGTTTAAGTTTGGCCTTTAAAGTCAACTAGCATAGCGCAGTCGCGGCTCCTGGTGGGAGTGCTGCGGGGCGGTGGGGCAGGGTGGGGGACGGGAGGGGCAGGGTGGGGGGTAGTAAACTCTGGCGTATGGCCGAACGGAGGTAAGTACATAAATAACTAAAACGAATTACATTGCGCTCGCCGCATCGCCAAATGGCGATGCGGCGCGCGCAATGTAATTCGTTTTATTTATTTATTTGTGTATTTATCTCCGTTCGGCCCTATGCCAGAGTTTACTACCCCCCCACCCTGCCCCTCCCCCGCCCCGCCGCCCCGCAGTACTCCCACCAGGAGCTGCGACTGTCATAGCGCAACATTTGTGCGAGCCCCACACAGCCCTGCCAGCCTCGAACGGTCTTACCTGTCCCAATGGCAGCCAGCAAGTGTGGGAGAACTCGTGAACGTCTCTTTGGGCTACAGCTTCTTGATGATCAGGGTCCACAACCTCTTGCAATATTTCCTCAATGATGCATCAGGCCTCCTCAGTCTCTGGATGTCCCACACCGGTGTCGGACATCCTTGTCCGCAGCACCTCACAATCACTAAATGTTCCTCAGAGCAGCCTAGGCATGATAATTCAGGGCTAGAGCTCTGCCGCCAGAGTGGCCTTCGCATGGCACACAGGGGTCACCTATTTTCTCGGCACTTGGGTGGCAGTCCTTGCTTCACGCTGGCCCCCTCATGGGATATGGGTGGTCCGACCAGAAAGGGCATTTCACTTCACTCATCAGGATCCCCCTCAAAGAATCCGTGCTGGGCCTACTCCCTCCAGGTTCTATCCTCTTCCTCCTCCTAACAGGGTGCAGTGCTCTTGGCAGTCAGGGAGACTGGAACAGTGGGGGGGGCACTTTTGTTACTGGGGGCTGGTTTTGCAGCAGTGCAGCAGTTTTTATAGCACTACAGAGTTCCTTGTATATCCAACAGTGTTCAGGCAACAATAAATGTGCCAAGATAGCTCTGGTGATTGCACCTGCTGGAGAGAGATTGGAGTTTTGTCTAGTGCAGTTTTGACTCATCTAAGGTAGCGCAGAGAGTTAATATGCCTGCTGCAAAGACCATGTACCATGTAGATCATAGAACAGTATGTTATGTGCATAGATCAGTGGGTTACTGCTTTTGTCTCAGAGACCCTGTGCAGTTTATAAAATGCAATCGTAATCTACATTAGAAAGGTATGTTTTTTTGTCCCAGTCTTTCAGTACCCTAATTTTGCTAAAAAAAAGTTTATTTAGGTAGAAATACATTCTTATTAGTAAGGACAACGCTAACCACTGTGTTAGATTCTGAAATCTGAGTTTTGTGCTTCCTCAGACCGAGCACTTTTAAAAGATGCCTACTAGAACGGATGACATGTGAATCCTTCACCTTGTAGTTCGCTTTGTCTTATATAACAATTTCTATACACTGATTTACACACGTTTGATTCATTGTCTCTGTATGTATTTCTGATGTAAAATGCTCCGACACCCTACATTTGTATTAGAGGAGCTCTAAAACAGATGAAATACATGTCAGAGAGGGTCTATGGAGAGATGAAAGACGCTGTTGGAGGGTGAAAGTGAGGAAACCATTGAAGAGCCCCAACAATGATTGCTGTATGCTTGTGCACTGTAAGGTCATCATTTACTATGTTTAAAAATTAATACAATTTAATATGTGATGAAAAATGTGTTGTAGAATGCACTGTTTTTGTCATTTTTCCAAAATTTTCTTTGGGGGAGAACCCCCCCTCCCCAATCACCATTGTAGTCGCTTGCTGTGCTTGATTACTATGCACCTTATGGGGGCTGGTCTGACAAAATTGCCAGGGCTGCTTTGGGTTCCCAGTTCGGCCCTATTCCTGGTCTAATAGTCCGTCACCCAGCAGGGAAACTAGCAGACTTTGGCCCCTAGTCCTGGTCCCAACAGAATTCTTGGTGATCTTCTCCCCTGATGAACAGTGCTGTTCAAAAAAGTGTGGGACTTATGCTTCCACCTTATTGCCAAAATCCAGACACAAATGTGGTTTAGTGCCTGGTCCTTTCAAATTCGGGTTTTGGGTGTCAGCTCTTTTGAAGGACTCTCTCATCTGCCATCTCCTTCTTTTTCAATGAGACAGTCTGCCACAGAGGTGGCTCTAATTCTGGCTGACTCTCAACAAAGGCCAAGAGAGTAACCCGGGATCATGCCTGGTTGTCAGCCTCCACTGAAATATGCCTTATGAAGGTTCAAAGACATGTCTTCCCCTCTTTCATGATTCCCTTATCCTACAGTGCCAATCTTATCAGACCCAGCATCTCCTTGACAATGAGCCCAGGTCATACTGACCAGTAACTTTAGCTGGAATCAAAGAGACCTTTGACACCCATGGGAGATGCTCTGCTTCTCTTTCTCCAGCATATGTGTTGCTACCAGTCGTGACTGCCACCTCCCACCCGCAGTGGGGTGGGTGGGGGACAAAGGGTGGGGGGAAGGTTACAAAAAAAATCACTTACCTCCCGGCCAGCCAGCTGCGTCCTCTTCCTTCTTGGGGGAAACAGGAAGCACCAGGGCTCCTATGCTCCCCGCAGCCAATCACAACACTGCAGCATTGTGATTGGTCTGAGTGCCGTGACATGGTGCACAGCCAGGGGCTGAAGGGGTGGGCATGTTCTCCATGCAGGCTGTAATGCAGTCTGCATGGAAAACAAGGATAGTGCACATGATTGTTTTGGGTCCCCTGATCTTCAGCCCTGCCCCACCCCCTCACGCAAGCTGCCGCAGCTGGAGGACAAAATAAAATTATAATAACATTAGTTATTATCATTTTATTTTTTTCCTTTCTTTTGCTGCAATAAGGCAGTGGGGCGACGCTCCTCCGCCTTGGCGAAGGAGCTGACAATGGTTCCTACCCCAGCCCTCAGTAATATCAGCAATTCACATTTTATGTCTGGAGGTTGCACTCCTCAGCTCCGCTAGCCTTTCCAGGCCCTAGGCTTCCAAAATGGAACCCACAGGCCTCCATGTTATGTTCCATGCACAGGCACACATATGTCCCACCATGCACACGCAAATATCACACGTTGAACCGTATCCCTCTGCCATTATAAAAGCAGCACTTGATGAGCTTTTCCTGGTCCAATAAAACTGCTTTATGATGAGACAGGCCTAGGTCAGGAAACACCTGCATAATCCATGATCACCCATGACCAAAAATCAATACCAGGAATTCAGATATTTATGCAGCTAGGGCAGTTAGGGCAGGAAGGCATGTCCGCCACCATGCAGGGGACTCTACGTCTCAACAGAGGTGCTCATCTTTGGATGCACTCTATACTTTTGATGACTGTTGCTCTGTTTACTCTAGGTGCCAGAGTAATCAATTGAATCTGCTCCTCTGTCCAGAGTCATTTCTTCTCAACATACAGCAACATTTACACAGCATCATCCACACAAAACTTTCAAGCGGCATATTATGCTGTCACTATTCTCTATTAACCCCTTAACTGCTGGGCCTTTTCCCCCCCAGTGCTGAGCCCTTTTTTGGCTATTTGGGGTAGTTCGCGATTAGGCCTCTGTAACTTTTTGACCACATAAGGTATCCACGCCAAATTTGCGTCCTTTTCTTCCAACATCATGGTGATTATAAAGCTACCCAGGGTTTCTGGATTCCTCTGGAGGGGATCCAGAAATTAGCCAAAATACAGGTACATTTTGTTTTTTTGGGGAAAAATGGGAAAAAAGGGCTACAAATGAAAGCGTCTGGGTTTTTCCTTGCAAATGGTATCAAAAAGGAGTTGTGGTCCTGAAATTACCATTTTCCCAGCTTTCAGGGACAAGCAGACTTTTGTCAGAAAACCAACATTTTTTATGGAAAGCTATACATTTTAGAAAAGTAGACAAAATTCTGAATTCAGCAAGGGGTCATTTGTGTAGATCCTTCAAGGTTTCTTTATAGAAACTAACCATTGAATATAGGAAAAATTGAAAATTAGTTGAAAAAACCAGACATTTGTGTCAACGTTTTCACCTGTAACTTCTTCAAATTATGACAGCTGTTTGAAAGCAATATACCGTTACATCCGCTGGACCTTTCTGGTTGTGGGGATATATAGGACTTGTAGGTTCACCAAGAACCCGACGAACCCAGAGCCAACAACTGAGAAGCGGCTTGCAATGGTTTTTAATTATGTACCGGGTATATAGCAATTATTTTGGGTAAATATATACATGGAAAAATCTGTATGAAAAACACCTATGTATTTCTGAAATTGGAACAAAATATAGAGTTTAGAAACAGTAGATATTTGCACATTTTCGAAATTGTGAGTACCCATACTAGCATGAGAATTATAGGTCATTTTTCAAAATGACTTCTTTTTTTATACATTGTCTTTCATTTGGAAGGCAGAAATTCATTGAAAGTCAATAGGTAATAACAGTTGCTCTACAATTCTGTGTTACCCTAAGTCTCCCGATAAAAATGGTACCTCACTTGAGTGGGAGGCCCAAGTACCCGCGACAGAAAACGGCCCAAAACACAACGTGGACACACCACATTTTCGCAGTGAAAACTGACCCTTTTTTTGAAAAGTGCCAAGCTGTAGATTTTGAACGCTAGCTCTGCCGGCACCTAGGGAAACCTAGCAAACCTATACATTTTTGAAAACTAGACACCCAGGGGAATCCAGGATGGGGTGACTTGGCTGGCTCTCACCAGGTTCTGTTACCCAGAATCCCTTGCAAACCTAAAACATTGTCAAAAAAACCACATTTTCCTTACATTTCTGTGGTGGAAAGTTCTGTAATCTGCGTGGATCCACAAAATTCCACCCACCCCACGTTCCCCAAAGTCTTCCGAGAAAAATGGTACTTCACTTGTGTGGGAGGCCCAAGTACCCGCGACAGGAAACGGCCCAAAACGCAACGTGGACACACCACATTTTCGCAGTGAAAACGGACCCTTTTTTTACAAAGTGCCTAGCTGTAGATTTTTAACCCTAGCTCTGCCGGCACCTAGGGAAACCTAGCAAACCTATACATTTTTGAAAACTAGACACCCAGGGGAATCCAGGATGGGGTGACTTGGCTGGCTCTGACCAGGTACTGTTACCCAGAATCCCTTGCAAACCTAAACAATTGTCAAAAAAAACACATTTTCAACACATTTCTGTAGTGGAAAGTTCTGGAATCTGCGTGGATCCACAAAATTCCACCCACCCCGCGTTCCCCAAAGTCTTCTGAGAAAAATGGTACCTCACTTGTGTAGGAGGCCCAAGTACCCGCGACAGGAAACGGCCCAAAACGCAACGTGGACCCACCACATTTTCGCAGTGAAAACTGACCCTTTTTTTGCAAAGTGCCTAGCTGTAGATTTTGAACCCTAGCTCTTCTGGCACCTAGGGAAACCTAGCAAACCTATACATTTTTGAAAACTAGACACCCAGGGGAATCCAGGATGGGGTGACTTGGCTGGCTCTCACCAGGTTCTGTTACCCAGAATCCCTTGCAAACCTAAAAAATTGTCAAAAAAAACACATTTTCCTCACATTTCTGTGGTGGAAAGTTCTGGAATCTGCGTTGATCTACAAAATTCCACCCACCCCGCGTTCCACAAGGTCTCCCGATAAAAATGGTGCCTCACTCGTGTGGGAGGCCCAAGTACCCGCGACAGGCTAGGGCCCAAAACGTATTGAGGGGACATCAAAATTGCCTATCACAAAACAACCTGGTTTTGCAAGGGGGGTCACCTGGGTTTTTGGCCAGGGAGGTATGGCTTGCGTGGATCTCCCAATGTTTTCTTACCCAGAATCCCCTGCAAACCTCAAATTTAGCTGAAAAAATCACTTTTTCCACATATTTTTGTGTGGGAAAGTTGTGGCATCACCGGGCTGACACAAATTTCCTACCACCCAGCGTTCCCCAAGGTCTCCCAATAAAAATGGTGCCATACTCGTGTGGGAGGCCCAAGTTTGCAGGGGATTCTGGGTAAGAAAACATTGGGGGATCCACGCAAGCCATACCTCCCTGGAACCCCCCGGGTGTCTAGTTTTTAAAAATGTGTGGGTTTGATAGGTTTCCCTAGCTGGCCGCCGAGCACGGGGCCAAAAACCCAGGAGACCGCCCTTGCAAAACCAGGTTGATTTGTGATCGGCAATTTTGATGTCGCCTCACTACGTTTTGGGCCCTAGCCTGTCGCGGGTACTTGAGCCTCCCACACGAGTGAGGCACCATTTTTATCGGGAGACCTAGGGGAACGCTGGGTGGTAGGAAATTTGTGTGAGCCCGGTGATGCCACAACTTTCCCACACAAAAATGTGTGGAAAAAGTGATTTTTTTCAGCTAAATTTGAGGTTTGCAGGGGATTCTGGGTAAGAAAACGTTGGGGGATCCACGCAAGCCATACCTCCTTGGAACCCCCCGGGTGTCTAGTTTTCAAAAATGTGTGGGTTTGATAGGTTTCCCTAGCTGGCCGCCGAGCACGGTGCCAAAAACCCAGGTGACCCCCTTGCAAAACCAGGTTGTTTTGTGATAGGCAATTTTGATGTCGCCTCACTACGTTTTGGGCCCTAGCCTGTCGCGGGTACTTGAGCCTCCCACACGAGTGAGGCACCATTGTTATCGGGAGACCTAGGGGAACGCTGGGTGGTAGGAAATTCGTGTCAGCCCGATGATGCCACAACTTTCCCACACAAAAATGTGTGGAAAAAGTGATTTTGTTCAGCTAAATTTGAGGTTTGCAGGGGATTCTGGGAAAGAAAACGTTGGGGGAACCACGCAAGCCATACCTCCTTGGAACCCCCCGGGTGTCTAGTTTTCAGAAATATGTGGGTCTGGTAGGTTTCTCTAGCTGGCCACCGAGCACGGTGCCAAAAACCCAGGTGACCCCCCTTGCAAAACCAGGTTGTTTTGTGATAGGCAATTTTGATGTCGCCTCACTACGTTTTGGGCCCTAGCCTGTCGCGGGTACTTGAGCCTCCCACACGAGTGAGGCACCATTATTATCGGGAGGCCTAGGGAAATGCTGGGTGGTAGGAAATTCGTGTCAGCCCGGTGATGCCACAACTTTCCCACACAAAAATATGTAGAAAAAGTGATTTTTTTCAGCTAAATTTGAGGTTTGCAGGGGATTCTGGGCAAGAAAACGTTGGGGGATCCACGCAAGCCATACCTCCCTGGAACCCCCCGGGTGTCTAGTTTTCAAAAATGTGTGGGTTTGATAGGTTTCCCTAGCTGGCCACCGAGCACGGGGCCAAAAACCCAGGTGACCCCCCTTGCAAAACCAGGTTGTTTTGTGATAGGCAATTTTGATGTCGCCTCACTACGGTTTGGGCCCTAGCCTGTCGCGGGTACTTGAGCCTCCCACATGAGTGAGGCACCATTTTTACTCGGGAGCCCTGGGGGGACGCTGGGTGGTAGGAAATTCGGGTCAGCCCGGTGATGCCACAACTTTCCCACACAAAAATGTGTGGAAAAAGTGATTTTTTTCAGCTAAATTTGAGGTTTGCAGGGGATTCTGGGTAAGAAAACGTTGGGGGATCCACGCAGGTCATACCTCCTTGGAACCCCCCGGGTGTCTAGTTTTCAGAAATATGTGGGTTTGGTAGGTTTCCCTAGCTGGCCACTGAGCACGGGGCCAAAAACCGAGGTGACCCCCGTACAAAACCAGGTTGTTTTGTGATAGGCAATTTTGATGTCGCCTCAATACGTTTTGGGCCCTAGCCTGTCGCGGGTACTTGAGGCTCCCACACGAGTGAGGCACCATTTTTATCGGGAGACCTTGTGGGACGCTGGGTGGTAGGAAATTCGTGTCAGCCCGGTGATGCCACAACTTTCCCACACAAAAATGTGTGGAAAAAGTGATTTTTTTCAGCTAAATTTGAGGTTTGCAGGGATTCTGGGCAAGAAAACGTTGGGGATCCACGCAAGCCATACCTCCCTGGAACCCCCCGGGTGTCTAGTTTTTAAAAATGTGTGGGTTTGATAGGTTTCCCTAGCTGGCCGCCGAGCACGGGGCCAAAAACCCAGGTGACCCCCCTTGCAAAACCATGTTGTTTTGTGATAGGCAATTTTGATGTCGCCTCACTACGTTTTGGGCCCTAGCCTGTCGCGGGTACTTGAGCCTCCCACACAAGTGAGGCACCATTATTATCGTGAGACCTAGGGAAATGCTGGGTGGTAGGAAATTCGTGTCAGCCCGGTGATGCCACAACTTTCCCACACAAAAATATGTGGAAAAAGTGATTTTTTTCAGCTAAATTTGAGGTTTGCAGGGGATTCTGGGCAAGAAAACGTTGGGGGATCCACGCAAGCCATACCTCCCTGGAACCCCCCGGGTGTCTAGTTTTAAAAAATGTATGGGTTTGATAGGTTTCCCTAGCTGGCTACCGAGCACGGGGCCAAAAACCCAGGTGACCCCCCCTTGCAAAACCAGGTTGTTTTGTGATAGGCAATTTTGATGTCGCCTCAATACGTTTTGGGCCCTAGCCTGTCGCGGGTACTTGAGCCTCCCACATGAGTGAGGCACCATTTTTATCGGGAGACCTGGGGGAACACTAGTTGGTAGGAAATTCGTGTCAGCCCAGTGATCCCACAACTTTCCCACACAAAAATATGTGGAAAAAGAGGTTTTTTCAACTAAATATGAGGCTAGCAGGGTATGTTGGGTAAAAAAAAAGCAGTGAGAGCCATGCAAGTCATTCACCCTTGTACTTCCCCCTTTGTCTACTACTCAAAAATGTGAAGGTTTGCCTAAGTGACGACTGAGTTAGGGCAGAAAGTCCCCTGCTACCCATTTTGACAAAAACAAAATCTTACAAAAGGCCATTAAACCGCCACAAATATAAATCTAACACTAATTTGATAAAGCTAATCCACCACTTACACTGGTTGGTTTTAGCACCTCCAGACACGCTGGCTTCAAAGCACAAATACTTATCAAAGTATAAAAATATTGAAGCCAAGCCTTCTGAAGGTGAGCCAGAAAGCCACGTCACGGCACCAACCGCTTTATGGTCCATTCACACGCCATTCACACACCACACACAAGACTTCCATACCGCCAGCCACGGGCCCAAACAACCAAATCACTTCCACTCACACAAACATACCGCCGCCATGCAAGGGCCCATCACATTCATATGCCACAAGACATAATGAGTTTGACTACATTTTACCACCTGTCAAGTCTCCCCCTCCTTCCTGAACGTTACTGAACGCATGCCGAGTGAGCCTTTACTACTGGCTTCCAAGACAGCCACATGAGGCTCAGGAAGACATGTATTTCATGCGCCTTTGGCGCACTCACTATGCTAAATCCAACTCCTTCCAGTTTGTGGATGCAAGTTGGGGGGTGCCCGAGTATGCCGCAAAAACATTTCTCGAGCTGAGCAAGCATATCTACCTTTGAAACTAAGGCAAACATGCTGGAAATTTTCAAAAGCTTCCTAAAGATAACATCATAAACTATGAAGAACGGATGAATGTGAAACACTGGTAGTCCATGACAACGTAGCATATGTCCAATCCACCGTTATTTGCAGTGACTGTAATGCACTTATCATACAGCAAACTGACCATCTACTAAGTTCTAACGGAGGATGAACATGGCAAGCAGCATTGACCCATAAGTACTACAGTAAATTCAGTGCGAGTGTGGCAGCAATGGATTTGAATCTATGGGTGAAGATGAAGTCAGGACGTGTATCTATACTACCTTTACTATCTGCCTTTTACCTTTGCAATATTCCTCGGAAAGCGCACCTACCGTAAGCTGTTCTAAACCCGTTCGTGTGTCTGTCCTCAGAGTTCTGACTAATCCTGTCCAATTGTTAAGAGACCCTATACTAATGACTTCCATCTCTAGCTACTTGAAGCTTGAGTGAACATTTCTGTCACGTGCTATCAATGCTCTCACAATGCTCTATCCAACTCCTTCCAGTTTGTGGATGCAAGTTGGGGGGTGCCCGAGTATGCCGCAAAAACATTTCTCGAGCTGAGCAAGCAGATCTACCTTTAAAACTAAGGCAAACATGCTGGAAATTTTCAAAAGCTTCCTAAAGAGAACATCATAAACTACGAAGAACGGTTGAATGTGAAACACGGGTACTCCATGACAACGTGGCATATGTTCTGTCCACCAGTATGTGCAGCGTGGGGACTATAATGCACTTGTCAATTGGCGAACAGAACAACTGCCACGTTCTGAAAGCAGATAAAGGTGTTGAGAAGTCCATGATTTCCTGAAATTCAGGAAGAAATATTCTGCAGCTGCTTGCGTAGTGAAGGAGTGGCCCACAGACAGTAGGTATCCATTCACACCAATTGAAAGGTTTACCTATTGGCAGCTCCACCTCAGTCAATTTCCCAGTATTTTGCTTTAGTGTGATACAACATAAAGCAAGTAGGAAAACAGAAGGCAGGCTTACTTGGGCACTGGGGACAGTAAACACGAGTCTCCTGCCTCTTTCCCTGCATCGAGCACACTTTACAACGACGACATGGTCGCTCCTTTTTGGGTGTTGCAGGAATTTTATCAGCAAAGTGTCGCTCCTGCAGCCTTGCCACGTCCTCCAGAACCCATGAAGTGGAGGCTGCTGCTTCTGTAGCAGTGAGACTTTCAGTCACAGACAACTGAAAGTCAGGGAAAGACATGAGTCTTCCTGTGGTGGTCTCACGATATACAACATACGCATTGTATGTTGCCATCTGGATCAGGTGCGTAAACAGTTTCTTATACCAAGTGCGAGTTTTACCACTCGCATTGTATGGCTGAAGAACCTGGTCGTTCTTGTCCACTCCGCCCATGTACTTGTTGTAATCAAGTATACAGGTGGGCTTGTGGACTTCGGCCATCTGACCCCAAACCGTGACAGGGGAAGTGCTCTCAGCATGAATTGTAGTGAGCACGTACACGTCACGCCTATCTGAGAACTTGACTGCGAGCAGTTCGTTGGAACGCAACGCAGTGCTCTGGGATTTCTGGAGCTTCTTGCAAACAAGCTCCTGCGGGAATCCTTTGCGGCGACAACGAATTGTACCGCAAGCCACGGTGCCAGCTTTGTAGAGCTCACTGAACAGCTCTACTCCTGTATAGAAATTGTCACATAAAGGTTATAACCTTTGTGAAGAAGTGGCTGGACAAGCTCCCATACGATCTTTCCTGTGACCCCTAGCGTGGGAGGGCAACCTACAGGGTTAAGAGTTGTGTCCTTCCCTGTATACACTCTCAAGCTGTACACATAGCCAGTCGAGCTCTCACACAGCATGTACAGCTTGATGCCATAGCGAGCGCGTTTGCTCGGAATGTACTGCCTAAACAGCAGCCGCCCTTTATACAAGATCAAGGACACATCAATGGCTATATTCTTTCCAGGAGTATAAACCTCAGGAAACCTGGCAGACAAATGTTCCACGACAGGCCGAATTTTGAACAACCTGTCATGGTCTGTATGGTCCCGTGGCAATGCAGCAGAATTGTCATTGAAATGCAGCATGCGCTGCAATAGCAAAAAACGATCTCTGCTCATGTATGGTGCGAAGATGGGGGTTAACCAAACCGTGCGAGTAGACCAGTAGGATAGCAAGGTTGGTTTATGCACTACCCCCATTTTAAGCGTGAGGCCCAAAAAAATCTTCAACTCCCCTAAAGTAGTGGGAGTCCACTTGCGCGCCCTAGAATGAGGCCCAAGAGTGCCTCCTTGCTCCCTCAGAAATTGTTCGGCACGCAAATTTGTTTGCTGCACAATTTCATCAAGGAAGTCAACATCCAAAAAGAGATGGACGTAGTCAATTGGCAAAAAATTCGCCGTATCGACTTTACATCCAGCATCACCAGTGAAAGGCGGAATTTGGGGTGAACTAAATTGGGAGGCTGCCAAGACAGCACTCCGTCTGTGCTTGCGGCCGCACGTGCCTGCACTCTGGGTTGCTCTAACCTGTTACTGGTGTCCTGCTGCACAGACTGTGATGGCAAAGGGACAGCACGACTGACATCGTCTCCTTCAGAATCGCTGGACAATGAGTCGTCGGATGGAACTGCGCCGACTGAAAAATCACTCCCAGATTCGGCTCCATTGTCCTCTCCCTCAGATGCTGTCTCAGTATCTGCTGTCTCAGTCTCTGATCCTGCCTCAGAGCTGGACTCCAGAACCAGACTTAGGGCCTGGGCAGAATTCATCCAACGATATGCCATCTCTGCTAGTGCCTAAAACTATCCTTTTAAAACACTATCCTACGTAGAAGGCAGATAGGTTGTTGGTTTTAAAGTGTAGAAGGGTGTGTGCGTGAGTGAAGTGTTTAACAATCAATAATGACGACGTCACCTTACCTTTGCGAAATCTGTACGCTCTCCAAAAAGACTAAGAAAGAGAGAAAAAAGACACAGTATTACTTTACCTTGCCACATACCCATCATCGCAGCCTTTTAGCACTGGTGGGAGCCAGTGCGACCATCATTTTGGCGCCAAGATGCCTACGGGTGAACGTGTGCTTTACAATTGCACACTATAACCTCCTTTGACTCCCTCGCTACCATCCTTGCAAACGTGCCCCTCATCTCTCCATAGCCCCTCTCTCACATACATTTCATCTGTTTCAAAGTGTTTCTACTGCGTGGCTTTACTAATCCACTTAGCTATCCACATAATACAGAACTGTTCTTTCCAGCATGCCCTTTATGGCGTCAAAACTGCCACTAGACAAAAGTCAGATATCTCTATTTAGCAGGAAATTTTTTTGTACTCTGCAGCAGTACCACACTTTACTGCCTTTCATGCAACTTCAAAGAGACTCAATATAGTTCTTTCACAGTCTCATATTTTCAGCACTGGGAAATCTCTCTGTAAATATATATATATATATATCAAACAATTAATTCCCAATGTCAGCGCGCTCAATACCTGGTGCAGGCAGCAACGGGTAGAATCCTTACCCGATATTTAAATTCAGAAACGCAAAGGATGCCGCACTCCAAGACCGGTTTCAGAGTTGCTTTATTTTCACCACCACTACCACCAGTCGTGGTGAAAATAGAGCAACTCTGAAACCAATCCCTGGAGTGCGGCATCCTTTGTGTTTCTGAATATATATATATATATATATATATATATATATATATATAGATAGATAGATAGATAGATATCCTGCTTCGCCCCTCATACTCCTTTCAAACAGGAACATACGAATGCGGACACAAGTTCTGGTGCAATAAGTTTTATTTCGTGCCCTGCACCGCCGCCATATCTATATATATATCTATCTCGCGGGGGCAGTTGCTAGAGTTTATTGGCAATAAACTCTAGGAACTGCCCCCGCGTGTGCTGTTTTTCTTTTTGGGAAACAAGGAAACAGAGCCTGGATAAATATCGCGGGCGCACCCCCGCGTTTGTAAAGCACCCGTCCGCGAGTGCGCCGTTCACTGTGCATCAAGGAGCATATATATATATATATATATATATATATATATATATATATATATATATACACACACACACACACGGACATATATATATATATACATAGATTTTATCTCTACATATGATTATATATATGTATCTATATACATATTCACTGAAAAAACCATAGGTTTCAGGGGCGTTATAGTTAGTTGGACATTTCACTCGTACAAAACCATAGAAATTCCCCTGTTATAGTTAGTTCAGCTAACTATAACTCGCGCGCTCCATAATGCACTGCTGATGACGTCACATATTACGTCACTCATGACATGGTCAGTGACATCACTCATAACATCACTGATGACATCTCAAATGACATCACTGATGACATCACTGATGACATCATCCTTGTGATAGAGTGGCAGACCTCCTCTCACCCTAATATAACCTTTGATACACAAACTCAAAAATACAAACTAACATTTTCAAAACAATGGACATACCAATACCAGTTACAACACACCTATTCAGTAATTCCAAGATCTACACATACATCCACTCATTCACCAACAGTCCCTATACAGTCACTCATACATGTACTCACTCATCATATGTACTCATACACCTATACATCCTGTTACACACCGCCACTCATCCATAGAGTTACTCAGACACATAGTCACACATGCAAACAAAGTATCAAACATCCATTTACTTGCATTTACAGTTATACACACACTACCACACTTACTTCTACAGAAACTTACACATACTTACTCTCTTAAACAATCACTTATAGAAACACCTATTTATTTGTACAGGAACTCTTCCAATCTCTCACTCTCACATATACTCACTTATATACACCAATACTCACATATACTAGTTTAAAACATATGTAGTTACTCATAAAGACACTATTGAGACATTCATTCACTCACTAACACACCCATACACATATTCATCCACCTATAGAGTCCTGCACACATGCTGTCTTCAACACATACAAACAGTGAGTCACTCATTCATGCATCTATGCACTAAGTAATACCCCCACCGAACCATACAGACACTCAGACACTCATACTGATACTCAAAAAACCAACTAATAACCCATATAGACACTCATGTAGCTACTCAGCAACCCATGCAGCCACTTATACACAAAGTGAGAGACTGATACAGATATTTTCATATTTAAACATTACTCACTAACCCATGTATTCACTAAGTTACACTTAATCAGTTATACAATCAATTTTACAAAAAGAAATCATCCATTTAGACACTGATATACCCATTTATTCTTCCATCGTCCTTGAGATATACATATATAAAACATATTTAATTTTCAGACAAACACACATTCACTGGATGATGTCATCAGTGATGTCATTTGAGATGGCATCAGTGATGTCATGAGTGATGTCACTGACCATGTCATGAGTGATGTAATATGTGACATCATCATCAGCAGTGCATTGCGGGCGCGCGAGTTATAGTTAGCTGAACTAACTATAACGGGGGAATTTCTATGGTTTTGTACGAGTGAAATGTCCAACTAACTATAACGCCCCTGAAACCTATGGTTTTTTCAGTGAATTTCTAAGGTTTTTTAAATGCTAATTTCTAACTATAACGTGCCTGAAACCTATGGTTTTTTCAGTGAATATATATATATATTTATTATACTATGTATACATGTGAAAATGTCTCGTCCTCTGTTTGCCTCGGTGGCACGGAAAAAATGGGTGGAACTAACGTCAGCACGCCGACGAGGTCCTCTTATGGCTCCGATGACGTCATACGGTGTCGCGAGCGGAGCCGTGCTCGTTGACATGGGAGAGCTAGGAAAGAATTTCCGAAGAATGCTGGTGCAGGGGATATTCACCTAAGTGTTCAGGCTAGTCCTTTGGGAGCAACTGTTTATGTTGCCACTCCAGAAACCGAAACAAGTGATCCGAGGGCAGAGGCCCTGCAGATGGCACACGAGGTGGGGTGCCCAGTCGTGTGCACCGGCGGGGCAGCGAAGTGACAAGCACCACAACCCACAAAAGAGGTAAGAAGGGCACTGAATAACACAGGATCTTCTCTTTGTATCTGGCAGGAACAACGAAGTTAAAATGCCCTAGTACCAAAATGTAGAATTAGTGCTACAACGGTCTTCAAGAGGACCTGCGATGCCGCTTCTGCCTCCCGTACCCTGGAGGCGGCACATGGGTCACGCGGTACGGTCATACTGCGGTGGGACTCACACTCGTTGACCTCTCATGGCACTGCTCCACACTTCAGGGAGGACGCTTTCCATTAGCTATGTTTTCTGATGACATGTCGCGCCGGCCCCGTCCAACAACAGAACTCCTTTAGATCCAAACAGACTCTTCCACTCTCTCACCGGAAGTGAAACCAGCCCACGCGGACACTTTCACAATACAACAGCCGGGAATGCACTTTTTGGTAAAAATACCACATTCCTTCCTCCTAATTAATCAAATAAACGTCTCACTGAAGAACAGGGGCCAGCTTCGATCGGTAAACAGTTGTTACGACGACTTTTTTACTTTGCGATACCATTACAACGCATGCATTACCACGCATGCGTTGTACATCACAAAGTCATTACTACGCATTTTTTAGAACGCATGGTCATTTACCACGCATGCCTTTACAACGAATTTTGTTGTAAAGGTATGTATGGTAAATGACCATGCGTTCTAAAAACATGTAGACGATCCATGTCGTTGTAAGGAAACAGAGGCTGTTCCGTTTCCTCACAACGACATGCACCGCCCCTCAGAGATGACGTGAAGCAGGAACCATGAGGAGAGGGGAACCATGAGGAGTGAGAGTTAAGGGGGATTGGGCATGGGGTGGGGGTTTCTTTTCTAGGGTTTAGTGTAGTGCAGTGGTGTTTGGGTGGTGTAGGGGTCGTGCTGGGGGTAGTGTTTTAGGGTTTAGGGTAGTGCAGTGGTGTTTGGGTAGTGTAGGGGGTCATGCTGGGGGTAGTGTTTTAGGGTTTAGGGTAGTGCAGTGGTGTTTGAGTAGTGTAGGGGGTCATGCTGTTGGTAGTGTTTTAGGGTTTAGGGTAGTGCAGTGGTGTTTGTGTAGTGTAGGGGGTCGTGCTGGGGGTAGATTTAGGATTTAGGGTAGTGCAGTGGTGTTTGGGTAGTGTAGGGAGTTGTGCTGGGGGTAGTGTTTTAGGGTTTAGGGTAGTGCAGTGGTGTTTGTGTAGTGTAGGGGGTTGTGCTGGGGGTAGTGTTTTAGGGTTTATGTTAGTGCAGTGGTGTTTGGGTAGTGTAGGGGGTAGTGCTGGTGTAGTGTTTTAGGGTTTAGGGTAGTGCAGTCGTGTTTGTGTAGTGTAGGGGGTCGTGTTTTAGGGTATAGGGTAGTGCAGTGGTGTTTGGGTAGTGTAGGGGGTCATGCTGGGGTTAGTGTTTTAGGGTTTAGGGTAGTGCAGTGGTGTTTGGGTAGTGTAGGGGGTCGTGCTGGGGGTAGTGTTTTAGGGTTTAGGGTAGTGCAGTGGTGTTTGTGTAGTGTGGGAGGTCATGCTGGGGGTATATTTAGTGTTTAGTGTAGTGCAGTGGTGTTTGGGTAGTGTAGGGAGTCGTGCTGGGGGTAGTGTTTTAGGGTTTAGGGTAGTGCAGTGGTGTTTGGGTAGTGTAGGGAGTCGTGCTGGTGGTAGTGTTTTAGGGTTTAGGGTAGTGCAGTTATGTTTGGGTAGTGTAGGGTGTCGTGCTGGGGGTAGTGTTTTAGGGTTTAGGGTAGTGCAGTGGTGTTTGGGTAGTGGAGGGGGTAGTGTTTTAGGGTTTAGGGTAGTGCGCCCAACCAGCCACAATATCCGTGGACAAAGGGGATCCTGACTAACCCTGGGCAAAGCACTACACTACGCTCGCGTAGTTTGCGAAGTTTGCGCTACTTCGCACAATGCGAATTGCACGTAGCACAGTGCAAACTAGCGTAGCGTAGTGCAGCAGTCATTTTTTGCTTGCTCGCGGTCCTCAACGTCAAGTTGGCGACCGCGAGCAAGCAAAGTGACATCCCGGCGAGACTTTTTCCTCGTTCGCGATCAGCAACATCAAGTTGCCGATCGCGAGCGTGGAAAATAAACCTCCCGGCGAGATTCTAAACGCGGGGAGGTCAGGTTTCTCATTGCGAGTGGTCGCGTATGCTCGCGACCGCTCGCGATGAGAAACTACCAGTCCGTGTTGAGAAAGCTGCCGCTCGAGTAAAAATCTACTCGAGCGGCAGTAAAAGACAGCTCGCACTGTGCAAGATGCCGTTTTCAATGATTGCACAGTGCGGACAAGCATCCGGCACTGTGCAATCATTGCGAACAGCGCACTACGCAGTTCGCGTAGTGCTACGCGTAGCTCGCGTAGTGCGAACTGCACTTTGCGTAGCTTCGCGTAGCGCTACTTCGCGAACTACGCCCACCCTTAATCCTGACTCTTTGGAACGCTCCGTCAATTGAATAATTTGGGTCAAGGGCCCTACCACGAACAAGACCTATCAATTCCTTTCTTGGGATCCCTCATATACTTGGAGAAAAAGGTACATAGTTTCTCATCAATTTCAGGCTTGTGTGCCACCTTCCCCTTCAGTGAGGGCCTGGGGCATTCTCCCCTCATCCTATTCCTGACCTCCCTTTCAAGGGGTTGATGGATTTTCCCCACCACATACTCTGCCACTTTGGCGTCAGGTGTCCACTCTGCCGACCTAGGATGGTAAATTTGGGTAGGCTCGAACATGTCCGAGTGGACCCCGTCCCCAACCGGGGACTGAGAGGAGTGGGACTCTGGACGCCAGGGACGCCCCGAGTCCTTATCCTCATCGGAGGAGAAATCGTCCTCCGATACACCCTCTCCCTCTAAGGGAAACCCGCCGTTGGGGTCTACAATAGTGGTGACAGTGTCGCAATTTTCTCCGGGCCCCTCCTCCTCCCGGCAGGGTGCATGTTTTAGCATTCGCGCACTCTTGAGGAAGGTCTCCCTAAGTTTATCAAATCCTTCCAAGTGCCCCGCGTTACGCTTAACGGCCCTTTTATTCCCCATCTGGGAGCTACTTGGACCCGCCACCACCAGATCTGGGTCACTGAACACCCCAGGGATGCTTTTCGCCAGCTTATCAACCTGATCCCTAAGAGGAGCCAGCGCCCTAGAAATAGCCAGAGAGAGAGCTTGGTCCACTGCTGGAGGGAGAAGTTGGGGGGCCATTCCTCCTCCACTTCCTGGTAGGAGGAGTAAAAATGGTCTTCTGGAGAAGACATGATAGCAGAGGGTGTGAGCACAGAAAAATGCCCTTAAAATCCTTAAGACAGCTCCTTCGCCGGTGCTCCAACAGCTGGGCTTTCCCCGAAGCTGTTATAAGAATAGACTGAGGCGCAATACCAATTACCACCCCCAGGTGGCACTGGTCACTAACGTGGCCGTGTGGGGAAATCACCGCGTAGCGGTGTCAAAATTAGGCGAGGGTTGGTCGGGAATCAAGCGGACACTAAAGGAGTGACCGGATTCCCAAACGCGCGTAAAGACCAGCGGGAGCGCTCGACGGAGCTGCCTCGCTCGGACCAGACGCGCCTGACAGGATCTCACCACGCGCAGAGCACACAGCGGGAGAAACTGAGAGGGGGAGAACACGCTCGGGCAAGAGCCTGCTGCGCAGGGAATATGAAACAATACCAAGGCAATAATGCTAATAACGTGCACAAGAAACCGCTATACAAACAGCAACAACGTCAGATTAAGCCAAGAATGTAAGGAATGCACTTAACTGACAAGCAGTGAAGAAAGAGGAAGCGGAAGGGACGTCACGATATTATATACGATGGACTGTGATATGATTGGACTATAGTTGCCTTGGAGACTACCCCCTAATGGTTCATGGGTTGTGTAGTCTTTTGTTTAATGATTGTTGTGTTATGTTTTCTTTGAACTGCTATGCAAATAAAGTGAGGAAAGATATGCATAATCCTCGCCTCCGTCCTGCCATAGAATTCATTAAATTTTATTTGATCTGATTTAGAAACATAGATCATAAAAGTGTACATAAAAACAGTAAATCCTCTTTCCTAATACAATACAGTGAGAATTAATTAAAACCAGTAGGTAAAAACGGGTGTTACAAAGCCCGGTTCAGAGCAACTTCAGGTTAACAGAATCGTAAAGTTCAATGTTTCGCAAGATCAATCTCATGTACTTCGTGCAAAATACGCAATAAGGGGTCCAAGTAAGATGTAACGCTCCAATACCTGACGAGTTTGCACTATATAAAACTGCAGAAAAACTAAAAAATAAAAAGTGTTTTGCACACTTCTGTCATTGGGCTATATGTGGGCTACATCTGGGTGATATTTGTGCTACATTTGGGCTCTTTTTTTCTCTGGTGGCCATCTTGGGAGACTTATTTGTTATGAAGTTTCCTAATTTCGTCATTTACTGAAGTCTCCTCAGTAGGAAATGCTTTCAGTTTTTTACTTTGATTCTATCAAGAAGGCATTCAGATGTGTCACACATTTGCCACAAATTCAGAATGTTAGCACTCTAGTTGTTCATTAGATCACTGTAGTAAAGCTACTGCTCACCAGGGAGTTAACTGGAAGTCTACTGCTGGTATTGAAAGTGATTGTTTCAGTCTGCATGTCAGAATTTTCTAATGAAATAGAAGAGGATTTGAGATCTCACTTAAAACATGCCCTAAATTTTCTTTCTGCAGCACTAACCATAATTTTTATGGCAAAATGAACCCCTCATTTTGTTCCTTTTTAAATTAAATGTTTTAAGTGTTACCAGTTTATTCCAATCAAGATGGCTTCAGGTGTGCCATACTTTTGTCATAAGTAAGACTGTTAGCGCTCTAGTTGTTCTTTAGAACACTCTGGGAAGCTGCAGTAGAACACAAAGGCATCAACCGACAGGCTGCTCCTGTTGAAATATAACAGGAAGATATTTGAGATCTCACTTAAAACATGTCCTAATTTTTCTTTCTACAGCACCAACCATAATTTCTATGACAAAATGAACCCCCTCATTTTGTTCCTTTTTAAATTAAATGTTTTAAGAGTTACCAGTTTATTCCAATCAAGATGGCTTCAGGTGTGCCATAATTTTGTCATAAGTAAGACTGTTAGCGCTCTAGTTGTTCTTTAGAACACTCTGGGAAGCTGCAGTAGAACACAAAGGCATCAACTGACAGGCTGCTCCTGTTGAAATATAACAGGAAGATATTTGAGATCACACTTGAAACATGTCCTAATTTTTCTTTCTACAGCACTAACCATAATTTCTATGACAAAATGAACCCCATCATTTTGTTCCTTTTTAAATTAAATGTTTTAAGTGTTACCAGTTTATTTCAGTCAAGATGGCTTCAGGTGTGCCATCCTTTGTCATAAGTAAGGCTGTTAGCACTCTAGTTGTTCTTTAGAACACTCTGGGAAGCTGCAGTAGAACACAAAGGAATCAAATGACAGTCTCTGCCCTTGTTGGATGTACATGTTTTACTGAGAATGTCAGACTTCATTCTCACATGACTGAGAAAGATAATGTGAATTTACAGAAAATATGCTCTCTTTTAGCTTCTGGAGCACCTTCCAAAACTGTATGGGACAAGCATGTGAAAATAGTTTTCTCTCAAACATGATTCATGATATCCCAGCAGAAGGTTTTTCACAGGGTAAAATCACCTTAGAACACACCACAATTCCTGAAATTAGTATGGTACCATCAACAAATGAATTCTAATGTAACTAAAGTCTGTTATCACCTTTTATAGTTCTCCTTTTGGTAACCCTCAAAACCTTCGATTCACTACAATGCATTTCAATGGGGTACTATCATTTATATTGGTCCCAAGATGGCTGCAGCAATTCCAGGATGAAGTGCTGACAGCCAATCAGATCTCACGATGACATGTGTGGTTAGGTTCCGCCCAGATATATATGTGTTTTCCTTTTCAAATTTCTCAGGAACTACTGAACGGATTTACACCATTTAACCAAAAGGCACGACTCTGAACCAAGGGCTACCTTTTTGCCAAATTTGGTGTAATTCCGTTCAGCAGTTCGGGCTGTAGCTGCGATGAAAGGTTCCTATGGAAAATTGCATGGGGAAAACGCGTTTTGGGACCCCCCTTTTTTCTCGGCCCCCACTTGACGAATCACCCTGAGACTTTCAGAATAGGAGCGGACCGGAGCGCCCCACGAATTTTGAAAATTTCGCGAAGATTCGTCAACCGGCGCCAAAGTTATTTCAAATAGAATGTTGCGGATTTCCTATGGAAAATAGGTCCTAACTATAACTATCTACTGGCGACCGCCAGTAGATAATATCTATACATATATATGTATATAGATACATATATATATCATTCACTCTTTAGACTTATATGTATATATGTATCTATATACACATACATATGTATATAGATACATATATATACATATATCATCTACAGAGAGAAAGAGACTCTATATATATATATATTCACTGAAAAAACCATAGGTTTTAGGGACAGTTATAGTTAGTTGGACATTGCACTCGTACAAAACCCGTGAAATTCCCCTGTTATAGTTAGTTCAGCTAACTATAACTCGCGCCCCACAATGCACTGCTGATGACGTCACATATTACATCACTCATGACATGGTCAGTGACATCACTGATGACATCACTGATGACATCTCAAATGACATCACTGATGACATCATCCAGTGACTGTGTTTCTGTAAAGTTTAAATATGTTTAATATATATAGGGAAAGGCGTATTGAAGAATGAGTGGGTGTATAAGTGTCTGAATGGATGATTTAGTACGTGAGTGACTGACTCTACAAGTGAGTGATTAAACGTATCTTACTGAATGCATGGGTTAGTGACTAAACTGTGTGAATGTCTGTATCCGTCTGTTTGTTGGTGTGTAAGTGGATGCATGGATTTGCGAATAGCTACATGAGTGTCTATATGGGTTATTGATTGGTTCTCTGAGTATCTGTATGGCTGCCTGAGTGTTTGTGTGGGTGGGGTGTGTGTGACTCTATACATAGATGTGTGAGTGGGTGATTAACTGGGTGCATGATTTCAAGAGTGCATCTGTGATGGACTGCTTGGGTGGGTGAGTGTGTGTATGGGTGTGTTAGTGA
This sequence comes from Calotriton arnoldi, assembly GCA_963921515.1. NCBI lineage: Eukaryota > Metazoa > Chordata > Amphibia > Caudata > Salamandridae > Calotriton > Calotriton arnoldi. The sequence goes on from CAWUFW010011398.1 coordinate 80,962, forward strand.
GTGAATGTATATCTCAGTGGTACATGTGCGAGTAACTACATATGTAAAAGGCAGTATATATGTGTGTTAGAGTATTTAAATGGCTATAAGTGAGAGTGTGTTATTGTGAGAGTGGCTGTATGGATGCGTGTGTGCTTGTATCAGTTATTGTATAAGAGCGTAAGAATGTGCTAGTATTTGTATGAGTAAGTGAGCTAGTGTGTGTATAACTGTATAGGTGAGTAAATGGGTGTGTGATTAATTTTTTGCATGACTGACTAGGTGTGTGAGTACCTGTATGGATGAGTGGCGGTGTGTGAGTGTTTATATAGGTGTATGAGTGCATATGATAGTCCTGTACTGAGTGACTGTAAGTACGAGTGACTGTACAGGTGAGTGAGTGGATGTGTGTGTAGACCTAAGAATCAGTGAGTGGGTATGTAGTTTTTGGTGTTGGAGTGTCTATGGTTTTGAGAATGGCAGTCTGTAATTTAGAGTGGGTGTATCAAAAGTTATATTAGGGTGTGAGAAGATGCATGAAATTATCACATGGATGATGTCATCAGTGATGTCATTTGAGATGTCATCAGTGATGTCATCAGTGATGTCACTGACCATGTCATGAGTGATGTAATATGTGACGTCATCAGCAGTGCATTGCGGGGCGCGAGTTATAGTTAGCTGAACTAACTATAACAGGGGAATTTCACGGGTTTTGTACGAGTGCAATGTCCAACTAACTATAACTGTCCCTAAAACCTATGGTTTTTTCAGTGAATTTCAAAGGTTTTTTAAATGCTAATTTCTAACTATAATGTGTCTGAAACCTATGGTTTTTTCAGTGAATTTCAAAGGTTTTTTAAATGCTAATTTCTAACTATAACGTGCCTGAAACCTATGGTTTTTTCAGTGAATTTCAAAGGTTTTTAAATGCTAATTTCTAACTATAACGTGCCTGAAACCTATGGTTTTTCAGTGAATTTCAAAGGTTTTTAAATGCTAATTTCTAACTATAACGTGCCTGAAACCTATGATTTTTTAAGTGAATTTCAAAGGTTTTTTAAATGCTAGTTTCTAACTATGCCAACAGAGGTAGGACATGTGAAGAAAGAAGAAAAACGCACAGAAAGAAGCAAAAGATGTGCAGAAAGAACCAACAGAGGAGCAGAAAGAGGCCTTGTTGCAAAATCATCCTGTGCCCACAACTTTTTCAGACGGGTACTGGTGGTAACTGACTCTGACTAACCAGAGCCAGTGCGCGTTTGCACAGTGGTGAAGGGAGGGGGCCTGAGGTGACATGTGTGCAAACGCGCCCCGTGGCGCGTTTTAAGTTGCGGGATTAAGTCCCCTTGAATCCTGAGGGTCCCTGGGGCCCAACTAGCCCCCAGGTACCTACAGTTAGGACCACAGAGCTGAGTTGCAGAGAGGCGTTCCGAGGCCACGCACCTTTTTCACCTCTCTGCAACGCAACTCTGTTGTGCTTACTGAAGGTACCTGGTGGGCTAGTTGGCCCCAGGATTCAAAGGGAATTAACTCCCCAACTTAAAACGCACCACAGGGCGTGTTTGCGCACATGTCACCTGAGGCCCCGCCCCTCCCTTCACCACTGTGCAAACGCGCCCCGTGGTGCGTTTTAAGTTGGGGGATTAGGTCACCTTGAATCCTGAGAGTCCCTGGGGCCCAACTAGCCCACCAGGTACTTCCAGTAAGCACCACAGGCCTGCGTTGCAACGCCTGTAACAAATTGTGCAGTTGTGTTTAGGTAGTGAAGAGGGTCGTGCTGGGGGTAGTGTTTTAGGGTTTAGGGTAGTGCAGTGGTGTTTGTGTAGTGTAGGGGGTCATGCTGGGGGTAGATTTAGGGTTTAGGGTAGTGCAGTGGTGTTTGGGTAGTGTAGGGAGTCGTGCTGGGGGGAGTGTTTTAGGGTTTAGGGTAGTACAGTGGTGTTTGGGTAGTGTAGGGGTCGTGCTGGGGGTTAGTGTTTTAGGGTTTTAGGGTTTAGGGTAGTGCAGTGGTGTTTGGGTAGTGTAGGGGATACTGCTGGGGGTAGTGTTTTAGGGTTTAGGGTAGTGCAATGGTGTTTGGGTAGTGTAGGGGGTACTGCTGGGGGTAGTGTTTTAGGGTTTAGGGTAGTGCAGTGGTGTTTGGGTAGCGTAGGGGGTACTGCTGGGGGTAGTGTTTTATGGTTTAGGGTAGTGCAGTGGTGTTTGGGTAGTGTAGGGGTTCGTGCTGGGGTAGTTTTTTAGGGTTTAGGGTAGTGCAGTGGTGTTTGTGTAGTGTAGGAGGTCGTGTTTTAGGGTTTAGGGTAGTGCAGTGGTCTTTGGGTAGTGTAGGGAGTCGTGCAGGGGGTATTGTTTTAGAGTTTAGGGTAGTGCAGTGGTCTTTGGGTAGTGTAGGGGGTTGTGCGGGGGTAGTGTTTTAGGGATTAGGGTAGTGCATTGGTATTTGGGTAGTGTAGGGGGTCATGCGGGGGTAGTGTTTTAGGGTTTAGGGTAGTGCAGTGGTGTTCAGGTAGTGTAGGGGGTCATGCAGGGGGTAGTGTTCTAGGGTTTAGGGCAGTGCAGTGGTGTTCGGGCAGTGTAGGGGGTCGTGCCGGGGGTGGTGTTTGAGGGTTTAGGGCAGTGCAGTGGTGTTCGGACAGTGTAGGGCGTCATGCTGGGGGTGGTGATTCAGGGTTTAGGGCAGTGCAGTGGTGTTCGGGCAGTGTAGGGGGTCGTGCAGGGGTGGTGTTTCAGGGTTTAGGGCAGTGCAGTGGTGTTCGCGCAGTGTAGGGGGTCGTGCAGGGGTGGTGTTTCAGGATTTAGGGCAGTGGTGTTCGGGCAGTGTAGGGGGTCATGCTGGGGGTGGTGTTTCAGGGTTTGGGGCAGTGCAGTGGTGTTCGAGCAGTAAAGGGGGTCGTGCTGGGGGTGGTGTTTCAGGGTTTAGGGCAGTGCAGTGGTGTTCTGGCAGTATAGGGGGTAGTGCAGGGGTGGTGTTTCAGGGTTTAGTGCAGTGTTGTTCGGGCAGTGTAGGGGGTCGTGCTGGGGTGGTGTTTCAGGGTTTAGGGCAGTGCAGTGGTGTTCGGGCAGTATAGGGTGTCGTGCTGAGGGTTGGTGTTTCAGGGTTTAGGGCAGTGCAGTAGTGTTTGGGCAGTGTAGGGGGTCGTGCTGGGGGAGTGTTTTAGGGTTTAGGGCAGTGCAGTTGTGTTCGGGTAGTGTAGGGGGTCGTGCTGGGGGGAGTATTTTAGGGTTTAGGGTAGTGCAGTGGTGTTAGGGTAGTGTAGGGGGTGATGCTGGGGGTAGTGTTCTAGGGTTTAGGGCAGTGCAGTGGTGTTCGGGCAGTGTAGGGGGTCGTGCTGGGGGTGGTGTTTTAGGGTTTAGGGCAGAGCAGTGGTGTTCGGGCAGTGTAGGGGGTCGTCTTCGGGGTGGTGTTTCAGGGTTTAGGGCAGTGCAGTGGTGTTCGGGCAGTGTAGGGGGTCGTGCAGGGGGTGGTGTTTCAGGGTTTAGGGCAGTGCAGTGGTGTTCGGGCAGTGTAGGGGGTCGTGCAGGGGTGGTGTTTCAGGGTTTAGGGCAGTGGTGTTCGGGCAGTGTAGGGGGTCATGCTGGGGGTGGTGTTTCAGGGTTTAGGGCAGTGCAGTGGTGTTCGAGCAGTAAAGGGGGTCATGCTGGGGGTGGTGTTTCAGGGTTTAGGGCAGTGCAGTGGTGTTCGGGCAGTGTAGGGGGCGGTGCAGGGGTTGGTGTTTCAGGGTTTAGGGCAGTGCAGTGGTGTTCGGGCAGTGTAGGGGTGGTGCAGGGGGTGGTGTTTCAGGGTTTAGGGCAGTGCAGTGGTGTTCGGGCAGTGTAGGGGGTCGTGCAGGGGTGGTGTTTTAGGGTTTAGGGCAGTGCAGTGGTGTTTCAGGGTTTAGGGCAGTGCAGTGGTGTTCGGGCAGTGTAGGGGCGGTGCAGAGGGTGGTGTTTCAGGGTTTAGGGCAGTACAGTGGTGTTCGGGCATTGTAGGGGGTCGTGCTGGGGCTGGTGTTTCAGGGTTTAGGGCAGTGCAGTGGTGTTCGGGCAGTGTAGGGGGTCGTGCTGGGGCTGGTGTTTCAGGGTTTAGGGCAGTGCAGTGGTGTTCGGGCAGTGTAGGGGGTCGTGCTGGGTCTGGTGTTTCAGGGTTTAGGGCAGTGCAGTGGTGTTCGGGCAGTGTAGGGGGTCGTGCTGGGGCTGGTGTTTCAGGGTTTAGGGCAGTGCAGTGGTGTTCGGGCAGTGTAGGGGGTCTTGCTGGGGCTGGTGTTTCAGAGTCTAGGGCAATGCAGTGGTGTTCGGGCAGTGTAGGGGGTCTTGCTGGGGCTGGTGTTTCAGGGTTTAGGGCAGTGCAGTAGTGTTCGGGCAGTGTAGGGGGTCGTGCTGGGGGTGGTGTTTCAGGGTTTAGGGCAGTGCAGTGGTGTTCGGGCAGTGTAGGGGGTCGTGCTGGGGCCAGTGTTTCAGGGTTTAGGGCAGAGCAATGGTGCTCAGGCAGTGTAGGGGGTTGTGCTGGGGTGATGTTTCAGGGTTTATGGCAGTGCAGTGGTGTTAGGGCAGTGTAGGGGGTCGTGCTGGGGGTGGTGTTTCAGGGTTTAGGGCAGTGCAGTGGTGTTCCGGCAGTGTAGGGGGTCGTGCAGGGGTGGTGTTTCAGGGTTTAGTGAAATGGTGTTCGTGCAGTGTAGGGGGTCGTGCTGGGGTGGTGTTTCAGGGTTTAGGGCAGTGCAGTGGTGTTCGGGCAGTGTAGGGTGGCATGCTGAGGGGTGGTGTTTCAGGGTTTAGGGCAGTGCAGTAGTGTTTGGGCAGTGTAGGGGGTCGTGCAGGGGGTGGTGTTTCAGGGTTTAGGGCAGTGCAGTGGTGTTCGGCCAGTGTAGGTAGTCTTGCTGGGGGTGGTGTTTCAGGGTTTAGGGCAGTGCAGTAGTTTTCGGGCAGTGTAGGCGGTCGTGCTGGGGCTGGTGTTTCAGGGTATAGGGCAGTGCAGTGGTGTTCGGGCAGTGTACGGGGTTGTGCTGGGGCTGGTGTTTCAGGGTTTAGGGCAGTGCAGTGGTGTGCGGGCAGTGTACGGGGTTGTGCTGGGGCTGGTGTTTCAGGGTTTAGGGCAGTGCAGTGGTGTTCGGGCAGTGTAGGGGGTTGTGCTGGGGCTGGTGTTTCAGGGTTTAGGGCAGTGCGGTGGTGTGCGGGCAGTGTACGGGGTTGTGCTGGGGCTGGTGTTTCAGGGTTTAGGGCAGTGCAGTGGTGTTCGGGCAGTGTAGGGGGTCGTGCTGGGGCTGGTGTTTCAGGGTTTAGGGCAGTGCAGTGGTGTTCGGGCAGTGTAGGGGGTCGTGCTGGGGCTGGTGTTTCAGGGTTTTGGGCAGAGCAGTGGTGTTGGGGCAGTGTAGGGGGTCGTGCTGGGGGTGGTGTTTCAGGGTTTAGGGCAGTGCAGTGGTGTTCGGGCAGTGTAGGGGGTCTTGCTGGGGGTGGTGTTTCAGGGTTTAGGGCAGTGGTGTTCGGGCAGTGTAGGGGGTCTTGCTGGGGGTGATGTTTCAGGGTTTAGGGCAGTGCAGTGGTGTTCGGGCAGTGTAGGGGGTCTTGCTGGGGGTAGTGTTTCAGGGTTTAGGGCGGTGCAGTGGTGTTCGTGCAGTGTAGGGGGTCGTGCTGGGGGTGGTGTTTCAGGGTTTAGGGCAGTGCAGTAGTGTTCGGGCAGTGTAGGATGTCGTGCAGGGGGTGGTGTTTCAGGGTTTAGGGCAGTGCAGTGGTGTTCTGGCAGTGTAGGGGGTCATGCTGGGAGTGGGGTTTCAGGGTTTAGGGCAGTACAGTGGTGTTCGGGCAGTGTAGGGGGTCGTGCAGGGGGTGGTGTTTCAGGGTAGTGCAGTGGTGTTCGGGCAGTGTAGGGGGTCGTGCTGGGACTGGTGTTTCAGGGTTTAGGGCAGTGCAGTGGTGTTCGGGCAGTGTAGGGGGTCTTGCTGGGGGTGATGTTTCAGGGTTTAGGGCAGTGGTGTTCGGGCAGTGTAGGGGGTCTTGCTGGGGGTGATGTTTCAGGGTTTAGGGCAGTGCAGTGGTGTTCGGGCAGTGTAGGGGGTCTTGCTGGTGGTAGTGGTTCAGGGTTTAGGGCAGTGCAGTGGTGTTCGTGCAGTATAGGGGGTCGTGCTGGGGATGGTGTTTCTGGGTTTAGGGTAGTGCAGTAGTGTTCGAGCAGTGTAGGGGGTTGTGCAGGGGTGGTGTTTCAGGGTTTAGGGCAGTGCAGTGGTGTTCGGGCAGTGTAGGGGGTCGCGCTGGGGGTGGTGTTTCAGGGTTTAGGGCAGTGCAGTGGTGTTCGGGCAGTGTAGGGGGTCATGCACGGGGTGGTGTTTCAGGGTTTAGGGCAGTGCAGTGGTGTTCGGGCAGTGTAGGGTGTTGTGCTGGGGCTGGTGTTTCAGGGTTCAGGGCAGTGCAGTGGTGTTCAGGCAGTGTAGGGGGTCGTGCTGAGGCTGGTGTTTCATGGTTTAGGGCAGTGCAGTGCTGTTCGGGCAGTGTAGGGGGTCGTGCTGGGGCTGGTGTTTCAGGGTTTAGGGCAGTGCAGTGGTGTTCGGGCAGTGTAGGCGGTCGTGCTGGGGCTGGTGTTTCAGGGTTTAGGGCAGTGCAGTGGTGTTCGGGCAGTGTAGGGGTCGTGCTGGGGCTGGTGTTTCAGGGTTTAGGGCAGTGCAGTGGTGCTCGGGCAGTGTAGGGGGTCGCGCTGGGGGAGATGTTTCAGGGTTTAGGGTAGTGCAGTGGTGTTCGGGCAGTGTAGGGGGTCGTGCAGGGGCTGGTGTTTCAAGGTTTAGGGCAGTGCAGCGGTGTTCGGGCAGTGTAGGGGGTCGTGCTGGGACTGGTGTTTCAGGGTTTTGGGCAGAGCAGTGGTGTTCGGGCAGTGTAGGGGGTCATGCTGGGGGTAGTGTTTCAGGGTTTAGGGCAGTGCAGTGGTGTTCGGGCAGTGTAGGGGGTCGTGCTGAGGCTGGTGTTTCACGGTTTAGGGCAGTGCAGTGGTGTTCGGGCAGTGTAGGGGGTCGAGCTGGGGCTGGTGTTTCAGAGTTTAGGGCAGTGCAGTGGTGTTCGGGCAGTGTAGGGGTCGTGCTGGGGCTGGTGTTTCAGGGTTTAGGGCAGTGCAGTGGTGCTCGGGCAGTGTAGGGGGTCGTGCTGGGGGTGATGTTTCAGGGTTTAGGGTAGTGCAGTGGTGTTCGGGCAGTGTAGGGGGTCGTGCAGGGGCTGGTGTTTCAAGGTTTTGGGCAGAGCAGTGGTGTTCGGGCAGTGTAGGGGGTCATGCTGGGGGTAGTGTTTCAGGGTTTAGGGTAGTGCAGTGGTGTTCGGGCAGTGTAGGGGGTCGTGCAGGGGCTGGTGTTTCAAGGTTTAGGGCAGTGCAGCGGTGTTCGGACAGTGTAGGGGGTCGTGCTGGGGCTGGTGTTTCAGGGTTTTGGGCAGAGCAGTGGTGTTCGGGCAGTGTAGGGGGTCATGCTGGGGGTAGTGTTTCAGGGTTTAGGGCAGTGCAGTGGTGTTCGGGCAGTGTAGGGGGTCGTGCTGAGGCTGGTGTTTCACGGTTTAGGGCAGTGCAGTGGTGTTCGGGCAGTGTAGGGGGTCATGCTGGGGCTGGTGTTTCAGGGTTTAGGGCAGTGCAGTGGTGTTCGGGCAGTGTAGGGGTCGTGCTGGGGCTGGTGTTTCAGGGTTTAGGGCAGTGCAGTGGTGCTCGGGCAGTGTAGGGGGTCGTGCTGGGGGTGATGTTTCAGGGTTTAGGGTAGTGCAGTGGTGTTCGGGCAGTGTAGGGGGTCGTGCAGGGGCTGGTGTTTCAAGGTTTAGGGCAGTGCAGCGGTGTTCGGGCAGTGTAGGGGGTCGTGCTGGGGCTGGTGTTTCAGGGTTTTGGGCAGAGCAGTGGTGTTCGGGCAGTGTAGGGGGTCATGCTGGGGGTAGTGTTTCAGGGTTTAGGGCAGTGCAGTGGTGTTCGGGCAGTGTAGGGGGTCGTGCTGGGGGTGGTGTTTCAGGGTTTAGGTCAGTGGTGTTCGGGCAGTGTAGGGGGTCGTGCAGGGGCTGGTGTTTCAAGGTTTAGGGCAGTGCAGTGGTGTTCGGGCAGTGTAGGGGGTCGTGCTGGGGCTGGTGTTTCAGGGTTTTGGGCAGAGCAGTGGTGTTCGGGCAGTGTAGGGGGTCATGCTGGGGGTAGTGTTTCAGGGTTTAGGGCAGTGCAGTGGTGTTCGGGCAGTGTAGGGGGTCGTGCTGGGGGTGGTGTTTCAGGGTTTAGGTCAGTGGTGTTCGGGCAGTGTAGGGGGTCTTGCTGGGGGTGATGTTTCAGGGTTTAGGGCAGTGCAGTGGTGTTCGGGCAGTGTAAGGGGTCTTGCTGGGGGTAGTGTTTCAGGGTTTAGGGCAGTGCAGTGGTGTTCGGGCAGTGTAGGGGGTCATGCTGGGGGTGGTGTTTCAGGGTTTAGGGCAGTGCAGTGGTGTTCGGGCAGTGTAGGGGGTCGTGAAGGGGTGGTGTTTCAGGGTTTAGGGCAGTGCAGTGGTGTTCGGGCAGTGTAGGGGGTCATGCTAGGGGTGGTGTTTCAGGGTTTAGGGCAGTGGTGTTCGGGCAGTGTAGGGGGTCTTGCTGGGGGGGATGTTTCAGGGTTTAGGGCAGTGCAGTGGTGTTTGGGCAGTGTAGCGGGTCTTGCTGGGGGTAGTGTTTCAGGGGTTAGGGCAGTGCAGTGGTGTTCGGGCAGTGTAGGGGGTCATGCTGGGGGTGGTGTTTCAGGGTTTAGGGCAGTGCAGTGGTGTTCGGGCAGTGTAGGGGGTCGTGAAGGGGGTGGTGTTTCAGGGTTTAGGGCAGTGCAGTGGTGTTCGGGCAGTGTAGGGGTCATGCTAGGGGTGGTGTTTCAGGGTTTAGGGCAGTGCAGTGGTGTTCGGGCAGTGTAGGGGGTCGTTCAGGGGTGGTGTTTCTGGGTTTAGGGTAGTGCAGTAGTGTTCGAGCAGTGTAGGGGGTTGTGCAGGGGGTGGTGTTTCAGGGTTTAGGGCAGTGCAGTGGTGTTCGTGCAGTATAGGGGGTCGTGCTGGGGATGGTGTTTCTGGGTTTACGGCAGTGCAGTAGTGTTCGAGCAGTGTAGGCGGTTGTGCAGGGGGTGGTGTTTCAGGGTTTACGTCAGTGCAGTGGTGTTCGGGCAGTGTAGGGGGTCGCGCTGGGGGTGGTGTTTCAGGGTTTAGGGCAGTGCAGTGGTGTTCGGGCAGTGTAGGGGGTCATGCACGGGGTGGTGTTTCAGGGTTTAGGGCAGTGCAGTGGTGTTAGGGCAGTGTAGGGTGTTGTGCTGGGGCTGGTGTTTCAGGGTTCAGGGCAGTGCAGTGGTGTTCAGGCAGTGTAGGGGGTCGTGCTGAGGCTGGTGTTTCATGGTTTAGGGCAGTGCAGTGGTGTTCGGGCAGTGTAGGGGGTCGTGCTGGGGCTGGTGTTTCAGGGTTTAGGGCAGTGCAGTGGTGTTCGGGCAGTGTAGGGGTCGTGCTGGGGCTGGTGTTTCCGGGTTTAGGGGAGTGCAGTGGTGCTCGGGCAGTGTAGGGGGTCGTGCTGGGGGTGATGTTTCAGGGTTTAGGGTAGTGCAGTGGTGTTCGGGCAGTGTAGGGGGTCGTGCAGGGGCTGCTGTTTCAAGGTTTAGGGCAGTGCAGCGGTGTTCGGGCAGTGTAGTGGGTCGTGCTGGGGCTGGTGTTTCAGGGTTTTGGGCAGAGCAGTGGTGTTCGGGCAGTGTAGGGGGTCATGCTGGGGGTAGTGTTTCAGGGTTTAGGGCAGTGCAGTGGTGTTCGGGCAGTGTAGGGGGTCGTGCTGGGGGTGGTGTTTCAGGGTTTAGGTCAGTGGTGTTCGGGCAGTGTAGGGGGTCGTGCAGGGGCTGGGGTTTCAATGTTTAGGGCAGTGCAGCGGTGTTCGGGCAGTGTAGGGGGTCGTGCTGGGGCTGGTGTTTCAGGGTTTTGGGCAGAGCAGTGGTGTTCGGGCAGTGTAGGGGGTCATGCTGGGGGTAGTGTTTCAGGGTTTAGGGCAGTGCAGTGGTGTTCGGGCAGTGTAGGGGGTCGTGCTGGGGGTGGTGTTTCAGGGTTTAGGTCAGTGGTGTTCGGGCAGTGTAGGGGGTCTTGCTGGGGGTGATGTTTCAGGGTTTATGGCAGTGCAGTGGTGTTCGGGCAGTGTAGGGGGTCTTGCTGGGGGTAGTGTTTCAGGGTTTAGGGCGGTGCAGTGGTGTTCGGGCAGTGTAGGGGGTCATGCTGGGGGTGGTGTTTCAGGGTTTAGGGCAGTGCAGTGGTGTTCGGGCAGTGTAGGGGGTCGTGAAGGGGGTGGTGTTTCAGGGTTTAGGGCAGTGCAGTGGTGTTCGGGCAGTGTAGGGGGTCATGCTAGGGGTGGTGTTTCAGGGTTTAGGGCAGTGCAGTGGTGTTCGGGCAGTGTAGGGGGTCATGCAGGGGCTGGTGTTTCAGGGTTTAGGGCAGTGCAGTGGTGTTCGGGCAGTGTAGGGGGTCGTGCTGGGGGTAGTGTTTTAGGGTTTAGGGTAGTGCAGTGGTGCTTGTGTAGTGTAGGGGGTCGTGCTGGGGGTAGTGTTTTAGGGTTTAGGGAAGTGCAGTGGTGTTTGTGTAGTGGGTCATGTTTTAGGGTAGTGCAGTGGTGTTTGGGTAGTGTAGGGGGTCGTGCTGGTGGTAGTGTTTTAGGATTTAGGTTAGTGCAGTGGTGTTTGGGTAGTGAAGGGGGTCGTGCTGGGGGTAGTGTTTTAGGGTTTAGGATAGTGCACTGGTGCTTGTGTAGTGTAGGGGGTCGTGCTGGGGGTAGTGTTTTAGGGTTTAAGGTAGTGCAGTGGTGTTTTTGTAGTGTAGGGGGTCATGTTTTAAGATGCAATGCTCCAATACCTGACCAGTCTGCACTACATAAAACTGCAAAAAAACTAAAAATAAAAAGTGTTTTGCACACTTTTGTCATTGGGCTATATGTGGGCTACATCTGGGTAATATTTGTGCTACATTTGGGCTCTTTTTTCACTGGTGGCCATCTTGGAAGACTTCTTTGTTATGAAGTTTCCTAATTTCTTCATTTACTGCAGTCTTCTCAGTAGGAAATGCTTTCAGTTTTTACTTTGATTCCATCAAGAAGGCATTCAGATGTGTCTCACATCTGCCATAAATTCAGAATGTTAGCACTCTAGTTGCTCATTAGATCACTGGAGTAAAGCTACTGCTCACCAGGGAGTTAACTGGTAGTCTGCTGCTGGTATTGAAAGTGATTGTTTCAGTCTGCATGTCAGAATTTTCTAATGAAATAGAAGAGGATATGAGATCTCACTTAAAACATGCCCTAATTTTTCTTTCTGCAGCACTAACCATAATTTCTATTTCAAAAAGAACCCCTCATTTTGTTCCTTTTTAAATTAAATGTTTTAAGTGTTACCGGTTTATTCCAATCAAGATGGCTTCAGGTGTGCCATACTTTTGTCATAAGTAAGGCTGTTAGCGCTCTAGTTGTTCTTTAGAACACTCTGGGAAGCTGCAGTAGAACACAAAGGCATCAACTGGCAGGCTGCTCCTGTTGAAATATAACAGGAAGATATTTGAGATCACACTTGAAATATGTCCTAATTTTTCTTTCTACAGCACTAACCATAATTTCTATGACAAAATGAACCCCCTCATTTTGTTCCTTTTAAATTAAATGTTTTAAGTGTTACCACTTTATTCCAATCAAGATGGCTTCAGGTGTGCCATACTTTTGTCATAAGTAAGGCTGTTAGCACTCTAGTTGTTCTTTAGAACACTCTGGGAAGCTGCAGTAGAACACAAAGGCATCAACTGGCAGGCTGCTCCTGTTGAAATATAACAGGAAGATATTTGAGATCACACTTGAAACATGTCCTAATTTTTCTTTCTACAGCACTAACCATAATTTCTATGACAAAATGAACCCCATCATTTTGTTCCTTTTTAAATTAAATTGTTTAAGTGTTACCAGTTTATTCCAATCAAGATGGCTTCAGGTGTGCCATACTTTTGTCATAAGTAAGGCTGTTAGCACTCTAGTTGTTCTTTAGAACACTCTGGGAAGCTGCAGTAGAACACAAAGGAATCAACTGACAGTCTCTGCCCTTGTTGGATGTACATGTTTTACTGAGAATGTCAGACTTCATTCTCACATGAGTGAGAAAGATAATGTGAATTTACAGAAAATATGCTCTCATTTTAGCTTCTGGAGCACCTTCCAAACCTCCATGGGACAAGCATGAGAAAATAGTGTTCTCTCAAACATGATTCATGATATCCCAGCAGAAGGTTTTTCACATGGTAAAATCACCTTAGAATACACCACAATTCCTAAAATTAGTATGGTACCAACAACAAATAAATTCTAATGTAACTAAAGCCTGTTATCACCCTTTATAGTTCTCCTTTTGGTGACCCTCAAAATCTTCTATTCACTACAATGCATTTCAATGAGGTACTATCATTTATATTGGTCCCAAGATGGCTGCCAGCAATTCCAGGATGAAGTGCTGACAGCCAATCAGATCTCACGATGACATGTGTGGTTAGGCTCCGCCCAGATATATATGTGACTTTACTTTTGATTTTCTCAGGAACTACTGAATGGATTTACACCATTTAAGCAAAAGGCACGACACTGAACCAAGGGCTACCTCTTTGCCAAATTTGGTGTAATTCCGTTCAGCAGTTCGGGCTGTAGCTGCGACTAAAGGTTCCTATGGAAAAATGAATGGGGAAAAAGCGTTTTGGGACCCCCTTTTTCTCGGCCCCCGCTTGACGTATCACCCCGAGACTTTCAGGATAGGAGCGGAACGGAGCGCCCCAACAAGTTGGAAACTTTCGCGAAGATTCGTCAACCGGCGCCAACGTTATTTCAAATAGAATGTCGCGGATTTCCTATGGATAATAGGTTTTAACTATAACTATCTACTGGCGACCGCCAGTAGATAATATATATATATATATATATATTCTTCACACATCCTCCGAGCATAGGAGCCCCCAACCCTTCAGGGCGGCCTCACAACGGGCATGGAGAAGCCCATCAATTCCATAAAAACAAAACGCTGAGGCCCAATTCCGGAGTCATCGCAGTTTAATCAAGGTTCAGCAGCACCACATGCTTCCTATCACCCCTACGGGTTTCGGCGTTATGCCTTGGTCACGGGAGGAAACAATTCACAAAGTGCATACGTGCGTGCATTTTAAAACCTGGGTCACATGACTTGTGTGGAAATACATCTCCCAGAGTGCATTAAAAGGTTCAAAATAATACTGGTGTTATGAAAGTTCTCTTCGTATAAGCATAAGATTTCATTGTGCTTGCCTTCACTTTAAATGCACTGTTGTTACTTGAATCCAAATGGAACACAGTCATTAAGCATTCTTACTTCCAGCGTAATGCTTTGATATTCAGTTGTCCCTGATAATTGCTTTCTCCTCCGGAACGATCGGTGCAGGATATCATCCTCACCAAATCCCTTCCCCGCTGCTGCAGTTTCGCTATGTTAGCATTACCTCGATAGGTATGCAAACAGCGAGTGGGTCATGCTCCTGATAAAATTCTTCACACATCCTCCGAGCATAGGAGCCCCCAACCCTTCAGGGCGGACTCACAACGGGCACGGAGAAGCCCATCAATTCCATAAAAACAAAATGCTGAGGCCCAATTCCGGAGTCATCGCAGTTTAATCAAGGTTCAGCAGCACCACATGCTTTCTATCACCCCTACGCGTTTCGGCGTTATGCCTTGGTCACGGGAGGAAACAATTCACAAAGTGCATACGTGCGTGCATTTTAAAACCTGGGTCACATGACTTGTGTGGAAATACATCTCCCAGAGTGCATTAAAAGGTTCAAAATAATACTGGTGTTATGAAAGTTCTCTTCGTATAAGCATAAGATTTCATTGTGCTTGCCTTCACTTTAAATGCACTGTTGTTACTTGAATCCAAATGGAACACAGTCATTAAGCATTCTTACTTCCAGCGTAATGCTTTGATATTCCGTTGTCCCTGATAATTGCTTTCTCCTCCGGAACGATCGGTGCAGGATATAATCCTCACCAAATCCCTTCCCCGCTGCTGCAGTTTTGCTATGTTAGCATTACCTCGATAGGTAGGCAAACAGCGAGTGGGTCATGCTCCCGATAAAATTCTTCACACATCCTCCGAGCATAGGAGCCCCCAACCCTTCAGGACGGCCTCACAACGGGCACGGAGAAGCCCATCAATTCCATAAAAACAAAACGCTGAGGCCCAATTCCGGAGTCATCGCAGTTTAATCAAGGTTCAGCAGCACCACATGCTTCCTATCACCCATACGCGTTTCGGCGTTATGCCTTGGTCACGGGAGGAAACAATTCACAAAGTGCATACGTGCGTGCAATTTAAAACCTGGGTCACATGACTTGTGTGGAAATACATCTCCCAGAGTGCATTAAAAGGTTCAAAATAATACTGGTGTTATGAAAGTTCTCTTCGTATAAGCATAAGATTTCATTGTGCTTGCCTTCACTTTAAATGCACTGTTGTTACTTGAATCCAAATGGAACACAGTCATTAAGCATTCTTACTTCCAGCGTAACATAACACCAGTATTATTTTGAACCTTTTAATGCACTCTGGGAGATGTATTTCCACACAAGTCATGTGACCCAGGTTTTAAAATGCACGCACGTATGCACTTTGTGAATTGTTTCCTCCCGTGACCAAGGCATAACACCGAAACGCGTAGGGGTGATAGGAAGCATGTGGTGCTGCTGAACCTTGATTAAACTGCGATGACTCCGGAATTGGGCCTCAGCGTTTTGTTTTTATGGAATTGATGGGCTTCTCCGTGCCTGTTGTGAGGCCACCCTGAAGGGTTGGGGGCTTCTATGCTCGGAGGATGTGTGAAGAATTTTATCGGGAGCATGACCCACTCGCTGTTTGCATACCTATCGAGGTAATGCTAACATAGCGAAACTGCAGCAGCGGGGAAGGGATTTGGTGAGGATGATATCCTGCACCGATCGTTCCGGAGGAGAAAGCAATTATCAGGGACAACTGAATATCAAAGCATTACGCTGGAAGTAAGAATGCTTAATGACTGTGTTCCATTTGGATTCAAGTAACAACAGTGCATTTAAAGTGAAGGCAAGCACAATGAAATCTTATGCTTATACGAAGAGAACTTTCATAACACCAGTATTATTTTGAACCTTTTAATGCACTCTGGGAGATGTATTTCCACACAAGTCATGTGACCCAGGTTTTAAAATGCACGCACGTATGCACTTTGTGAATTGTTTCCTCCCGTGACCAAGGCATAACGCCGAAACGCATAGGGGTGATAGGAAGCATGTGGTGCTGCTGAACCTTGATTAAACTGCGATGACTCCAGAATTGGGCCTCAGCATTTTGTTTTTATGGAATTGATGGGCTTCTCCGTGCCTTTTGTGAGGCCGTCCTGAAGGGTTGGGGGCTCCTATGCTCGGAGGATGTGTGAAGAATTTTATCGGGAGCATGACCCACTCACTGTTTGCATACCTATCGAGGTAATGCTAACATAGCGAAACTGCAGCAGCGGGGAAGGGATTTGGTGAGGATGATATCCTGCACCGATCGTTCCGGAGGAGAAAGCAATTATCAGGGACAACGGAATATCAAAGCATTACGCTGGAAGTAAGAATGCTTAATGACTGTGTTCCATTTGGATTCAAGTAACAACAGTGCATTTAAAGTGAAGGCAAGCACAATGAAATCTTATGCTTATACGAAGAGAACTTTCATAACACCAGTATTATTTTGAACCTTTTAATGCACTTTGGGAGATGTATTTCCACACAAGTCATGTGACCCAGGTTTTAAAATGCACGCACGTATGCACTTTGTGAATTGTTTCCTCCCGTGACCAAGGCATAACGCCGAAACGCGTAGGGGTGATAGGAAGCATGTGGTGCTGCTGAACCTTGA
Source organism: Calotriton arnoldi (assembly GCA_963921515.1). Classification (NCBI taxonomy): domain Eukaryota; kingdom Metazoa; phylum Chordata; class Amphibia; order Caudata; family Salamandridae; genus Calotriton; species Calotriton arnoldi. The sequence continues at coordinate 96,810 of CAWUFW010011398.1, forward strand.
TTAAACTGCAATGACTCCGGAATTGGGCCTCAGCGTTTTGTTTTTATATATATATATATATATATATATATAAAGATCTCTCTCTTTCTCTAATTTTTTTTATAGATATGGCTTCCCTGGGGGCCGATTGTGGCCCCCACGGAAAGCACATAGCTATAAAAAAAAATTGCCCCCACAGGGGGTCGGCCACTGAGCAGGAGGACCGACCCCCTGCCAATATTGCCACCATTGCACATTTTTTATAATTTTTTTGCATTTTTGGGGGGCGATCATGCCCCCCAAGGAAAGCCAACATGTTTCAAAAAAAAATATGCCCCCACAGGGGGTCGGCTACTGAGCAGGAGGACCAACCCCCTGCCAATATCGCCGGCATTTATTTAATTATTTTATTTTTTTTTCATTTTTGGGGGGCGATCGTGCCACCCAAATGAAAGCCAACATTCAACAAAAACAAAATATGCCCCCAGGGGGGGGGGCCGATCCATTACGACGAGGGCCGACCCCCCCAAAGACATCCCTGGTGTCTAGTGGGGTTTGCTGGCCGTGGATCGCAGCGCTGCCGTGATCCACGGCCAGGAAACCCTTTCAGGAAGGCCTCGTTTGAAAGGGGAGACTCTCCCCTTTCACACGAGGCCTCCCTGAAAGCTGGGGAGGCCGTTTTCGGCCGGATTTCCCCATCGGAGTCGAGCGCGGCCTTACCTGCTGCTTACCTCGGCTCCGGTGGGGAAATCAGTGATGTCAGAGCGCCTCGCGGCGCGCTGACGTCACAGATGGGCGGGAGAGGGGGCGGGTGGGGACGCGGAAAGCCTTCCACATCTCCCCCCAGGGGGAATAAAAAAAAAACAATCTCCGGTGCGATGCACCGGAGGTTTAAAGGGGGCCCTCCCTGGTGACGGCCAATGGACGTGCGCCGCACCAGGGAGGTAGTGCTTGCGTCGGCCATTGGCCGACGCAAGCACCAAAGGGGTTAAGCAAACTACAAATAATGAAAGCGTAATCTTTGAGGAGGTAGATTTACCCTGACACATGGGCTCACCAGCTATCCAGTAGAGTGTGGACTGAGAATCAATATCACATGAATTGTGTTTAAAATGCTTCGTCCTCACCATCAAAACTGTTGGTTTGATTTAAGAAATTGCACAGATCTTGTGAATGGCCCAGTCTTATTCAAGACTGAGAGATCTAAGTATTCAAACATAGCCATCACATCTCTGTGACAGAAATGGCCCTCAATTGTAATCTACATAATATTGAGTCCTACTGTCCTTCTCACTGGTTTGTTGAAGGACAAAACTCAATCTAGTTAGGGCCTTATGATTTTCTAGTATATGCTTTATTTACATAGTACCATTTGAGGTCTGGCATGATAGAGGATTACATTGTAAACACTTGCTGTTAGCTATTTGGTGTACCATTACAGATCTTATGAAGTACTTGCTTTGCCATTCATGAAGGAATACTTTACATCTCAAAAATACACTGAATGACTGCACATTAATCTTTTTAACTTGTAGATTAATTGTATGCAGAAAATAATGGTATTAATTTGTTTTTCACTTCTGTAGACTGCTGTATGCTTTTCAAAGCTTCAAGACTAAAAATACAAAACAGCCCAATTAATTTTACCAATGCCTATTTGTGTTTTTAGTTATTCTCTATATTACCTTTACACATTAAACATTTCTAACTGGCTAGTTAATATTCTAAAGGAAATATATTTTACAGTCCACTAGACCTGAAGTATATTGAAAATAGACGACAGAGACGAAAAGCGTCTATCATGGAGATACAGGCTTTTGCTCCAAGCTTGCCTCACCATTTCAACTAGTTTTTGGTGCCATTGCTAAAAGCAGTATATAGATAGAGACTTCGAGTTCACTTCAGTGTGTCATACTTTAGGTCATTACTTCTGTGATGATTTAACAAACATTTCCCTTTAACAAGCATTGGCAAAGTCATTTTGTAGGGCGTTGGCCACCAGACTTTTGGCAATGCCTGTTTTGTTTTGTCATCCTTTTTGCAAAACGTCGTTGTTTGGGAAGCTGCTCAGCTCTCACAAAATCTAAAAATAATTGACTAAAGGCAAAATGTTTTGTTGCTTTTAAAAAAGTATGTGTAGCCATAGCACTGCCTGACACTTAAGGGAACTATTTTGTGTGTAGATGTGCTCTTTGTGAAAGAGCAGCATACCATAACTCATAGTAAAGTCAGTCAATGGCTGACGTGGGTGACTATTGTGTGTTGATACATGCTGGAGTTGGTGGGAAAAAAGTGAGTGGCACTCTCACTGACTAATTGATAAAGTCTGGCTGAAAACCCCTCTAGGTAACTGAGTTATGCATACTTTTAGTACAGCCAAAATGTCTTGACTAACACAATTCTTAAAAAAGCGGATTAGTCTGGTATTGGCTGCCAGACATGTAAGAAAAAAGGAAAGAAAGATGGGAAAAGTAAAAGAAAGGAGGGGAGGAAAGCAAAAAACAGAAGGGTAGGATGCTAAAAAGGTAGGAAGTAGGAAAGAAACAAGGAAGAAGATGAAAAAGGAAGAGAGAAGGAAGGAAAGAAAGAAAGAAAAAGAGAGTAAGGCAAGAAAGAAAGACCAAAAATGAAAGAAGGAAAATGAACAAAGGAGAGAGAAAGATGAAATGAAAGAAGGAAAGAGAGAGAGAAAGAAAGAAGGAATTTAAAAAGAAAAGACAGCAAAGAAAGAAGCAAAGAAGGCAAAAAGAAAGAAGGTGAAACAAGAAAGAAGGAAAGCAAAGAAGAAAGAAAGAAGGAAAAGAGGAAAAAGAAAGGCAAAAATGAAAAAGAAGTAAAAAGGCAAAAAAGAAAGAAGGTAGAAAAGAAAAAGGAAAGAAGACAAAAAGAAAGTAGGAAGGAAAAAGACAAACAAGAAGGAATGAAGGACAGAAAGAAGGAATGAAAGAAAGAAGACACAAAAGTAGGAAAGGAGGAAAGAAAGAAGGCAAAAAGAAAGAAAGAAGGAAAGAAAGAAATAATGCAAAATTGAAAGAAGGAAAGGTAAAAGGAAAGATGGCAAGAAAGAAAAAGGAAAGAAAGCTTAAAAGATAGGAAGAAACTAAGAAAGAAAAACAGGAAAGAGAAAAGAAAGGAAAGAAGAAAGGAAAAAAGGAAAGAAGGCAAAATGAAAGAAGGAAGGAAAAAGGAAAGTAGGCAAACATGAAAGAAAGAAAGGAGGAAAGTAGGCAAAATGAAAAAAAGAAGGAAAACAGGCAAAAAAATAAGGAAGGAAGGAAGTCAAAAAAGAATAAAGGAAAGAAAGAAAAAGAAAAGGTAAACAAGAAAGAAAGAAAGAAAGAAGGAAGGAAGGAATGAAAGAAAGAATGGTAATAAAAAGGAAAGGACGAAAGAATGCAAATTACAAAGAAGAAAAGACAAAAGGAAAAAAAGCAAGAAAGAAGGAAAGATGGAAAAAAGGTAGGAAGGGAAACAAATAAAGATGGAAAGAAAAAGGGAAAGAAAAGGGAAAGAAGGCAAGAAAGAAATGGGAAAGATAGAAGGAAAAACAAAAAGATAAAAAGAAAGAAAGAAGGAAGGAATTAAGAAAGGAAGGAAAGGGGAAAATAGCAAAAATGAAAGAAAGGACAGAAGGTGACAAAGAATGAAAGCAGATCAAAAGTAACAAATAATGGATGGAATGCTGAACAATGCAAACATTCACCCCCACTCACAAAGTTCTGGGTTTAATCCATTGTTCTTTTGCTCACTATGCACCCCAGTTTGGGCCCAGCCAAATGCAAATCAGTCGTGACACTGCTCCTCATGGGAACAGTCCAGCCTGTACTACCAAGCCAGGTTCTGCCTGGACCAGAAAAAGCATCCGGGGACCAGTTTCGGGGCATCACCTCTCATCAGCCAGGCTAGCTTGAATCCAGTGGCGCAGTGAGCAAGAATGAAAGAATGCAAAAAAGACATCAATATGAAAAGACAGAAGGAAAACAAAGAAAGAAAACAAAAAAGAGAGAAAGAAAGAAGGTAAAAAGTGAGAGAAGGAAAGAAGAAAAAAGGAAAGAAAGAAGGAAAAAAGACAAAGGGAAAGAAAAATAGATGGAAATAAGGAAAAAATGAAAGAAAGAAGAAAATGAAGGCTAATAGAAAGAAGTGTAGAAGGAAAGAAAAAAGAAAGAAAAAGAAAGAAAGAAAGAACGAAGGAAAGAAAGAAAGAAAAAACGAATCGGGGAGAAGGCAAAAAAGAAGGAAAGAAGTCAGAAAGAATAAAAAAGGCAAAAAGAAAGAAATAAGGATATACAAAAGGCAAAAAAGAAGGATAAAGGAAAGAAAGAAGGAAATTAGGAATATGGAAAGATGGAAGGAAATTGAGTTTCACAGTTTAAAATATTGGAAACTAAAACCTAAATTACACACCACCTATGTTTAAATAAAAGTGTTACAAGCCTGCTGCAAGTTAAACACAATCAAGTTTATTTGTCTTTCTGGGCAAAATCATTGGGGAAACCAAGTCAGGAACACAATATGGTATGCTGTGAAATAGCAGCCATCAGATAAACAAGGCCACTACAAAAGTAATTTACAGCAGCACTGGCAGGAGACAGGAACTGATAAAGCTGGAATGTGCCCTGTGCTCACTTCAAAGGTGTCCTGTTATCACATCAGGCATCGCTAAAGAAATTATAAGGTAAAAACAAAAACACTGGTGTGGGGAAGTCTACCTTGTGAAAGAGCAAAATGCAGTCACTCAAAGTGAAGTTAAACAGTGGCCTAAGTGACACATTTTCCCATGCTGTATGCTGCAGTGGGCAGAAGGAAAATGTGAACGACACAACAAAAGACCAATAGACGAAGAGAGGGGACTAAAAGCCCTTTTAGGTAAGTGTATTATACATATTATTTTAGTAAATTCAAAAGGTCATGGCTAATACCAGAACTGAAAAGGAAATATTTTTAAATCCCTACAAACATGATGCACGTTAAAAAGTACATCACCAGAGATCTCTTTCTATAACCTTTTTAGGAATAGAGTATGGAATCTAAAGAAATGTTTTTTCTTTTTCTTTCTGATTGTTATGTTGCAGTTTATAGCTTCCAGATGCTAAATAGATACAATATAACAGACTACCAGATGCAGTTGAAGTCAGATGATCATAAAATCAGCAGTTAATTAAAAAAAAAAACATCAACTGGACTCAACGCATAAGGTGAGCTCAGCTCATTCAAGGGGCACAATCCACACAATATGTTATGTCAAAAACATTTCTGAAGCTCACGGCTGCACCAGAAAGGGCCTCTCGGCGCTTGTCACAGAAGAGGCAAAGCAGCAGCAGGGCAGTGAGATCATCATCGTGGCTGGAGAACAGCCAGGGACTGTTTCCAAAATTGTAAGTAGTTTTGAATCTTCCTAAGGTTGGGTGGCATAGAGTTCCATAAGGGTGGGGCTAAGGCACAAAAGGAGCAGCCTCCCCTTCTAGCTCTGATGTAACGGGGATGTGAGCCAGGTTTAGATAAGGGCCTGTACAATTGCATTAAGGTAGCTAGGCTCGGTGCTCCTTGCTTATATAGGATTTTGTGGGAGATGCATAGGGCCTTGAACGTTGCGCATTTTCCAATAAGTAGCCTGTGGAGCTTGCCCAAAAGTCAGGAAGCAGAGCTGAATTTAGGGAGGGGAAATAGTAGTCTGGTGGCAGTATTTTGAACAACCTTGAATCGGTTCAGAACAGATTTTTTTTAGCCCTGAAAGAGGATGTTTCAATAGGCAAGACACAAGATGACCAAGAATTGTAAAATCAGTTGGCATAATTGCCGGGAAAAGAGTCCCAGAATGTATTTGAGGTTCCTTACGATGCTAAAACAGTGACCTGCCAGAGTCTTGAGTTGGGTTTCAAATGATAAAGAATTGTCCATCCACAACGCAGGATTTTTCACCACCGGTTGTGGTTTGGGGGAGGGGCCCGAGTATATCCGGTCACCATTGATCACTCCAAAGATGGGTGTGTCTACCCAACCGGAGGAACTCTGGGGCATATTAGCAACAACAGGCGAAAATTATCGCTAACCGCGCTTAGCGCGCATTTTCTTAACGCCGCCTACGCTGGATATTATCGCGGAGATAACATGCTATTAGCAAGGTCTATCTCCAATGCGATAAAATATCCAGCGATAGCGGCGTAATGCATGAATATCGCTGGAAATCCAGCGATATTCACGCATTAACGCCATGGTGGACTTAGGCAGACAATCCACCTCCTATTCTACAAACAGGTAAGTCATGTTTTTAGCAGGTGTTAAATTCTAGCGATATTCGCGCATAGCGCAAATTTTTTTAGCGCTTCGCCTGCGTTGCTAATAGGGAGAAGTTGTGTTAGCGACTGTTTTCAGTCGCTTTTAGTTGGGAACGCCTACCTTGCATGTCATTAGCGATATTTATCGCTGGCATGCAAGGCGATGGGAAAACGGGCCGCTATCGCCAGAAAGCTGTCGCTAATGCCTGTTAGCGACAGCTTGCGGATAGGGCGATAAAAAAATCTCCGCTTTGGCGGCAAAAAGTGCTGCTAAAGCGGCGATAAGGCCCTTGCTAATATGCCCCTCTGTTTTATTGGCATTAGGTTTTAAACAGTTGTTATTCAGCAACCACGGTTAGGCAGCTTTTAAGTTGACACAGCCTCTGGTGACTCTGCTGACAAGGAGCTAATCAGCTGAGTGTCGTCTGCATACAACACTAGTGAGATTCCGAAGGATTTCACTACCTACGCAAGGGATCTAATGTAAATATTAAAAAGGGTTGGTCTAAGCACGAACTGTGGGAATGCCATGTTCCAGTGCTCCCAGGAAATGAGCAAATGGGGGGAGATGCAACTTGGACAGACAACTCTTTTTAAAAGGACGTGAACCAGGTCAGAGCTTTGCCCTATACTCCCAGTTCAGTGAGGCGAGATAGTAGAGTCACATGTGAGACAGTGTTGAAGGCCGCAATAAAATCTAGGAGTATCAGAGTCTGGTATTTACCAGCATCTGCAGTGCTGTGCAGGGCTTCGGTACCGGTTAAAAGAGCAGTTTCAGTGCTGTGTGATGGTCTGACTCCATTTTGGGAAGTATCTAATATTTGTTTTTTCTCTTAAAATTTGTTTGGGAGATTATCTACATGTTTCTCCAGAGAAAGATGGAGAGAGGATGTGGCTTAACGGCTAGGACGGTCGATCTCAAATCTGGGGAACCGGGTTCGAGTCTCGGCAATGACGCTCAACATCCTGTGATTCTGGGCAAATCACTTAATCTCCCATGCCTAACAAAAATGAATGTGTCCTTGTGTAATGCAACTGGTGCTCATGTAAAGCGCTCTGATACCTGATACCTTCGGAAATAAAAAGCCTTGGATAAAAATGTCAGAAGGGAAATTGGGACGTTATATTGCAGCCTAGTAGGGCGATACGCCTCTCGATATAGCTTCAAAAGGCAGCTGGGTCCAATTTATGTCATCACCTTCTCATCGTAGGGTTACCAGTAGCGGTTTTCTCAGTGCTAGGAAAATATATAGTCATAGGCACCATGTAGAGGTCTATTGAGTAGGAACAGCTACTTGAAGGGTAGGCAAGTTGGAAACAACAGAGTCCAGCACATAGCTGGCCTCATGAGTTGAAGGTTTTACTGAGCTAGCTGCAAAATAGCCAAGTCATTAGTGAAGTCCTGGATTTCTTTGTCATTGATTAGATCAAGATGCAAATTCAAGTCTCCAATGATGTTAAAGTCCGACAGTTGGAGCGCGAGCGACAAACAGCATTCTATTAGAGATTCCCAAACTGTTTAAAAGGGCCTGGTGGGTGTATAAATTAGAAGGCCTGAGAAAGTAAAATTTTTGTTGACCTGAAATTTAAATAGCATACTTTTACAGTCCTGAAAAATATTACCCCCTCTGCCACAGGGCCTATTGCATCTTTGAATGTGATAACCTGGTGGGAGGGCCCAAGCAGGTTCTGCATGTGTATATTGAGTAAGACATGCTTTGGTAAGGAATAGAAAGTCAAGTTTATAGTCCAGAACTAGGTCATAGATATCAGCATAATGACAGACCAGCGAGCCGCAGTTAATGCCGTGCATTTTTAAATTAGTAACATTGACTTAGCCTTGGGGGTAATAATGATAGAGTTAGTGAAGTTGCCCTTTGTAGTTGAACGAAGTTACAATGTCTGCAGTGCTTCTCTGCCATGCCATTTTCCCCCACTGCAAGAGAGTGTAGGCATACTTTTGCGCATGGAGGTCTAAGTAGCAGCCGTTAAGGGGCAGAGTAGTTAGCCCTAGGTGATGCCGAAGAAACAGAGGTTCTGGCCTCTGGTGCCATCACAGCATGGACGGGCACAGACTGGCTTGCCTTTGGCACGCCAGCAGCGCACACCAGCGGTGCACCCGCAGCACACGTCTGCACATCGGCCACCTTTCTATGGCCGATCGGGCACAAAGGAACAGGAACTTTCCCCCATGTGGCAGCCACTAGACTGCTGACCTCTCTCGCTCAATATGTGGAACAAATTGTCCATTGAGGGGAGCAAAGCCCAACTAAAGGTATGGAGCAACCCTCTGCTCGCAGCCCAATTTTTGTTATTGCACTCCCTTGACATGATTTTTGCACTTTCCCCCACATGCTCAGATTCATTAAAACAGTAGCAGCATACAGTTTATTTTAAAAGCAGTTTAAAAATCAGTAATGGCAATCATTCAAGCATCTGGCAGCAGTTTTTAAGAGTAGTTTAAAATTCGGTAATGGCAATTCTTCAAACGTGAGCACTGTGAGCACCATGTCCCCACTTCAGCCATCGTTTTTTGGTCTATCAGGCGCATAGGAACAGGAACTTTCCCCCAAGTGACAGCCACTAGACTGCTAACCTCTTTCGCTCAATGGCCGGAAGAAAATGGCTACTGAGGGGAGCAAAGCCCAACTAAAGGTATGGAGCGCCCCTTTATTCGCAGCCCACTAAGCGGTATTGCACTTCCCCGCCATGCGATTATTGCACTTTCCCCCACTCGCTCAGATTCATTAAAACAGTAGCAGCATACAGATTTTTAAAAGCAGTTTAAAATTCAGTAATGGCAATCATTCAAGTGCCTGGCAGCAGTTTATATAAGCAATTTGAAACGCATTAATGCCAACTATTCAAGCGTCTGTGAGCAGTGTCTCATAGTGAGATATTTATGCTATTGCTTCTTCTGGAGAAGAAAAGAGTACATCTGCCATATTGTGCACAGTTGGTCAAAGGAATTACTCATGTAGGAAGAGAAGATGAGAAATGATGCCCTCTTGAAGAGGCAGCAATATGTATCTGTGGCAGAAACTGTAGAATGTAATAATTCCTCTCAATCTTTGGATATTTATTAAAATGCTGCACTGCCATACATGGTCTAAATAACACAGATTAAAGGGTGTCCTTGTAACTACCATGTGGATCATCTTGCAACCTCGCTGTGCAATTACAATACGTACTTGATTGACCAAAAGGGAAGACCCAGTTATGTGTGAGTGCTGTAAGCAGCAAGCTCCTAGTACAGATTTACTATAGAAGTCCTTAGCTGACAGCAGTTCAACTCACCCAGGTTAAGATTCAAAGGCTGGTGCACATTGTACTGTCAGAACATTTTTTTGCACCTCCCTAGAACCCGGTTCACTGCCCTCAGAAGCGACAAGCCAAAAAACTGATAGAATTCACAGGCATCTGCTCCCACAATGGCATCTCAGGACATCACCATGTCCTCCCTGTATTGTTTTTAACTCAGTGGTAGCCCAGATCCTGATTCAAGGCAAGAGTGGTCATATTTTACCTAGTGATACTAACTTCTAGGCCCAGCTCTAGTAATAGAGGCACAATGATGGAGCTTAATGGTAGCCTCAGAAGTTGTTATGAATAAGACTTTTTGCTGTTAACCAGTCGGGATTAAGGTTCATAGCTCTGAATTTTCGACTCATAAACCAAAAGGTTTTGTCCGGTAGCTTGTATACCTTTACCTTAGGGGACCCCACATGTACCCCAATCTCAGTGTCAAGGGAGGGGGTTGCACAAACATGCTTAACCAGTATGCTGTTTCTGTTTAGGACTTTTTTTTGCCCTCTCGTATCCAAAAATATGCTTGTCCCAAATAGTTAAAATAAGATACTATCTACAGTGGGTTTCATCTCACATCAGCTTATTTATGGAGCTCTTATGGAACGTGAAGTTCATTTGGTTCAGCTACTGCTTTTGTAGCTATGGAGGTATGTATGTTAGATCTTTGTTGAAAGCATATGCGAAAAATGTTTTCACCCATTTGTGAGAAAATGTATTATTAGTCGGGGTAGATGGTAGTCCACCACAAATAATAATGCCACTATTCTTGTAATGTTGTGTAAAGGTTTCAGTATTTATACATGAGCTCAACCCCTGGTACCTATAGCACAGAGCAGACAGGCTTAACCTACGAAAATGTGAAAAGCATTTAAAAGTATCAAAACAGTTAAAAAGTCAAAAACACAACTCCATAAAAACCCACTTCAACTTGACAACAAATGACAAAAATCCAATAAGGGGAACTGGAGATATGAATTTTTAAAGCTTACATTTAAAAATATTTCAAAGTCCCGGGATCCGCAACATGTTAAGGAGGCTATACTAAGACACAACCAAGGATCTCAAGAACAGTGCATGTGGGAGTCAAGACTCACTCCAGCAGAAGCCACTAGCAGGCTCCAAGGTATTTCTAGGTAGTTCCAGTTAGAACTGGTCAGCCTGGTTCTTCAGGAAAAGGGGCTTCTAGCAGCTTGGGGTCCACCTCTTTGTCATGGGTAAAAGTGGGAGCAGGTCAAACCTTTTAGGTCTCCTCACACGTCTCAACAGCAGTTGCAGTCCTTCTTTGGACTTGCACATGTCCAGTAGTGTTCTGAAGAGGTTGCCCAAGAGTGCCACATTTATACCAGACACAAGCCTATGGCTGGGGTGACTCCTGGCCACCCCTTAACCAATACAGAAAAATCTATAATGGGTAACTCTACCCTCCTTAGCAGCAGTTCCTATGTGTTCTACTATAAACAAACCCACAGTGCCCCTCTCTACGTAAATCCAGCATGGCAGAACCTTTCTTCCCCGGTGCCAACCCTAGAGGTGTGGTGGGGTAATGAACATCCCCCTCCTCTGTGTTCACTCAAAAACAGTTCTGTGGCATCTCCTCTCCCACTGGGATTGCATGGATGTCAAGGGGGAAAAAAGAGGACCCTGCCCAAGTGTCAGTTAACAATTGCCTGTGACATGGGCAGCCTCGTTGTAGTTAGAGGGATAGAACACATCCTTACACCGAAAGCCTTTGTCTCTGCTGTGGGAGCACATTCCCACGTCATCAAGGTGCTACTCAGTTCCTGAGTGACAGTTGGAAACTCATGCACATGAAGTTCTAGAGTCTTTAGGCAGGTCAAAGGGGACTTTTTAAAAGTACCTTTTGTAAAATATTTATTACGAATCCATCTTTACCTGCAAATTGGGCTTGTAATAAATATTTAAGAAAAACAAGACTTAATTTTGTAATTATTTCCAAAGCAGCAATGACATTATTTAATTTTAATATTATACCCCAATACTTTTCTAAGGAACTTCTAACTCTGCTACAGTGAAAATTGGTTTTGGGACCTTGTCACCGTAAGGACATGTTTTACATTAAACATTTACATGTCCTAATTTTAAATACTATGCACCCTGCCTTATTGGGTATTAAAGCCGACTTACGAGGTGACTTATTAATGTTTAAAAAAAATAAGGATTTAGGCCTGTCAGCAGGCATTATTTTGGCAGGACAAATTTGCAGTTTTAAAACTACACAGCCAGCTGAGAGGAGAAGGCGTGCGGTCATGTTTTGCTTGGTCACTTAAGTGGTGGTACAATTGTTTGTTGTAGTCCTCTAGTGACATTCAACTTTCAGGCCCGCTATACTCTATGGGGTATATTTACAAGAATTGCTGCTAACCAGATTCTGCGTAAGTTAGCGTCAATTTTCTTAACGTTGTCTATCACCGAAAACTATTGCCCTGTTATCGACTTATCTACAATACGTCGCTACATGGCGATAGTATCAGCTAGCCACGGCGGAAACTGCCGCTAACACTAACGTCAAGTCGATAAAAGATTTGACATTCAATCAATCAATCAGGGGGTTTGTATAGCGCGCTACTCACCCGTGAGGGTCTCAAGGCGCTGGGGGGGGGGTGGCTCCGGATCAGTCGAAGAGCCAGGTCTTGAGGTCCTTCCTGAATGCGAGCAGGGTCGGGGAGCGTCTGATGTTCACAGAGAGCTCATTCCAGGTCTTGGCTGCGATGTAAGAGAAGGCTCTCCCGCCCGTTCTGTTTCTGCGGATGCGGCGGACCTCCGCCAGGGCGAGGCCGGCGGAGCGGAGGTTCCTCTTGGGTACGTGGAAAGATACTCTCTCGTTGAGGTATTTGGGTCCAATGTTGTTGAGGGATTTGTAGGCGTGGGTGAGGAGCTTGAAGGTGACCCTCTTCTTGACGAGGAGCCAGTGGAGGCCTCGTAGGTGTTGGGTCATGTGTTTGTGACGCGGGGTCCCGAGGACGAGTCTGGCTGCGGCGTTCTCGATGGTTTGGAGTTTGTGTAGAAGAGTACTGTTGATTCCGGCATAGAGGGCGTTGCCGTAGTCCAGTCTACTGGTTATGAGCGTGTGGGTGACAGTCCTTCTGCAGTCGGGGGGGGACCATTTGAAAGTCTTGCGGAGGATGCGCAGGCAGTTGAAGCTAGTGGAGGCCACCGCGTTGATCTGGCGGTTCATGGAGAGGGAGGAGTCAAGGATGATGCCGAGGTTTCGTGCCTGGTCCGTAGGGGTGGGTGGGTTCCCGCGGAGGGCCACCAGGTGTTGTCCCAGGAGGAGGTGCAGGGACCAAGGATGAGGACCTCGGTCTTCTCTGAGTTGAGCTTCAAGCAGTTGTCTTTCATCCAGGCTGCCACGTTCTTCATTCCTTCCTGGAAGCAGAGTCTGGTGTCTTCAGTATTCTTCGTGAGTGAGAGGATGAGCTGGGTGTCGTTGGCGTAGGATACAATGCTGAGCCCATGCTGTCTGACGATGGCGGCGAGGGGGGCCATGTAGATGTTGAAAAGCGTGGGGCTGAGTGATGATCCTTGGGGTACTCCGCAGTTGATATCGGTGGGTTTGGAGAGGAAGGGAGGAAGTCTGATCCTCTGGGTTCTGCCGGAGAGAAAGGATTGGATCCAGTCGAGGGCGGTTCCTTGTACCCCTGCGTCGTGAAGTCTGGCTGCGAGTGTGCGATGTGAGACGGTGTCGAAGGCTGCGGAGAGGTCTAGAAGGATGAGGGCTGCAGTGTGTCCCTGGTCGAGTAGCATGCAGATGTCGTCAGTGGCAGCGAGGAGGGCAGTCTAGGTGCTGTGGTTGCTGCGGAATCCAGACTGGGAAGCGTCTAGGACGGAGTTCTCTTCGATGAAGGCGGTCAGCTGGGCGTTTACGAGTCTCTCAGTGACTTTGGCCGCGAAGGGGAGGAGAGAGATGGGCCAGTAGTTCTTCAGGTCCGTAGGGTCGGCCGTTGGTTTTTTGAGAAGGGGTTTAACCTCCGCCCGCTTCCAGACGTCTGGGCAGATTCCGGATCTGAAGAGGCGTTGATGGTCCGTCCTAGTTCGGGTGTGATGGCGGCGGAGGCCCTGTGGAATATGTGTGGTGGGCAGGGGTCCGTTGGGGCTCCTGAGTAGGTTTTCTTCATGGTCGCAGTGATGTGTTCGACGGTGGTGGGATCCCAGGTCATGATGGTTGGCATATCGGCGGCGGTGGGTGGAGAGGTGGTGTCAGGCGCTGGTTCGCTGAAGTTGTCGTAGAGGACCTTGATCTTCAGATGGAAGTAGGAGCTGAGTTTGTCGCAGAGTTCCTGGGAAGGTGCGATGTCCGTGGCTTCGCTGGCGGGCTTAGCGAACTGCTGAATGACGTTGAACAGTTCCTTGGCGTTGGGTTGCGTTGGTCTGGACTTTGTCTCTTATGAAGGTCCGTTTGGTGTCTCTTATGCGCTGGTAGTATTCCTTCAGGGCGCTCTTGTGGTTGTTCTGTGCTTCAGTGGTTTTCTGGTTTCGCCAGCTTTTCTCTAGGCGTCTGCAGGTGCGTCTGGCTTGTAGTTCTGTGGTGAACCAGGGGGCCATCCAGCGGTGAAATCCTATGGCTGCGGTGTTGGTGTCGGTAGTGGCGCCGGGGGGGTTTTGGAGGAGGGTGGTGTTGAGGTGTTCCTCTGTGACCTTGCTCCAGTTCCATCGTGGCGGGCGCGGGGCGGGCGCGGGTGTGGTGGTGGTGTTGAAGGTGAAATGGACGCAGTGGTGGTCCGTCCAGAGGGGCTCGGTGGTGTGGCTGAAGCGGATGTTTGTCCCTCCCGCGAAGATGGGGTCGAGTGTGTGTCCAGCTCTGTGGGTGGGCGTGTTGACCAGCTGCTTCAGTCCGAGGTTGGCGAGGTTGTCGAGGAGAGTGGTGGAGTCGGGGTCGTTGCCGTTGTCGAGGTGGAAATTCAGGTCCCCGAGTAGAATGTAGTCCGTGGAGGTGAAGGCGTGGGGTGCGACGAGCTCGGCGATGGTAGTTGCATGCTGGGTGCGAGGTCCTGGCGGTCTGTAGATGAGGGTGCCGCGTAGCGTGGTCCTGGGGCTGGTCAGGATCTGGAAGTGGAGGTGTTCTGTGTTGGAGTGGGGGTCACTCGTGCTGGATGTGGAGAGTTGGAGGGGGGTCTTGTGTGCGATTGCGAGTCCTCCTCCTGGGCGGTGGGGGCGGTCCTTTCTCTGGATCTTGTAGCCATCGGGGATAGCAGTGGCGATGTCGGGGCCGGAGGTGGCGTTGGTCCAGGTTTCCGTGAAGAAGGTGACGTCGGGCGAGAGGGTGTCGATCAGGTCCCAGATTTCTACGGCATGTCGATGCAGGGAGCGTACGTTGAGGAGGATGCAAGTCAGGGTTTCTGCAGTGCGTGCATCAGGCGGGCCTTCGGTGGTTGTGGGAGCTTTGTCGATGGTGAAGGATCTGTGGCAGGGTCTGCACGAGAAGTGTCCATGGGTGGTGTTCGGCGAGGATCTTGCGCAGTCGGCGTGTCTTCCGGGATTCAGTGCATGGAGGGTGGTTGAGTCGTATTGGTGGGCTGTAGGAGAACCAGGGTTCCTGGCGCTGGTCGCGGATGGGCGTAGACGGGCTTGCCTTAGGCGCACCTTCGGCGCGCCAGTGGCGCGTCCGCGCAGCGGTCGCCATAAGTAGGGGATGGGGTGGGATCAGAGGTGGGAGGCGGGAGCGGGGGCTGTGATGGGGTGGGAGGGGCCTCAGGGGCAGCAGCAGCGGGAAAGCCGGGCGGAGGAAACTAGCACAGTAATTGATCAAGAGGGAGGAAAAAAACGATCAACAGGAGAAAACAATCAGGGAGCAGGCACAGTACAATGCGACACTAGTGAGAGAAAAGTCATGAAAGGCCATTTAGCGGCGACAAAATTCTCGCTAGTCACTTCTCAGCCTCTAGAGGCAAAATTAGCCTATAAATACAGCTCTAATGAAAAAAAGAAATTAAAAACAATGGAATGCTAAATGGTGTAGCCAGGGGCATGTTCAGCACAGGTCAACATCCCCACCAAACCCCCCAACAGCCAGGATGACCAGCCAAACTTCCAGGGGAAGAGGAAATGCAGAATCAGGGCCTCATTTATGAAATGAGGCGCATCACTGGGGAAAAAGAGTGATGCAGCACTTTGTATAGAGCCATCTTTGCAACACCATGGCAGCCGATGCCTCGAAGCCCGGTCAGTCTCCAGGGCCCAGAGGCCTCACTGGGCCTGCGTCTGAGACCCGGAGTGGGAGGCGGCAGTCCTGTGGAGTTGCTGCGGCCTGACGGTGGAGGTGGGCCGCGTCTGGGCCAAGCCTGTGGGCTGTGTGGGTAGACATTGAGGCATCAGTGATCGCCCTTACCTGGTATCGAAGTCTGGCAGGTAGCATGGAGACACGTTGCTGTGTGAGAAGACTGCCTGGCACCCCTTTAGCTGTGATTGGTAGAGGTGCTCCTGCGCACTGACGTAGGGTGGTCTGCATTGCATAACACGCTCCACCACTACACTGGGGTGCACGGAGGAAATTGTCAATGGTGGGCCGCGCCTCTCTGCATCACAGGCCAGAGGATGTGGCGCTGCCAGGATGCTGTGGAGGGTGAGGCCCCTGAGCTGCGCCGAACTTGTGTGGTGGGAGCGTTGCAACTTCACACCTAAGGGGACCCTGTTGCATCACCTGCATCGGGAGGTTCCCCAGTGGACCTGGGGGTGACTGATGTACCCAGGCTTGTGAAATCCCACCTGGCTTATGCTCCTGCTGGCTGAGTCACAGATTCGGAGAGAGCGCGGCAGATTGAGCCCCGGTGTAAATGTCCAGGTGAGGATAAGGTGGGATGCGAAGCGGAGGAGACCCGGGAGTCAAATCGGGCCCAGGCCTAGTGCCTGTGGGTGGCGCACACCATACCTTGAGCAATCCATGTGCTGCGGCAGACCTACATCACCAAGGGTACCGCACAAGACGGGTGGGGGACTCCACTTACTGGCTCTAGTCGCTGATATCAGCCATTGGTGGTGGTGGGTGCCAGGGGCACTTAGGTCGTTTCAGGCCCAGGCCCTTGGGCACGCAGCTTGATCTGCAGTCACTCACTGGGGCACTGGGGAACATGGAAACTGGTCGCCACTTTCAGATGGGAGGAGGTGACCGTGTGGTGCTGCCTTTCCTCACCCCCTGGTAGTGAACTCTTGGGTGTACGGGGGATTTCCATCGGTGCCGCCAGAATGAAGATTCCTGGCTAGCATACACCTGACTGGAGGAGAGGGGCCGGCTAGCCACACTGCACGTCACCGCATGTCATATGTAGTGCCTGGGCGTCTGGCACAATGCTGACCCACTTGCAGACGGGGGCATTGTCGAAATTTGGCCTCTCCTCCGTGTCGGTGAACCGAGGGGCTGGTGATTGCTGTACTTGCAGTGGGCACCTCCCTCGAACAAACGGGCACTTCCTTTGAGGGCCGCATACAAAATCACAGTCGACTTCATCCAGGAGCACACAGATCATCACAAGCTGACTTACAAGGTGCACGACATTGAGCAAGAACTGGCCAAAGTCCCCCCGAGTACCCTGAGCACAGAGTTGGAGGTGTAGCAGCTAATAGCACATGTGAAGTCACTGACAAGAACAGCAGAGGATGTGTAGGGCAGCTCCCAGGGTAACAACATGAGGGTGTTGGGTCTGCCTGAGGGAGCAGAAGGGGCTGATGTAGTGGCACATACTGAGACATGGTTGCGTGATCTACCTTTTGTAAAATATTTATTACAAATCCAACTTTACCTGTAAGTTGGGTCTGTAATAAATATTCAAGAAAGACAAGAATTAATTTTGTAGTTATTTCCAAAGCGGCAATGACGTTATTTAATTTTAATATTAAATCCCAATACTTTTCTATGGAACTTCTAACTCTGCTACAGTGAAAATTGGTTTTGGGACCTTGTCACCGTAAGGACATGTTTTACATTAAACATTTACATTTTCTACTTTTAAATATTATGCACCTTGCCTTATTGGGCATTAAAGCTGACTTAGGAGGTGACTTATTAATGTTTAAAAAATGTAAGGATTTAGGCCTGCCAGCAGTCAGCACTTCCCCCATTCTTCATTGTGGAGCAGGTCCATCGAGTGCTAGTGAGCCATCCGCTGCCAGGGACAGGTCCTGGGCCCTTTCTCTTCCGCCTCCTGTCCTGAGGAAGCTACGCAAGCTGGGGGAGGTGAAAGTGTATAACGCCACAGTTATTTTCTTCCCTGACTACTCCACAGGGGTGCAGAGGCAGAGGGGCTCGTCTCTAGTGAATAAGCGATGCCTCCGAAAGTTGGGCATCAAATACTCCCTCCTCTACCCGTAAAGGCTGCGAGTCATCTCAGATGTTGACACGCAAATCATTGACACCACTGAACAGGTCTGGACCTGGCTGCGGTCTACTGGTCGCCAGGTGCTGTGGACAGGGAGTGAAGGGTTTGAGCAACAAGCTGTCATTCGTGGAGCCAGTCGCACTGGGAGGCGTAGGAGGAGCAGGCATCCCTGCCACAATTACAAGTCAACCCCAATCTGCAGCAGGTTATACAAGAGAGGCAGAAGGAGCTGAATGCGGTGGCGACAATGTGCAATCGCACTCAGAGACAGGGTCCCGACACTTCCCCTGAACGCTCTCCCAGCGACGTGGGCTCCACTGTGACATGGTCATCCGGTGCGGAGTCCGTGCAGCCCCCGGATGTGACTCCTCAGACGGCTGATAACCCAATTTAATGTTGACTGGTTGTGCGTCTCTCCTACTTCCACTGTTACAGACAGCTCCTGAGAGTCTCTGGTTTTCTGCGGTTCCTGGTCTCCAGCTTCCTGTTGCTGAAGTTCTAGTGTACAGAGGTCAGCACTTAGCGGGGATCAGATCCAGTTCTCACCCAAAGGGAACGGAGCAGTTGTTCAGGTGAACCATGCATGTCAGGGTGGTGGTCTCCTTGATGCTCTGAGCTGCAATGGCAGGAGGTCCATGGCGTCATTGACCTTACCATGGATGAATTGTGGGAGTTCTTCAATTATCCAAGGGCCTCATTTATGAGGCCCTAGCGGCACTCTTGCAATGCTGTGACGTCACATGTTTGACGTTCTGGTTGCGCAATGCGCCACAGTATGTTTAAAAAGGCCACGAAAAGCCACTTTACGTAGCTTTTCATGGACTTGTAAATATGTGCCCCTTTCATGCATTAAACAGTGTGAAAGGGGCGTTCAACAGGTGTTGCTGTGGGCGTTCCCATGCCAAACCAATGGAATCTGAAACATTCCCAGGTTTACGAGAAACCGTAAACCTTCGGAATGCATTAGAATCTAATACCACCCTAAGGGGGACGTTAGGGAGGCGCTACAAGGATAAATGTTTTCACTTTTTCTATGTGTGCAGCATTTTGCAGCACACAGAGAAAGTGGGAATACCCTGGATTGATGGGTTTTGTGCAGGTAGGTGTCTCTTCCTGCACAACATCAATCAACTCTGCAACACAGTCACCCTTGGACTATGACGCAAGGGTGCCTGCGTTGGCTCATGGCAGCCATTGTGCGTCAAAGTAGGGGAAAAATACAGGGGAGCTTATTCATTAGCCCCTTCTGACTGTTTAATGCCGCTGGTGCGTCATTTTCTTGACGTACTTTAAGCCTGAATTTAGCACCATGTTGTACAGTATTTACTAAGTGAGGAATCTAGGCATATGCGTGACCTTGTAAAGCCCTGTGCCACATTATACCTGCGTCAGGTATGATGTATGCAGGGTGGGCGTTCCCACACAACAATGCCTCGTAGGAGTGGCTCAGTTAAATCTATCATTTCACTGCGACAATTCTAGAACGCCACTGCATCAAAACCCTATGCCTGCTTCATGGCAGGCTTAAGGGTGACGCAGTGCCATAGGGATAGGCTGGCCCTATGCATTGCTGGAGTTGCGTCATGCTTGCGACACAACTGCAGCAATGCGTGACTTTAGCGCTTACAGATACGTCAGGATTCCAGCCGTATCTGTCATTGATTGCGACATGGAGCGCCGTACAGTAAATACGACGTATCCATGGTGTCGCAAGGAGGGCTCAGGGAAAAGTGTCCAATCGCTGTATTATTGCAGTGATGGGACACTTGTCCTTAATGGGGCCCAGGAATGCATCCCATCTTATTTATAGGGTACATTCCTGACCTTTTGTTTTGGCGCAGGGCAACGCAGCAATATTCCTTGCAGCGCTGTCCAGCACCCAGACATCTTATATGTGGGCCCAAGTGCTTGTACCAATTTTAAGACCAGCTATTTTCTGGCCTTAAAAAACAGCCTCTAATTGGACTTAGCGGCTGTTTTTAGGGTTTATCGTCGCATTGTGATTTCCTTGTAAATGTTACGTTGTGTGTTTAGTGGCAGTTTTTTCACAGGAACGCCTACCTTGCATCTCATTTTCGTTAAGTCCCGCTAACAGAAGTGGTTATCTTGAAAATTCACATTTACGCTGGAAAATTGCCGCTAACTGGAGTTAGTGGAAACTTGTGAATATGGAGATAAAAATAAAAACCGCCGTAACATCGAAAAATTTATGCTACGATGCCATTAAGTTCTTGTAAATATGCCCCTATATTTGTAACATATTCTAAAGACTTATAGATTATAAGTTAAGTATGCCAATGAGTAGTACAGCCAATTTTAATATGTTTAAGGGCCAAAGAATATACGCAGGGCACTGGACAGCACTGTTCTAGTGCGAAGAGCTCGAAGACAAACAATAAAGTCTAGCACAAAATGGTGGTGACCATGCAAAAATGGCGTTAACCTACACCAGTTTTTAAATTCATAAAAACCTGTAGACTTTAAAGAATAGGTGCTCGAAAAGGGCAGTTTCAATGACATGAACTAGTGAACTGAAGGGTTGTGGCTTCAATTAGGGCTAAAGTCATTTAAATATGTTGCAGCTACGCAAGGATTTAGTTTTTTTTGGCAGGAATAACAAGGAAAACTAGGGCATTGATAACTGGGTTTTGGCTAAAGGATACTACTTTTCTAGAACACTTGTGAATGTTCTAATGAATATAACTTGACTACATCAGTTTCAAACTTTGACATGGATATAAAGTTTGATGTTGGTGCCATTGCAGCACAGAGGGCTTAAGAACACATGGGCTTTTAGGAGAAACAGATGTCTGAAAATTTATGAGGGTATTGACATGGAGTGCGCTAACAGAAAATAATGTCAACCCTTTTAAGCCAGTTGGAACTAGAATTGGTCATGCCAATTACTTTTGGTTACTCAAGGCATAAGGGTTTGCTCCTGAAAATCAGGCAAATCTCTAGGGCTTAATAAAATACAATAGAAGAGGGGACAGTAGACAAAGGGAACTGTGAGTGCATTAATAAGATACCTAATGTTCTGTGCAATTTTTTATTGATCTGTGCAAAGAATATTGAAGCTAATAAGATATACTTAAATCTATTTTAATGGTAGAATGGCAAAGATCAGTTAAGGATAAATTTGGGTTTTTATACATGATGCTCGTCCCCAGTGTAACCCTGGCAATTGGTTGTTGTTTAAAACAAGTGATGGAATAATAATATAGATTTTTATTTGTAATAATTTTGTTCTAATGGTTGAGAATGCAATCGGTTAGCTTCTATAAATTAACTCTTAATTTTGAATGAAATGAAATAAGATTGACCGCATGAGGAGCTTCATACAGCAAAGCTCTGCAAGCACTGCTGAGGTGCGCTAAATTTAAACAGGTTTAAGATAGGTCTCATCCAGGAGCTTAGGCCATGGTGAAGAGACAGTGGAATGGGCTTTTTTAGTTTTTTTTTTAACGTTTTTTTTTCATATTACAAGGAAACCCACGCAAGAACCAAAAGGCAAAACAGTTGTCCTAGCCATCATGAGAAAATGGAACTTGCAGTTGAAATAGTTCTTTTAGCATACAGTACATGGTAACTGTATTTCTGTACACATTCGTATAACCAACTTCCCCACCAAGTATGGCTGATCAGGTGGTAACATCGGGGTTTCCTTTCTCTCGACCTCCATCCCCACCGAACTTGGCCCAGTAAGTGTAGGTGACCTCCATTGTCAGCCAGATGGATGTTGTCCTGAAGTTTTTACAGAAGTCAGGCCTTCGCCCCCAAGAGCACAAACACCTCCCATCCAATCAAGGAGTCTGGGCCTCTTCATCCAGACGCTGCATCCAGCGCCTCCGCCACCACACTCAACATGCTCTCCCATTCCCGACAATCATCCTCTAGCTTTTCATTCATGAGGACCTCCCTCATATGCCTCAATTCCACCAAGGCCCATTCAGTCAGATCCCTGGACCATGTAATTGTCGTCATCCACTAGCTGGTGACCCTGCATTTTGCCCACAGGAGTCCTAACAGTGCAAATTTATAGAGTATCTTCCCATCCTTTTTTAGGTCTCGCCTGAGCCAGCGCTTAGCGCTGACCTGGCCGAGACATTTAGTAAGTGGGTTTTTGAAGTGCTACCAGAGAGGCTTTTGCTGGCCTCCAGCTTGCGTTCACGATGGCGTGCACGCGCGCAGCTGCCATCTGGGTGTTCTCTAATGGCTCCTCTGTGCACATTACCCCCTCCCTTCTCAGAGGCGCCATCTGGCTTTCCTCTCGCTCGGACAAGCGCTTTAATGCCCCCTCCCCCACCACAGATCACGTCACCATTGCTTCTGCATTTGCCTGTGATTTGTCAGCAGACGAGGAGTTTTTACATTGCTCATTTTCTTTCTTTGCATCAGAGAAGCGCAATGGTGCAAAAGGCAATGTATCTTTTGAATTAAAGGAACAGATCACGTCACCATTGCATCTGCATTTGCCTGTGTTTTGTCAGCAGACGAGGAGTTTTTACATTGCTCATTTTCTTTCTTTGCATCAGAGAAGCGCAATGGTGCAAAAGGCAATGTATCTTTTGAATTAAAGGAACAGATCACATCACCACTGCTTCTGTATTTGCCTGTGTTTTGTCAGCAGACGAGGAGTTTTTACATTGCTCATTTTCTTTCTTTGCATCAGAGAAGCGCAATGGTGCAAAAGGCAATGTATCTTTTGAATTAAAGGAACAGATCACGTCACCATTGCATCTGCATTTGCCTGTGTTTTGTCAGCAGACGAGGAGTTTTTACATTGCTCATTTTCTTTCTTTGCATTAGAGAAGCGCAATGGTGCAAAAGGCAATGTATCTTTTGAATTAAAGGAAGCCGAAGCAGAGTCTACACATGTTCCTGTTTTACAGACACTGCGCGCACTACCCCCTCCCTTCTCAGAGGCGCCATCTGGCTTTCCTCTCGCTCGGACAAGCGCTTTAATACCCCCTCCCCCACCACACATCACGTCACCACTGCATCTGCA
Source organism: Calotriton arnoldi (assembly GCA_963921515.1). Lineage (NCBI taxonomy): Eukaryota > Metazoa > Chordata > Amphibia > Caudata > Salamandridae > Calotriton > Calotriton arnoldi. The sequence goes on from CAWUFW010011398.1 coordinate 119,714, forward strand.
TTTGCCTGTGTTTTGTCAGCAGACGAGGAGGCCACCACAGACGCTTACAGCAAAGAGTTAAACAGTCAACAAGCCAATACAATGGGCTAGGTTTGTCTCTGCTTAAATGCATTCATTTTAAAGTGTCGCTAAGTACATAGTCTGTCAAACATCTTCCCCTTCTCGCTCAGCCTTGCACATGCTTGTCGCTGTGCAGAAGGCAGCATAATGCATATCTATCTGTGCCTAGAGTGTAATTATCTACACAGCGGGATGTACAGATTAAATTCAAAACTCGTCTAAGCATCACTCAGCACCACCACAGCATCACTCTGCACCACCACAGCATCACTCAGCACCACCACAGCATCACTCAGCACCACCACAAAATCACTCAGCACCACCTCAACACCACTAAACACCACCTCAGCATCACCAAGCACCACCACAACACAACTCAACACCACCTCACCATCAATAAGCACCACCACCACAGCATCACTAAGTACCACAACAGCATCACTAAGCACCACCACAACACCACTCAGCACCATCACAGCATCACTAAGCACAACCTCAACACCACTAAACACCACCTCAGCATCACTAAGCACCACAACATCACTAAAGCACCACCACAGCATCACTCAGCACCACCTCAACACAACTCAACACAGTCTCAGCATCACTAAGCACCACAACACAACTCAGCACCACCACAGCATCACTCAGCACCACCACAGAATCACTCAGCACCACCACAGAATCACTCAGCACCACCACAGCACCACTAAACACCACCTCAGCATCACCAAGCACCACCACAACACAACTCAACACCACCTCACCATCAATAAGTACCACCACCACAGCATCACTAAGTACCACAACAGCATCACTAGGCACCACCACAGCACCACTCAGCACCACCACACCACCACCACAGCATCACTCAGCACCACTAAACACGACCTCAGCATCACTAAGCACCACCACCACAGCACCACTAAGTACCACAACAGCATCACTAAGCACCACCACACCACCACTCAGCACCACCACAGCATCACTAAGCACCACCTCAACACCACTCAACACCACCTCAAGCATTAGCATAGCCAATAGGTCTCGCCTTTGGGGCCTTATAAGTGTTTAACCATGCAACAGTTAATGTTGTTGCACCAAGGATATTATGCTGCATAACTAAATACTTATAAGGTCCCAAAAGCGAGACCTATTGGCTATGCCAATGCTTGTTTAAAGTTTTAATCCATTCTGCTTCAGATATCGGTTCTAGTAGATCCAACTACCACCCATCTCGTGCCGGGAAGGTGACCTCTGGTCTTTGAGGGCTCAGGATTAGATACAGAGCGTCTGGATGATCCCATGTCTAATAATATGCCATGGGTACAATTTGTCTTTAGGGATCACCGGGAAGTTGGGACACACCGTTCATGCCACCCCGGTCAGAACAACAAACTGTAGAAACTGTCCTGGGCCTACCCTGATTGTCTTGCACGCCTTGTCAAGGGTAATGCATCTGTCAGCATGGTAGAGGTCAACGAGCGTCTCTAGCCCCCTTCCTCCACCCTTCCAGTGGCATCTCGTGACCAAGCTTTACAAACAGGTGTAGCCGCCACATCAGTAGGCTTTTGGAGAATGGTGTTGAGCATATATCTCTCCTGGTGATGCCATCCCATGCCCAGATTACCTGCCAAACTATGAGGGTGTGTGGCTAGGTACCCAATGCCCAGGACCCGCTCTAGGAGGCATTAATTCCCAGTTATCCACATCTTTGCACCATCGAGCCCCATTCTGCAGCTGTGATGACAGATACTATAACTCTAAGGGGCATATTCCCAAGGACTTATCTCCGAGTTATCGCCACCTTAACGCAACAAAAGTGGAGAAAGATTTAATGCCCCATTCACAAGCGGTGGCAAACTGCAGACAAGGCAAGTATTCCTGCAATAACTGCCTCAAAATTTACCTCCACGGGTGACACCACCAACTAACCCTAATGAGATGCAGAGTAGGCGTTCCCGTGCAATAACACACGAAAACACCACTACACCACATTCACAACAAACTGCCAGATCTGCGATGCGAACCCAAAACAGGCGATAAGCCGCGGTAGCAGCAGGGATTCAACACCTGCCTTCTGCTGGTGTTAAGCAGGACAACTACCTGCTGCATAAAAGGGAGACCAGCCAAGAGCCACATCCCGAGACCCACAGATGCCATGGAGACAATGATCATGCAGCTCGGACACCCATGAGGGCCACAACACCCACAGCCACCACCCCCAGGCCCGCCACCACCCCCAGGACCCCCCCTCACCCCCCCGGACCACCACAGAGGCAGCGTACACAAAGACAGCGGACCCACAATAAACGCACCAGCCACACAGACCGAACGCCAGAGGAGGACATTGCCCACTACAGGCCCAAAAGGACAACCATCCCCTGCATCCTGACCCACATCGCCTACCTGCTGACGGTACCAACACAGCGCACAACAAACATCCCTCCGCAGACAAAGCTGCCGGCTGTGCTGCACATTGGCCTCTGTACCTTCCAACCCACAACTGCCAGAGTCAGAGGAGTCTCACAGCCAGCCCCATCCAAGTTCATCACACCTGTCCTGGATGCCAACATCAGCCCGGTACCCCAGCACCTCCACTCCACCCACACTGTTCAGGAGCAGCTGGAGACCAAGCAAGGCTCCCACGCCACAGCTGGATTCCCTCACGTGTCGGGCAATCAACTGCACACATGTACCCCTCGTGCCCCCTGCCAACACTGCACACAACTACCTCAACAGAAAGCACACGCATCCCATGAATGTGCAGGCAAAAGTGGCCCGCCCGGGACTTCTCAACAATGTCGTGGCCAACTCTCCATGCAGGGTGCATGATTCCTACATCTCCCGACAGTCCATCATCAACCAGCTCACCCAGGATGGCACCTATGGAAATGCAATGCTCGTTGGTAAGTATCAAATAAACACACCACACACCTCCACCCCACAGTCATGCAACTCACGACACTGGCAATGGGCACGCAGCACAACTACATTCAACATGCCACACAACATGCCAACCGACCAGACCTGACAACACGACTCCATTGGGAACCTGGGCTTGCCATGCCCACAACCCAGCCACGGCATGGCACCACAGCCACACAATAGCAGGATGTGAGGAGAGGCATGGACCAGGCATGTGCGAGAGCAGCAAGTGACCAATGAATGAGAACCTACCCAATGCCAGGTGTGGCGTGGAGGTGGCGGACAGACTTCAGTGTGCAAACCACGGAAATGGCCATGTGGACATTAACTGCTGGTGCATGGAGTGTAGTGGCCAGTGGACGCTACCATGTCCCCACAGGCTGTGGGGCAGAAAGCAGAAATGTTGCACGTTACATCCCCCCCTGCATGCGTGGGCGGAGTGGGTTGGCCCTGCGTATGCCAGGCCTGCATAGGGGTGTGAATAAAAAGCCCGTCGCACTGGGCGTGGTCCTCTCTCGGAATGGCCAACGCATCTGCCAGGGCGGCGCCTCCCAGCCCACCACGAGGCCGGCGCCGTGCGCGGCAGGGCCTGTGTCCCTGTGCGCCTGCTGCACCCCGGGCCGCTGGTCCCCAGACCCATCATGCCTGGCCCAGCGCACCAAGGAGGCTCCGCTCACCTGCTGACACCGGCGTGTGTCAAAGAGGGCCCACCACGTGCCGGTGCAAGCTCCAGGCCCCAGTCCTGCGACCTCTGCAGCCTCCGCAGACCATCGCTGGCCTCCACGCCGCTGGCCCACATTTCTCCCTTCTCATTGACATACTCCACCGGCGTACTCTTCGGCCCAGCTGTTGGCACAAGTTGAACAGAGTTGTGAGTTCTGAATGGCAGTGACCAAAGGTCTGTGGCAGCGTCCACATCAATATACTCCCTCCGATCAATGAAGCCAAAGTCTGCATCGCAGGCCTGCGACACGTGGTGCCACTAACCATGTTCAACGCAAGCCGGCGACACGTGGTGCCACTAACCATGTTCAACGCAAGCCGGTGACACGTGGTGCCACTAACCCTGTTCAACACAAGCCGGCGACACGTGGTGCCACTAACCCTGTCCAACGCTAGCCGGCGACACGTGGTGCCACTAACCCTGTTCAACGCAAGCCGGCGACACGTGGTGCCACTAACCCTGTTCAACGCAAGCAGGTGACACGTGGTGCCACTAACCCTGTTCAACACAAGCCGGCAACACGTGGTGCCACTAACCCTGTTCAACGCAAGCCGGCGACACGTGGTGCCACTAACCCTGTTCAACACAAGCCGGCGACACGTGTTTGTGGGCCCCTGCAGACTACTGGCTCTGGCCTACCCTGCGCTCCAGTAGGTACCACATATGGAACTGTGTCCTAAATCTTGAATGGCAGTGACCCCAAGTCCGTGGCAGCGTCCACATCACTAAACTCCTTCCGATCAGTGAAGCAAAAGTCTGCATCGCAAGCCTGCGACACGTGGTGCCACCAACCCTGTTCAACGCAAGCCGGCGACACGTGGATGAGGGCTCAGGCCTACACTGCGGCCCAGTAGGTCCCACATGTGGAACTGTGTCCTGAGTCATGAATGGCAGTGACCCCAAGTCCGTGGCAGCGTCCTCATCGCTGAACTCCCTCTGATCAGTGAAACAAAAGTCTGCATCGCAAGCCGGCGACACGTGTTTGTGGGCCCCTGCAGGCTACTAGCTCAGGCCTACACTGCGCTCCAGTAGGTCCCACATCCAGCACTTAGTCGTGATTCATGAATGGCAGAGTCCATACAAGTGAACGCACTGAGAGGAGTAAGAGGAAGATGCGGCTCAGTCCGGATGAAAGCCGGATCCTAGTCACGGAGGTGACCGAACACTAGCAACAACTGACCTGGTGCCATCAACCCTGTTCACTGCAAGTCCACGTACCGTGGTGCCACTGAACCTGAACTACGCAGGCCGGTGGGACCATCAAACTTATGCCGGCGACACTCGGTGAATGGCCCCTGCTGACCGCTGCCTCAGGCCTACACTGCGGTCGAGTAGGTCACACATGTACCCCTCGTGCCCCCTGCCCAAAGACATCTTGGGTAAGATGTGGAGGAGTCCACACCATTGGACACGCCTCTTCGCAGGCGGCATCCCCTATCGGCACTGGTGCCACTAACTCTGTGCGCAATGACTGATGGGCACTTTCTGGTTGGACTTTGGTGGCGTCTGAGTCCATGGCCTGGGGGTTGTCTGCATCATCATCTGGCTGGACCGGACTTGGTGTCAGACATGTGTCTGTTCCATTCACCTCCACAATAGTGACTGTTTCAGCGTGGTTCTGCCCTCTGCATCATGCCCTGGGGATACACCTTCCACTGTCCACCGAGACACTTCGCGACAACCCCCTTTGTCATCTATGGAAACCTGCTCTGCTCTCGTGACCCTGCCCCAGTGCACCGCAAGTCAGCGGCCCGTGGCGGTAGGCCCATGCAGGACGCTGTGCATCCGGGGCCACTAACTCTGTGCAGCACAAGTAATGGGCCTTTATGGTCGAATGGGTGTGTCCTTAACGATGTACACTGTTGTCGTTTTTTGACTGCACCAGGCACTCCATGACGGCTGGTGTGCACACACCCCACACACATCCAACACAGGTGTCACTCGACATGTGAGCCTGCTAATAAAAGTGGCCGGGCGCATGTGCCCATAGCCTTTCCCACCATCTAAGCAAGTGTTTCTGTGTGGTCATTATGTCAGCATGATGTGCCCGAGCCCTGCAACATCACAGTGTGCTGTCTTCAGCGGACGGTAGCATGTCACCTCAGCAGTGGCTGAGACCTTCGACATGTAGCTTCGCCCGCCCCCCCCTGCATGCACATGCAGCATGTGCTGGTCCGGCGTACGTCAGGTCAGCGCAGGGGTGTGCTGATTCGGCAGGGGGATCAGGACGTGGCTCTGGTCTGGCCTTGAGCAGGAAGTGCAGTAAGTGTGTCTCTGTGTTGGGGTATTATCGCCACCAGGGCCACAGTAGTCGATGTTGCAATGTTGCATGCACCAGGGGGGGCGGGCACACACGTACGGGGAAATGTAGGAGTGCAAGACCGCTTGGGGTCTTTGCACATGCATGCCAAATGTTATGTGTATCAGTTCTGCGAATGCATAAGTCAGTTGCCTAGCCTCTATCGCAGCGCGATCACAGCCAGCCATGGACTGTACACCTGTGTCCACCCTGTCCGGACCATTGACCTACACTCATGTGGCCACACACCCTCAAAGGCCAGCTTCACGGTGTTGTTGCCATGCCGCTGGACATGCGCGGACAGGCATTACAATGGTGTGCTGAAGGAGTGCACGTGGTACAACAGCGCAGTGCACACAAGTGTGGGGGCTCGTGCGAGGGAGTAGCAGCTGTGAGGCAACGTAACACACAGTGAGGCCTCTCATGTGCCACGTGCTGGGCATATCATCCATGATTCCCTGGGTCGCAGACATCCCACCACACCCACGAAAGGCCTCTGTACATCTCCTGTATGCATGCAGATGGTGAAGTTACTGTAGGGGTGAAAGGTCCTTTGTCTGAACTATCAGGCGGTAGCACATCTGCAGCTCTGAGCTGGAACTTGCATGTGGCCAGCATCCCCTGACAGATACGATAGCATTTGCTTGTGACTCCCACACTATGCACTGCCCGACGTGAGACCAACGTGTACACATCCCACACGCAGGAGTCCTTGGTCATAGTTAGCGTGCGTGATATGGCCTTCACACGTACTCCCACCCCACCCCAGGTCTGCAGCCATTGCACACAGATACTGCTCATTGCTCCGAGCTGTGCCATTTCATCCACAGGACAGGCGCAGGGCAAGCCGGATCACTGACAAAATATCGATCGCACAAATATCGAGCAGACAAAATATTGTGGACAAAATATCGACTGTCAAAATATCAACTCCCTATCTCCAAACAGGTAAGTACAAAAATATCGAATCCAAAATATCGTTGTTAAAAATATAGTTAGTCAAAATATCGAATTTTATAAATCTGTTAAAAGTAATGTAAAATTAATGAAATAAATAAAATAAAGTAAAACATACTTAAAATTAGTTAAATTACTTTAAAATTAATAAATAATTATTTTAAGTAAAAAAAATCTACATACATTTTTATTTTTTAATACATACATATATTAACATAATAATATAAAATAATAATCACTACTTTTAGCGTAGGATAGCGGGAGGGTAAAATTTACTATTCCCACTCCAAAGAGTGCGACAGTAGGGAAAGCGTTGGATAGCGTAGAGGTAAAAATTACTATTCCCACTCCAGAGAGTGCAACAGTAGGGAATGCATTGGATAGCGGGAGGGTAAAATTACTATTCCCACTCCAGTGAGTGCAACAGTAGGGAAAGCGTTGGATAGCATAGGGGTAAAATTTACTATTCCCACTCCAGTGAGTGCAACAGTAGGGAAACCGTTGGATAGCGTAGGGGTAAAAATTACTATTCCCACTCCAGAGAGTGTAACAGTAGGAAAGCGTTGGATAGCGGGAGGGTAAAAATTACTATTCCCACTCCAGTGAGTGCAACAGTAGGGAAAGCGTTGGATAGCATAGGGGTAAAATTTACTATTCCCACTCCAGTGAGTGCAACAGTAGGGAAACCGTTGGATAGCGTAGGGGTAAAAATTACTATTCCCACTCCAGAGAGTGTAACAGTAGGGAAAGCGTTGGATAGGGTAGGGGTAAAATTACTATTCCCACTCCAGTGAGTGCAACATTAGGAAAGCGTTGGATAGCGTAGGGGTAAAAATTACTATTCCCACTCCAGAGAGTGCAACAGTAGGGAAAGCGTTGGATAGCGTAGGGGTAAAATTACTATCCCCACTCCAGAGAGTGCAACAGTAGGGAAAGTGTTGGATAGCGGGAGGGTAAAAATTACTATTCCCACTCCAGTTAGTGCAACAGTAGGGAAAGCGTTGGATAGCGTAGGAGTAAAAATTACTATTCCCACTCCAGAGAGTACAACAGTAGAGAAATAGTTGGATAGCGGGAGGGTTAAAATTACTATTCCCACTCCAGAGAGTGCAACAGTAGGGACAGGGTAGGATAGTGGGAGGGTTAAAATGACTATTCCCACTCCAGTGAGTGCAACAGTAGGGAAAGTAATATTTTAATATTTTACTAAAAAATAATTAATTATCAATACTAATAAATATTATTAATAACACTAATTACCAATTACAAAATCTTTAATAATTAATTTATTATAAATACAATACATATTATTTATAAAAAATTAATTACCTATTAATAAATCATTAACAACCAATTAATAATCATTACCAGATTTGTATAAATATTTAAATAAATACCAATTAATATTTAATTACCAGTAAATTAAGTATCAATACAAAAAAAAAATTCTATAGTTAACTAATTACAATTAAATTACTTCCCCCACATTCCCCTATAAACCCACATCACGCTACAACTATTTAATTAATAGAAATAACATAATTACCAATAAATCAATTTAAAAAAATTAATTACCAATTAATAAAATGTATTTACCAATTAATATTTAATTAACAATAAATTAATTATCAATACCAATTAATATTAATTAATATGTACTTAATTTCAATTAAATTACTTCCCACCCTATTCCCCTATAAACCCACATCCCGCTACAACTATTTAATTAATAGAATTAACATAATTACCAATTAAAAATAATAATTACCAATTAATAAAATTTTATTACCAATTAATAATTAATTAACAATAAATTAATTATCAATACGAATTAATATTTATTAATATGTACTTAATTTTAATTAAATTACTTCCCACCCTATTCCCCTATAAACCCACTACCCGCTACGGAATTAAATTACGCAAAAATTAAATAACATAAAATTCATTGCTTTTAAAAAAATAAACATACATTACAACAACTAATATACACTTTTAACACATATACTAACATACAATACACTTAGAAAAATTCGATATTATTAAAAATTCAATATTTTTTAATGCCTATATTATGTACTTCGATATTTTAACAATCGATATTACTTACCTTAATTTCGATATTTTTAACGACTATATTGTGTCCATTCGATATTATGTCCATTCTATATTTTGGACTCGATATTTTGTCCATTCGATACTTTTTTTTCGATATTATGTCTATTTACCGGGCAAGCCAGTGCCGCTTCAAGCAGAGCCACTGACGCAATGGCAGACCATCCCGGACACATGCTCATCTCCAGTCACGTGGACCTGTACCGTGCACGTCTGCTGCAAGTACTGGGGGTACTGCCGTTGGCAGTGCTGCGGATCAGTTACCGGCTGGGTTTCCTCCTTACGAACGTCACCTGCGTGCAGGCTGTGTTGCATTGTCGCTCGTGCATATTCGAGTGGACCATGGATGTCTGCCTCTCCAACGTAACGGTAGCTGACCTGGATTTCGACACGTGTGTGCGCCCCCTGTTAGCCCACGACCAGGAGTGTCACAGTGATGCCCGTTTATGGCATGCCTGGATGTTTGGCATGCATGCTGGCAACTGGACCAGGGAGATTGCACGAGTCGTCGTGTACAGTGACCACATTGAGCCGCTCCCCAATTGGGCTTTGGTGCTAATTGGGGCCAGGGGTTGGAGTCAGCACATCTGTCCGGGACAGCTGATGGATTACGTCACCGACATGTTAGATGTGGAGGACAACGATCTCTCATTGGAAATGTTGGCCTACACTGCTGCACTCGCGTTCATGGACGAGTGACAAGGTACTTGCAGCCACAACTGGATGTGACCCATTGCACATGTCCCGACGCCTGGTTGCATGTTGAGGATCTGGTCCATGTCCCAAGACGACAGTGGACATGGCTGCATTGGCCTGGACTCCTGATCCATGCGCGGACAACCAACGCGGGTTGGTACTGACTTGTGTTGGTGATGGACTCCCCCGGGGTAGACATGGGCGCTTTCCAAAGTTCCTCATTCAGACAGGCTGCTGCATTGTTCTGCATGTCGTGGCACTTCTCTTGGCCGTACTGACACGCACTTGTTGATAAAGTTTCCGCACTTTCACTTGTCTCCAACTGTGTTGAGTCTTGATTTGTATGGCAATGTTTGTGTCACAGCCTATCTGGAACCCTGCCATGCGTGCATTGCTACCACATCAGGGCTGTGGGTTTGTACTTGTGCATTATCATGTCCCTGTTTCGTGCTTTGCCAGATGCGTATGGCCATTTACCAGCCACAAGCACGTGTGTCCTGTGTTCGGTTGTGCAAATGTTGCTGTTTGTACCACATTGTGTTCGATGTTGGGGTGCTCTGCTTCCTATGTGTGTGTGCTGCATTGTGTGCGAGATGTCCCTTCAGCTCTGATTTGGCTCACCCTTCTCCCTTTCAGGCAGTGTGGTTTTCACTTCTGTGCTTGTTCAGTGGTGTGATATTGCCGGGTTGTGTGACTTGTGCTCTTGGTTGGTGTTGTTACTCTTGGGCATGGTTTGTCTGCAGTTGTGCTGTGCTTAATTGTGCATGTGTGCCATTGTGCCCATCTCCTCCCGTCCCCCCAATCCCTGGTCGTTCCTCTCCCTGTTGCTGTTGTGTCTGTTGATTTTGGGCAGTTTCCGGTCCCCGACTCCTGCCACCATCTACAGACTGATGTGGTGGACACCATTTCCTCCATGTCATCCAGCTCCTGGTGTGGCGCTGGACTCCCACCTCCGGTGTGCATTGCTGCCTTGTGGTTGTTGGCGTGTTTCTGCTTGTTTGTGCATTTCGCATCATTCCAGCTGTTCTGGTTTTCTTCCATTGTCCTCCTCCGCTTTTCGGCTGCATTCACCTTGTCCACGATGGCCTGCCATGTACAACGTTTTGTTGCCAATGGGGCTTGTGGGGTTGTGTACTGGTTCCGGTTGCCTCCATTGTGCTTCACTGTTGTTTTCTGTTTGGTTTGTCTTTCTTTTTCATGCTTTTGTTGTGCTTATTCCCGCCTGCCATGTGTGTGTCGCGGGCCTGGCGCTGCTTATCGCTGCTTTCCTCATCGCGAATGGGCTCATCGCACGTTTTTTGGTGTTGAGGTTTGTGTTTTTATCTCCGTCGAGGTGGTTGTATCGCGGGCATTGGCCGCGTTTTCGGCAGACTATCGCATGGTACCGCCGTGTTGTGAATTCCACGTTAACACGGGGTTATTTTCCCGTGATAGGCTGCGATGTGTAAAATTGCGTTAACATTTTATGGAGATGTTTAGCGCACGTTCTTGTCAATATCCCCCTAAGTCTGGTAACCCCAATACCCACCCGCAAAGGGTCCAGTTTAAGGATTTTCAGTCCCCCCCTGCTTTGCCTGCCCACCCAAATTAGTGCCACCAGCAAACTGTCAAAATCCTTAAAGTGCTTCGAGGTATCAAACATTGTGAATTCTGGATTATTTATAAGCACCTCAGGAACTGTATCATCTTTGCCAAAAACATTCTACCCACCACTGACAGTGATATACCAGAATTTACAGAAGCTCGCAGGCCGGTCAGTACACTTTCCATGCTGAGAGAAAATTGCTTCTCTGATGTGTGCGCCACCTTATTGGAAGGTGGCTTATTAGTAAGGGCAAGTATGAAATTACCACAAGCAATAAGGCAACCAACACAATAGCAGGCCCAGCCAAGGTCTCAAAAATTATTCCCTTGCTCAAACCTTGGTAGCTGCTAACGAGCAGGCAGGCTTAACTTAGGAGACAGGTGTGCAAAGCATTCAAAAACACCAATACATTAAGTAAGTAAGACACAACACACAATAAAAATCCAACACCAATTTATACCAATAGGAAATATTTGTATCTTTAAAATGGCACCAAAATGACAAAAATCCAATGGAGTGAACCAGATATATGAATTTTTAAAGAATAAACACTTTCTAGTGCTTAAATACCTGGGGGCAGATTTACAAGAAAGTGACTCAGTGCGAGCCGCAAATCATTTGACTGCGCCGCACTGAGTCACTTTCAAAGCACATCTCTGTGCTTCCCCCTGCACTGGCACACAAACTGCTGCCATGCCCCGGCGAAGGCACCCTTGCACCATAGTGCAAGGATGCCTCGGTCGTGGGGAGATTGTTTTTGTTCAGGAAGGGTTCCCTTCCTGCACAAAAACAATCTAAAATGCCGTTTTTCAACTTCTATGTGTGCTGCATTAGCACACATAGAAGTTGAAAATAAACGGCATTGTTTTTCAATGATTGTTTATGTGCATGAAGGGAACCCTACCTGAACAAAAACAATCATTAGAGGTGATTTCCTCTTTCTATGTGTGCTGCAGGATGCAGCACGCATAGAAAGAAAAAAACGAGGAGAAATTAATACATTTCTCCTCGCTGCGCCCCCCTACGCCTCCCCTGGGGAAATGTAGCATTCACACGCATTTCCAGATTTACGATTCCTCGTAAATCTGTTAATGTGTCTGGTTCCATGGGTGTTGCGTGGGAACACCCACAGCAACACCCATGGAACTCCCCTTTCACGCAAAGTGCTGCGTGTAAAGGGGCCATATTTACAAGGACAGGAAAAGCCACCCAATGTTGCTTTTCCTGTCCTTGTAAATATGTGGCAGTGAAATGCGCCACCGGTACAACACAAAAAGTGACGCACCGGTGGCGCAAGGGGCTTGTAAATCTGCCCCCATTAGCATCATGTTGGGACATCTGGTCGCGCTTGACTGGGATAAAGTCACAATTTGAGGCCAACTGCGATGGAGCCCTGGTCCAATACACTAAGCAGGAGGCCTCGGTAAAAATTTTACCTTTGCATTTAGAAACCTTTCTGGAGGGTTTTCTCTCGACGTCGATTGGTCCTCTAAGGCAGGCCGGATTCACAGCTGCTTCATTGAGTTGATTCCGCTGGAGCCCCGGTCAACTCCTTGAAGTCTTGAGCTCCGGAGCTGTCAGTGGGACGAACCTGAAATTTAGGCTGTGTCACGGTGCAAGGTAGTCGGCTTGACTCTCGACGTCGGATCTGTCACCTCAAGGTGCTTTTTCACAAAAGTACTCGAAACTTCCAGAAGTTCCTTTTGTGGCTTTTCCTGTCCTTGTAAATATGTGGCAGTGAAATGCGCCACCGGTACGTCACAAAAAGTGACACACCGGTGGCGTAAAGGGCTTGTAAATCTGCCCCCATTAGCGTCATGTTGGGACATCTGGTCGCGCTTGACTGGGATAAAGTCACAGTTTGAGGCAAACTGCGATGGAGCCCTGGTCCAATACACTAAGCAGGAGGCCTCGGTCAAAATTTTACCTTTGCAATTAGAAACCTTTCTGGAGGGTCTTCTCTCGACGTCGATTGGTCCTCTCCGGCAGGCCGGATTCACAGCTGCTTCATTGAGTTGGTTCTGCTGGAGCCCCCGGTCAACTCCTTGAAGTCTTGAGCTCCGGAGCTTTCAGCGGGACGAAACTGAAATTTAGACCGTGTCACAGTGCGAGGTAGTCGGCTTGACTCTTGACGTCGGATCTGTCACCTCAAGGAGCTTTTTCACAAAAGTACTCAAAACTTCCTGAAGTTCTTTTTGGGGGCTCAAAGTGTCTACAAACAAAATCCAAGCTTCCAGAGTCTCTGAGTTGCTCCTCGGATGTTGGGACTACAGTTTCCACATTGTACCTGGCCAAAACCTTGAAAGTCCAGCTTAAGGCGGGCAGCTGGGTTCTTCTTGCTGGAGATGATGCAAGTGAAGATTTTTTAACCTGTTGCTTTTAGCGAGTCCACTCCTTCTCATTTTAAAGCAAGGCAAAGTCCTTTGCGCCTACTGCACACTAAGGAACTACAGCACTGTCATTCAGCGTGCAATCCTCTTGGTGCAGGCCAGGGTTCCAGCAGGGCAGTCCTTTTCTTGTAGACCGTTTCAGGCAGCAGATCTGAATTGCTATGCAGCTCTCACATATGTAGCCAATGTGCTGGGGTGACATGTAGGGGGTACCCATGTCAAATGTGGTGCAGGGTGCCACCCAAAAGCATGACAGCTTCCTCCAAAGTGTGACACATTCTTGCCCCACAAAGCACTGTACTTTAAAATTCAAGGTGGAGAATGTCTCTCCTTGGGTGTAAGACCTGGCTAAGCCAACCTATTGGTGTGGCTCATTTCCCTTAACACTCCCCATCCAGACCTCCTGCAAATTCCAATCCTGGGGCTCCCATCTAGCTGTGAGGTACAGGAAGAGGGGGTAGACCTGGCTGGCATTCCATACTGCCCTGCTGTCTTTGAAGTCCAGTTTGATTACCCAGCCACCTTCCAGGCCTATTTGCTGCAGCTGCAGATCTTCTGTTATAGGGGTGAGAGTAGAAGGTGTAATAATTTCCAGTGGGGTTGTGGGGGCGCTAGATATTTTCCAGACAGTGATTTTTGCAAAGGGCTCTCATTAGTTCATGAGATTTGTTGGGTCTGAAGTTTCATAAAGAACTTCTGCCTAGCAACATGTCCCATGGGACGTTAAGGTTCCTAGCAAGAACTAAGCCTGAGTTATCTGGAAGTTTGCATATTGTTTTATTTAAGGTTATCCAGGATTGGGGGTCATCAGCCATCAGTGCATAAATGTTGATAATGTAGAAAGTTGCGAAGTTGTTTTTCACCTACGTGATTAGCCACCTTCCTTCAGTGTCATGGTAATTTTCTAGAATTGTGAGGCCAGGTTTTTTCGCTATAAGGGGGGCAGGGGAAAAGGAGGAGCCATGTATCCAACTGTGATGTAATGTATTGCAAGTGTGAGGGTTGAGTTTGGTCTCTTGTAGAAGGATTATGTCACACTTGAGTTTAGCGCAGTAGTCCAGAATTTCCCTGTGTTTAACAGGATGATTAATTCCTTTTGTGTTGAGGGAGAGGACTTTTAAAGCACTATTAGCCATACTTAAGGTGAGTGAGATTTCACTGATGGTTGATGGAGAATGTCTGTCACTATGTAAAGTATTGGATTATGAGCCGTATAGACGTGATTGGTGAGTTTCTTGGTTTTATGTAGAGAGATAACTTTATCTGATCTAAGAACTCTTTATTGAGTAAGACATAACAATGGCTGGTGAATGTCATGTTGGATAGCATTACAGCTTATGTTGTAGTCCGATAGGGTGATGGGTAAGAGTAAGGTCAAGAAATTGAAGTTATGTGAGAGGGTGCACCATTTATGGAGTAGGTGAAAGATGCTCAGCCTTAAATGGCATGAAGAACGTAAGTTTGGAAGGAAGGTAAAAGGGTGAAGCAGGAGAATCAAAAGAAAGAAATGGTAGTATCTAAAATGGAAACCCAAATCCCACCCATCCCAACCTTCAAGGAATTAAACGGAGTGTTGGTGACTTGTTAACTGGTAACTTCAGTCATCTATTGTGAAGAGAACGGGGCAGAGTTACTAAGAATTCATGCAACACAGTGTTGAAAGGCAATTTGCTGTGCTGCGCTGCTTTGCGTGAATGTGAGAGAGCTGAAGAGTGCCAAATTTACTAAGATATAATGCTCTTCAGCTCTCTTCCAGAGCTGGCATACTTATGGCTGCCTAGTGCCAATACAGGCATTTTTGTGACATACTGCAAGAGTGCCTGTATTACGGGCAAAAAAAATACATAGCAGCATTTTTCTCTTTTTAATTGTGATGCAGAATTTCTCCTTCTTATGCCTTTCTGTGGTTGGTGTATTGATGTCATGCAATAACAACTTAACGGACCATATTAAATCTGGAATTGCGTGAAATTCATGTGTGGATGCATCAGAAAGCCGATGTGTCACCCATCGAACACTTATCACTAAGAAATATAACGCAATGGTGAGCAAGCCAATGTGTTGGGTTACATATCTTTATAAGGCCACGTAAATCAGCCCTTGCGTGGCTTTGTAAATCACAAGTAAGATGCAAGGGCGCTGCAATGGCTTTATGAGCATGGCCCAGTAGGTGTCTTGAGAACCTTTGATTGCAGCAAAGGGAACGTCCGCAGGACCAATGCAAATTTCCATTAAACACAATAAGGGTCATTGGTCATGTTTGCTTCCATTGGATTTCATAATATCGGCCTATTGGACCTGGCCCTTTTTGCAGGGTTATCCCCAAACGTTTTGCTTTCCTCCTGTATTTTTTCTGACCTGCTTTTGTTGGCTATAAAACTCTGGGCACTTTACCACTGTTATTCTGTGCTAAAGTGCATGTGCTCTCTTGTTTAAACTTGATATGATTGGTCTACACCTGTTTGGCATATTTAACTTACCTGTACATCCTGTGTACAGTTGTTTCCCATATAACCAGGGCTTGTAAATTAAATGCTACTAGTGGGCATGCAGCGCTGCTTGCACCACCTACAGGTGTAGCCTTTCAAACCTGTCTCAGCCCTCTGCCACTGCAGGCCTCCATGCGCAGTTTACTGCCACAGTGGTTTGGCATTTAATGTTACTTGCCAAGCCTGAGACACCCCTTTTAATACACATAGTCCACCCCTAAAGTATGCCCTCGGTAGCCCTATGGGCAGGGTGCTGGGCAGGTAAAAGGTAGGACATGTGCCTTTGTTGTGTGGCATATTCAGGTAGTGACAAACAGACTATTTGGTTTCTCACAGCTGTGAGGCCTGCTCCTCTAATATGTTTGCATTGGGAATTTCTTGACATGTTCATCAGTGGTAATTTCTGATCTGAAAGTAGTAGCGTTGCCATGTTTGGTATGTTAGGAATAGTGATGATAAATCCTGCTTATTGGTGAAGGTGGGTGACGGTGTATGTTTCATCACTTTTTGAGAAATGCCACTTTTAGCAAGTGGGCATTTCTATGTGCTTATGACTCTTTGTGCTTTGCCGCCTGACTCCAGTCCATGTCTAGGGTAGAGGGACAGCTAGGCTTGTGCATACATTCCAGACAGCCATCACACAGGAAGGGTTGGGTTTAACAGGGTTGTATCTGCATTCATCTGCATATTGTATGGTCTTCCTGGCCTGGGAGAGTGAGGGGCATTGACACTTTACATGTGTATAGGTTGTGTCCTGCACTCACACAAAGGGCTTGTTTACCCCCTATTGATGTCTGGAGCCAGAGCTGGTATTGAATGGGGGGTGTTGTGCACCTCTAAAATTTCTTTTGAAGTTACTTCCACATCAAAGAAGTCTTGAGTATAAGTACAAGGGCTCTGACCCCATGATTTTAGGCACTCCAAGGGACCGGCAACCAGACGCTGCTGACTACATGCTGCAGATTCCCAGGGGAACTGCTGTGCTGGCTTGACTATGTGCACCCTGCTCCCTACTCGTGCCCCAAGTGTTCTCCACTGTTGCGTTCCCCTGCCTCTACTTTCAGCCTGTGGAGAGCACAGACTAGGGCTCCATGCCTCTGTGAACCCAGGAATTTTTCTGAATATTGGCATCAGTACGTATTTAGGGCTTCACCGTTCTCTCCCGTATCAGCCCTCCACGTCGTGAAAGCATGGCAGATTGCCATAGGCGCCGCTGGAATTAAGTGTAAGGACTTTACTTCAGTCCCTATCCCCGTTGGTGGCAATCTGAAGCACTTTGCTTTCCCCATCCGTGCATGTAAGCGCTTTGTGGGGAAGTACGGGCTGTTTCCCCTGGCTGCCCTGCGGAAAGTCAGTGCATGACTAAACCAACGAGGCACCCTCCCTCAGTCCTGCACCCCGTGCTGCGCCAGACCGAGCGTGAGCTAACCAAAGGAGAGCGAGGGCTGGAGTCACTCTGGTGACCAGAGTCAAGTTTGGTGTTTTGAGGAGACAGACGCGCTGATACACCGCAGCCCGATTGCCTAAGCAACATGGAGTGCACCGTGACACCACACCGCCCAAGTCCGCCACCTACAGAGGCAGGCCTTGCAGCAGAATCGTCCGGGTGCCATCTTGACCGTGGTCCTAGCGGGTGACATTTAGAGATTCCGGGCAGCGTTGGGAAGCCTGGCCCCCATTCTACGCTTCCCACCTGGGCGGCCCGGGCCGTGTCTTAAGGAAGGGCTGCCCTAGGTGTACTTAACAGTTACATCATGCGTGCGCTGTTAGCTGTATCGGCCCTTGCTGATTCACTGCGGGGAGGACAGAGCAAGGCCTCCCCGCCTGATTGCCCATGTTTGCCCCTACCTCGTTGTCATTTCTTTGATCACCTTATGGGGCAAAACCTCGACGGGCCCCCAGAAAAATCACTGAAATAACCAGATTCACTGTAGCAGGTGTGAAGGTGTTCCTGCAGCTTACATTGGGGCTCATATTATTGCACAACCTAAAATAGAGGCGCAGTGTGCTGGTGTAGCAAAGTAGGATCTGCTTCTTATGGTTACCCCCACTTTTTGCTTCATGTGATACTGTTTTTGACTAGTCTGACTGGGATCCTGCTAATCAGGACCCCAGTCTATCTGATTTCTCCTTAAACTGTTATGTCATGTACTTAGGTACACTCCAGATTGGATACTGGTGTACCCTTGTCAGTCCCTACTATATGATACCCATGTACCCAGGGCATAGGTACCCCAGAGGCCACCCATGGGCTGAAGCATGTATTATGCCACCCATGAGAGGCCATGCAAAATGGAACTACAGGCCTGTCATTGCAGCCTGTGTAAGTTGGTGCATGCACCACTTACTTAAGATATAGGTTTACTATATCTAAGGGTCACTACACTTAAAACCTATAAGTCACCCGTATAGCAGGCCTTAACAATCCTAAAGGCAGGGTGCTTGGTTCTAAGTGAGAGGGTGCCACTGCATGAGCAGGACACCCCTGCAGCCTACGGAGTCCATTCTCCCGGGTTGTTAGTGCTGCAGCCATTTACGACATATAGAGTGGCATTATGCGACTGTGTGATGACCAACTCCAAAATGGCTGAAAGTAACCCTATCATGTTTGGTATCAAACATTGTGGAATCATACCCCCACACCAGGGGAGGTATGATTCCACCCCTCAGAAACAAGCTTTGTGAGGTTCCTGGTGTTCCCGGTACCAGCCTTCTAGTCCCGGGCAGCCCTAAAATGGTTGCTGCTGACCAGAGACAAATTTCTGCCCTCCTGCTGCTGAGCCAAGCTCGAGCAGGGGAAGGCAGAACAATAGGCATCCTGTCACAGGGAGGTGGACAGGATTTAGTGTATTAGGGCTGGGTGGGTGCGCTTGCATCGACCGAAAGTCTGTATGAGGGGCACATTTGGTGTCCCTGTGCATAGTCCAGTTCAAACCAGTTCTGAGAGCCGTTGGCTCCTGCTCTGGTGCAAAACTGGACAAAGGACATGGGAGTAACCTCCCCACTGTCCAGACTCTCCCCTGTGAGGGTCCCCTGAATCTGTCCAACCCTCTCCCGTGGGTACAAAAGGGCTTACCTGGCTGTAGGACCCTAGATTTGACACGGACAAGATTCTGAACCAGAAACCACTGAACTTTGACCATCTGGACACTCTGGACTTTGCTGGACTTTGTTTGGGCCCGACTTCGTCTCCCTCTCAGTCTGAAGCATTGTCTGTGCCCGTGCACCATCCATACTCCATGCAGGACCTGTGGAGCATCAAGGACAACTGAAGATATCTCCCTTGGAGTGAAGGAGTCACTCCCCTGCAACCCCAGGCACCACATCTCAACTGACCGGTCTGCTGCTCCTGAGCTCCTACGTACTCCGAAGGTGCCAGAAACACAGGAGGTGGGTTTCTATGTCCCTTGAGGTCCAAGCTGCCCTCTTACCAAGTTTGAGGCTAGAATCCCTCGTGGAGGCTGCAATACCCGTACCTCTGTGCACTGTGTCCATTTGCAAGTGCATATGCTTTTTGGCGTTTCCCGAACAAGTGCACTGGTCTCCAAGTAGCTCCAACCTCTGCCACCGTTTCCTACAAAGAACTCCGGCCTTGTCAAGCACCCAACGCGGTACTCACGATTTTCTTTGGAAACTCCCAGGAGCAGAATGCTGACTTTTTCCAAATTCCCCAAACAGGCCTTCCCACAAACCTCTGAACAACAGACGCTCACGTGAACCCAGCCGGAGGAAAGGGGAAGGGGACATAGAAGAGACTACCTCGCTTTTCCTTGGTTCACTCTACTGCCTACTTCTACGCCCGTCTGGGAGTTTTCTCTTCTGGTATTCTTCCTCATGAACTGCAAGTTAATGAACGAACACCATTAAACCACTTTCTACACTCTTCTGAATCTCCAGGCACCTTATTTTCAATGTAAACTCTCTTACCCTCTAAGCAAAAGGCTCTAGCTTCTCTTCTTTATTTTTGAAATGGAAATGCTTCCAAAAACATTTTTATATTTTTTGGCTCTCTTTTTTATGTCTTGCTTATTACGATGTTTTTGACTTATTTGCCTTGCGTTTGCATTTTACACATAGTAATTGTTGTTCTAATTTTCCCTTTTTCTTTTACAGTCTATACTTGCGGTTTGACGATTTCAAATGGACTGGATACCACGGGATTTTCAGGTAAGCCTCTTTTCTCACTTCTGTTCTTTTCTCCTTCTATTCCTCGAATGTTTTATATTGTACTGTGTCTCAAATTCCCTAACTAACTGACCGACGCTTCCGAATATGAACACTACCCTAAACTAGTAACTACGCATGCTTGCGAAATAAACACTACACTAACTCCTGACTAGCTAAGCGCTTGCGCGGAAGATGCACACTCTGACACGAACATTGGTGAAGTGCGTGACTCCGAATTCTGCCGACGCACTTCACAGCCGAGTCTGTCCTTGTGCCTTCAACAACCCGCGAGAGATTAGACCGGCAACCCTGTTTACGTTCGCCCACCTCCTGCGGGCCCTTCCGTACAGCCTGCAGCCGGTTGCAATGATTCTGAGCCTCTTACGGGCAGGTAGGCATTCGTGACCCTGACTACTGGGGGAGATGGTTGCGCAATGAGCAGTGTTGGTTCTTGGTGGCGGTACCCTGACAGTACCCCCTTGCAAGGCCAAGCCTCCCGGCTGAGGCCTATGAGGGTGATGCCGGTGAAAGGCCTTTATTAATTTAGGGGCATGGACATCAGCCTGCTCTTCCAAGATCTTTCCTCGGGCCCATAACCTTTCCAGTCTATCAGATAGTAAATCTTTCCTCGTACTAACTTCGATTCCAGGATTCTTTTGACTTCAAACTCTTCTCTCCCTTCGACCAAAAGTGGTTGCGGAGGTTTAGACTCTTTTAAGTAGGATGACATTTTCTTTAACAGGGATATATGGAATACCGTATGTATCTTGACCTGTGGGGGAAGCTTCAGTTTATAAGTTACTGGATTTACTACCTGTTCTACTGGGTAAGGGCCTACAAAGTATGGTTGAAACTTCCTGTTCCCTTTGAGTGTAAGATTTTCAGTAGTCAACCAAACCCTGTCTCTCACCTGCAAGATTGACTCTGGCCTTCTTCTTCTATCAGCATTCCGCTTATAGCGTTCCTTTGCCAAAACCAAATTTCTTGTCGCTTACTAATGAACCTTTGTTAAATGTTGGACTAAGTCTTGTACTGCGGGCACCGTTACTTTTTGGAATGAAACGGCAGAATTTGGGTGCCTTCCATAGCTTAGGTAAAAGGGTGAGTATCCAGTGGAAGCATTTTTAGCATTATTATGTGCAAACTCTGCTGTCCAGAGGAAGTCTGGCCAATCACCCTCCTGATCTAAGAGGAATAACCTTAAGTACTTTTCTTACTCTTGATTAGTTCTTTCAGACTGCCCATCTGTTTGTGGATGAAAACTCGTGGACTACCTAGTTTCTATTCCCAATCTCTTAGTATAGGCCCTCCAGTAGTGGGATAGGAATTGAGATCCCCGATCTGAAATTAAGATTTTAGGGATTCCATGAATCTTTATCAGGTGTTGGTTTAATAGTGTGGCTAGCTGCTTTACTGTGGGATTTCCTTTCAAGGCGACAAAATGAGCCATCTTAGAGAAGGCATCAACCGTTACCAGAATTGAGTTATACCCCTGACTAGAGGGCAACTCTACTATCAAATCCATTGTGATGGCATGCCATGGGTGAGGAGGATTTAGCAAGGGTCTTAATAGGCCCTGGGTGCTCGTCGGTCCGACTTTACCCGTGCACAAGTCTCACATCCTTCTACGTATCTCCGAACATCTTTGATTAAATCTGGCCACCAAAACTGCCTCCTCAATAACTCCTCTGTACAATAAATTCCCGGATGGCCGTCTAATGGATTATCATGGCAATCTGACAATGCCATTGTTGGAGTTCTTGTTTGGGTAGATGTAAGGCTTCCGCATGAAACAGTAGTTGCTGGCGAACCTCTCGTACTGGATTTTCCTTGGCCCATTCTTGTATCTTTTCCTGTGTCATTTCTTTTCTTACCTTCTCTTCCAAGGTTTCCTTGACAACGGCTCCTATCATCTTAGCCTCCGGAATGATTCTCTGCACGTCTATTGGGGGTTTTCTCCCATCAGTGTCAATTCGGGACAATGCATCTGCTTTTCCGTTGTTCTTGCCTGGTCGGTAGGTAATTACTAAGTCAGAGTCGGCGAAGTACAAGGACCACCGCAATTGTCGTGGAGTCAAGGTTCTAGCTGATTTTAAAAATTGTAGATTTCTGTGATCTGTGAACACTGTGACCACATGTCTTGCACCTAGAAGATAGTGTCTCTATTCCTGGAAGGCATCTTTTATGGCTAGTAGCTCCTTCTCCATGATGGTATAGTTGATTTCAGCCGGTTGTAGTTTTCTAGAGCGATACGCAACTGGATGCAATTGTCCAGTTTCCTTATGTCTCTGCGACAACACACCTCCAATTGCTTGCTCAGAAGCATCGGTTTCCAGGTAGAAGGGTTGCGTAGGGTCTGCATGAAGTAAAATTGGTGCGGAGGTAAAGCTTCTTTTTAAAGATTGAAAAGCCTCATTGGCCTCTGTGGTCCATTGGAATGGAACCCCTTTTCTCAATAGTCTTGTAATGGGCATGACCTTCTGGGAGAAGTCTTTGATGAACCTCCGATAAAAATTCGCAAACCCAATGAAACTCTGTATTTCCTTTACCGTAGTAGGTGGGGGCCAGTTGAGCACTGCCTCAATCTTCTTCTCATCCATTTATCATCGCTCAGGAGCGATGATAAATCCTAAGAAATCCACTGACCGAACTCCAAAGGCACATTTCTCCAGCTTGACATACAGGCTGTTCTCCTTCAAATGTTGCAGGATTCTTTTGACTTGCAATTGATGCACCTCCTCGGAAGACGAATAAATCAAAATATCTTCGATGTACACAATGGCACACTAGTCAATGAATTCCTTCAAAATGTCATTGATAAAATATTGAAAAGCTGCGGGGGCGTTACAGAGGTAATAAGGCATTACTTGATATGCGAACAATCCGTACTTCGTTCTGAAGGCTGTTTTCCACTCGTCTCCTTTACATACTCTGATGAGATGGTATGCACCCCGCAAATCCAATTTCGTGAAAATTCTAGCATCTTTTAGCTGGTCAAGCAAGATGGAGATCAAAGGTAGGGGGTAATGATTCTTCGTAGTTATCTTATTCAGAGCTCGGTAATCAATACATGTTCTCAACTCTCCATCTCGTCTAGGGATGAAAAAAAGTGGAGAGGAGACCGGGGACTGAGAAGGACGAATAAACCCGTTATCCAAATACTTTTGAAGATAGTCTTTTAAATGTTGATTCTCTGCTTCGGTGAGCGCATAAACTTGGCTGCAAGGAAGTTCTGCGCCCAGCTCCAAATCTATCTTACAATCATAAGATCGATGTGGTGGGAGTTTCTTTGCTTCCGACTCGTTGAACACTTCAGTAAACTCCTGGTATTCGACTTGAAGGTCCACAGTTTGTACAGCACACACCATCATCTTGTTCTCGCACAGCAGGGTGGCTGGACCTCCTTTCTCAACTTCCAAATCCTCATGATAGCAAAGTTCCGTACAGAAACTGGAGTCCAGAACCTCTGTTCTCTCACTCCAATTTATTGTTGGATTATGTTCTGTTAGCGATGGAAGTCCCAAGATGATTTGGAACTGCGGAGCATCGATAACGTTAAACTGTATCTTTTCCCGATGACCTTCTGTGGAAATGAGCTCTACAATTTCCGTGTGACTTACGATGGGGCCAGACGACAGATTTGTTCCATCCACGGCCCTTACAGCTTCACTCTTGACCTGAGGGATTGCCTTTAATCCCACGTTGGAGGCAAACTTTAGGTCGCAAAAATTTCCAGTAGCGCCTGAATCTAGCATCACGGCCAGTCCTTGGAGGGTTCGTTCTCTGAATTTCAGAGTCATATTCAAAATTAGATGCAGTGCCGACGATTGTAGGGTATTAACAACTTGATGACTTGTTGGAGTTGTTTCAACTTTAGCATCCACCAGTCCAACTCCTCCTACTGGTGGTGCTGCAAGTTTTCCTTCTTGTAGAGCTTGGGTTTCTTGGGACAACCCTTCACAAAATGGCCGTTAGTTCCACAATAAAGGCAGAGATTATTTAGTCTTCGTTTTTCTTTCTCTTCCTTTGAGAGTGGCCCTCTTATCGTCCCAATTTGCATCAGTTCTATGCCTTGCTCTTTCTCGACTGATCCCATGACATCTCTCCTCACACGATCAAATCTGGGAGTACTCAGTCGAAATTCTCTTCTTTTCTCGCCTCTTCTCTCCATTTGTTTATAATCAATTTCTAAGACCAGGTCAATTAAAGCCGACACCTCAGTGGGGCGATTAGGAATTTGGGCCAAGGCGTCCTTCAGGTCATCCTTCAGACCACGATAGGCTTTCTGGCCATTCGGTCTCTACGACCAACTTATTGAATTGTGCAAGATAAGTTACCAATTGCCGATTCCCTTGCCTTAATTTCAAAAATTCGTAATCAATTGCTTGCGCTACTTTTCTTTGATCGAATATTTGTGAGGACTCTTTCTTAAACTCTTCAAAATCATAAAAGATCGGTGCGTCCTATGTGACCAAGGGCATGGACCATGAAGCGGTTTCTCCATTTAGGTACGAGAGGATAAAGGCAATTTGAGACTGTGCATCAGGAAAGACGGTTGGACAGCACATGAAATGCAATGAGCACTGTGTAAGAAAAATTTGACCCTTCTGAGGATCTCCACTAAACCTCTCTGGTGGCGCTAAAGGAATAATGGGAGCCAAAGAATGCACTACTTGTGTGGTAGTCCCTGAACTCGGAGTTGAACTAGAGCTTGGAATTGCTGCACCTGAAGAGGAGGGGTTAAACTTTCCTCCGGAACTCCATCCCTTCATTCGGGCGGTTAACTCTAAAGTTTCTCTTCTCGAAACCTCTATTTCTGACTTAAGAGCCTTATTCTCTTCTCTAACTGCCATCAACTCCTGCGGAATTACTTCAAGAATCTTTCCAAGATTGTTTAAGTCGTAACCCTCTGCCATTCCACTGGGGAGATGACTCTACGTGGGCACTTCACTGTGTCAAGAACCCAACGCGGTACTCACGATTTTCTTCGGAAACTCCCAGGAGCAGAATGCTGACTTTTTCCAAATTCCCCAAACAGGCCTTCCCACAAACCTCTGAACAACAGACGCTCGCGTGAACCCAGCCTGGGGAAAGGGGAAGGGGACAGAGAAAAGACTGCCTCGCTTTTCCTTGGGTCACTCTACTGCCTTCTTCTATGCCCTTCTGGTATTTTTCTCTTCTGGTATTCTTCCTCATGAACTGCAAGTTAATGACAGAACACTATTAAACCACTTTGTACACTCTTCTGAATTTCCATGCACCTTATTTTCAATTTAAACTCTCTTACCCTCTAAGCTAAAGGCTTTAGCTTCTCTTCTTTGTTTCTGAAATGGAAATGCTTCCAAAAACATTTTTATATTTTTTGGCTCTCTTTTTTATGTCTTGCTTATTACGCTGTTTTTGATTTATTTGCCTTGCGTTCGCATTTTACACATAGTTATTGTTATTCTAATTTTCCCTTTTTCTTTTACAGTCTATACTTGCGGTTTGACGACTTCAGAGGACTGGCACCAACTGGATACCACGGGATTTTCAGGTAACCCTCTTTTCTCGCTTCTGTTCTTTTCTCCTTCTATTCCTCGAATGTTTTATATTGTACTGTGTCTCAAATTCCCTAACTAACTGACCAACTCTTCTGAATATGAACACTACCCTAAACTAGTAACTACGCATGCTTGAGAAATAAACACTACACTAACTCCTGACTAGCTAAGCGCTTGTGCGGAAGATGCACACTCTGACACAAACGTTGGTGAAGTGCGCGGCTCCGAATTCTGACGACGCACTTCACAGCCGAGTTTGTCCTCATGCCTTCAACCACCCGCGAGAGACTAGACTGGCAACCCTGGTTACATTCGCCCACCTCCTGTGGGCCCTTCCCTACACCCTGCAGCCGGTTGCAATGATTCTGAGCCTCTTACGGGCAGGTAGGCTTTCTTGACCCTGACAACTGGGGGAAATGGTTGCGCAATGAGCAGTGTTGGTTCTTGGTGGTGGAACCCTGACAGGCCTCCTCGCACCGAGTGCTCCGTGGGCTGTTGCTTTGTGAAACTGCTCATGGTCCCCTCGCGACTCCTATGCATCCGGCCTGTGGGTCCACTTGAGGGTCAACACTGCTTTTCTTGGGCTCCCCTGGTTGCGCCAGGCTTGCCCTGACTCCCCTGTGCTTGGTGAGTCTTCTGGACCTTGCTGGTCCGAACAGTAACCTTCCTTGACCTTCTGCCTGGGTTGCCATTGCCATGGCTTGTTGGTGCTCCCGCCGGACACCGACCCCTCAGCACACAACATCCTTTGTGGGACAGCTTGTATCCGGCTCCTGGTTGTCCTCGACATCTCCTGGTCCCTGTGGCTGCATAGTAAAGAACCCCCTCAATGCACCTGAAGCACCCGACATCGGTGGGCATTTGTCTACCGAGCCCCTAGTCACTCCTGAGTGACCCAGACTCTGTCCCCTCTGCTTTCAGGTACTCTTCAACAAGAATCCACCTTTGGATTCCATCGGACACTTTTCTTCCTTCCAGCAGCGGCTCTTCTTTGAAGTCCTCCATTGAGCTCGACTACGGTTTTCGACGCCACTTCAGACCTATGCACCCGGCTCCCCTGGGATAGGTAACTCTGGTTCTACGGTATCCACCGGTGGGGTGGCTCTCCAACCTCCTAAGTTCTACAGGGTTTCTTCGAAGTCCACTGGGAAGGGTCCTTAAATTTTAAAACTTCAACCGCGACTCTCCCATAGGATTGTACGGCCCACGCGGTCGTTTTCCCACACTGCACCCGTCCTCCGTGGGGTCCCTACTTACTCACCTTGGGTGGTTCCTTGGGGTCCCAGCGATTCTACATCCTCTAGACACTGTCTTGAGTCGAGTCTTGGTTCTTATACCACTATTTTAGTATATGGTTTGGTCTCCCCCTGGAGCCCACTGTGTGTTAGTGCTATTTACTATTGTTTCTATGCTACAGTATTGTGTGCTTTGTGATTATCTGCGTGTAGCAGATACTGTGTCGTACTAAAGAGTGTTATATTATTAAATACATATTTTTACAACTACTGTGTGGTTCTCCTTTCATTTAATCAATACTATAAGATTGCATTCTGGTAAAACAAGCTGCTTAACATTCCTTCAAGACTAAGCCTGAAGGCTGCTCTCCACAGGTACCACTTGGATAGCTTTCTAAGGTTATCTATGACCTCTTAAATCACCATAAGGGTTGTTTGGACTGGTGCAAGGTGCCCACATTAATTAGTGGACAGCATATACCAGGCCAACTTCTCACAGCTGGCTCTATGTAATTCCTTGAACTGTAGATGATCTACCCTATGTGTTGATGTTGGTAATTAGTGAGGGATTCATGTTCTCTTTATTTCACAACCTGTTGCATTTCATGCCCTGATGTGATGATGTATGTTGTGTTTATGCCTTATACTGACAGGATAATCAGTACTAATTCAGGATTGCATAGTATGCACAGCATTTATGATTCTATGCATTTCTTTTCCTAGCCTAACTGCTGTATTTTCATGCCCTCATGCTATGATATGTGTTGTTTTATGCCTTGCATTGACAGGATAACGAGTATTATTTCATGATGTACATTGTATGCTCAGTGATGGTGTTTTTATGACATGCAACATATAAATAAGTCTTTATCTTATTGCACTAATGATGATGTTTTGACAATTGCCTAGTTGGCAAAGTGATTATTGGTCCATGTTGTCTATGTTCAGATGCAATGCAGAAACATTATTTTTTTTATATAATATTTTGTGGTGTTTTTATTGTGTCACTGCTGTGTGTGTTGCGCAAATGCTTTACACATTGCCTCTTGGATAAGCCTAAGTGCTCGTGCCAAGCTACCAAGGGGGTGAGCAGGGGTTATCTTGGGTGTGTAACTCCCTTACCCTTACTAGAGTGGTGGGTTCTGCCTGGCTTAGGTCTATACCCAGGGCTTTAAGTGGGCCGGGTCTCACCGGTGCTGAGCACCAGCAGTTTTTTGAAACGGGTCTCTATCGGGCTCTGTGTTGTGCCCTAGCACAGGCAGTCCGTTTTTTTTCCGGATTGCAGTGACAGCAGGCACATTGATGTGCTCGTGCTCACACTGTTCATTTCTCACTAGTGGAGAAGTAACGGAATGACGTCATGCCAGGTGAGCGTTGTAGGGGAAGGGAAATCCTTTAAAGAGTCATTTTCACTCTGGATTTCCCTTCTCTTTTTGAAACTCGGGAGCAGCAACATTGTCGTGGTGTCACCAAGGCTTTCAGTGGAAGCTTTTTCCATATTATATACAAGCCATAGTTGCTGCTCATTTATCTTATGCAACTAACAATCATTGAGGAAGCCAATAGTCTTGACTTGTTGTAGGTATGATGTTACTTGAATCATATATCAGGATGCAATGACAGAAACAGCAAAATACAAGTAGGGCGGCACACTATGCTAAGCACAGATTTTATGCTTACGTGTTTTTAAGCCACGCCCTTAATTACATTGGCTACGCCCCTTTGAGAGACCCCCCCCC
Organism: Calotriton arnoldi; assembly: GCA_963921515.1. NCBI lineage: Eukaryota > Metazoa > Chordata > Amphibia > Caudata > Salamandridae > Calotriton > Calotriton arnoldi. The sequence continues at coordinate 148,641 of CAWUFW010011398.1, forward strand.
AGTTTTTTCATCCAACTTAAAGCCTATACCCTAGCCAACCAGAAACCCCATTTCTAACATGGTTTTTTTTTTGTTTTTTTTATAACAAATACCTAGGTGACCTGCAATAAAAACATTCTTGTATCTTTTCACCAAGAGCACTACTTGCAGAGAAACTGTCATTATTAAAGGAAGGTTGCTGCAGTGGTTTACGAGACAGCGTGCTTTCAGAGGAGCAGTGTTAACACCAGTGGAATAACACGTTTTGTAATAATGCTATTTTTAAATAGCTTGAGAGAGAAGCAGTTGCCATTTCAGCGTCAGCGAGGGCACTGTTATGCGCGCGAGTTATTAATCTTGCGGTTTTTGGCGGGCGCACACACAAGCTGTGCGTCTATTATCCTTGTCTCACGTGTACTTGTGCAAGCAGTTCGCGAGCCCACGTGTAAGACTCACGTGGGTGCTGACCACCGGGAGACCTAGCAAGAGAAACTATCTGGAGCACAGAGACGCTGCCCCCAGGCAGCCTCTGCTTTTCCGGTGCCCCCTGTAAGAGGAGGCACGCTCAGTCCCAGCCGTGGTTCCCCCCCACCTTCTCGGGCATTATTCAACAGTCCATTGCTGACTGTCTCGAAATGCCACCGCACGCAGAGTCCCGAGGCCGTGGGAGAAACATGGCAGCCAGGTGAGTTATCAGTGTGGGGTTGCCGGGGAATTTACATATGTGTGTGCTCTGCACTCAGTGGACTGGAAAACCATTTCCATTGCGAAGCCGAGAATTAAACACGAGCGGGGCCGCCTGCATGGGCTGCGCTGCAGAGTGCCAACGAGGGTGCATTTGTCTTTTAAAAGCCTCTCGGGAATGCTCGGACGCCTTTTCTGTAGCGTACATTGAGGTTTTTGAAATAAAAAGATATGAAATTCGACAGCTTTAAATCTGTTCTTTTTTTTAGCAGATTGAAAGAGATGACCTGAGATGCGTTTGTGCCTCTCTGTACCTTGAAAGTTTTATATCAATCAGTGTCTTCACAAACCTCAGATCAGTGTTGCTGCTTCGGTCCAGGGGCATAGCCTGTGAGATTCAGGGGGTGTGAATCTCAAATTTACCAACTAAAAAAACAGAGGTGTGCAGGATAGAGGCGTGAGATGATCAGGGTTTGGAATGGACTGTTTCCGTGACCAATAGGGTCAGTACAGATCTGTGTTATGTGGGCTCCGTCTAGAATGTCACAGTGAGCGAAAAACAGTGGCCTGGAATGCTAGCCCAAACAATTGCCTCTGGTTAGACTCTTTCTATGCATTCATCCCGTCCACTTTTAGGTGTTTGATTGCAAGCAGTATGACTGGAAATGAGGCTGGTGCAGCTTTCCAAGCCTAGTGCTGTCAATGTTTCTGAATTCTGAAAAGCAGTGCGTTTGCACCCATTCAAGGAGTATTTCAATGGGAGAAGAGTTACTGTTTTTCGATAAACCAGTCACTATATATATTTAAGTTTCTGCTCATTAAATGAACAATTTAAAAGTTCTTAGTGAATGAGAACAATGAAAAATACTGGCAGAGACACAGCAGACCTAACTCAGGACCCCAGACCCAACAACCAACCCAACAATGCATTTGTGGAGAGTAGCACCCCAAACACCTCCTGAAGCTATGTCCCTGACTGTCCTACCTTGGTCTAGTAGTTCTCCCAAGGAACTTGTGAATGCAGTCATGTACAACACAACAGCCTGGAGTAACTGCCCTAGAATCAGTTACTTTAAATGTATTTTCACTGCACACCCTCTTCTGCATCTCTGCTACAAGAAGCCTTGATGGTAGACTTGTCAAATTGGTGATTGTAGTCAGGGCTCCATGCTGTCATCCTCGCCTCGAAAACAGAGTAAGACATGCAGGCAAATTAATAGGGCACGCTAACCCAGAGCTGAGCTATGGGTCTGGCTTGGCTCCAAGAGCCAGTGCACGAGCCAAGACATGAAAATGTTTGGTATGTATATAGTGCAACAAACAAAATATAAAAGTAGCATATGGTTTCTTCAAAATTCAAAAAAGTGCATTTCTTTAATAAGGGTAAGTGTTTCACCTTAGCATATCAAATTTGATCAATTCATGAGACAGACATTTTTTGAAAGTAATAGTTTTTAAACATGAACTTTGAAACATTCATGGCTCGCCTCCATGACAATGCCATTAGTGAACTAAGAGTAGTTATGCAAACCCTAAACGAGTCCTACATTCTTATTATAGATGGAGCAACATTATAGTCTTTTAAATCAAACATAAGATGTGCTTGTCCAGCGCACAGCCTGAAATCAAGTATTTAAAAGTGTCCTGGGCCGGTTTTGGGGCATCACCGCTTATCAGCCAGGCTAGCTTGACTCCAGTGGCATGGAGAGCACGGGACCCACGTCTGTCCTTGTGGTTGCTTTGTTCGCCCTAAGTTGGCAGACTATGCCAAGACGTGGGTCCCTTGCTTATTTTGCCACTGGATTTAAGCTAGCCTGGCTGATGAGGGGTGTTACCCCAAAAATGGTCGCAGGATGCTAGTTTCCGGTCCAGGCTTTGGCAGTTTGGGCTGCTCTGTTTCCGCCATGTCTAGAATTAATCGACCTGGCAAAAGTGGCCTCACCCAGGTGCTGTAACGGGACAAGATTGAAATGATCTGTATTTTACTAAGTACGGATGAGCCTCTTGGCCCAACGGACCCTGTATTCCTTCATCTGTTTCTTACTACGTTTTGGAAACTGAGGAGCTCGTCTATATTTCTATCCTGCAGCACTCTTGTTAGATATTCGCCTTTGAGCTGGCCTCAATTAATATTTCTGATTGTTCTGTTTATGTCTTTGGATTATCCGTACTAAGGTGTTTTCTCTCTTGTGTCCCACATATACATCTGGTTGCCCTGATGAAGGTGTGACCCATATCGGGTTAGACACCGAAACGCGCGTTGGCGCTGAACAACCTCGTGCTTCCGGACTTAGTTACAATTTCCAACCAAGAGAATGCACGAAAGCCCTTGTCTTTTGTTAATATCTACCCTCTGTATAGGACCCTCTACCACCTTGTAAATTATATGGATTTATTTGTTGTTAAAATGTTGATGACTGGCTTGAATGTCTGAGTATGTATGAAATTTTGAATGAGTGTTGGTATTGAATGCTCTAATGTGGGACCGTATTTATATGTATATCTATATATTGAAATGTGTAATATTATATATATGTCTCTATTTTTGTTATACTAATTTGGATTAATTATATAAATGTCAACAAAGAAAATAAAAATCTATATATTTTTTGATAGAATTTGTTTGTTAGCCCAGTCTTGTTTGATTGAGTGACCCTAACGGGCACATGTTATATTATTCATAGACAGGTTGATTTCTTTATATTGCCGTGGCTGTTCCCATTAGGAACAGGGTGAAGACTGATTTCCATATGGCTGGGTCTGAACTGGGGTGGCGAAGTGAGCTAAAGAATGATGATGGATTCAACCTAGATCTGTGACTGGGGGTGAGCGTCTGAAAAGTTTCAGCGCTCCGTCCATCATCTCCTTGTGTTTGCTTTGTTCGCCCTAAGTTGTCAGGGTATGCCCAGACATAGGTCCCTTGCTCACTTTGCCACTGGATTCAAGCTAGCCTGACTGATGAGGGGTGTTTACCCGAAACACCTGATGCTTGTTTCCGGTCCAGGGAAGACCTGGCTTGGAAGTTCAGGCTGGACTGTTCCATGAGGGAGAGGGTCAAGTCTGATTTGCATATGGCTGGGTCTGAACTGGGGTGGCAAAGTGAGCTAAAGAACGATGATGGGTTCACCCCAGAACTGTGACTGGGAGTGAGTGTCTGATTAGTTTCAGCGCTCCGTCCATCATCTCCTTGTGTTTGCTTTCTTCACCCTAAGTTAGCAGGGTATGCCCAGATGTGGGTCGCTTGCTCACTTTGCCACTGGATTCAAGTTAGCCTGGCTGATGAGGGGTGTTACCCAGAAACCGGTCCCAGGATGCTTGTTTCTGGTCCAGGGAAGACCTGGCTTGGCAGTTCGGGCTGGACTGTTCCCATGAGGAACAGGATCAAGACTGATTTTCATATGGCTGGTTCTGAACCAGGGGGTGAAGTGAGCTAAAGAATGATGATGGATTCAACCCAGATCTGTGACTGGGGGTGTGTGTCTGGAAAGCTTCAGCGCTCCATCCACAAGCTCCTTGTGTTTGCCCTGCTTTAGCCAGATACGTGCAATTGTAGCATAGTACACTATATTTGCTGACATGTCAGTCAAATATTGCTTCATCTGATTTTCCGGTTTGCAGCTTGTATTTGCTTGCTTAATTTTGTGACCTACATTACTGAAATTTGAGTAACGAGAATAGAGAGAGTAGGCAGGTACAGAATGAAAGAGAGAGAGAGGAGAGGGGAAGGAGAGGAAGAGATAGTGATGGGAAAGAAACAACGATGCCTGTATGTAAAGAGAGACTCACAAGAACAAGAAAAGAGAAAGGGTGAAACATTGTTTATGCTGGAATAATCTCTTGTAATTTCTGACGTTTCTCATTATGCTTGTTATGTGAAATTCCCGAGATTCTGCCATTAAACCAAATTGTGTAACAATAATTGAGAAAAATCTCATCAAAGGAGCATTAATACAATGCAAACAAGCAGAATGTGAGATGTTGTTCACGTTATGCATGCCTTACACAATTTTTAGAGCAAAATGTGTCTTCTCATCCAAAACTGACGCAAAGGTGGCTTTCGCACTAAAAAAACACCTCAAGGACACAGAAGCCTCACTAAAGCATTGGTGTGACTCTGTAAGTTACCGGCAAGATTGGGAACTTTATCTCTGTAGCAGATGGAGGGCCTGGCATAGACAGGATGGTCTGGTGACCCACATGGCTACACCTCAACTAGATCTGCTCAAGGTAGGTGACATATGACCTTTAGATAGGCTTGCGTTTCCAATGTTGCGTTCAGCCCAGATCAGACTGAACTTCATTGCATTACACCTATTTTAGTTGCCTGCCAGCGGAGTGGATCACAACTCAGGATCAACTGACCTCTCTTGTTTGTACTGCTGTACACCTGGATAAGTGTGGCAAAAAAAGGGTGAGCGACAGCCCAACAGGGATATTTGGGACAAGCTTACATTTTGGATCTGTTATGGCAGTCCAAAAAGACGTGATCCTCTCTGCAAATGCACTGTCTTGGTGAGAGTTTTCCTTGCCCCTCTGCTCCGCAAAATGCATTGCTTTGAGCCTGACTGAAAACCAGTACACCATTGTTGTACCTCAGTGACATTGACTTTCTGACTATGTAGCTATATCAGATTGGGGAAACTGAGCTGGAGGCTACTAGGTTCACGCTGCCAGTAGCAAGTCATCATAGCCTGACCTCAGACTAACTAGTGCTGTGCGTGTGTTAGTACCTCAAAGGCTTTAACTACGTCTATGAAGCCTGCATGACAACTTCTTTTCTTTTGACAGAAAATGTCAAGATTTGAGCACTGAAACCATTATGCGTGACTCTGCACTCAGATATATTTTCAAAGCAATCTCAGTGATAGAGTCTATCATGGGCACCTTGGACAGGATATCAGGAGTGTCATCTGAAGTCAGATCCATACATGCTAACATTGCTTAATTTCATAAGAGCCTGTACTCACCAGAAAAGAGACTTGGTGCTCTGAAAGAGAAATTTGACAGATGCCCAGATTGCAGTAGGAGATGTGGCACCACTGTGGTAAAATTGCAGACTTGGAGAACTGCTCCCATTGGTATAATGTATGCCTGTATGGAATACTGGGATGTGTGGAGAATCATGAAGAGGACTAGGTTCCACAGAGTGAACCAGAATGATACTGCTCTCCCAACAACTTGAGCAAATGTTGCCTTATCATCATTTGCCTTTTGCAGCTTACCAGCAAATATATCTTATTCTTTAGACTGCAAGACAGAAAGGAAGCCCATTGATGATAGAAAAACATGTGTGGGCAGGGAAACAGATCATATGTCTGCTCCCAGCCGGTGGCATTTTCAAAGCTCCTGCTGGCTGAAAGCAAACTTTGCGTTTGCTCCCGTTTGGCGGGAGTTTTAAAAATGCTCAAGCCAAGAGGGATCAAACACAAGTTTGCCTGCCTGTGCCAGTGCGGGATGGGAAACTGCTGTGTCCCAGGTGTGAGTTCCCTGGAACAGAGCAAGTGAGCAGGCCCCATGGAATGTGGTTCGGGGGGCATTAATGGCTCAGGGAGGTGGGCCACGTGGCCCCCCTCCCTTTTAGTTTAGTGGCCCCAGAGCTGATAGCAGCCTGGGGAGGCGGGCCGCATGCACCCCTCCATTAAAAATATAGGAGGGCCAGGAGGGTTGGGTCCCTGAGGCTGAAAGCTGCTCAGTGAGAAGGTCATGCACCCCCTCCTGTTAAAACATAATTCGAGTCCCAAGGGAATGGGGTCCCTGGGGCCAAAAACGGCCTGGGAGGATGCCCACTTGTGCCTCCATTCCACTTAAAATAAAAGCGTAATCCCCCAGGGATAAGCCCTTTCCCTTATTGAATGCAGCTCTGGAGATGGGCTCCCCGGTGCCTATAATGGCCCAGGCAGGGGAGCCACGCACCCCCCCTCCCCTTTAAAAAAACAGCCATGAGGGATAGGGTTCCCAGGGCCTAATGAGGCTCAGATGGGGGCCACACAGCCTCCCTCCCCTTTAAAAAACATACATTCCACGGGTCTCCCTTTTAATTCCTGCTGAGTATGCAGGGGTGCCAAATCGCCTACAAGCTCTGCCCATTTGGCCCCCCTCTTCCACGTTAGTAGTATTCAATGATGTTCCCGTCGTTTCCAGGCTGATGGACAGTGTGTTTTCTTTACAATTACACTTTGAAAAATGATCTTAAATCCTTGACAGAGGTGAATGACTCACTGATTTATTGGAGAACAATCTCTTCTGTAGTAACTGTCCAAGGCAAGTTGGTTCTTTCTTGTCTCCTGGTCTGAGAGCAGAGTCCACGGTTCTCCCTTTTAATTGCTGCTGAGTATGCAAAGGCGCTAAATCACCTACAAACTCCACCCGTTTTGCCCGCCCCTTCCATTTTGTAATGCAACGGTGAGCTCGCCATTTTCCAGGGTGATGGACAGTGTGTTTTCTTTACAACTACATGTTGAAAACTATCTGAAATCCTTGATGGCTGTCGATGCATCATTGATTTATTGGAGCGCAATCTCTTCTGATGTCATCAGTGATATCATTTGAATTGTCATCAGTGGTGTTATAAATGATGTCTTAGAACATGTCATGTGTGATGCCATATGTCAGGTCATAAGCAGTGCATGGCAGGGGCGCAAGTTGTAGTTATGCTGCAAATTATAGCTGTTGAATTTCTGTTTGTGTTTTTTTTTAGTTCAAAACATTAATATTGTCAGTGAGAAATTCCCCTAACTATTTTTTTATTTATTTATAGTTTTTTATTAATAAAGAAAAACAGTGACAAATATATATTGATCAGGAGCAATTATCCAATATAGAAACATAAAATACAACAAAATGAATAATGAATACTCACTAAGGGGGGGAAGGATAATGAGGGGGGGAAGGGCGGAGGGGGGGAGCCTCCATAGGCGCGAATGTAGTGTTGTGTTCTATCTGCCGCATTGGGAGAGTGTTATGTATGTCTTCCATATTGTGGGCCATGAGAGACCGTGTAATACCAGGTCAATGTACATCATAATCGACAATGGTGGGAGCGCATACGGCGCTATGGCGTCAAAATATTAACTGGTACTGGGGATGAGCTGGGTGCGGAACCATCAGAGGCCCCTTGTTGTTCGGGAGAAGGGGTCGGGGAGGAGTTTTGAGTCTGTTGCAAGTAACAGCAATAGACGTGCCATATGCCCTTAGGTCGTGAGGTAGGGGGTTGAAGCGTGGCATATATGTCGGTCTGCAAATCGCAATATGACATGCTACTTATCCATGCTGTTTTTGTAGGGCAATGTTTGGCGCCCCAAGTGTATTGCTATTTCCCTCTTTGCTAGCATCAACGCTATGGTGACAAACCTATGATAGCATAGTTTAATATTTGTGACCAATCCTAATAGAGCTAGCTTTGGAGAGGGGAGAAGGGGTATGGCAATTATATTGGCTGTTGTCTGAAATACCTCTACCCAGTATACATTAATTTGGGGGCATGTCCAGGTCATGTGGGCAAAGTCGGCATCCAGCGCTTTACATTTGGGGCAGCTGGATGATTTAGTGGGGTCATATTTGGCCAATTGTCGTGGAGTGATATATATCCTGTGTACAAATTTGAAATGAAGGAGTTTGTGTCTATGATTAGGGGATACCTTCTGTACTTGATCAAGACAGTAAGTCCATTCTTTGTCAGTCAGTGGGTAGCCCAGGTCTTCCTCTCAGCGTCTCCTCACTACCCTGTCTCGGACCTGTCTGAGTACCATGCATGCCCGGTACAACTTAGTAACCAAGTGTGTTCCTTCCTTATCAGTAATAAGCAGTATGAGTGGTGCGAAATCTGCAGGTGGGGATGAGAAGGAGGTAACCGATGAGCGAAGTGCCCCAAGCAGTCTGGCAGCTATAAATGTATCCATGTATGTCAGTTCGGAGTGTGTGGATATGTCCGTCATGGTGAGTGCCTGGCCATCTGGAAATAGTGAGCCATGGGTAAATAAATCCAGATTAGTAAGGGTGTGTTGTACCAACTTCTCAGAAGTTAGCGGCAGAAATGGGTTGTTGTGCAGCGGGATAGCGGGGGAATATAGGGGACCATTGCCTAACATTTCGTTGAGTTTACGCCAAGCCCAGCATGTGGTCGAGAGGGGTTGAATGTCACGGGGATCCAGTGGTATGCCCAGTGGGAATAGGGCTTCCAATGGCGTGGGAGCAGCCAAGTCGCATTTGGGTTTCGTGTATGGTATACGGGCGCCGGGGTGGAACCAGTGATAGGCAAATTGAGCCTGTGCCACCAAGAAATAGAGGTTAAGATCCGGGACTGCAAACCCTCCCCGGTTGTACGGGAGTGTCAAGGTGTCCCAATAAATTTGTGGTTTGCGTCCTGCCCATACCAAGCGGTTAAGTAAACCCCGTAGTTGAGAAAAGAAGGCGTTTGTGAGTGGGATAGGTATGTTAACGTATAGGTATAGGAACCGAGGTAATACATTCATTTTAATAAGGGCGATACGTCCGGCCATAGACAAAGGTAACTGGATCCACCGTTCAACCTGCATGGTAAGTTGCTCGATTACAGGCCCATAGTTCAGGCGTATAACCTGTTCCTTATCTCTGTGCAGGTGTATGCCAAGATACTTGGTGGTGTCACCTGCCCATCTCAAGGGGAGCTCTGCCTCATCCGCGGCAGCGGCGGCAGTAATCGGGAACATCACCGATTTGCCCCAATTTATTCGTAGCCCGGACATGACTCCGAAGCGGCTAATCTCATCTATTAGAGGCTGCAAGTTGGCGCTAGGGTGTCTTATGAAAAGCAGAATGCCGTCCGCATACATGGACATCAGTAGAGGCCCGAGGGAAACTGCAAGCCGCGAAACATATGTTTTTCTTGTAAGTGTTGAACCAAAGGGTCCAAGGCCACAATAAAAAGCAAGGGGGACAAAGGACAACCCTTCCGGGTCCCGTGTGAAATCAGAATCGGAGAAGATAGGGAGCCATTTACTCGGAGCCGGGCAGTTGGTGATGAATAGAGCAACGCGATCAAAGCAATGAAGTTGCCCAATTTGCAGAGCGTAGCGGTTAAGAAAGGCCACTCTAGAGAATCGAAAGCCTTCTCTGCATCCAGGAGGGCTATCGCTGCAGGAGTACTCAGCTCTATTCGATTAATGACAGAGAAAACGGTTCGTAAATTTAATGCAGTGGACCTATGCGGAATAAAGCCCGACTGTACTGGGGAGATGATTTGTTCCAATAATAACGACAACCTAGAGGATAACATTTTGGCCAGGATTTTATTATTAAAGTTTATTAGAGAAATGGGGCGGTATGAGGAGCAATTAGTGGGTTCCTTACCCGGTTTTAGTAGTAAGGAGATAGCCGCCTCCCTCATGGAAGGGGGAAGTGTGCCGTCCTCTAGGGCCTCCGCATAGACCTCAAGGAGTTGTGGCGCTAGACTTTCTTTGAATGTCTTATAAAATATCCCCGATAGTCCGTCAAAGGCCCGGTGCCTTAGCACTGGCCAAGGTATCTATAGCAAGCGTAACCTCCTCGATAGTAAAAGGGTCAGCCAGAAACTACGCCTGCCCAGTAGTAAGCCATACCATTGCGACCTCCTCTAGGTAAGCTAAGTGCTGAGAGAAATCCTTAGGGAGAGTGGTTGTGTAAATGGAGCGATAGTATGAGACCAGTTCCGCTATTATTTCTGTATCGTCGGTAGCTATGGAATCATCCGAACGTTTTATCGCCGCTATCTGTCCGGTTCCCCTAGGAGGCCACACCAAACGTGCCAGAGTTCTACCTGGGCATTCCCCCTCACCATATCAGCGCGCTGCATAGAACTAGACCAACAATGAGGCCTCCCTATCAGCATGCTCATTAAATTCCAAAATGAGAGCGCTACGTTTGTTCTGAGCGTGTAATGTGGGTGGTGTAGCATCCAGTAAAGCCAGCTCTTTTTCGACACGAGCAAGACTCCCGTGGATCGATCGCAAGGCACCTGACTGCTTAGCTATACTAACGCCCCGGATATACGCCTTAAAGGCGTCTCATAGCATTGCGTATTTGGCCACCATACCAGTACCAGTGTTCAGGGTAAAGTATTCAGTAATGGCCTCTTGCACTTCAGACCAAAACACCTCATCCAGCAATGCTGTAGCAGGAAAAGACCATCTGCGCTCCCACCCAGCTGAGTGCGGAATGTGTAGATGAAGAAGCATGGTGCATGATCCGACAGAGTACGTGACAACATATCGATGCCCCTGGTCCATTGACACCTCTGCGAATCTGCTAGCCAGTAGTCTATCCACGTTTGTGTAGAATGTGGCACTGAGTAAAAGGTGTACCCGGGGATCTCAGGGTGATGTGTACGCCAGAGATCGTGTAGGTCCAAGGAATGTATGAGGTCCTGCATTACTCGAAGTGAATGGGGTTTGGTGGTAGCAAGTGGATTAGAAGAATCATGATTGGGATCAAGCCAAAGGTTTAGGTCCCCTCAAGGAAGATTGCGTCATAGTCATACCGATTTAACATGACGTGAAGGTTCCCAAAGAAACCAGGGTCGTTCACTTTGGGCGCATAAATATTGAAGAAGAGCACCGTCCTACCTAGCAATGTTCCTACCACCAGCAAATATCTCCCCTGTGTGTCAGCTATAGTCTCCTTGTGTGTAAATAGGAGGGAATGGTGGATAAGAAGACATACCCCTCGGGAATAGGTACTGTAACTTGCAAAGAATCTATGGGGTCCCCAGGAGGACGCAAATGGGGTGGGTCCCTTGTAAGGAGAGCTGAGTTTCTTGCAGGAATGCTAATTTGACATTATGTCTCCGGAGGTATGCCAGCACCAATTTACATTTCCTTGGATTATTGAGCCCGCGTACATTCCAAGTGATGAGGTTTACATCTACCGCGGGGTCCACAACCATAACCATGGATAGGGGAGTTTGTGCCTGCCTCGCCAGTGCACATTGGCCAAAGCGTGAGTAATGGAGGAAGGGGATCTACGAAGGGACATACATACGTTGTAAAACAAAGAGCAACAATACAATAAAACAGTAATCGACATCCTGAACAAAAACATCAATACCCACCCACCTCCCTCACCTGGGCTCAGAGGCCCTGTGAACATTGTCCCTCCCCAATTAACTCGAAGAAATGAAAAAAAGAAAAACCCGAAAAGAATCTTGATCGGAATCGTCTGGAGGAGGCGGGCAACGCCTCGGATTTCCGATGCCCATATATTAAACTACGTAAATTTGCGGATTTAGCGATATAGAAACTTATTTAACTTCAAAGTAGAAACCGCCACAGTTCCATATTCAAATTTCGGCATCTTATTTAGACAACTTAGCTAATAAAGAACCATGAAAGCCAAGTCCTCATTCCGTAGTAAAGAGGTCTGCGCTCGCGGCCAGCTGCCTGTCCGGGGAGGAATGACCGGAGGATCGCGCAGGGCTCCTGCGAACTGCATTTTGACGTTGTTTGCAGAAGGCCAGAGTATCAGTAGCGTTCTCAAAGAAGCGGGGTTTACCGTCCACCATCACCCTTAATTTAGCTGGATAGAGCATGGCATATTTGAGTCCCATTGTACGAAGTTGGCGCTTCGCTTCCAGGAATTTGCGTCGGGCCTCCTGGACTGCGGTGGTATGATCGGGGTAAAAAGAAAGCACAGTCCCTTGGTATTGTACAGGGGAGTTCACCTAGGGCCAAACGAAGAATTGTATCACGGTCCCTGTAATTGAGCAGGCGGGCTATGATGGAGCGCGGGGGACTCCCGGGAGGGAGGCCGCAGGCCAAGAGAACGGTGTGCCCGCTCAACCACAAAGTTCCTAGAGAAGTTATTGGCGCCAAACAGCTCACTCAGCATGTCCTCAATAAAGGGTTCCGGTCGACCGATGTTCGTGGATTCCGCCAGGCCCATAATGCGGATATTATTTCTGCGCGATCTGGCCTCTAGGTCTGCGTTCTAATTTGCCACTGTTTTAAGCAACCACTCCACCCGCTCCAGCCTACGCGTCATGTCCTGGGTCTGATCTACTTGGGCGGGTATTCTCTTTTCCGCCTCATCAAGCCTGGTGCCCATCTAGGCGTTCTCCCATCCTATCCAAACTGGAAGTCAGTGTGTCAAACCTCGCATTTATGCTGCGGAACCCCGCCCGGAGTTCGGCCATTATAGCAGCTGCACCATCCAAGGATTGCGGTGGCTCAGCGTGTTCCAACCCATCACCCCTCTCCGGGCAATGGTCGGGCCATTCAGAGGTGCCCAGCTTGTCAAAAGTTATCTTACATTGTTTAGGGTTCCCACGACCCATTTTCGCTGCTTGAGGAAACGGTAAGAACAGGCTGTGGTTAGCTCGTAGTGTAGAGCCACCAGAGGTGCCTCTCCTGGAGGCCCGAGGCCGCACCTAGCTGCAGAAGCTGCCCGGACCACGGTGCCAAATCCGCGTGCGGGGGAGCGCGTGTTCCGAGTTATTTGCAAAGGTACGGTATCAAACAGAGCCCATGAAGGCCCCACACCGGGATCTCAGCAAGGCGTGGGGGGAGCCACGGAATCCAGACAAGCCAGGCCTCGACTGGGCTCTCCCGGTGCAGCACTGGTCGGGCCCCGATATCTTATAGGCTCCTGCCCCCGTCCTCAAGGATGTTACTGGCCCTGTTGTGGGGTAGGGCGGTGCTTCCCTCCACGTGCTCCCGGAAATGCAAGGCCGGTCTCATGGGTCAGCGAGGGCGAAGGTGTTAGCCCTCCTCAGCGGCCCCGCACATTCCAGGATTCTGTTGCATGAAGAAGAGAGGGGGAAACCCCTTGTATGTCCCAAGAGTGCCGCGGGGTGAAGATACAGATGCCAGCTCCAGCCGTTAATGGCGGTGTCAGCGTTAGGCCAAGAGCTCGCAGCCGTGCAGCTCAAGTGCCTGCCATGAAAGTACCAGTGGCCTCCGCAGCACCTCTGATGTTCAGCGTTGTGCGGGGGGGTCGAGGAAGCGGCAGCGGCCCACTGTAGACAGCAAATACAGCCCCCGATGGCAGACGTTGTAGTTGGGCCTGATTCGCAGCGTCCCACACCCCGCACTCACCCGTCCTCCAGTCTGGTCAACACGTCTCAGGTAGGGCAGTGCTTCGCGCAGGGTCGACTTTATCCTTTTGACTGGCAGGGCGTCTTGGTGAAGAGGGGGGACCCGGCGGAGCTCCGCCGCTCCGGCCTCAGGCTCGTCCGTGGACCCTGTCTCCACGGGGCCTCCGAGGCGGGGCGGGCCTCCACATCGCTCCCCTCGATTCGTCGCTCGTGGTTCGGGGCTACGGAGGCTTCCTCGCCGGGGTCATTTCACTCCGGGACGGTTATTGCTGCATTGTGGAGGACTTCCGCAGCATTCACAACGTGTGGCGGTGCCAAATCATGCCGTTTCAGACAAGGTTAGGGCATCGGGCGCCGGAGCTTCAACGCCGTGCGGCCATCATGGTCGATGGCTTTACCACGCCCCCAGAAATTCCCCTAACTATAACATTACTTTAACCTTTTGTTTTTTCAGTGAATATATATAAATATATATATATATATATATATATATATATCCACACAAAGCCTCCCTTCCTCTCAGAGAGGCACGCCGACACCAGATGTAATTGGTAAAATGCTTTTAATTCCATGCACGAAGCCTTACAGGTCATAAACACCCAACGCGTTTCTCCTCTTTCAAGGCTTGATCACGGGTGGAAAGTTTCTGCCTTTGACGCACTGCGTGATTTTCACCACTGCCTTTATGTCTTTTGACAGAATGAACTACAAACAGGTGAGTTGGTTTTTTTCTCCTTTCCTTAAATGTAGCATGGCAAAACTTTATTAACACTCCTTGCGCAGTTGCTACTCAATGTATGAAATGAACAATGTTTGTAGATACATAGTTTTACATAGTATTAGGAAGGGGCATGTGGAGGGCGTCCCTTTCAAACACCAAATTGTAATGTACAAATGTTTTGCGACCATTTGAGAATGGTTGGTAAAATATTTTTAATAGGCAGTGGTTCCACGAACCTCTGCGTCCTCTTAAAGAATAAAACTCCCAAGTTTCCTTTTTTTCTATTTAAATACATCCCATTTTTCTTTAGGGAAAACAGGCTGTGTTTATAAAAAAAAGATTACTTTATTTAAAAGCAATCACAGACATTGTGGTCTGCTGACCCGGGCAGGATACCTTCTCTGTAATGGCAGCGAATCCTAATGGGTCGCAAATTTCGACCTACCTGATTATTATTCAAGACGTAGGTCTATCGCGACCCACTATGAATAGCTAATGAATCTCAAATGAGTTTCATAGATTAGAAATAGTGTTATCCTAATTGCGATTTGCAGGGAATCGCAATTAGGAAAACACTATTGCTAACTTTCGTACATCTAGTCCCTAAATTCCTTTTTGTAATGGCTCAATGAAAGATCTGGCAACATACAGTCCTCCATGACCTATAGCACCAGTAAGCTCTATTTTCTGGATTTGACAATAAAACACTAAAACAATAGACTATACATCACAACCTATCGCAAACCCACAGAAAGGAACACATTATTACCAGAGTCAAGTAACCATCTACACAATCTACGAGACAACCTCCCTTATTGGCAGTTTTAAGGATAAGGGGAAATTTTGTTTTAAAATCCGACTACTTTCAACAAGCAGATATCCTTACTGACAAATTGTTAGTAAGAGGTTACCCTAAGAGTCTATTAGAAAGATCAGGTAAGAGAGCCTGGTTTTGTCCCAGAATGTCATGGCTCTTTCAAAAACCCGCACAAAAGATGACAATCGTCTGGTATGTGCAGTGGCAGCTGGTATTTGTAGGTGGTGGGGGTCGGGTCGCGGATCCGGAGTGGGCGGATGAATTAAACATTAAAATACGGGTCACAGAGGCAGAGGGGAGGAATTAATTAAAAATTAAAATAGTAACTTACCTGTCTGCTTCTGCCTCCTGCCGCTGCCTCCTCTGGGTCCTCTTCTGCCCGCTTCCAGGGCAGGAAGCAGCAGGAAGCACCCGGCTCCCAGCCTTCTGATAGCCAATCACAACTCTGCAATGCAGCGTTGTGATTGGTCTGGGCGCCGTGGATCAGCGCTCAGCCAAAGAATAGGAGGCTGGGCATGTTCTCTATGCAGGCTGTAATGAAGCCTGCATGGAGAACATGTAAAGTGAGCATGACGGTTTGACTGGCCCGAGACGGCTGGTCAAATCGTCCTGCGCACTAGGAGTGGGCATACCACTCCTCCCCTGCCCCTACCCAGCTGAGCAAGGGGAAAAGTAAAATGATAATAGCAATGAGTTATTATCATTTTATTTTTTCCTTTTTCGACCTGCTCAGTGGGAGGGGGAGCCGCCACTGGTTATGTGTTACCACATTTTGCACTGAGAACAGTTCAATAAAAAAGTCATCAATAAGCATTGGTAAGGAATGAATTAGAATCTGATAGCCTACCTATATTTGCTTTCAAGAGAGGTTGGAATGTTAAGGTTCAGTTGTTGAGTCTTTCCTTTCATCACCAAAATAGCCATCCATAAAGAAAAAATGACATCTTGCACCAAGATTGTAAAATGTGTAAGATCACCAAGTACTTTGAGCATGGAGACAAAAAGCATTAGTTATTACACCACATCAATTACAATAGCTGAAATGTGCTTATGTTGTGATATGTCCATGTAATCTACAAATTGTAGGACATACCATGTCCTATGTCCAGCGTTAGACTGTACAACACTGTAGCCACATCAGATGTGTGACACTGGGAGATCCATTGGTGGAACACAAATCATACACTGCCCAGTGGTTGGCCGTGGTACAAGTGCAGCATAATCCACAAGGCGGAGAAATTTGGACAATCTTAGATCTGAGACAATTGAAGTGGATGTTTTTTTGGACTCAGTCAATAATGGACACATTGATTATGAATGAATATGAGGACATGGGGAATAAAGGTGAGTATTCATACAGAAACTATTTATTTATTTGCCAAGCTCAGTTTTGTAATTCTTTAGACAAATAATGATGTAATTCTTTGCAAAACAATAGTAGTTGCATAACTATCAACATGTACTTGGCCCATATAAACGTTCTGTGGCTCAGTACACTGTATATGTGTCCTATATGGCACCACTGGGTCTTGTAGCCTAAAGCTCAAGAAGCTATGTATATAATTCAGACACTATCTGCACATATAGTCTTCCATCCCACACTTTGGTAGGTATGCGCTGTGGGCTCATTGTGTCAAATAAGTTTTTTTTTTTTTTCAAATTTTACCAAATCATATTTTTCTTTAAATCATTACTTTTTAAATAGTTGCTGAGTGATCATTATTTTAATTAAGACAAAGTCCATGTCCTTGTTTTATCTAGGGTTTCCTGAATGAATTGCATATGTTTGTTCAGATGGTACCTGCCCATTTGAATGCCAGTGGTATGGCTAGGGATGATACAACTTATTTATTTATTTATTTATTTATTTATATATTTTAAAAGTTTTATATAGCGCAAACATGACCCTAGAGGGTATCAGAGCGCTTTACAGACGAGTTGTGGAACACATAAGGTAATCAATTGTGAGAGAAAAGCAGCGATATATACAAATAACAACAGGTATGTAGTGACATAATAGAGGCAGGTAATAGGACCCTACAATTGCCCAGTACCAAAAAGTAAGCAGCGGTGCATGAAAGGAAGAAAGAAGACATGCGAGAAGAATAAAACAAGAAGAGTCATTGCGAGACTAGGTGAGGAGGAGCATGCCTTGGGCTCAGAGGAACCACCAGATCAGACTGAAAGGATAAAAGCTTCTAACTTCAAATTTGTGCTCGGAGGAGCCACCAGAGCAGTCAGGAAAGACAGAAGCTTCTAACTCAACGACGTGCTCATCAGTAAAGCTTTCACTTCCTCTTTGAAGGAAAATGTTGATGGAATCAGTCTAGTTTCCGGAGGTAGGGAGTTCCAAATTCTCGGGGCAATACCTGAGAATGATCGATTGTATGTTATTATTTTTTTTAATTTCTTAGGTTTGAGCAGCATGGTACTGGAGCTCCTTGAGTAACAGGCACCGCACAACAGTTCTAGCTTATTTGCAAGGTACAGAGGAGTGTTGAAGTACAGTGCTTTATGTGTCATACATGCAAGTTTTAGTTGAATCCTTGCCTCAAACGGAAGCCAGTTTAGAGATTTCAGGTCCGGAGAGATGTAGTTGAATTTTTTGGAGCCTGTGATGAGCCTAGCCGCCGCATTCAGTGATGCCCTGAGAGGGGCTAATCTGTAACTCGGTAGGCCGCAGAGGGTTGCACTGCCGTATTCCAACCGTGAGATGATTAAGGCTTGCACAGCAGATTTGAAGTCATCCTGGGGAAGGAAGGGTTTTAGTTTCCTTAGGATTTTGAGTTGGTAGTTCATTCCTTTGGTAGATGCGCTGATGTGATCTTGCATGTTTAAGTTCTTATCCAGCACTATTCCCAGCAATTTCGTAGAGTCTATGATGTGGGGTGTGCAGTTGAGAGCGGAGAGATTTTTCAAAAATGTCTCCACGGTGGGGGCTTGCTTGGTCGGTGAGATAAGGAGGAATTCCATTTTGAGGGCATTCAGTTTGAGGTGGTTAACCAAGTTTGGGTTTTGTGCAGGGTTCCGTTGAGTGTCTTGATATCGTCAGGAGAAGAGATTTTCATGTACAGCTGGGTGTCATCCTCATACATGTGATATTGGATGTTAGATGCTTTGAGGATTTCAGTACGAGGTTCAATGAATAGGTTGAAAAGTGTGGGGGAGAGAGATGACCCTTGGGGCACCCCCAGGGTGCAGGGACTGCAATTGTATAGTGTTTGATTGGATTTCTGTTATTGAGAAAAGAGGCAAACCATTTTAGTACTGAGCCTGAGAGCCCCATCCTACGTTCCAGAAGACTCAGTAGATCGTCATGTTTGACAGTGTCAAAGGCAGATGAGAGGTCGAGTAGTATTGAAAGGCAGGATTCGTACTGGTCAAGCATTGTGAGAGCGTCATCCACTATATGAGTGATGGCTGTTTCGGTACTGTGGCCGTGACGGAAGCCCGATTGGAATTGATCAAGGAGTTGGAATTTCTCAATGTGGTGACATAGTTGTTCATGAACACATTTCTCAAGGAGTTTTGCCAGCGTAGGGATGTTTGTGATTGGTCGGAAATTATTCAAATCTTCTGGGTCAGCAGTAGGTTTTTTGAGAATAGGCAGAACCAGACCTGACTTCAGGCAGTCCGGGATCTCAACTTGAAGAAGTGAGGCATTGATAATCTTTGTCCAGAGTGGGACTAGTGACCTTATCATTTCTTTAAAGAAATTTGGGGGAAGGGGATCATTGAAGTGATTGGAAGGTTTCAGGGTTAAAAGAATGTTGAAGATGGATGTGTCATTGAAGGGTGAGAATTGACTCAGAGAGGCATTGTTTTTAGGGGAGAGACAAGGAACAATAAGAGGCTGCGAAGGTAAGGAGGAGTCTGGAGAGGGTGATAGAACACTCAGGGCAGGCCTTAGTTCAGATTCAATCTTGCTAGACATTTCAAGGAAGAAGGCGGCAAAGTCCTCGCAGTTTGGCTGAGGGCTGTGGTTGTTGGTTGGGAGTGTTATTGGATTGTAGCTTAATCAGATCAAACAGCATTTTGGGGCGACTTTTGGCTTTGTCAAGTTGGCTTCTGTAGAAGGTCTCTTTCGCCATTCTGCTGTGTTTGTTGTAAATACTCCCTCTCAGTCTTAAAATCATAAGGAGATCAATAGATGTAGAGGAGGTAGGGACAGATTGCAACAAAATATGAGCTCATTTATGTTTGCATTTTGCAGCGTTCTTTTCCAGTGTTTTTGTTTCAATGGTTGGACAATATCTTTACCATACTGATAATGTGGAGTTGATATTCCTAGGGGTGTTGTACATATCAATTGAAGGTGGTTTAGAATTTATTCTGACTTGTAGTTAAAGGAATACATTGTTGTTAGACGAGGTGTTTTTATTTAGAAGTCTGGCAAACAATATTTCCTCTAAATTTGTTCAACTCACTTTTATTCTATCACTATACAGGTTGCATCCATGATCTTGGTCCTGATGAAGACCTACGTTTCTCAAAACTATTCCTTACGGGTCAAAACCTCATAATTTTTACTTGATTTTAACTGGTCACTTGATGATTACTAGTTATTACAATAAGCAAAAATTGTTAATTTGATGTTTTGCTTATGTTGATAAAATTGCATTTAATGTAGCAAGCTGGATTGTTTCCCTCGTAGATGCTATTCCTTCATGATCTTCCACCACTAACCATGAGCACAGCACCATTTCACTTATTGGATTCGGAGTACTTTTATATGTGCATTAAAATCTGTGTTTATGAACTGTGTAAAAACAATACATTTCATCATTTATGAAAAATGAAAGAATTGAAGACTACCTGGGTTTCATGTATTGATATTGATGGGACCAGGACGGCCTTTTGAGTTGAGTTTTTTATGAACTATTTTCCAAGCAATCTGAGAGAATCGTGATACATAGAGCAATGTCATCCATGCAGATTGCCAGGCTTCGCCTTGTCATACCACACCTCAAGTGGACACTCTTCCACTGCAACCAGCATAGAAATGGATAAAATAGAAATGTACAATTTTCAAGGAGTTGCCGATCTAATCAGCGCCACCACCCAACACAACTTTAAACCTATTACACCTTTCATCCATCACATCACTAATCACTGCATCCCAATAATAGATAGGAGGACCTCTCTGGTCGCTTATCAATGTCTTAAAATGTTTCCCATTTGGGCTAGCAACTAAAACAACAGTCTTTTGCACCCTTAGCTTACTTCTTCTCCTCGAAGGCACTTTGGTGCCACACATAGGTTTACCCCACATAGGTTTATGAACCTGGAATGAATACTAGTAATCAATCATCAATTGTGAAATGTTATTTCTGTGTAAATGCTGTGGGGTATCTTGTGCATGCTATTTTGGAGTAACACTTTATCCCTAAGTACGTTTTACTGAAAATTTTCGCTGAAGCACCAACACTAAAAACATCCATAAGGGTCCTAAACTGTCAAAATAAACCAATTTTTGACTTCTTGTGCGTTGTTGTATATTTTGACGCATTTTGTTACAGATTTAGCAAATTCAGTCGTTTACATGTAAGTTCTTCTGAAAAGCATTTTCTTGGAATCTGTGGAAAAGATTGTGAGATCAGGGAGACTGTGGTTGGATTTTGGTCTTGGCATGTCTTCAGAAGGTGCTTATGCCTTATCTATAATATCTATAGGGGCAGTGAGAGATTTCAGGAGGTTCATTTGGGGGTTTTGACTTACTTTTTCTACTAATCATAAACCCCTGGAATTTGTTTTCATTGCTTATGCTATAGATCCAGTTTTGCCACATATTGCCGCATGCTGTGAAATGTTTCATGCATGGAATATACAATGACAAATTCTTGTTGATGTTAATTAAGTAATTAGGTTGGTGTTTAAGCTGTCACGAGGATCATGATAAAAGAGGAGTCGGTATATGCCACGAAGACAGCTGACGTGCGTGGTCTGTAGTGATTTTCACTAGTGGGTGACAAGACTGTATCAGATGTAAGGTAAGTATGAAACAAACTAACATTTTTGCCTCATCTACAATAGGGTTCTGAACAAGGAAGCGTATGTCCTCTATTCTGGAAGTATGAACTCCACAGTTTTATAATAAAGATTTAAAAAAAGTGGAGATACACACATCTTTGCTATTGTATGTATAAATGACTGGTAATGCTTACAATTCTACTCTGGACTCAAAATCACAAAATAGTCTTGTAACATTAGAGTCACCACTGTTATATAAATAGCCCTAATGTTAGGATATGTGTTGTCTTTCTTATGCATGACTCTGAATATGTGCGTGTGTTGTGTCTGTGTGTGTGAGAATGTGAGTGGGAATTTGTTTGTGTCTGTGAGATGTGAGAATGGGTATGTGAGTGAGTGAGAATGTGTGTGTGGATGTGTGTGTGTGTGTGTGCACATCACCTGCTTTGTGGGTGTGTGGATGCATGTGTGTGCTTTTGTATATGTGTTTTAGTGTACAGTCCCAGCATGACCTGAATTCAGAGTTCTCTGAAAGAAGCCTTGTTTTATAAATATTAGCATCAAATAATATGATCAGTAGAGCATCACTTTGCACTATGTTCCTTGTGCTGTGATGCCATGAGATAGAATTGTGTGTATAGAAAAACTTTAGGCCATTTGTACGAAGCTTCTGAATACTGATTGGCAATTTGCAATGAATATTGAATCGCAATTTGAGAATCGGTATTAGGTATGCATCATACGGCCAATACTTTTTTTCAATTCGGTAGCACTTGCATTTGCAATTTACCGATTCTCAAATACCAGAATGGTAAATTGTGAATGCATTTGCAAATTGCCATAGTAATATATTGGTATGTTTGGGGACCTCACAGTCAGGAAATGCTGAAACACATGCTCTATTGAGGCCTGGGGACCATAGAGAAATGCAGGATTTTAGTGACTGTTCACACATTGACAGGATATCTTCCATTCGCTTCCAAAATGTGACACCATGTCAAGATAAGAGGTAGATGAGAATGTCAGAGGGAGAAAAAGGAAACTAAAATTCAGTGATAAGGAGCTGAAGATACTCACTGAAGAGTGTGTTACTCATAATGCTGAAAATGTATGCTAGCTGATTCACCGAAGAACACATTGGAAGAGAGTACAGGACAATATAAATTTGGCTGATGTAACCCAACATACTTTGAGATTAGGAAAAAAAGAAAGTCTGATTTAAGATCTAGGATTAAAGATAAAATTGCAAATTGGTTAACAGGGGCACATGGTAGAGGTGGGGGACCCTCAATTCAGTCACCTCCAAGATCTATCAAGGAATTAATTAAGTTCACCTTACAACGTGCACGCATCGTTGAAATTACTTTGATTGATACTTTGACACCACCCTCTATATCTGAAGAAACGTATAAAAATAAGAATATTTACACTTCAACTTCGATTTTAAAATCATTGTTAGGTAGAAATGTAAAAATACTCAAAAGTCACTTCAGACTAATTTTTCGTTCTGTGTTTTTGTTGCATTATGGGAGACAATTGGATATATCCATTCAGATTCACCCAGACCTTTTTCCAATGATAAATAAATAAATAAATGTAAAAGAAGGTACATTAGAAGTTTAAATGGATATAGTTTTGATTTGTTTTATTTAAAGTGCAAAAAAAATCACAGTTTCTTTAAACATCAGCATAGTAACAAAACTATTGATACAACACAGACGTGACATCACAGAGAGGGTAAGAGTCAAAAGCAGAGACACCTCAAAACACTCAAGCTGACATGGAAGACGGCAATGAACCACCAACCACTATATGAGCACCTGTGCTTTCAAGATGCAGATCACCAGTTTCAACACTCAGAGACTTTCCTGAAGAGTCTAAGGAACTTAAAATACCTAAAGAAACGCCATAACCAGCATTTAATGGAAAGATAAATGAGCAGGAGGATTTTACAGTTGCATCACAGTGCCTTGACTCGAAGGTCTTCTTGCCATGAAACCCCTAATGATGGACCAGAAACCTCATAATAGTTTGGTGGTTGTGAGCCATCCATTGTTGTCAGTTCAGTGCCTACAAAATAAAAGCATAAACGGTGCTAGTAAAGAGGTAGTGGGCATTATCTAAAGCACCAGTTCAATCCAAATACTTTAGATAAACACACTAATACAGTTTAAGAGGGACAAAGAACAATTGTTGACAAATTTGATAATTTAACAGATGCAGTTACAAACCTATATTTTGTTATGTAATAGGATAGAGAATCACATAGGTGCAGACATCACCAATATATTTCACACATTGATGGATTCACTGGTTCAGTTAACCGTTTTTCTTCTCAAGCTACTACGACTTTATCAGTTAGCACAGTTAATGTGCAGACAGCGATCAGCCACAATAGTGGGGATGTGACTTGTGGTCCTGTGCAGGCAACCACTACCTTAGAAAACATCAAAACAACACAAATAGCTGCTACTGGTTAATTAGGTGGTGGTGAAAGTGAAGAGGCTGCAAGTCTCAGCTGCCTCTCTGCTACTGAAGGCATAAGTGTGCAGCACACTGATAGTCAAGCTGCAGTCTGAATCTGCTAATATTGCACCCACAGGAAAGGAAAGTGATGCGAGAGAGAGAGAAAAAAATATTAAATACATTTTCTGTAATTTGCATTCTTTTGTCAATTCTTGCAAATTGTGAATGTAATCAATGTAAAGTTTGTAAACATGTTGTTGAAACATTGACACAATTATTGAGGGAAAATAGAGAATTGTTATAATCCTAAAACAAAGCTTCGATATATGATCCCTACGAGCAAAACTGCTGGTTTGTATTTTATAGAAACTATTCTTTGTAGACTTACATTAAAAAAAATGAGTTGTGGTGTCTGCACACCATGCTCTTTCTTCAGCATCTAGAAGCATTTTGAGGTAGATGAGGTAGTGCTAACCAGTGCTAAAGTGCCTGTGCTCTCTCCTCTAAGCATGGTAAAATTGGCTTACACCGGATTGGCACATATACTTTACTTGTAAGTCCCTAGTAAAGTGCCAATAAATGTTCCCAGGCTGTGTAAATTCAATGCTACTAGTGGGTCTGCAGCACTTATTGTGCCACCCACTTAAGTAGCTTTTTAAACATATCTCATGTCTGACATTAAAGCCTGTGTATGCAGTTTAAAACTTCCATTTTGACCTAGCAAAATAAACCTTTTGCCAGGCCTAAACCTACCTTTTTAATACATATAGTTCACACCTAGTGTAGGGCCTAAACAGCCCAGAGGGAAGGATGAAATGTATTTAAAAAGTTGGACATGTGCTTTACGTTTTACAAATACTGGTAGTGAACCACTGCAAGGCCTACTTCTCCCATAGGATAATATTGGGTTACCTTATCACATTTAATAATGGGTAACTTTCAGTTGGGAGCAAGTAGGGTTATTTAGTTTCATGTCTAAAGAATTGTAATTTAAACCCCTCTTTATTGGTAATGTCAGATTTTAAGTAACAATTCTGAAAATGCCCCTTTGACATTTTCTTTTTCTAACCATTTGGTGCCTGCAGACTGTATCTTGGGTCACATGACTAGGTGTAGCTGGCAGTTGGTCTTTATGTATTACTCCCAGACAGTGCGACTAAGGGGTATAGGTGTCGGCAGAATGGACCATCTCTGACTTGATGGGGGGGAGCTGTCACCTACCACACGTGCACATCACAAAGCCTCTGCCTGAGCACACTCACAAAGGGTTTGACACTAGTTATTTGTGACCCTAGACAGGCTGCAGCCAGGGCATGGAGGCAGGAAGTTCCAGGCATCTCAGAGAGTAGGAATCTCCTGAATCCTCTCCTACTTCAAAATTGGCAATTAGACCTAACTCATCAGTACACCTCTGGACCTGTGGCAGACTCAGAAGAAGAACTGCTGTGCTGCTCCGCAAGGAGGACTGTGTTGGAAAGCAGAAGACATCTACACAAGTAAGGACACTATTTATTATAGGATAAACTCCTCACAAGGAGCAGTGCCAGTGTGTGGCATTAAAGAGCTCTCAGCCACTCAAACTCATCCAACCAGCTGACAGCTAGAACCCTGGTCATATATTCTATGTGCCACATTCCAACTCACACTCAACATTCTGCCTACCCATCTTCATCCAACACATCTCCCCCACTTAAAACAATACAAAAGTAACACAATCATAATATATAATAAAAATAAGATTAATAAAAATAATCCAAACACACATGATATAAATACAATTAATACAAGATACTATCCTAACTAATAAATATAATAATTGTGCAGGTTGTAAGTCCTATGAACCTAAATGAGTAACATAATTTACCAACATATAACGACTTCTGCCACTCATGTCAACATTAGGTGCACCACTAGTCTTAGAACCACTTTCCTTTGCCCGCACAAACTCACTCGACATAAATTCCACACCTTCCCATCTTCCAGTTTCACAGCGCTATCCAGAACCTTGATTACTTCCAAAGGTTCAGACCAACTTGCTGCCCCTTTTTCAGAAAATCGCGGTTACCTTACACATACGTATTGCCCTCCTACCACCACTAGCAACTTAGTATGAACATTGTGTCCAAGTTTGGTACGTTCCTGTAAGTTTCCCACTCTTTTTCTCATGTCTTGGTCATTTTACACACCAATTAATTTTCCATTCTTCCTCTACAAACCACCATGGCACCAATTTAATCGACGGTTTCCTCCCCCTAAATAACTCAAACGGTATCTTACCCGTCACAGAATGGGGAGTGACCTTGTAAGACAACAATCATTCCTGAAGCGTTTTTTTCCACGTTAACCCAGATTTAAGAGATAACTGTATAGCTTCCTTTACCACTCTATTAAATTGTTCTACCTGACCATTTCCTTCTGAGTGGTACAATGTTGTTCTCACATGTTTAATACTAGAGACTCTCAAAAACATTTGCATTTTGCCAGATGTAAGTTGCACCCCATTGTCCAACACCAACACTTCAGGAATTCCTTCCAGTGCAAAAACATCTTCTAGAAATTCTGTCCCTCACCATCCTCACGTCTGGTCATCTAGATTATTAGTCAATGAGTACTATGGCGTAATTTTCCCTAGATGGCAAAATAAAAAGGATCCCATAAAGCCAATGGTCAATTTTGTGCCAGGCACCATCCGGTAATTTTACAATCGACAAAGGTATATTTAGAGGTTTTGCCTCCTTATCACTTACAGTGCAAGCCTTTCAATTCCTTACCCAACGATCCGCCATGGCATCCAAACCTGGACCCCAAAACGTTTCCTTGATTTTCCTCTTTGTACTAAATATACCTCCAGGCCCTTCATGACCCAGCTTAATGACACTCTCACCTACTCCACATGGTGGAACAAATCTGTCACCTTCAAAATTAACTCCTTACACACTGAAAGTTCATCTCAGATCTTCCAAAATACACAACACTCACCTCGCAATTGTCCTTCTACAGGCCAGCCACTCAAAATATATCCTTTTACTGTCTCCAGGGTCACATCCTTTCCCATTTCTCGTATCCACAGTTTCTGACAGTTCTTGCTCCCATCCATTGTTTCTGTCTCCACATCCCACAATTACTTCATAGGTAAACACCACTTCACACTCATCTTCATCCATTACACTCCATCCATTGGAGCACTTGGTAACCTCAGTAAATCATAAGCAATCATATTATCTTTAGCAGGTACCTATTCTATCTCGTAGTGGAACATTTGTAATTTAGATGCTGATCTTATCAGCTTGGGCGTTAAATTCCTTCTCCCACCTGGTTTCAAAATGTTGACCATATGCTCATGATCAGTACCTATCTTGAATTTCCTCCCCCACACATACATTCTTAATCATTCCACAGCCCATGCAGCCGTAAACAGTTATTTCTCAATAACCGAGTAGGTACACTCAGTCTGAATTACTGTGCGTGAAGCAAATGCCACGATCCATGTTGCATACATATATTCCTGAGAAAGAACAGCACCAATACCATAACTACTCGCATCTAAAGATAGCACACATTCAGCCCCCATTACAAATTATTTCAAACTACATGCCACAGATACCTCTTTCTTGAATTCACTAAACATTTTGATTGTTCATGTGTCCAACAAAACTTAGCATTCTTCTTCAACAAAATCCGCAGAGGTTCCACTTTAGAAGCATAGTTTTACACAAAACGTGAATAAAATTCAGTTAGCCCTAAAAATGGCATCAGCTGTTCCCTGTTCTCTGGAGCTTTGATAATAGCTACAGTGTGGCTAATTTTGGCTGAATTCCTTCCTTAGAAATGAAATGCCCTAAAGATTTCACCTGCTGTTTTCCAAATACACATTTTTCATTCTTTACCGTCCATTTTAGACTTCTTTTAGCGCCAACATGACCAGATGAAAGGCAGTATCATGAGAACATTTGTCTCTACCGATAATTAAAATGTCATCCTGGGATACTTTAGCGCCTTGTATTCCAGATAAACGTCTGATCATTTCCTTTTGGAAAACTGCACATGCACTTGCCCGCCTAAACTGTGTCCTTTTGTATTGATACATGCTTTCAGGGGTTATGAAAGCTGTGCAATGCTTTGATTCCTCCTCTAACTCTATCTGTTGGTATGCACTTTTAAAGTCTATTGTTGAAAATAGTGTAGCATCACCAATTGACGATGTTAACTCTTGCAAAATACGTAGAGAAAAAGTGTCCTCCTAAATTGCTTCATTTAAGCACCTCAAATCAACACAAAGGGCCTAATTACGATCTTGGCAGACAGGATTACTCCTTCACAAATGTGACAGATATCCCGGCCACGAAATTATAATTCGATTATATCCTATGGAACTTGTAATATGGCGGACGGGATATCCGTCACATTTGTGACAGAATATCCCATCTGCCAAGATCATAATCAGGCCCAAAGTCTTAAATCCCCATTGGGTTTGAGGGAAATTACCACTGGTGAAACCCAATCAGAACTTTCCACAGGTTCAATAATTCCTTTCTCAAGTAAATCCTGCAGTATCCCCTTCAATTTTTTCCCAATTTTTCTTAATTTTTGCCTATTTGGCACCACATGATCACACAACACAATTTTGTGCTTGATCTCTTGCATTTTTCCCTATTGATCACCGAACACACCTGGATACTCAATTTTTAAGGTCGAATATTCAGTGTCCAAATCTTTTCCTACCTCCCTCTTATGAACCAAATACACAGGTGGATTAACACATGGATCAATGTTTATACCTATTTCCATCATATGTGGCCAACCAAGGATCACAGTCCCTTTATTGGCTACATAAACGTCCCCATGGAACTTCCTGGATCCAAACTCAATATTTGCCAACATAAATCCTTGCATTGGAATCTTGTGACCTGAATAGCTACTTGGATTGGCATCTGGTTCGTAAAATTCCCTGCCAGGCCACAATCTATCAAGCATGTTTTTTCCCCATGATAGTACACCACGCACAAGAATCCACCATGGGTTGAATCCATACACCATCAATATGTATTACACAAATAGGTCATTCTGTGGTCTTCTCACTTTAAGATGCCTGTTCAATATGCACCAGTTCATCTTGCACACTCAACACTACCAGCTGCAAACTCTCCTCCTCATCTGTCACATCTTCCACAATTTTATTTACTTTCATACTCATGTTTTTACACACTCTGCTAAAATGACCCTTTTTCTTGCATGTGCTCCATGCTTCCATGCTGGACACACCTTAGAATTAGCCAAATGGCTACTTGAACCACACCTAAATCATAGCAACCCTTTGCCACATGCATGTCCCCTTCATTTGTCCTATCCTACACAGTTCTACCTTTATTTTCCGTATCCTCCCCTCCACTAACTGCACTTACATGAGAAGCACTACCACTCTCACTTCTTACAGTCTGTATGCACTTCTCTGATACCTCAATACTTCTCGCCACATCAACAGTCGCCTTCAATGCTATTTCCCTACATGACCATAACTATTAGTCTTCATAAGGATTTGCTCCCTCAGTACCTGGTCATAGGAAATATGTTTGAAATCACTTGATACCGCGAGCCCCCTTTAAGCAGCAACAACTGATCAATAGTTACATCTTCCTTCTGTGCTCTCAAAACCTATTTTTGGTACAGTTCTTGAGAGTCTTCCATTTCGATCTGTCTTCCTGAGTGAGGTTTAAACCATTGGGTTAGCGGACAGACAGCTTTACGCTAGGACACGGGGTGAGACAGGGCTGCGTCTTGGCCAATATACTGTTTCTTCTGTATATTAATGGCCTAGGTGCTGCTCTCTCTGGTGTAGTCTTGGACGCCCCTTCAATTGGTAGGAAAATGGTCCCAGTTTTATTATACGCATGTGATGCAGTTTTAATCTCCAAAACTCCTAATGGTCTTGTCGTTTTATTCCTGTAATTTGTATCTTTTATGGCGACATATGGATCTGCAAATTGAGGGCTGTGTCCCTGGCGTTAAATACGGATAATGAGATGCACTTATTCCTGTGATACACTGTGAGGGAAACATGTATAGTTACTGATCTGCATGTATACCTAACATCTCCTTGTGTATTCCACTTATGTCCTTACGACCCAGGCAGCACAACCTCAGACTCTGTGACCTACGCATCTCACTTCATGGCTTCTGTGTCATAGGATACTTCTTACTTTGGAATTAACCACTTAGTTGTACTTATATGTTGTGATAATCAGGTTGGCATTCAGTTTTCGGCATGCTCACTTGATTTTCAACTACATCTCACTGCATAATAATGTTTGAAAATCATAGGTCCAAAAATGGTCTTCCAACATGATATAATACGGTCAATGTTCCCTCTGTGTTTATGTGCTACCGTACTGTTCTAGGGTTGCTGATGTCTGTTCCTTCAGCAGACAATCTCTATTTGTTATGAATATTGTTTGAAAATCACAGGTTCAAAAATGTTCTTCCAATATGATATAATATTGATTATGTTCCCTCTGCTTTTTTGTGCAACTGTACTATGGTTGCTGGTATTGGTTCTTCTATACTGTGTATTCATCAATCGTCGTTCTGAAATTACATCTTGTCAAATAAGAAATGTCTGAAAGCCATGGGTCCACAAATGTGCTTCCAATATGATACAATACTGACAATGTTCCCTCTGCCTTTATGTTGAACCATTCAGTTCTCTGGTCACTTGTGCCTGATCATTTAGCAAACAATTTTTTTCTGTTTTGGAATACTGTGTACTCACCATTTGCTGATGCTGAATTATACCTTGCCATTTAAGAGATGGATGTGACACTGTCTCATTCCCTAGATTTACAAAAATGTATATCACATGCCACTAGACAGTTAAAATGGCCAATGTTTACTGTTCTTTTTCGAATATCATGTATACACTTTATATACCACTATATAGTAATTACTTACCAAAGAGAGTCTCACTAAAATTTCCTTCCTTTATTCGGTTCATTTCTTCAACTAATTACTATCAAGAGGTGCCTAATTTGGGTGGTTGGATAAACCCTTTTTTTCCCTTTCTCTTCACTCTCTCATACTGTATTTTTACACTTGGGGAGTCCATTTAGCAAAAATGGGTTAAGTTTCCCGTTTTTAATCACTTTGGAGAGTCGCATATGCACTCTGTTTGAAGTGCTATCGTTTGTGTTTTTAACACCGCTATAGGGCTCATATTCCACGTAGATGATGGAGCTCCAAATAAAGTTTTTAAAAAAAAACTTATCTGGTTGCACTTTTGTTGGGTTCTGAGCATTTGCAGTAGGAAGTTCATGTATCTTTAAGTATATGTTTTCCTTTGAATGCGTGCACATGCCACCATTACCATTGTTCTATACTAGAATGGTGGCATGTGGAATGGTCAGAACAGCAGTTGTACTTTGCTGTTGCTCTGGCCGGTCGTTTACTCTGGACGTCTCTTTCTCAACAAATAAAGAGATTGAACTTACCAGGCAATTTGTCACTTCCTTTCACTGGCGATGACTGGATTTGGACCCTGGACCGGCTGGAAGCATCGTGATGCCCAAGGGGAACTTTTCGCGACCTGTTTGTGTTCTCCGTTATTGCTGACAGTGCATTTCCTCAGGCTTTCGGATCTCCTTCCTTCGTTTTGATGGGCGGATTCTGGTAGGACCTGAACACGGATTCTGGTAGGACTTCAACCTACATTTATACTTCAACCAGGAATCCCTACCCCCGCTTTTCCTCGCGCCCATTTTGCCCAAGAGCTCGAGCGCAGCACGAGGTTTAAGTTGTTTCCTCGCGCACTGCCATGCTCTTTGTCCGCGCGTGAGAGGAATTCATTGTGTGTGGTTTCCTTCTGCCTCACGTCATTTCTTCACCACGTACTACGCAGCGCCTACCAGCTGCATCCTTCGTTTCCTGGCAACGCCTGTCCTTCCTGACGCTGTTCTGCGTTACGCTGTCACGTACTCTGTGGCCATTTTGAAGAGCCATTTCTTCCTGTCTCCTAGCAACTGGCCAACCTCGATCTGTCAATTCATTGCCATACACGCGTTCAGCTGATTCAAGCATCGCTGATGCGCACAGCTTTAAATAGATCTTACATTGAAGAGGCATTTTCCTTGTTTTCTACAACGAACCAACATCGATCTGTATCGCATCGTTTTATATATTTACTAACAACTTGATTCTTATCCAATATTGTGATTACGATCTGTTCTCTTGCGGCACAGTCAAGTCAAGGATTGCTAATGCGCACAACTCCAACTAGAAGCTACAGTTTCATGCATAAGCACTATTCAAGCTTCTCAGTAACTGGTACCATTGCAAATTATTAATTTTATTGCTAATATTGGTGCACACTGAATCTAAGAAATCGCTGATGTGCACAGCTGTAAAGTCATTCCAGTTTTACTTCGAATGTGCACAACTTCTTACAGTTGTTTACAGCTTATGTATTTTGGGGCGTGTTACTGTACAATTTAAGTGTTGTTATTCTTATTCCTGCAATTTGTTCCTTTACAATTGACACATCTCCATCATTGCATTGTCATCTTTTACGTATTGCTTTTTATTCTTACTTTTTAATGCATTTTGGAGATTAGCATAATCTCACTCAAGCGTTGTTACTATTTGTTGCATTTTTGCTTATCCTACAACATGCAACAATCCGTACTTCCACCTTCCCCCTTTCTCTCTACACCTGGTAATCCTCCTGTAGAATGGGAATTATGGTTTGAAGGTTTTGAGGCTTACATAGAAGCCATTGAAGCGGAAGTTTTCACACCAAAAAAAAAGTTTGCTTTACTGCGTCACTCTTTGGGTACAGAGGGAAGAAAAGTTTTGAAACATTTGCCTCCTACGGTAGTCATGGGTGAAGGTGATGCTATTGATGAGTATGCTTCAGCTTTAAAAATGTTAGATTCCAGATTTTAAAAAAAGCGTAACATCATCATGGAGAGGCACAAGTTTTATATGAGGAAACAGTTACCTGGTGAACCTGTTGATACGTTTATAAGTGACCTAAGAGTATTAGCCTCCACTTGTGACTACAAAACGTTTCATGATGAAATGCTGAGAGATCAGTTAGTTGAAAAAACTAATAGCAAAAAGATTCAAGAGAAATTACTAACTACACAAGACTTAACCTTGGATAAAGCGCTAGAGATAGCTAAAAATATTGAATCCACGGCAATGTATATGGATCAAATGGCTTTAGACACTAAGGTACATGCTCTTGCTGTTGACAAAGTTATTGTCAAAAAAGAGACTAAGTATGACAAACGTAAACCATTTGAATGTTATAGGTGTGGTAGTAGAAGTCATTTAGGAAATGCTCCGTTTTGTCCTGCTTTAGATAAATTTTGTGTTCAATGCAAAAAGAAAGGTCATTTCTCTAAGGTTTGCAAGTCTAAACCCAGTAATTCCAATTTTAAATATAACACCAAAAAGTACTTTCCATTGAAACCAAATCTGAAGCAGATCCTGATTCTGACAGTGAGGATGGTAATGAAATCATGATGTTGTCCTGTACTGATGAAGATATTGTTCAAGTATCCCATAACATTTTGAGTGCAACCCATAATCCTGTAAGTGTTTCTCAAATATCCATTGCTGAGGATGCATTTGATAAAGCACCCCAAAACAGTTGTAGTATTCTTCCTAATACCAGTCTTCCTGAAAATGTGTCTCAAATATTAAAACTTCAACCTTCCAGTATAAAACGGCCCTACTGCCAAATTGGGGTTAATGGTAAGCATGTTTCCATGATGGCTGACTCAGGTTCCTTTTTCACATTAATCGGTCCTGAAGAATGGTGTAAATTAACTGATATTCCTTTAAGGAAGTCTCTTATTAAACCAGTAGCTTATGGTGGCAAACCTGTTCAAGTTTTGGGTGAATTTGATTGTACCTTAACGTTTAAAGATCATGCTACTACTGCTTCCGTCTATGTAGCAGAGGATCGATCTTCTCTTCTTGGTTGGTTGGAACAAAAAAATTTGGGAATCATTTTGGATCCTAACAGTCCTGAACAGGTTCTGCTTAGAGATTAATTTACATCTGTGTGTTCTGTAGATGTCCATGATTGGAAAACTTCCTTTCCATTGGTGTTCAAGGGTACTTTGGGGAAAATTAAAGGTTTTTCTCATCAAATCATTCTTAAACAAGGTGTCCAACCCATTGT
Source organism: Calotriton arnoldi (assembly GCA_963921515.1). Lineage (NCBI taxonomy): Eukaryota > Metazoa > Chordata > Amphibia > Caudata > Salamandridae > Calotriton > Calotriton arnoldi. Next base: position 182,500 of record CAWUFW010011398.1, read on the forward strand.
GCACAAATTCAGACGGGTTCCTTTGGCAATGAGGAAGGAATTATCTAATGAACTTGAATCTCTTTGCAATCAAGGCATCATTGAATCCATAGAGAGCTCAGAATGGCTTTCTCCTGTAGTTTTAGCCAGGAAACCCAATGGGACTCTTAGGATGTGCATAGATTTGAGGGACATAAATGACAAAATATGGGTGGATAGGCATCCCCTTCCGAATATCACAGAAATGTTGACTTCTCTCAAGGATGCCAAAGTGTTCACCACCTTAGACATGTCATCAGCTTATCACCAAATTTCTCTTAAAAAAAACAGTCGTCACCTCACTTCTTTTGTCACTCCTGCTGGTGCGTATAGGTTCAAAAGGATGCCTTTCGGATTGGCGTCAGCCTCGGCGGTATTCCAAAGGGTAATGGAATCCATGTTTGCTAATGTACCAAATGTAAAGTGTTTCCAGGACGACATTTTGGTTTATGGTAAAGACTTAGAGTCTCATGACAAGACATTAGCTATTGTATTATCCATTTTAACAGATCGTGGTGCAACCTTAAAGGCTGAAAAATGTAAATTTGCTGTCAAAGAAGTAAATTACCTTGGTTATAAGCTTTCAGCTAAAGGTGTGGAACCTAAGGAAGATTTAGTCATTGCTATTAAGTCTTTTCCTTCTCCACAGAACAAAGATCAACTTAGATCGTTTTTTGGCATGTTGGAATTCTACACCAGATTAATTCCCAATTGTAGTACAAAACTCATAATTTAAGACTACTAATGAAAAAGAACCAACAATTTTTTTGGTCATCTGATTTGGAGAAAGAATTTCAGTCTATCAAATTAGAACTAAGTAAGGCCATTCCTTTACAACCATTTGACACACATGATAGATCCATTGTAGTCACTGATGCCAGCCAATATGGTTTGGGCGCTGTTCTTCTACAAGTCAGAGAGGGAAAAGAGGAGGTTGTGGCTTTCGCCTCGCGCACTTTGAGAGGTGCGAAGTCCACTTATTCAGTTATAGAGCGTGAAGCTTTAGCTTGTTGGTGGGGTGTGGACCATTTCAGACAGTACTTATGGGGTTCTGAATTTACCATTCGCATGGATCACAAGCCTTTGCTTTATTTACTCACCACCAAAGGAGCTGGTAATGCCACTCCCCGCATTGCTAAGTGGCATTATAGGTTGATGGAATTTCATTTTCATTTGGAATACATTCCTGGTGTTAAGAACATTTTTGCGGACTGTTTGTCCAGACTGCCTCTAGTAAATGAACAACATGGTGAACAAACTGAGGAGGAATTTTGTGTAGTAGCCTCATTAGTGGATTCTAATTTTTCATGCATATCAGAAGAAGAGTGGAAAAATGCTGTTCAGCAAGATATCTTATTACAAGAAGTAATTTCTATGTTAGGTAAAGGGTGGTTGCCAAAGCACGAAGATGTAGCATCATTTAAACATGTTTTCTCTGAATTGAATTTTCAATCTGGCATTCTCAAGAGAATGGATTTGTTGGTGGTACCTGTATCTCTTCAGAGTAAGATTTTGTTACTTGCCCATGAGGGCCATATAGGCATGAGAGCGATGAAGAGAAGACTTAGAGAAGTATTCTGGTGGCCCGGCATGGATCGTTCTGTTGATCATTTTGTAAGAGATTGTATTTCATGTGCCACCAGTGATAAATCGCAAATCACTTTTCCTAGTCCCATTGAAGCCATTCCCATTCCTGACAAACCTTGGGTTAAATTAGCTTTAGATATCATTGGTCCTATGTATGTGTTGGATGAAAGGAGCAGGTACGGTCTAGTGTTGGTAGACTACGGTACAAGATGGCCTGAAGTAAAATTTGTGAAGTCGGCAACTACTGTGGAGGTTGTTAATTTTCTTCAATCTCTGTTTTTAAAGGAAGGTGCTCATGTGGAACTTGTCACAGACAATGGGGTACAATTTGTGTCCAAGGAGTTCCAGGACTTTTTGTCGCATTGGGGTATCAAACACATTACCACTTCCTTATATCACCCCGCAGTAATGGTTTAGTGGAACGCTGCAACAGGGTTATTAAGGATAGCATTCAACTGTCCATGGTAAATGGTTTAGACTGGAGGACAGAGCTTTCTAACCTATTGTGGGCTTTGCGAACCACACCCAATGCTGTAACTAAAGTTTCCCCCTTTATGTTATTGAAAGGCAGAACAGCTTCGTCCAAGTTGGTTAGACCATGGATGCGAGATCTGAGTACTTCCAAGGTTAATCGCGATTTGGTGAATGCTGATTGTCTCAACGCTCAAAGTAAGTATGTCACCAAGGAACCTACTAAAGGAAGGAAACAATTTGCTTTTAAAGCAGGTGACTGGGTCAAGGTGAGACTTCCTGGTTTTATAACCAAGGGTCATTCTAAGTTTTCACGTGCAATGCAAATTACTTGCATCAGGAATAGAGCAGTTAAATTATGTGATGGTAAATGGTGGAATATGGAAAAGTTATCTAAACAAAGTTCACCTGGGAATACATGTGTGGATCAATTTTCTCACAATGTTCCTGGTTCCGATCATGGTGAACCAAGTTCCAGAATTTCGGCAAGAGAACGGAAACCTTCCATTTGGTTAAAGGATTATGTCAAATCTTAATATTTTGACAATTGGTTTCATTGCGTGCATCTTTGCTTATCTGTATGATGTTCTTGTGTATTTTGCTTTTATGATATTACATTCTTGTTTTTATTTTGTTTTGGTTAAGGGGGAAGATATGTTGGGTTCTGAGCATTTGCAGTAGGAAGTTCATGTATCTTTAAGTATATGTTTTCCTTTGAATGCGTGCACATGCCACCATTACCATTGTTCTATACTAGAATGGTGGCATGTGGAATGGTCAGAACAGCAGTTGTACTTTGTTGTTGCTCTGGCCGGTCGTTTACTCTGGACGTCTTTTTCTCAACAAATAAAGAGATTGAACTTACCAGGCAATTTGTCACTTCCTTTCAACTTTGTAGCAACCCAAGATACGAGTTATTGTCCATGCGCCGGATTTAAATTCGATAAAGTTTTTAACTACGTAGTATAGACGTCCCGGGACATCCTCTGCCACGCCCCACTATGACGTGGCAGTTCGCTATAGGCTAACCCTTTGGTTGAATTTCACCGGCATCTGAACACGAACATCCTGCTGACTGATTACTCTTCAGTCTGTTCGCTACGTTGTTCTAGATACTCCTGCCGTACACAGGTAAGTCAGTCCGTCTTTCATACGGTTTGCCACGTGAGAATTATGATGGATATCATGTTAACTGCTGAGTAACCTAAATCTCATCTCTGTTTTAGACAATTGAGCTCCTGGCCGCAAGCACTTTACCTTACACCTGGTTTATTGTGGAGGTCAGTTTTGCTCCTTGTGTCTGGTGGTCAGACTTAAGCGCACTACCCGGTCATGTTAAACTGTGGGGCTACTTACCGGACTTTGGCAGTGCTTAAACTTGAGATGCAGGATTGCTTATTTGCGTAAGTCTAATTCACTTCCAAACATGATTCGGGTGAATATTTGGCGTTCAAGTCGAGTTTGGTCCCGGTTTTTGAGTGTGTTTCCTCTCGACAAGTCTGTCTTCAGTTTCAGATCTTGTCCGGCGCAGTTTACTTATTAATCAACTAAACCAACGTTGATAACACCAATAGCGGTGTTTGGGCATAATTTTTTAGGGATCTTTTTTCATTAACGCCACAGTGCACACCATGTGATTTGATTTTGTGTACAGGAAAGGGGGAATGTAATGTTCAGAAACCTTGTATGTCCAGGCCATCTAACCTGGCTCTCTTGCTCTCTTACCCTCAGAGAGTAAATGGCTTCCATGCGAGTTCATTCAACACGACTGCTTATTGCATTACGTTGCTGGATGACGTCCATGTTTGGTTCTTACCTGAACCAGCATATTTAAACCTCAAGGTACAAGAGTTCTTTGGAAGGGCACAGTCTCTACACTATTAGTACACCAGCCTTTCTAGGTCTATTGACATCTTTTACTGGTTTTTCATCTCAATAGATGTTTTTATCTGGAGCGAAACAAATCCTTAGAAGTGATATCAGGCACCCCACCATACCTTTTGGTGGTGCTCACATTGGTAAGGGGGTCTTTTTATCTTCCTCCGACACACGCCTAATGCACTTAGGGGATTGCACTTTGTTTGTCGTTCACAGGTATTTTTACTGGTCAACATAAATGTATACCTTACATCATTGCGTTGTTCCTTTCACGGGTATATGATTCCGGGTGTCTGATTTTCTGAATCACATTTTCCTCTTAACACTCACAGCTCTTCTTGTTGTCTTTTCTCTTGCTTTCTTCAGTCTCTCTTGGTGTTTGGATATTGGCCTCATTCTTGAGGATACTGGCTCAGATGCAGGTGTTACCAGTGTTTTGTTCATACTACCCTGCTTTTGGACTAGTGGTGTTTTTCTCACTTTGTCCAGTTCATCTAAATGCATTCTTGATAACATGTTTGTATGCATTGGATATCACTGATATAACTACACTGATGTCAATATGTTATGTTTGCAGCCTGTCACGACTCGCTCCCTGCGTTCTCGTGTCCACCACCAGGGTGCTGAACTGTGGGACTCTCCAGTGTTCTACTAAGCTTCCAGACCCTCCCCTTCATGTACATACTGATACTGGGGCACCGTCACTGGAGCGAGCACAAGCCGATTAACCTGCAACTTCAGGTTCAAGAGCTCGCCGGTAACCCGAGGAAGCCCGAGTTTGGGATTAACAAGTTATAGGTACTATTGACCTGTTACGAATAAGAAGAAGGGTGAGTTATTTACCTGCCCTTACAGAGTGCTTAAAATTAGCCATCTTTCACATACATAGGTCCTGAAGAAAGCCCCCCAACCCTTCTGGGCGAGCAAAAGGCTGAAACATGTCGACCTTTCACATGGACGAAGAGGTGCTAAAGAACAGTAACATTTCTATAAGCGCACCGCCCTATTTTTTAACCTTGCCTCCTCTCCTACTGAATAAAGTTTCTTTGGAAAGGAACAGGAAGCAATTTTAACTCACTTTTTTCAACCATCACTGATCACTACTGCTATCACCAGTTGGTCTACCTCCAGGTGGAGGAAAGCACATTGTCAAAAAGACCCAATGATGATGCTTTCACGTTCTAAGAGAAGCGGAGAATCAAGATATACCGCTTTACCACTCCTGTACGTGAATGAGGGTTTTTAAGTTGGTCAACACACCTGACCCTGGTAATACAGTTACAAGTGATCCATTCTCCCTTTGATTACATACTGACTACCAGCCATTTGGACTCTACTTGGAAATGGCCATCCATTCCCAATCCATGCCGGGTTTTGTGGAAGCCAGCCTGCTATTGTCGGAAACTCCATTACCTAGAATTCCCTGCTCACTGCTTCCTCTCCACCCCTTCAGGCCAAGGATGGATGGAGGAATTCAGCTCACCTGTGGCTGGCTGCTGCTAGCCTGCCCACACCTGATGAATGTGATTACTGTGAGCTCTTTTAAGCCCCAGCTCCCTTCAGGCCAAGGTTGGTCATTGTAGCTGTGTACCGGTGAGACCGATCCTTGTTTCCAGAGATTTTTGATATCCTTGTTTCCAGTGTTTCCTGAGCTTTTGATATCTTTGTTTCGAGTCTTTCCTGAGCTTTAGTTATTCCTTGTTCCCAAGCTGCTGCTGTTTTCCTTGTTCCTGAATTAGCACTGCCTTCAGTGCTGGCTTGACTCCTGAGCTTTAGCTCAATTCTAGTTCCTGCTCCTGAGCCTTAGCATTCCTTGTTCCTGAGCTACAGCAGTTTCCCTTGTTCCTGAACTAGCACTGCCTGCAGTGCTACCTTGATTCCAGAGGTTTTGCTCAATTCTTGTTCCTGCCCCAGCACTGCCTTCAATGCTACTTTGTTTTCTTGATTCCTGAACCTGCACTATTCTAGTATACCCTTGTAGCCTCCCCTTCTGTATATCCTTTTCCAGTCCCTGCCTTTCTCCCCATTTCCTTGGTTCCAGTTCCTAGTTTGCTGTCTTGCTATTCCTGCTGTCTTGCTTCTATTACCTTGTATGTTTGTTACTTGTTTTCTGCCAAGTGTGCCCTGTGAATTCCTTCCTTTCCTGTTAAGAACTCCTCCTTGATAGCTCCTTGTCTATTGTGCCTGTATTTAGTTCTACCCCCTTGCTGTTACTGCCATGCGTGTTCCTGTTTGATCACCAGGATCTGTGGGCCCAGCTGATAACCTAGGTGGTGTTTCTTGTTCACTGTGAGTATTGACTTTGAGTTACATTTATAACATCACCATAGGTATCAGCTCCACAGACCCTGCCTTTGCATGCATATCCTATATGTGGGTATTTGCAGTCAGTATCTGTAACAGCAATTGTGGGTGAGGAACTTACTGAGCTTCAGTCTTGCCGTGTGGAGCTCCCGAGTGCTTTACCCCACATTCCCTTTATTGTTAATGTTGTTTTGTGTGTATATATATCTATGTATATATGTCTGCACGTCCATCCTGGGTGTAGTTATTCTGAATGCTAAATTGCCTCTTGAGTGCCCATCCTTTTAGTCTTAGCCATCTTGTTCACTTGTACAGGATTCCCCTTTGGATCCCTTTTCTCATCTGACTTCCTGTGTGATCCTGGGCAGCGCTGTACTCCTCTTTCTGTGTAGGTTTTCTACCCAATTCCCAGTCCTTGCCCAAGTCCCTGACTGTGTTCCAGACAGTCCCAGACAGTCCCTGACACAGCCCTGATGAAGCCCTGTTTAGGGAGAAACGCGTTGGCTGCATGTGCACTTGATTGAAACCATTAAAAGAAGAACTTTCTCTACCGAAGACTCAAGACAAAATTCTTTTGACTGCTTAATTGTTTTTCTGTTGCCTCTCTCTTTCCTATGTTTTGTATAATTCAATTGTAAGGTCTAGAAGCAGCAGACCTTGGAGGTGGGGAACGATATTTTCTGTGAATCATCTGATCTAAACTAATCATAGTGACTATCTGGGCTATGCAGCTTTAATCATCCCTAGCTGCCTATATATTTTGAAAAGGGATTTGGTATTAGTTCGGTATGCGGAAATTTGCCACTGAATGGACTTTTGTAGATACAAAATAACTCTTTAACCGGTTGGTAACCAGTTTGTGACGCTAAACCTTCATACATCTGGCACTCTTATCCCTATTATTTCCTATGGGACATACTCATCAGCTGTGTTGGACTTGGCCCTCTCTGCAGAGTTACCCCCAAAACCTTTTGTCTTCACCCCTTCTATTTTTGCTGAATTCTTTTTTTATTGGCCTTAGGACTCAGTTTATCACTGCCAACCAGTACTAAAGTGTATGTGCTCACTCCCTGTAACACTGACTTACACCTGATTGGTATATTTAATTTACTGACAAATCCCTAGTAAGTAGTATAACATATACCCAGGGCCTGTAAATTAATTGCTACTAGTGGACCTGCAGCACTTATTGTGACCCCCACTTAAGTAACCCCTTAAAACGTGTCCCAAGGCTGCCATTGCAGCTGGAATCCAGTTTTTAACTGCTAATTCGACTTGGCCAGATAACCTCCTTGTCAAGCCTTAACCCCTTCGATGCTCATGACGGAATGGTTCCGTCAAGAGCATTGGTGCCCCTGTGCTCATGACGGAACCATTCCATCATGAGGCCAGGGGCACGAAATCCCTCTGCTGCAGACAGCAGAGGGATTTCCTTTTCTCCCCCACAGCCTCGGGAGCTGGGGAAGAGCTTCCCCAGCACCCGAGGCCCCCCCTTCCCTTTCAGTGAAATGAAGATCAGCGCGCACGTCGCGCTGACTTCATTTCACTGAAAACGAAACTAAAATGAGCCTTTAGGCTCATTTCAGTTTCACTTTCTACGTGCTCAGGGGGCTATCTCAGCCCCTTAAGCACGTAGAAAGACGGAGAGGTATCATTGGAAAGGGAGAATCTCCCTTTCCAATGGTACCCCTCCCCAGTGGATCCCTGCTTGGGGATCGCCCCAGGAGGGCAATCCCCAAGCAGGGATCCACCCACTAAGGCACCAGGGAGGGGGGAGCGGCCCCTTGGGCAAGGGCTTTTGCTCCCCCCAAAAAAATTGCCAATGTTCAGTCTTTCTGCCCCCCCTGGGGGGCAGAAAGCCCACTAGACACCAGGGATTTTTATTTGGTGCATTCTTTTTAGGGTGGGGGCTGCCCGAAACTGGCACGCCAATGCCCCCAGCCACCATTACAGCCTTTCGGCCCCCCCCTGGGAGGCAGATGGGGCAGTAGCCCCCAATCTGCCCCCCCCGGGGGGGCAGAAAGCCCCCTAAATGCCAGGGATTTTTTTGTGTGCTATTTGTTTTAGGGTGGGGGCTGCCCAAAATGGGCACGCCAATGCCCCCACCCCACCCGCCACCATTACAGCCTTTCTGCCCCCCCCCGGGGGGGCAGAAAGCCCACTGAACACCAGCGAATTTTTTTGGGCGCATTTTTTTTTAGGGTGGGGGCTGCCCGAAACGGGCACGCTAATGCCCCCACCCCCCCACCACCATTACAGCCTTTCTGCCCCCCCTGGGAGGCAGATGGGGGCAGTAGCCCCCAATCTGCCGCCCCGGGGGGGCAGAAAACACACTAAACGCCAGGGATTTTTTTTATGTAATTTTTTTTTTAGGGTGGGGGCTGCCCAAAATGGGCACGCTAATGCCCCCACCCCTGTCACCATTACAGCCTTTCTGCCCCCCCCGGTGGGGCAGAAAGCCCACTAAATTCCAGGGATTTTTTTTGGTGCGGTTTTTTTTTGGGTGGGGGCTGCCCAAAACGGGCACGCCAAAGCCCCCACCCTCCGCCACCATTACAGCCTTTCTGCCCCCCCCTGGGAGGCATATGGGGACAGTAGCCCCCAATCTGCCCCCCCGGGGAGGCAGAAAGCCCACTAAACGCCAGGGATTTTTTTTGTGCAATTTTTTTTAGGGTGGGGGCTGCCCGAAGTGGGCACGCCAATGCCCACATCCCCGCCAACATTACAGCCTTTCTGCTCCCCCTGGTCTCCCGATAAAAATGGTACCTCACACGCGTGGGTGGGGCAAGTACCCGCGACAGGCAAGGGCCCAAAACCTAGTGAGGTGACATCAAAATTACCTATCACAAACCAACCTGGTTTCAAGGGGGGTCCCATGAGTTTTTGGCCCCGGGTTCGGCGGCCAGCTAGGGAAACCTACCAAACCCACACATTTCTGAAACCTAGACATCTGGGGGATTCCAGGGAGGTATGGCTTGCGTGGATCCCCCAATGTTTTCTTACCCAGAATCCCCCAGAAACCTGAAATTTTGCTGGAAAAAATCACTTTTTTCACACATTGTTGTGTGGGAAAGTTGTGGCATCACCGGGCTGAAACACATTTCCTACCACCCAGTGTTCCCCCAGGTCTCCCGATAAAAGCGGTGCATCACTCGGGTGGGAGGCCCAAGTACCCGCGACAGGCAAGGGCCCAAAACGTATTGAGGCGACATCAAAATTGCCTATCAGAAGACGACCTGGTTTTGCAAGGGGGGGGTCCCATGACTTTTTGGCCCGGGGCTCGGCGGCCACCTAGGGAAACCTACCAAACCCACACATTTCTGAAAACTAGACACCCGTGGGATTCTAGGGAGGTATGGCTTGCGTGGATCCCCCAACGTTTTCTTACCCAGAATCCCCCAGAAACCTGAAATTTTGCTGAAAAAATCACTTTTTTCACACATTTTTGTGTGGGAAAGTTATGGCATCACTGGGCTGACACAAATTTCCTACCACCCAGCATTGCCCCAGGTCTCCCGATAAAAATGGTGCCTCACTCGGGTGGGAGGCCCAAGTACCCGCGACAGACAAGGGCCCAAAATGTATTGAGGTGACATCAAAATAGCCTATCACAAAACGACCTGGTTTTGCAAGGGGGGTCCCATGACTTTTTGGCCCGGTGCTCGGCGGCCACCTAGGGAAACCTACCAAACCCAAACATTTCTGAAAAGTAGACACCCGGGGAATTCCAGGGAGGTATGGCTTGCGTGGATCCACCAACGTTTTCTTACCCAGAATCCCCCAGAAACCTGAAATTTTGCTGAAAAAGTCACTTTTTTCACACATTTTGTGTAGGAAAGTTGTGGCATCAGCGGGCTGACACAAATTTCCTACCACCCAGCGTTCCCCCAGGTCTCCTGATAAAAATGGTGCCTCACTCGGGTGCGAGGCCCAAGTACGCGCGACAGGCAAGGGCCCAAAACGTATTGAGGCGACATCAAAAATGCCTATCACAAAACGACCTGGTTTTGCAAGGGAGTCCCATGACTTTTTGGCCCGGGGCTCGGCGGCCACCTAGGAAACCTAGCAAACCCACACATTTATGAAAAGTAGACACCCGGGGATTCCAGGGAGGTATGGCTTGCGTGGATCCACCAACGTTTTCTTACCCAGAATCCCCAGAAACCTGAAATTTTACAGAAAAAATCACTTTTTTCATACATTTTTGTGTGGGAAAGTTGTGGCATCACCGGGCTGACACAAATTTCCTACCACCCAGCATTCCCCCAGGTCTCCTGATAAAAATGGTGCCTCACTCGGGTGGGAGGCCCAAGTACGCGCGACAGGCAAGGGCCCAAAACGTATTGAGGCAACATCAAAATTGCCAATCAGAAAACGACCTGGTTTTGCAAGGGGGGTCCCATGACTCTTTGGCCCGGGGCTCGGTGGCCACCTAGGAAACCTACCAAACCCACACATTTTTAAAAGAAGACACCCGGAGGATTCCAGGGAGGTATGGCTTGCGTGAATCCCCAACGTTTTCTTACCCAGAATCCCCCAGAAACCTGAAATTTTGCTGAAAAAGTCACTTTTTGTCACACATTTTTGTGTAGGAAAGTTGTGGCATCACTGGGCTGACACAAATTTCCTACCACCCAGCGTTCCCCAGGTCTCCCGATAAAAATGGTGCCTCACTCGGGTGGGAGGCCCAAGTACGCGTGACAGGCAAGGGCCCAAAACGTATTGAGGCGACATCAAAAATGCCTATCAGAAGACGACCTGGTTTTGCAAGGGGGTCCCATGACTTTTTGGCCCGGGGCTCGGCGGCCACCTAGGAAACCAAGCAAACCCACACATTTCTGAAAAGTAGACACCCGGGGATTCCAGGGAGGTATGGCTTGCGTGGATCCACCAACGTTTTCTTACCCAGAATCTCCTGCAAACCTGAAAGTTTGCTGAAAAAATCACTTTTTTCACACATTTCTGTGTGGGAAAGTTGTGGCATCACCGGGATGACACAAATTTCCTACCACCCAGCATTCCCCCAGGTCTCCCGATACAAATGGTGCCTCACTTGGGTGGGAGGCCCAAGTACCCGCAACAGGCATGGGCCCAAAACTTATTGAGGCAACATTGAAATTGCCTATCACAAAATGTTTTGGGCCCTTGCCTGTCGCGGTACTTGGGCCTCCCACCCGAGTGAGGCACAATTTTATCGGGAGACCTGGGAGACGCTGGGTGGTAGGAAATTTGTGTCATCCCGTGATGCTACAACTTTCCCACACAAAATGTGTGAAAAAGTGATTTTTTTCAGCACAATTTCAGGTTTGCAGGGATTCTGGGTAAGAAAACGTTGGGGATCCACGCAAGCCATACCTCCCTGGAATCCCCTGGGTGTCTACTTTTCAGAAATGTGTGGGTTTGGTAGGTTTCCTTGGTGCGCCGAGCCCGGGCCAAAAGTCATGGGACCCCTTGCAAAACCAGGTCGTTTTGTGATAGGCATTTTTGATGTCAAGCCTCAATAAGATTTGGGACCTTGCCTGTCAGCGCGTACTTGGGCCTCCCACCGAGTGAGGCACCATTTTTATCGGGAGACCTGGAGAACGCTGGGTGGTAGGAAATTTGTGTCATCACGATGATGCCACAACTTCCCACACAAAAATGTGTGAAAAAGTGATTTTTTCAGCAAACTTTCAGGTTTGCAGGGATTCTGGAGTAAGAACGTTGGGGATCCACGCAAGCCATACCTCCTGGAATCCCCGGGTGTCTACTTTTCAGAAATGTATGGGTTTGCTAGGTTTCCTAGGTGGCCGAGCCCGGCCAAAAGTCATGGGACCCCTGCAAAACCAGGTCATTTTGTGATAGGCAATTTTGATGTCGCCTCAATACGTTTTGGGCCCTTGCCTGTCGCGCGTACTTGGCCTCCCACCCAAGTGAGGCACCATTTTATCGGGAGACCTGAGAACGCTGGGTGGTTGGAAATTTGTGTCATCCTGGTGATGCCACAACTTTCCACACATAAATGTGTGAAAAAGTGATTTCTTTCAGCAAAATTTCAGGTTTGCAGGGATTCTGGGTAAGAAAACGTTGGTGGATCCACGCAAGCCATACCTCCCTGGAATCCCCGGTGTCTACTTTTCAGAAATGTGTGGGTTTGCTAGGTTTCCTAGGTGGCCGCCGAGCCCAGGCCAAAGTCATGGGACCCCTTGCAAAACCAGGTCGTCTTCTGATAGGCAATTTTGATGTTGCCTCAATACGTTTTGGGACCTTGCCTGTCGCGGGTACTTGGGCCTCCCACCCGAGTGAGGCACCATTTTTATCGGGAGACCTCGGGCAATGCTGGGTGGTAGGACATTTGTGTCAGCCCGGTGATGCCACAACTTTCCCACACAATAATGTGTGAAAAAGTGATTTTTCAGCAAAATTTCAGGTTTCTGGGGATTCTGGGTAAGAAAACATTGGGGATCCACGCAAGCCATACCTCCTGGAATCTCCCATGTGTCTACTTTTCAGAAATGTGTGGGTTTGGTAGGCTTCCCTAGGTGCCGGCAGAGCTAGGGTTCAAAAACTACAGCTAGGCACTTTGCCAAAAAAGGGTCATTTTTCACTGTGAAAATGTGGTGTGTCCACGTTGTGTTTTGCGCTGTTTCCTGTCACGGGCACTAGGTCTACCCACACAAGTGAGGTACCATTTTTCTCGGAAGACTTTGGGGAATGCGGGGTGGGTGGAATTTTGTGGATCCACGCAGATTCCAGAACATTCCAACACAGAAAAGTGAGGAAAATGTGTTTTTTTTGACAATTGTTTAGGTTTGCAAGGGATTCTGGGTAACAGAACCTGGTGAGAGCCAGTCAAGTCACCCCATCCTGGATTCCCCTGGGTGTCTAGATTTCAAAAATGTATAGGTTTGCTAGGTTTCCCTAGGTGCCGGCAGAGCTAGGGTTCAAAAACTACAGCTAAGCACTTTTCAAAAAAAGGGTCATTTTTCACTGTGAAAATGTGGTGTGTCCACGTTGTGTTTTGCGCTGTTTCCTGTCGCGGGCACTAGGCCTACCCACGCAAGTGAGGTACCATTGTTCTCAGAAGACTTTGGGGAACGCGGGGTGGGTGGAAGTTTGTGGATCCACGCAGAATCCAGAACTTTTCACCACAGAAAAGTGAGGAAAATGTGTTTTTTTGGACAATTTCTTTAGGTTTGCAAGGGATTCTGGGTAACAGAACCTGGTGAGAGCCAGTCAAGTCACCCCATCCTGTATTCCCCTGGGTGTCTAGTTTTCAAAAATGTATAAGTTTGCTAGGTTTCCCTAGGTGCCGGCAGAGCTAGGGTTAAAAAACTACAGCTAGGCACTTTGCAAAAAAGGGGTAATTTTTCACTGTGAAAATGTGGTGTGTCCACGTTGCGTTTTGGGCCGTTTCCTGTCGCGGGCACTAGGCCTACCCACAAAGTGAGGTACCGTTTTTCTCGAAAGACTTTGGGGAACGCGGGGTGGGTGGAATTTTGTGGATCCATGCAGATTCCAGAACTTTCCACCACAGAAAAGTGAGGAAAATTTGTTTTTTTTGACAATATTTTAAGTTTGCAAGGGATTCTGGGTAACAGAACCAGGTGAGAGCCAGTCAAGTCACCCCAGCCTGGATTCCCCTGGGTGTCTAGTTTTCAAAAATGTATAGGTTTGCTAGGTTTCCCTATGTGCCGGCAGAGCTAGGGTTCAAAAACTACAGCTAGGCACTTTGCAAAAAAGGGTCATTTTTCACTGTGAAAATGTGGTGTGTCCACATTGCGTTTTGGGCCGTTTCCTGTCGCAGGCACTAGGCCTACCCACACAAGTGAGGTACCATTTTTATCGGAAGACTTAGGGTAACACAAAATTGTAGAGCAACTGTTATTATCTATTGACTTTTGATGCATTTCTGCCTTCCAAATGAAAGACAATGTGTAAAAAGAAGTCATTTTGAAAAATGTCCTATAATTCTCATGCTAGTATGGGTACTCCCAATTTCGGAAATGTGCAAATATCTACTATTTCTAAACTCTATATTTTGTTCCCATTTCAGAAATACATAGGTGTCTTTCATACCGATTTTTCCATGTATAAATTTTCCCAGAATAATTGCTATATACCCGGTACATAATAAAAAACCATTGCAAGATGCTGCTCAGTTATTGGCTCTGGGTTCGTTGGGTTCTTGGTGAACCTACAAGTCCTATATATCGCCACAACCAGAAAGGTCCAGCGGATGTAACGGTATATTGCTTTCAAATAGCTGTCATAATTAGAAGAAGTTACAGGTGAAAACGTTGACACAAATGGCTGATTTTTTCAACTAATTTTCAATTTTTCCTATATTTAACTGTTTGTTTCTATAAAGAAAACTTGAAGGATCTACACAAATGACCCCTTGATGAATTCAAAATTTTGTCTACATTCCAGAAATGTATGGCTTTCCAGGATCCATTATTGCTTTCATACCCATTTCTACCATTAACTGGAAGGAGGTTGAAAGCACAAAAAATAGCAAAAATAGACTATGTCCCAGAAAAATGCCAAAACTGTGTAAAATATTTTGGTTTTCTGACAAAAGTCTGCTTGTCCCTGAAAGCTGGGAAGATGGTGATTTCAGCACCACAACCCCTTTTTTGATGCCATTTGCAGGGAAAAAACCAGACGCTTTCATCTGTAGCCCTTTTTCGCATTTTTCCCCAAAAACCCAAATTTAGCTGTATTTTGGCTAATTTCTGGGTCCCCTCCAGGGGAATCCACAAACCCTGGGTACCTTTAGAATCCCCATGATGTTGAAAAAAAAGGACGCAAATTTGGCGTGGATACGTTATGTGGTCAAAAAGTTACAGGGGCCTAAGCGCAAACTACCCCAAATAGCCAAAAAAAGGCTTAGCACAGGAGGGGAAAAGGCCTAGCAGCGAAGGGGTTAAACTCTCATTTTATTACATATACAACATCCCTAAGGTAGGCCATAGGTAGCCCATAGGGCAGAGTACATGGTAATTTAAAGGTTGGACATGCACTTTTAAGTTTTACATGTTCCAGTAGTAAAAAACTCCTAGATTTGTTTTTTACTACTGAGGGGCCTACCTCTCCCATAGGATAACATTGGGTTGCCTCTATTACACCCCACTCCACCTGCGCTCTGTATGGTTACTGGGCCGCAGGTGTTTGGGACCCAATTTGACATCCACAGGTCAATCCCTTTGTATCCAGAATGCTCACCTCTAAATATGACCCCCTAGGTCTTTTACACCTCTCCTCATTAGTTCAGTCATGTGCAGCATAAAATGGCACCCTAGGCCTGCCCCACTTTCCCCATCACATGCTTGGCAACAGTGGAACTTTAGCGTTTAAGTACTCATTGGTACTTACTTAAATTCAGGCATTCCTCCTTCTATTTCATGTCAGTAAGGCCATGAGCCCCCTTCCCTCTCCTCTGGTCTCCGTCTTACCCCTGTGCCTGGCGCTCCATGTTGAACTCTCGCAAGATTTGCTCGTTTTCGCAAGATTTGGTGGCCATCTTGGGCACAGTACTATAAATACCGAGCCCTTGCATGAAGCCTTTATTGGCTTCGAGATTCAGCCCTGAGAAGGCCTAGCTCCGGCTTCCAGTGTCCGCTTCCAGCTCCTGTTTCCAGAAGAACACCTTACCTGAGCTCTGAATCCTCTTCTTCTTGCCCATCTCGGCATCTCTTCCTGAATCCTCTGGACAGCTGTCGACTCCCCTCTCCATATAGTCATGTAAAGAAAGACAAAGACACAGGGTTAAATAGCAACTCACACCCAGGTCAATGCACTGAACCTGTAAGTTCAGAACTATGTACAATCTTATATCCAGAGACTAAGATATATATACACAGATTATTCTTACGTTTTCTGGAGAAGGACTAAATTCGTTGAGTGCTGTAACTCTGCAAATTCATTGCAAACGACAATAAATCACCACCTTTCGTTGAATGCAGTAACCCAGCAAGCTCTTTGACTACAACAATTAAGCCTTCATCTCTGGGCTCTGGCTGAGTGCACCACCTGAGAAGTTAACTGCGGTATGAACTAAGTGATAACTGTTCTAGTGTGTACTTGAGTATATCAATGTTAATGGTGTGTCTGTTCTTCTGGGAACAACCCCAGAGAATCGTTGAGACTACGGCGAGGACAGGATTACAAGCTGTGAAAATAACCAGAAGATTTTTATCTTCTCTACCCTCTTCCCTAACATCCTCAACCCCCTTATTCCTCCCAGACAGCCACACAACTGAGGGATTAGGTGTGCCTGAATGGGCCATCAGTGGCATGATGGGGGGGCACATCTGCAAAAAGAACAATTGATGGACAGAATGGAGAACAATGTCATACATTCACCCCAGTACAGAGATCTGGGCCTAAATCCATCGTTTTTTTGCTCCCCATGCCTTTCCAGATGAACCCATCCATATGCAAGTCAGTCTTGACCCTGCGCCCAATGGGAACAGTCCAGCCCGAACTGCCAGGCCAGGTCCTCCCTGGACTGGAAACAAGTATCCTAGGACCGGTTTCGGGGTTTCACCCCTCATCAGCCAGGATAGCTTGACTCCAGTGGCATGGAGAGCACAGGGCCCACATCTGGGCATACCCGTCCCACTCGGGGTGACAAATGCAAAAAGAACTATTGATTGACTGAATGCAGAACAATGTCATACATTCACCCCAGTACAGAGATTGGGCCTAAATCCATCGTTTATTTGCTCCCCATGCCATTCCAGTTTGAACCCAGCCATATGCAAATCAGTCTTGACCCTGCAGCCAATGGGAACAGGTCAGCTCAAACTGCCAGGCCAGGTCCTCCCTGGACTGGAAACAAGCATCCTAGGACTGGTTTCAGGGTTTCACCCCTCATCAGCCAGGATAGCTTAACTCCAGTGGCATGGAGAGCACAGGACCCACGTCTGGGCATACCCGTCCCACTCGGGGTGACAAATGCAAAAAGAACGATTGATGGACAGAATGCAGAACAATGTCATACATTCACCCCAGTACAGAAATCTGGGCATAGCCTCACTTGCAAATAAATAGGCTGTGACTTGCCTTCACATAAAGGACATGACACAAGCGCACTGCTCAGGCATTCAGGCTGGAGCCAGGGCAGGGAAGGCAGGAAACTCAAGGCACTTGAAATGGAATTCTCTAGAAACTTCCCGTACTTCAAAGAAGGCACAAGGTATTAAAATAGAACCATCAGATCCACTCTTTATTTCACTTTCTGGACCTGAGGAGGACTCTCAGAGGACTGTTTGCTGCTGTGGCCTGCTCTATATTTCAGACGACTATTGTGCTGCACCTGGAAGGACTGCTTTGCTGCATGGAGCCTGCCTTGACTCCTCACAGGCCTTTCCCGCTGCTTGAGCCCTGTTCTGCTTCTTGAACCCTGGACTACCCGAGTCACTCCAAGGGCTAGTTGGCTGGCCTTCTGATCAATGTCTCATGGACAGAAAAGGCTCCAACCATCTTGAACCCGCATCTGAACGCAGCCTGAGTGAGTCCCAACCCTCCAAGTGGTGCCTTCCCTGTCCTGCATCTATGTGAGTGGTGCTAAAGGTACCTAGATAGGCAAATTTCAAAAGTTGGGCTGAAAACTGCTCTGAGAACCGAGAGGAGACCGGGATCAACTTGCTCATCTACCTGCCCAAGGAGCATTGCCGATCGGCTTGACTTCGCAGCAGCACCCGCAAAGTTCTTCTCTGCAGCAGCAAATCCCATTAAGCTGTCCTTCGCAGAAGGGGTATCCAACCTCGTGGTGTCCTCGGTGGCTACAGCCTCCAGCCTCGTCCTGTTGGAGATTCTCGACTTACAAAAAAAGAAACAAAGTCCGAACATGGAAATCTTCACTGAGTCTCCGTCCAGCTGCTCCCCCACAACAACACCTCCTGCTTGGACATTGCCTAGAGCCATTTCCCTCTGAACTTCTACCTTTTCAGATGATTTTGGTCGAAATTTCTTTTAAGTCCGAAGGTAAGCAAAAGTCAAGTCTGACTGCTTTTGTCCCCAACTACCAGAGGGTTAAGCACAGGTTGAATTTTGTGGTTTACTCAGAGACTACGATTGTTGCGTGGGCGGGGTTAACACCCCATTTAACCAACAGTCGAAGTTCTCATACGCTCTAATAGTGATGGCTTGCAACATTAATGTATTATGTTACACAATTTTACCCGCACCAAACTCAACAGCATAGGAGTAACACATGCCCCTGTGGTGCAGGCGAGCTCTCACCTTTAAGGTGGGGGGCCATTCAGCCCAAGACCTGTGAATATCATTTAGCCAGACTCTCGGGCCCCTCTCCACATTCTGCAGGGTGGCAACATCATTTTTCAATATAGCACTGTTCATCAAATCTCGTCACCGGTGCTTCTTACACAACTCCCTTGTATAGTGCAACTCATGATACTCTAAATGTTACACCTCATTCATGAGTCCGGTCACTCTAAACCTCATTTAATCACATCAAACCATCTTCAGGCTTACCTCACCACAGCACTCAGTTCTATGACAGACTGCAGCACATCATTCCACAACACATCATACATAAGGCATAACAAAAACAATTGTTATAAAACAGATAATCAGAAACACATTGACTATTGAGTCAACCCAAGCCCATGTGTCCTCATAACAAATATACAGCTGGGAGGCAAACAACATATGTCCAGGAGGGATTCTACGAGACTAAATACCCAATAAATGCCCTATTCGCATATTTCTTTAAACCTCAATGTTTAGGATGTTGGCGGATTTCCTTTCGTGTAACTTTCTGTGGAAATAGATAATCAGGGAACACATCACCCTGGCATTTGCATAAGCAGAAAAACTAAGATAATCCAGAAACTTTGGCAGACGTGAATCTATCAGCACTACAACCTTTTTACAAGGACATACTGTTCCACGCCTTCACTGACTGTAAAACGTTTACACCACTCCCAATTGACAACTAAGCACTGATAGCTTGGTGGGAGTGGGGTTGCAGTGAGAGGAACCTTAGGGACAATCTACTCCCGAGAAAAAAAGACACTCTCCTAGAAACGCAACAACACTAGAATCCGGAATGCAAAACAGAACTTTGAGGGCAGAGACACATACATCGGTTTTGGTGAATGGTCAGCATGCTTTGATACCCACTGGAGAGCTCTCACATGGAACAAAATGGCAAGACTCTACCAGCAGAAATATTTTAAAAACATTGATTTAACATAAATATGTAATATGTCACATAAGTAACAATGGTGCAGTGTGCTATGGATCACGCTTGCCTATCGTCATCTTCATCGGAATCCTGATGCTTATAATCTCAGATCAATCAGACTAAAAAATATGTTCTTTTTTTACACTTTTTGTTACAAATGCTCCTGGTACAATGGAAGCAACTGGGTAAATTGAGTCCCTGTTATCTTGAGACAAGGGGGCATATTAGCAAGGGCAATATCGCCGCTTTAGCGGCACTTTTTGCCGCTAAAGCGGCGATATTCATATCGCCCTATCAGCAAACTATCTCTAACAGCAGTTAGCGACAGTTTGCGGGCATTAGCGCCCGTTTTTTTACCGCTTTGCATGTCAGCAATATTTATTGCTAATGACATGCAAAGTGGGCGTTCCCGACGAACAAACCTGGAAAACACCCGCTAACAGGCCTACCGCCTATTAGCAAGGTGGTCATGGCCCCAGTTAGCGACGTGAAAAGTCGCGCTAACCGGGGTCATCGCCATTTATTTAACACCTGCAATTAGCAGGTGTTAGCCATACCTAACATGGGGGGGTGGATTATGCTGATACGACCACAGGGTCGTATCAGCAAGGTGTTCTCCCTTCTCCATGCAACATCGCTGGTTTTTCAGCGATGTTGGCCCATTTCCCCCGCTATCGCTGGAATATTCATCGCCATAGCGCTAATCGTTGCTAATACAGCGTTAGCGTGGCGATATATTCCAGCGATAGCCGGCGATAAAAAAAATCACGCTAAGCAGGGTTAGCGATGATTATCGCCTCTTCTTGCTAATATGCCCCAAAGTCCTATATCAAACTTAAAGCACAAGTAAATATACTAATACATACAGGTCACTAGAGCATAACATATTAGCTACTAGAGGATGTATGAGCTACTGAACCCTGTTTCCCCGTTGATGCAATGTGTTCCCAGACCCAGGTGACACTTCTATGTATGAGGCTCGTTGACCTCATTAACCTGTGCATGAGCCATCACACTTCCTGGTCTATCTGCCAGGTGTACTTTATGGATCCATGGCTCTGACCAAAGATCCAAGTACCTCCCCTCTGGCTATGAGTCCAGGAAATCCTCCAATACAAAAGCTAGGTGGTTACCACACTCCAAACGTGTATTTATAAATGTCATAATGTACCAGAGAAAAAAATAACACAAAGACAACCATTGTTCTCCAGAAATCCCAGTGCATAGAGTCAAGGTAAATATATTCAGAACCGCAGTCACGTGCCAGGGGTAGTGGCTCTACATACTTGTTATAAAGCCATCTTCCGGGCACCTCTTCTTTTACTGATAGCACAATTTTCAAAAGTGGCTCATTCCTACATTCATAATAGGTCAATAAGCGCTTTGTTTTAAAATGACCCCCAGGTTGGCCAGGTCCCGCGGCCATGACATAAAAATAGGACCGGCGAATGGGGCCCCTCCTGCTGTACTCTGGGCATGGATATGCCTTAGGATGGGCTGATTGACACGATGTGCCTTGGGAGATCTGCCTGACAGGCACTCAACTAAAGCTAATGCCCTAAAGTCACCTAGTTGTACTCCTTCCTATCAGGCACATGTAAAGATCCTGGGCCTCATTTACAACTTATTGGCACGGGACAGCACTGCAAGTCACTTTGCTGCGCTGCCCTGTGTCAAAAACCTGTCTTCCACCAATGCAGGCACCCTTCCACCATAGTGCAAAGGTGTCCGCATTGTAGGAATGATTGCTCTTCAGTGTTAGTTAGTAATAACTTTATTCGGTTAAAATAACCATCAAAGTATACACAAACAAATAAAAACAAAAGCACCAACAATCAATTCACAAAAAAGAAAAAATGATCGACAAGGCTCAATTTTTCCTTACAAGGGGACCTATATACACCCAATACAGCATCATCACAATGATCTTAATAAAATTTCAGTCAGTTCATTGAAACATTCCTTATAATTCATAATATCCATAATTTTCCTCCAGGCAGTGTAATATGTTAAAATACGCAAAAAAACGTAATAAAAACGGCAAAAAATAAGTTAAAATATGTATTACTTCAGAAAATAAACAAAACGAGTAACTGGGGCCTCAGGATTCACTTTTTGATTGTATATAAAGAACAACAACAACATGCCTCCTGTGCATTTACAAATACTGCCCTCACATGTACGATGAAGGTTCTTCAACTAATGCAAGAAAGTGACTGTGCATAGTGCATAATGCAATGCGGAGTTGAATTACAGTACATAAAGATAAGCATCAACTAGTTAAACACATAATTCTGTAGCATTTAAAACTTTTAGGGCCAGATGTAGGTGGCTAAATACCGGTCGGTAACGCCGAAATTCGGAGAATTTCAGCATTACCGACCGGTATTTGGCTGAGTGCAATGTAGGTGAGTTCATACCTACATGCAAAATAAGGAATCGCAAAATAGCGATTCCTTATTTTGCTCTTGCAGTTAAGGAATCGGAAATACCGATTCCTTAAATGCAATGTACGTAGCACTAAAAATAGTGCACTTGAGCCTTAAGGAATCGCTAATTACCACCAACTTCAAGTTGGTGGTAAGTAGCGATTTCCTTTAAAAAAGCACTTTTTGCTTTTTTAAATGTGCCATGTGGCACACATCCATGCCCTTAGGGCATGTATGTGCGCCACATGTGCACGCATGCACATTTCAGGGGTGCAACAGGGTGTCCTTTGGACACCCTGGCACCCTTGAAATACCTCCGCTATTAGCGATTCGGTAATACCGAATCGCTAATAGTGAATATCTTCCCATTCATTCCTATGGGCCTCCTAGCCCATAGGAATGAATGACTAGGTATTCCTTAATAACGAATCTCAATTACCGATTCATTATTAAGGAATGTTAAGGAATCGCTAATATTTTAGTAATTCCTACCTACATTCCATTTAGCGAGTCCTTAATAGCGATTCGGTAAAAATCGCTATTAAGGACTCGCTAAATTGAAGTTACCTACATCTGGCCCTTAGTCTCTTCTACCACATTGCCTGTAAAAATTTACTTACAGCAAATACTATTTTTTGCGACGTGTCGCTTTTTAAAATCCTAAAAGCTTCTAGGTGACTGCATGTAGCCATGCTGCAGCAGATAGGGACTAACCATTTGCGATGTATGTAATGATACTCCTTACAAAAGAACAATACATGTTTCTCATCTTCATTACCCAAGTCACAAGTGGGGCAGATTTTAGATTCTTGATTAGTGCACCATTGACTTGTAAAGGACCTCAATGGTAGAATTCCATAGCGAAATCTTATATACAAATTCCTAGTTGAAGATGGTAATATTAAATCTAGGAATTCTTCAAATATAGGGGTATACTTGTGGGCCAGGAATGTACTGGTTACAGACCCATTATGGCTATTCGGTCATTAATATTAGCCCAGCACCGGATTTTTAGCAACTTATTATCAGATTTTGAAATAGTATTGGGATCATCCCATAAATTCTGCATTCCAAGCTTAAAAAACCATCCATAGACGGATTTAACCCATGGAATTTCCCTGGCTCCTTGGAGATTCAGTACCTCTACCAATGAACCTTTAAAAACTCCAAGTTCAGGTGTAGACCAAAGTCGGATCCAATATGCTAAAGTTTTTAAAATAGCCATGTTGGCGACTCTTTTTATCCCAACATCGAGGTACATGGGGGTTAGTGGTGAACTGGATGGTAGACCTAGTAGCCTTCTGAAGAAATTATTCTCGGCAATAGTTAGTGGATGTAAATTACCATAGCCCCATATCTCCGCCCCGTAAAGAGCAGCTCCCTGAGCAGTTGCGCGGTAAATTTCCACAGCATGGGAAATTGCACGCAACTTGGTTTGATTATAGAACCTTAAAATGGCATTGGATCTATGTTCAGTAGTTAATTTAGATTTTTCCAATTGACTTGTCCACCTTAGATTGTCCATGAGCTTAACCCCTAGATAATCAAAACTGTGTACTCTGTCAAGGGCTTCGCCACCTGCATGAATACTACAACTTCACTTTTTCCTCATTTGAAACACCATAAACTTGGTTTTGTTTATGTTTAATTCTAAGCCTCTTGAATTGCAAAAGTTTAAAAATGTATCAATTAAAATTTGGAGACCCATTGGTGATTTCGATATAAGAAGCGAGTCATCAGCAAAAAGTAAAATAGGTACCTTCTTGTTGTTCAAGGTTGGAGAGTCGTTTCTACAAAGTTCTAAAATGTCCACAACATCATTAATATACAACGAAAATAGGGTAGGCACTAAAACACAGCCCTGGCGAACTCCTCTCTCTATAGGGATACGATCCGTCAGTTCGCCATTTGGGCCCCAGCAAACTTCTGCAAAGTTATTCACATGCAGTCTGTTTACTAGATGGGGCCCCCATATTTGTCAGAGCTTGCCAGAGAGCGGGTCGTGGAATGAGGTCGAATGCCGCTCTGAGGTCAATAAAAGCCACATAGAGTTTTTGTTTCTGGAGTAAAACATATTTCCAATATAAAACGACAAATCTAAAAATCTGGTCTGTTGTACTAATTCTTGACCTAAAACCTGCCTGTTGGATTGTTCTTCAGTGATTCTATCATCGAATTAATCACACCCCACGCTCTCGCCTCCACAGACTACATCCTACTCGGCGACCTCAAATTCCACCTAGACAACTCCAATGACAAAAACACCTTGTCTCTGCTGGAGAACCTTGCCACCAATGTACTCAAACAACAGGTCACCTCCCGAACCCACTCAGCCGGACACACCCTCAACCCCATCTTCTCCGGCAGCGAAAACATCACCTTCAGCCACACCACTGTGCTCTCATGGTCCGACCACTGCTGCGTCCACTTCTCCTTCACTAAACTTCCCGTACACCACCATGCCCACCAATACCCTTGCAGATGTCGGAACAAGGTCACCGAAGAATAGCTCACCACCTGCCTCAGCAAAACCCCTCTAACGCCAACACCTCAGCACGCAGCCTCCACTGATGGAAATCCATCTGCTCCGACACCCTGGCTCCACTGAAGAAAGCCTCAGGCAAGCGGCACCCCAAGAAAGACAGCTGGTTTTCTCCCGCCCTTCACAAATCCAGACGTACCTGTAGACGGCTCGAGAAGAGATGGAGGAGCAGCAAAACCCTAGAAGACCACCCAGCTTTCAATTCCGCAATCACCGCACACCCCACAAGAAAGGATCAGCGCCAGCACACTCAACAGTAAAGGACTGTTCACCATGGTAAAAGAATTTGCCAGACCCAGCACAGAGAAAGCAGACATCCCTCCCTCCCAAACCTCTGCAACAACCTAGGCACCTTCTACCACTGCAAGATTAAGGACATATACGACAGTTTCAACAGCCTCCATACCCAGGGCTCTCCCACCCCACCCGCAACCACCGCACCCAACAATACTGGACCCCAGCAGACCCTCCTCAGTTCGACTCCTGTTACTCCCAACAACATCCCAAGATCATGAAGAGCATCCACTCAGGAGCACTCTGGGGCCCCTGCCCGCACCACATCTTTAACAGTGCCGGCACCACCATCGCCTCTGAACTCTGCTGCACCATCAACTGCTCCATTACCTCTGCCACCTTCCCGGAGGAATGGAAACACACAGAGATCAACCAGTTGCTGGAAAAACCCACTGCCGACCCGACGGACCTCAAGAACTTCAGACCCATCTCTCTTCTCTCCGTCCCAATCTGGCTTATGAAGCAACCACAGCACAGATACCGCCCTCCTCACCACCACAGAAGATGTCCATTCCCTCCTCGACCGAGGCGAAACCGAAGCCCTCATCTCCCTGGACATCTCGGCCGCCTTTGATACAGTCTCTCACAGCACTAAATGCGCAAGACTACACGATGCCGGCATCCGTGACAAAACCCTGGAATGGATCCGCACTTTCCTCACCGGCCGAACACAGAGAGTCAGACTACCACCATTCCTCTCCGAACCCACAGAGATTAGCTGCGGTGTGCCTCAGGGTTCCTCAAAGAGCCCCACTCTCGTCAACATCTACATGGCCCATCTCGCTGCTATTGTCAGTAATCACTGACTCAGCATCGTCTCAATCAATCTACTCACCCGAGAGGGTCTCAAGGCACTGGGGGGAAGGAGGGAGCAGCTCCGGTCAGTCGAAGAGCCAGGTCTTGAGGGTCTTCCTGAAGATGTGAAGGGTGGGGGGCGAGTCTGATGTCGATCGGGAGCTCGTTCCAGGTCTTGGCCGCGATGTAGGAGAAGGTTCTTCCACCCGTTCTTGCTCTGCGGATGCGTGGGAGTTCGGCGAGGGCGAGGTCTGCAGATCGGAGGTTCCTCTTGGGTACGTGTCTCCTACGCTGATGACACCCAGCTGATTCTCTCCCTCACCAATGAACACTCAGTCGCCAAGACCAACTTCCATGACGAGATGAAGGCTGTCGCCCCCTGGATGAAGAACAGCTGTCTCAAGCTCGACTCAGAGAAGACCAAAGTCCTCATCATAGGCTCCACCCCCTCTGCCTGGGATGACTCCTGGTGGCCCGCAGCACTTGGAACCCCCCCACACTCACAGACCACGCACAAAACCTGGGCATTATCCTGGAGTCTTCGCTCACCATGAACTGCCTGATCAACGCCATCTCATCATCCTGCTTCCACATGCTACGCATGCTCCAAAAGATCTTCAAGTGGATCCCAACCGAGTTCAGAAAGACAGTCACCCATGCACTCATATGCAGCAGAATCGACTACGGCAATGCACTCTACGCTGGCATCACCCCTGAAACTCCTCAAGAAACTGCAGAATATTCAGAACGTCTCCACAAGACTCATACTCAACATACCCCGCCGCAGCTGAATCACCGTTCACCTGAGACCTCTACTAGCTCCCAGTCAAGAGAAGAATCACCTTCAAGCTCCTCACACACCTACACGACGCTGGACCTGCGTACCTGAACCACCGCCTCGTATTTCACGCACTCACCAGAGATCTCCGCTGCGCCCTACTGGCCCTGGCTACTATCCCACGTATCCGTAAGACCACGACCAGAGGAAGATCCTTCTCCTACCTTGCAGCAAAGACCTGGAAGACCCTACCTCTCCGCCTCAGGCAATCACCTTCACTTCCTCAATTCAGGAAGGACCTTAAGACCTGGCTCTTCGTCTGACCAACAGAACCTAGGGCGGGCCAGCTGTCCCCCTCCAGCGCTTTGAGACCCTTATGGGTGAGTAGTGGCGCTTTACAAGTAACCTTATTGATTGATTGAGAGTGTGATTATGTGTGAGAGAATGTATGTGTGTGAATTTGTGTGTATTTGTATGTATGTGTGTGTGAGTGAAAGTTGAGCTCAAAGGGTGTATGATACCACTTCTGCCACACCCGGAATTTCGGGGAATTGACGTCCATGAACCCAAGGTGTAGTTGTAATTGACCCCAAATGAACAAATTTGGCTATGCTTCGAGATTATAGAGGTTTGTAGAAGGAATACCAGGACTGAATGTGATGTCCCCTTATGAGATGAGGCCACTGGGTCATCTTGAACTAGAGAGGCATTGTCAGGGCTGGTTCTATCTTTAGGGGAGCTAAGACTGCCACCACACAGTCTTCATATGGTATGTGCATATGGCGCCGGATTAGAAGAAATAACAAAAACTGGCCTTTATTTTAAGGCACACGGAGAGCCCAAAGGCAAAATACTAGTTTTCCTTTTCCACCAAAAACCTTTGAACTGTTTCTGGGCATAACACAGTTGAGAGGTACATGGCATAAATTTGATTTACTGAATTTTGTTTCATGGTGGATGGGTATCGGATCCAAGGGGATCTAATTCCAAATTGCAGGAGAGCCACTATTTTCAGCTTGGAAAATTCCGAACACATGAAGTGAAAGGAAAAATAGGTGTGAGTCTTTGAGAGAGTTTGCAATGTGGGAGTTAAAATACACATCAATATTTTGCTCGCAACGCAAACCAGTCACAAGCTTAAATTAATTCAGGGCAAGAGGAGAAGCCTTTTAGATCTACAGTCCCCCAGGGTCATAAAGTGCCATAAAGACGGAGCAAATCACATTAGGCCACTGAGGTAGTGAGGAAAGAGGGTGTATTAATCAGAGTGCCGCATCAGAAGAAGGGCGCCCTGCAATAGGGAATGTTACAGACTGCAAAATGGTGGAGGGAAATCAATAAAACGTGCTACTCCAGAAGATATAACGACCTAAACTAGGATGGATGTAAAAAAAGCAAAGTTTAATTACTGAACTTTTACAGATCGAAGCTTATATCTTCTTTATTACCAATATGTGCAGCTTATAATGACGTTTGCCTCTCTGCATTTTAATTTAAAGAGGTAATGCGCTCCACTGACAATAAACGGTTGCAAAAAATATTGCACGGCCTTAAATCTAATAAAGAGACACCAGCATCGAGTATAGATAGCCATCAAACTAATATACATACATTTCAGTGTCTCGAAGCATACGTGGACATAGATTTATCCGGAGGATAGCCTCTGAATGATTTTGTTAATTGAAAAATAGTGATATTGCAAAACATCGATGTATTTTCATCGATATCTCCTCGTTTTAATTTTTCTACTGGGTGATTGTTTTATTTCTTCACTTATATTTGTTTTTTGTGAGTGGTTAATCACCTTTGGCACACCTTCCTACTAAATAATCCCTTCTTTTCCACATTTCATCGGTGAGATTTTTTTCCAGGTTTCAAATTTGTTTCCAGATTTGGCCAATGCCCAAACTAATATTTTGTGTTCTTTTTGTTTTACTTGCATTTCGCTGCTCTTCTGAACTACTCTGCCTGGACCCCGGCTTTCTAGACGTGAGTACTGGGAGCACAGAATGCATTCATGTTTACATCAGGCAACAGCCCCATTAGGAGTGGCTTCTTATTTCCTATTTCTAGCAAAGCAGACATTTCCACTCGAATTATGAATAATGTTGTATAACTACACATGGTATTACCACATATTGTAGTGGTATGTAGAGTTGAAGAGGGTACTATCATCCAGGAGGGTATCCTGATGCTGACTTAAAGTCGTGTGATATCAGGGCAAGATGTCCCAGGATTCTGGAACATTACGTTGAATTAAATCCATTAACACCCATGTCCTCGTGTTATTGCCCATTTCAGATGCTGTGACTGAAAGGGGCAGTAAAAAGCTGCATCAGTACCACGTGAAACTGAAAATAATGTGTTGGACTTGGCCATTTCTTTAGCGTCATCCCCAAACCTTTTGCCTTCACTCCTCTTATTTTGGCTGAATTTTGCTTGTGTTCTCCCATTAAAGCATGGTAGATTGGCTTATACCCAATTAGAAAATGTTATTTACTTGTAAGTCCCAAGTAAAGTGGTACTACCTGTCACCAGGGCATGTAAATTAAATGCTACTAGTGGGTGTCCAGCATTGATTGTGCCACCCATACAAGTCATCCCTGAGGTAGGGCCTGGACAGTTCAGATGAGGATGCATGGATATAAATACTCAGGCTTGTACTTTTAAGGCTTACATGTTCAGGTAATGAAAAACTCTGAAATTCGTTATTTAACTACTGCAAGACCTATCTCTCTAATACATGCTTCTCCAATGAGTAGCTCGTGAGCTACTGGTAGTTCTCCGGCTGCCTAGAAGTAGCTCTCATGTGTCCAGTCCAGCCTACTGAATTAGAAGCTTTTGCTTGACTGAATTATAATATTTATGCCACATTTAAAAAAATGTGTATTTAAATTTAAGAATGTGTGTATTTTCAACTGATAAGCTGATTTTTGAATTTCCAAAATATATTTAAAGCTGATATTTATCTGATAGATAAATCATGTGGTATTGGGGAGGCTTGTTACTAATATTATTACCTTGGTGCTAGGGGCATTTAAGATATGGCTGTTATGCATTACCCATGTAAAAGAATTCCAAATTGACTAAGCCTTTTGTTTACATTACTGCTGGCTAATCTGCCTGATGCAGAGGCGATGACTGTGGGTATTTTAACATAGGGAGGCCACTACCATAATCTTGTCTGACTTGTGCTTACAATTACTACACTAATTACAAGCTCCGGATGTTTTTTATTGATCATAAGTAGCTCTGATAACAGAAAAGGTTGGAGACTTCTGCTCTAATAAGATAACAATACATTCAAGTTGCCTTATTACATTTTATTAGTGTAATTTCCAAATGGGAAGAGATTATCAGCTCATGTTTGACATCTCTGGAATAACAATTTAAAATCCTAACATACGGTGAAGTCAGATTTTAAATTGTCATTCTGAAATGCCACTGTTAGAAAGCTGGAATTTTATTGCCTTAAATATTTGGTGCCTGAAGCCTGTCTCTGAGTCACATGACTGGGGGTAGCTGACAGTTGGGCTTTGTGTATTCCTCCTAGAAAGCCACATCCAATGAGGAGCTTAGGTGTGACTGGATGGGCCATCACTGGCACGATGGGTAGGAGGAGTCCAGACCCACTTACACTTGAATAGGCGGCATTTTGTCTCCACCCAAAGGGCTGCATACCCTCTGTAATTAGTTTGGAGCCAGTGCCAGGAAGACATGGCATCTATGCACTGCAAAGCATGCCTCTAGAAGTTTCTCCTCACTTCAAAGGCACAACTGCATTTAAATACTGGGCCTTAGACACCAACATTTCAGTACACTTCTGCACTCATGGATACTCTGCCAGGAAGAAGGACTGCTGTGCTGCTACAGGTACTGCCACTCTTTGGTCTGCTGCTCTAAAAGAACTGCTGCCCTGCTGTGCTGACCTGCTACCTGCTTCCCTCTTGCCTGGGGAGGAAGAATTGGACCTGCAATTTCACCTTGAACTCCAGGGTGACTCAAAGGACTAGTCTGCTGGGCTCTTGATCTGAGCCTTAGGGATATAAAAGGCTCCCCTACCAGCTCCTGGAGCCAACTGCATCGAGTTCCTAACCCCCAAGCGGTACCCCTCAGGCCCTGGACCCTTGGTATGGCTTAGCAAACTCAAATTAAATAAAGCTTTTAGGCTCTTCGCAACCACAAACGGGCCCGTTCGCACCAATACTTTGCCACTTGCACTGAAAATTAGCGCAAACCATTGCCAGCTCAGATTTTTGCACTGCAGCTTCGACAGCCCACAGGGGACAGCCAAAGGAAAGCACTAGCGTGCCCATCCGTGACTCCCATCTTGCTCTTCGTGGAATGCCGACAGCCTCCCACAACTCTCTCCTTGCTCCTCGCAGCCCTTTCAAGCGCAAACAGGACTCTTGGCACAAACCTTGAGAAGGTAAACCTTCAGCTTGACTAACCTGGGATTATGACCTGTGCTCCATCACAATCAGCCAGAAATTTTGGATTTGACCCAGTCCAGAGCAACAAGATAACTACTGTTGTCACTTTGTATCGCTTTGTTCGCCCTAAGTTGGCAGGGTATGCCCAGACGTGGGTCCCTTGCTCACTTTGCCACTGGATTCAAGATAGCCTGGCTGATGAGGGTTTTGAACCCGAAACCGGTCCCAGGATGCTTGTTTCCGGTCCAGGGAAGACATGGCTTGGCAGTTCGGGCTGGACTGTTCCCATGAGGCACAGGGTCAGACTGATTTGCATATGGCCATGTCTGAACTGGGGTGGTGGAGTGAGCTAAAGAATGATGATGGATTAAACCCAGATCTGTTGACTGGGGGTGAGTGTTTGATTTGCTCTAACGCTCCGTCCATCATCCCCTTTGGTATCGCTTTGTTCGCCCTAAGTTGGCAGGGTATGCCCAGACGTGGGTCCCTTGCTCACTTTGCCACTGGATTCAAGATAGCCTGGCTGATGAGGGTTTTGAACCCGAAACCGGTCCCAGGATGCTTGTTTCCGGTCCAGGGAAGACATGGCTTGGCAGTTCGGGCTGGACTGTTCCCATGAGGCACAGGGTCAGACTGATTTGCATATGACCCTGTCTGAACTGGGGTGGTGGAGTGAGCTAAAGAATGATGATGGATTAAACCCAGATCAGTTGACTGGGGGTGAGTGTTTGATTTGCTCTAATGCTCCGTCCATCATCCCCTTTGGTATCACTTTGTGCTTTTAGGCGCTATTTTACACTTTATTCTTAAAAAATTCATATCTCTAGTTCTACTGATTGGATTTTTGTCCTTTTGGTCTTGTTTTATTTATTACATTTTGCTTCATTTTACCTGCTTGGTGTAGGATCGTTTGTGTGGTGTTTTCACTGTTTTACTGTTTGAAATGTTGTACAAATACTTTACACATTGCTTCTAAGTTAAGCCTGACTGCTCTGTGTAAAACTCCCAGAGGGTTGAGAATAGGTTAATTTGGGGTTTGTTTGTGCCTTACCCGGACAAGGATTGTGGATGCTGATTTACCAGGGATCACACCCCAGTCAACCAGTAACTCAATTTCTCACATAATGGTTGCGGTGTTACTGCTCCTTTTTATGGGACCACTTATCATATGGCGGATGGCACAGCTTATTATTAGAATAATTCTACAGAAGTTTATAATGCAATCTATTTTTCAAGGGACATTATAGAGTATTGATCGGTTGTGTGGCTCCTCATGTCTTCTGCTTTCTTGTAAGCCCACGTTTACCCAAATCTAGTTTACAACTGGAGTCGTGAACAGTGGCTGAGACACCACAACTCTAATATTCCTTCAAATAAAAGTGGATGGGACTGTTTGAGGGAGAGGAGACCCAGGTCACTTCTTGTGCCAGATGTCATGCCCTGCTTCTGTTTCTCTTCCGTCAAACGCCTCAGCCCCTTTTCACTCATGGTAGGGCAAGACAAGATCGAAGGAGCCCCCAAGTGGAGATGAAGAGGTACAGATTGCCGGGTTGAAAGCTGGCACAGAGGCCATATTATATCAGATATAGGACACTCTCTTGCTTCATGAAGTGCCCAATAGTCTGATTTGAGAGAGTGCAAAATGAGAGGCCACACAATTAAAATTCCACAGGAAAAGAAATGATGCATTTATTACACTGCCCTATTCTCTCTTCTGGTCTCTCCCTCCTGCCTTCTCTATCCCGAACTGCACTGTATTTTCTACTGCTAACTCTGCCATGCAGGTGCTTTGTCTTTTGCTCCTGCCAGTCCTGCCAGTCTCATCGGTCATGCTGCTCCATTTTCTCCCTTTATGCTTTTTCTGTTGCATCTTGCTCAGAAAATCAGCCAGCTCTGTTTCCACCACCACTGTGTCTCCATAAAAAAGTGTTCTCTGGCTACCAAGCCTTGCACTCTCATCTTCTGGCTCCAGATGTACCAACTCATACAGCACCACTGTGTGTCACACAATATCTGCTTTCTTCACACAGTCACCTGTTGGAGAACTGATATCTCAGGGTGTGTACACAGTGAGCTGGAAAACTGTACAAGGAATTGGTTTCCAGTCTATTGTGGGGGGACTATACAAAGCTGACATCCATCAGGATTTCTAAAACCTCCTCAGAACATCAGTAATAGCCTCAGAAGCTTGTAATTGTTTGGGAGAGAGTGGAGTGTGGCTGCTCAGACAGAGCCAATCCTATGCTTTGCACCCTCCCCTTGGTCCCCCTCCCATTCCATGGATAGCCATATGGTAATGCGCTTGAATATCCAAACCCCCACACCAGATACCACCCTTTCATGACCACACCCTCATCTCACATGATAAAACAAATTTGAAAATTGACATGTCTGTGGTTCTCCTGCACCTGCTCTACATTCTCCATCTCTCCTCATCTGTCTACCCTGCCCATTTTACGCAGTCCCACTCTGTCCCCTGCCACGTATCTGCACACTGTTCCACTCTTGCTCTGAAACTATCACTCTTTCTCTTTCCCGCTCGCACTCACCTATTCAGTTATCTTCTCACTGTTGTGCTTCACATGCGTACTTCAGCTTCTCCTTTGATCTCTTCTCCTATCACCTCTTATATCTAGTACCTACTTTCTCTCATTCCATTCTATGTTCTGGCTTGGGATGCTCATACATCTTAGAATTCAGGTAATACATGTAGGCAGTGCTCTTATTCTATCATCTGATCATTTGGCTGTGTACTTTAATCCAATTTCACTTATTTATGTACCATTAATGACCAGCATACCAACAAGCGGCATGGCTAGCCACTGGAGATGGCGGGCGGACTCCCTTAAAGCTCACGAGGGGCACCCTGGGAAAATCGTACTTCTGCCGCCATCCTCACCCCAATTAGAGCAGGAATGCTATGAGGGTGCTGATAGTCACCATCTCTACCCTCAAAGGAGGTTCTATGAGCTGGCGGGGTGCGGTGAAGTCACGGATAGCCATAGCGAGGGACTTGCGGCAGGACTGTTGGCATGGCCGGTCTTTGGGGAGGTGTAAGGTTTTGGCGCTGCCCAAGGTTTACATGGGAACACCCATGGAATGCCTTCTGTCAGTTCAAAATAGTTTATTAGAATTTTGATAATAAATGACATACACAAAAGAGTTCCGAAAAGGTACAAACATTAATCCATAAAATACAATTTGAGTAAAGATAAACATTCTAGTATTAAAAATAAGAACTTCAATAAAATACTATAAAGTACCTATAAAACTGAATGATATCTCTGCACTGAAAAATAAAAAGGACAATACTATAATATCATTATAATAAAGTTCAGAGCTACTAAGCTAAAAATAGATTCATAAATAGAAATACTTAAACTTGTATCAACTAGGGGTTTCAACATTAAATAGTCATCAATTGGTTTCCAAAATTTTAAATAGTTTGAATTATTATGAATAATACCAGATAAAGTCAAATTAGCACCCTTTCTTGTGAAAATAATCCAAGCCCACCACATATGAACAGATAAAGAAGGTGAATCTTTCCAATTAGCAGTAATCGTTCTTACAGCTGCTGAAATTAAAAAATCAAAGAGCTTATTATGCAACAGGGGCAACTTAGTGGTGAGAGAAGAGGCTTTACAAATAACTAACTCAAATGATAAAGTGTCAAATACATTCAATATACAAGTGGTTCTGTGCCAAACTTCATCCCAAAACCTCTTAACAAAATGACAATCATATAACATATGTTTTAATGATCCTACTCCTGAAGAAGAATCCCAACAAATGGAAGAAGTTGAAAGTTTGGCATTATATAATTTTAAAGGGGTCCAAAAACAATTAAGAAGTATATAGGAGTTAGTTTGGTATAGTGTTACAGGCAACCAACCTGAAATAGAATTTCCCCAAATCATCCTCTATGTATCTAAAGGTAAGGACAATTTTAATTCTGCGTTCCAGAAGGTATAAAGGAAATTGATATTATCCTCATCAGATATATTTATCTTTTTGTATAATAATGACACTGTATGAGAAGAAGATGCAATTGTTTGGAGATACACTTCTAAATCAGAAGAAACAATAGAAGGAAAACCATTCGGGAAGGAGTCAAGAATAGAGTTACAAAGTAATTCATATTTAATACTATCTGATGGCAACAAATGAAATCTATGTTTTAAATCCTCAAAACGTAAAAAGGCATTATTATAATAAATGTCTTTAAAATACCAAATGCCCGCTTTTATCCAGGAGTTCAAAAATGTTGTATGACGGACTAATTTTACTAATGGGTTATACCATAGCGTTAAACTCAATGTATTGGAAATAGAACATTGGAAAATAGAGTCCAAATCACGTAAAATCAGTCTAGTAGATGTCAATATTACTGATTTCTTTAAAAAACAGAAGAATTGGACATTGTAAGTAAAGCAGTTAGAGGAAAAGGTGATACTAAATTCTGTTCAATACGTATCCATGCAGGTGAATTATTAAGATCTGAATGTTGAAACCATAAAAAACTTTGTTTTAAAATAAATGCTTTATGATACTTTAGAAAATCTGGTAAACCAAATCCTCCATTGGGTTTAGACAATTTCAATTTTTTGTAACTAATGCGAGTTGATTTATTACTCCAAATAAATTTAGACAGAAATGTATCTATAATTTTATAACATTTGAGAGGAAGTTGAATAGATATCATTGAAAAAATGTAAAATAGTTTAGGGGCCAAAATCATTTTAACTGCATCCACTCTTCCCCACCAAGATAAACACAAGGAGGACCACTTTTGAATTTTAACCTTAATATATGCCAAAGTAGATTCAAAATTCAAAGTCAAAGTTTGTTTTACGTTGTTAGCAAATAAAATACCTAAGTATTTAAATTTATCCTTTTGCGAAACAATCTCCTTATTGGTTAGCATATCAGGTGAACAGTGAATATTCAACGGAAAAAATTCTGTTTTTTTAGTGTTCAGCTTATAACCTGAAATAGTAGAGCAAACATCAATTAAATTTAACAATGAAGGAATGGAAGATTCAGGGTTAGCAATATATAAAAGAATATCATCAGCATAAGCGGAAGTTTTAATAGGAAATTATTAATTTGGAGGCCTTCAATTTCTGTGCAATTTCTAATAACAGATAATAGTGGTTCAATTGCAATAAAAAAAAGTAAAGGAGATAATGGGCAGCCTTGTCTGGTCTCTCTAAAAAGGCAAAACTTTTGTGAGAGTCTACCATTAATAAAAAGCTTAGCAGAGGGATTTGAATAGAGTGCTGAAATCATACGCATAAACAAAGGACCAAAATTGAAAGCATGTAGGGTGCGGAAGAGGTATTGCCAATGCACTTTATCAAAAGCCTTTTCAGCATCTAATGCTAAGACTCCAGCAGGAAAAGGCATTAATGCTCCAGTATCAATGGCATGAAATCGAAGTCTAATATTGTTTGACGAATGTCTTTTTTCATAAATCCCGACTGATCCACATGAATAATATCAGAAAGTAAACAAGCTAACCTAGTCGCAAGAATTTTAGCATACAGTTTACAGTCTTGATTTATTAAAGAAATAGGACGGTAATTGGTGACTTGTGAAGGGTCTTTATCTGGTTTCGGGAGGACAATAATCAAGGCTTCAGTGAATGATCCAGAAATATACCCTGTATTGCTAAAGTGTGAAAACAAAGCAAGCGAATATGGTGAGAGGTTAGGTGAAAATTCTTTATAAAATTCAGCTGAATTACCATCCGGACCTGGAGATTTCTTTAATTTTAGTGACTTAATAGCTGAAAGTATTTCCTCAACCGTAATAGGGAGTTCCAATTCATTTCTATTGGTTTGTGAAATTTTAGGTAACCCACATCCTTTCAAAAAATTATCAATAAGCGCTGTATCTGAAGAAGGTGGTTTATTATATAAGTCAGAATAATAGTTCAAAAATTCCTTAATTATATCATCATGGGATAAAGCAATTGAACCATTTGGAGAATGAATAGCATTAATTTGAGTTTTATCATTTTTAATACGGAGATAATTAGCTAAAAGCCTACCAGACCTAATGGCGCTAAAACAATATCTAGCTTTGTTATTAGATATTTGCAATCCAGCTCTATTGCTTAAAATAGAATTCAGTTCATAACGAAGTTTCTGTAACTGTTCCTTATATTGAAGGTTGTTAGAGGAAGTAAATAGACGTTCAAATTTGGCTATTTGTTTACCCAATTCTTCAATTTTACCATTAAATAATGTATTTTCATGTGCCATAATGGATCTGGCTTCACCTCTAATATACGCTTAAATACATCCCATCTGTTAATAACAGAAGTGGAGCCTTCAGCGTTGAATGAAAAAAAATCTTGAATAGCAGATAAAATTCTGGGTTTATTCTTGTCATTAAGAACAATACTGGTATTCTTACGCCAGCGATTATGGTTATTCTGAATGGAATCTCCAGAAAAAATGCAAGAGATTAAGGCATGGTCAGAAATATCTATATTCTGAATATCTGGATTGGAGATTGAGGAAATTAGATTACGAGATATTAAAAAATGATCCAATCAAGTCATGAGGATTAGAAAAAAAAGTAAACTGTTTATCAGTAGGATTATGTACACGCCAAATATCTACCAATTTAGTATTACTAAAAAAGATTTGAGAGAGAAAAATGCTTTTGGAGGGCGAAATTCAGCTTGAGATATCCTGTCCAATAGTGGGTCAGAAATAAGATTAAAATCTCCACCAATAATTAGAGGTACATTACCTAATTTTAAAACCTCTGACGTAAATCTTGACCAAAACTCTGGATCATCATTAGTAGGCCCATAAACATTAATTAGGTGGAAAGCCTTATTGTCAACTTTTATATTAGCTATGATAAAACGGCCTTCTGAATCAGAGTGTTTATGCAAAATTTTAACATGTAATTTTTTAGCAAAAAGAAATGCTACCCCATTTTTCCTATTGAGAGCTGGAGACGAAATAATAGTCCCTACCCATTTTTTATTCATATAGGATAAAACTTTATCATCTACATGAGTTTCCTTAATTAAACAAATATCTGCTTTATGTCTAGCTAAATAATCTGAAACTTTAGTGCGCTTAACAGGGTGCCACAATCTTTTAACATTAAATGAAGCAATTTTAATACCACTTGGCATTGTGAAGAAAGAGAAAAGGGAGAACAAAAGATAGAGAAGAAAGATAGAATAGAGAAAGAATAGTAGCTCGAGTGATGAAATATAGAAGACACAAAAGACACTAACGAACAACAAAAATAATAACTATACAACATAGAAAAACATATAGTACTCCTGACTCACACACACGCATACCAAGAATGACATACTCAAAAAGCCCTGCATAAAATACTGCAAAAAATACATTAATCAATTAGACATATTGACAATAAATCAAGCATCAATGAAATCATGTAGTGGCCTCATTTGTTTCCATAGATGACTGAGACTGCATATCCAGAAATCGACGAAGATCTCCAAGATGTTGAAACGATTTAGAAAATCCATCTTTCCAAATTCGCATAGTGGATGGATCGAACAAGCCATATTTATAGCCAGCATTTCTCAGTCTGGGACGAAGATTCGCAAATTCTTTACGAATATTGACTGTGTCTTTAGCAAAGTCTTGATGGATAAAGATTGAGGGGCATATTAGCAAGACTGGCGATAAAATTATCGCAGTTTTAGCGGCAGGAAACTGCCGCTAAAACGGCGATAATGGGCTTGCTAATAAGCGTTATAGAATTCCAATAGAAGCCCAGGTTAGATGTCCTGCACATCTAACCTGGGCTTCTATTGGAATTCTATAACGCATATTAGCAAGCCAATTATCGCCGATTTAGCGGCAGTTTCCTGCCGCTAAAACGGCGATAATTTTATCGCCAGTCTTGCTAATATGCCCCTTTATTCCCATTGACCATCCACGAAGGGATATCTCTGGCAGCCTTACGTATCAAAATAAGATGATGATGGCGTAACACTTTGAAAATGATTTGACGAGGCCTATCCTGTCTGGGATTGCGATGAGAGGGGATTCTGTGCGCCTTGTCAATCTCAAATTTTTCAGGAAATTTAATATGTAAAAGACCAAGAATTAAATTCTCAAGATAACCCCTACAGTCATTACCTTCCACGTCCTCTGGTAAATAAAAGTACACAGGTTATATTGTCTATTGCGATTTTCCAAATCCAAAGGTAATTTATTCATTGGTTCAATCCTTGCCGCAATAGGTATAAGATGGTCAATTTTACTTTTATTGTCTTGAATTTTAATTACATTGTCATACACCTTCATGGAAAGACCAGCCTTATCTTTACGTACATTTTTGATCTCTGTTGCAATATTGTCAGTATTCGAGCGTACAGCTTGTAACTCCTCTAATAAAGTGGATAATGAGGGTTCATTAATATCCACTAACTTGGATTTGACTGGTGGAGGAGAAATATTTTGTTTTCTTTTCGTAGACATATTATGAGACTGCTTATTTTCCATAAGTAAAAGCAAATAAATAAATGAAAATAACAGTAAAAGAAGAGTCTTGGGCAATATTGTAGTGACAATATGCAAATAAAGGAAAAAGGAAAAATGCTGCCTGGATAAGCAGGGTGCAGCAGCTATAACCAGCTGTGGGAGTGGCCTAGGCCTCAGCCGCGCCCTTTCCTGAGCTTGCTACCACCCCTCTGACAGGAATTCCAGGATCAGGAACTGTCTAAGCACTGGAGAGCAGCTCACTTCAATTAACTGCTGCCAAACGTGACCAAAAGCGCTAAAAAGGTAACGTGCAGGATCAGTATCAGTTGCTTGCAGTCGTCGATGAGATACAAATGCGTGCCTTAAATCAGCATAATAATCATCGGAAACGGGCTAAATCGCCGCTGTTTAGAGGGAGGCGGCCATCTTGCAAGGCGCGCTCGCGCGACTCCCCATGGAATTCCTTCTGTACACAAAGTAAGGCAACACAGCGCTTTGCGCTGCCTTGCATTACTCCCTATCTATGAGGCCATACAAAGCCATGCAGGGTTGCTTTGCGTTGCCTCACAGATATGATTGAGAGGTCAACGCCATTGGAGCGTCAAAAAAAGTCATGCTCCAGTGGCACAGGCATCTTGTAAATAAGCCCCATGGTTTGCTGCGTTGCCCTCCCGCTTCCTACCCCGAGCCTTCATTGTCAGTGGACTGTCACCTACAGCCACCAATGGCAGGCCCCCAAATCAACTTCTTCCTCCACCTTTTCTCCAGAGTCTGCACTTCACTTATTGCACACAGGCAAGGTGCTCCTGCCCGCCAAGAGAAAGGCTTATTGACCCCCTGATGGATGACTCAGCTGGTGCTAGGTGATGCTTGTTGACATTAACTGCCTGTCCTAGGGTGCTTTGTTCCACCTGTACCCTCTTGTTATGTGTCATATAGGTACCCTAATATAGGCCCGGGTAACATCATACTCTTTCACCTACATCACCTCCCCTACATTACACACTAACGAGCCTTTTAAGGATTGAACACCTTTTATGGAGTGAACCTTTTACCTAGTTCTAGGCCTGGGTGCAGAAGGAGGGTTTTTCCCGAACAATAGTGTTCTATGACTTCATCTTTAGACTGACACTGCATGAATAAAATATTAATGAGGCTACTTGGAAACCCGGCAGGGGCTATACACCACCTTCCTAATATCTACGCACAAGGTTCATCCTATACGTCATCCTCATACCCAACAATGGTTAAACACAAGAACAAGGGACAAAGGGACTCTATATACTTTTCTGTATAAATACAGCACCTCTTGCTATCAGTAGTTAGAGGGAACCGAGACTTCCAGGCCGACACACTGACCAGAGACGCTGAGGCTCCTGCATGCAGACGCTCCAGCTGACAGTGGTCTGAACATCCCTTGCGGGGTGTCCAACTCGAGACCAAGAGAGGCTCCTACATGGTCTCTTCAGGTAATGGGGTTCGACCAAATCCTAGAGGGATTCTTGGCTGCACACCTACTCATATGCTAGGTACACTTAGGTACATCTAGATAGGCAAATGGCGATGCGGCACGCGCAATGTAATTCGTTTTATTTATTTATTTCTGTACTTACCTCCGTTCGGCCGTATGCCGGAGTTTACTACCCCCCACCCTGCCCCTCCCCCGCCCTGCCCCACCGCCCCGTAGCACTCCCTCCACGAGCCGCGACTGGATCAGGGTTCTCATGTTCTAAGGTTGCCAGAAACTAATCTCTCCCCGATAAGAGGAGACACTAGTGGCACTGTGAGCTAGCTTTTGCAAACAGGCTAACATTTCTCGGTGGGGGTGTACAGAATCAGTCTGCCACCAAGCCCACAGTTTATGTTATCCAAGCGCGCAGGTCCTGCATGGGTACTATAGGAACTACACGACATGGCGCCACCAACGATGGTTGGGCTCTTAATTAACAGTAGAATCTGAGTAGTTCAGTCGTGCTATTCTCAGAGACCCCTACTCACAAAAACGCCAGACACGTCTGGAGTGGGTGGGCACAAACTCCGCCACAGCTGAGTAGGCGAGAAATCCTATTTATTGGCTGTTGGTTATTCAAGCTTGAAGGACATTAAGGGGAATATCATCAAGAAGAGGGGAAAAATATCGCTAACCCCATTTAGCGTGAATTTTTTTCTCGCCGCCGATCGCCAGAATTATCGCCGCATTAGTGGCGTATTAGCAACACGTCGCTAACAGGCGATAGCTACCTTTTCCGGCGGAAAGGGACGGCGATAGATTCAGCGTTACGGCGATAAAAAAACGCACGCTAACGTGAAAAAAGTCGCGATGTGTCAATCAGCGATAGAATCCGCACGCTAATCTGCACCAGGCTTGCATTTAACGCATTTAGCGGGAAAAATGCACCATAAAAGGCCCGCCAAGCAGGAAAAAAATAAAATGGAAAATACCAGAGGAGCAATGGAACAAGAAGCTGGGACCAGTGCAGAGGCCAGAAACAACCCCCCAAATACCCAGGAGGACCAGGCAGAGACCCATGTGAAGGCCAAGAGGAAGAGGAATCCTAAGTTCAGTCCACTGGAAAACCAGGTACTGGTTGCGGAGGTGACACAACACCAACAAGAACTGTTTGTCAGCTCCACAGTGACATTGGCAAGGAAAAAGATATATGGCAGGACATTGCGTCCAAGGTGAATGCTGTTGGAGAGAGGAGGAGGACAGTGGATGAGTGCAAGAAGCGCTGGCATGATGCAAAGAGCAAAACCAAGAAGAAACTAGGAGCCAACCTTAAAGCAGCGAGGCAGACTGGAGGTGGCGGGCCAGCTCCACAGCAGGAGCTGGATGAGCTGGAGGAGCAGGTGTCCCGAGTCATCAGTGAGGAGACTGTCGTTGGAGTTGCGGGCCAGGATAGTGCTGAATGTGAACAGACACAACAACACCAGGGTGAGCATCAACCAGGGACAGGGGGAAGGGGGTGGATGGGCCCTGTGGCACCCATGTACAATGAAATTAATACAAGTGCATACCCACATGTACTGTGGAACATGTCCCGGATACCCCTCTCCATGGTGGCACAGGGACATATCACCATTCACAAACAGCACATTACACAACACACAGGGCCATATCATCCAAAATGGCGGCAACATCATCGCCGCTTTAGTGGCAGAAAACTGCCACTAAAGCGACGATAAGGGCCATGAGAAAATGACAAATACAATTCCAATAGCCAGCCATGGTCACACCAGAACCTGGGTTGCTATTGGAATTCAATAGGGCATATAATCAAGCCTATTATTGCCGCTTCAGCGGCAGTTTTCTGCCGCTAAAGCGGCAATAACTTTCACGCCAATCTGGACAATATGCCCCCTCCTTCTTTTAAAAAATGGCCCGAGATGGCTTAAGTCTCTCACTGCCACTTCCTTGGTAACATGCCCCTGTCTGGACAGACAGCCACAAAAATTGAAACACACAAAGAACCACACACACAACTGGTCTCCCAAATGGAGGGCACCCAGCAATGCATGCCAGAACATGACAGACGACATGCACACCAGAAAAATCACAATAGACAAAGCCACATCGATGTCCATGTGTACCACATAGGGTAGCACATGTAGAAACAGCAAGAAAGCTCTCCTTGCCAATGTGCCTAAAGTGTGCCACAATCATGCAGAAACATACCCTCACTAAAAACATGCACATGTGCAGTACCCAGCAATCTGGCGTGTCTGTGAGCCACATTGACAAGGCAAGTGACAGTGCCTGATCAATAGCATGCCTGCAGGCCATACATAATCACATGTATCAGGTCACATCACTGAGGTGGCTGAGTGTGGACGACACCCTGAAACATGCAAGTCACACTCTGACACATCCATCTGTACACACAACCCCTCACGTAAAGAAGAAATCCAAACTCAAACAATGCCCAACGCACACAACTCTGACCAAGATTCACATACCACCCATTTTGCCACAGCACCCCATTGTAAATGCACAGAAATCTAAGGCTCACTACCTGAAAGGTATGATGGGCAGTGAAAGCAAGCTGAAGGTTCCACCAGCACACAATGCAGTGCATACACAGACTGATCTGACCCCACCAACAATGACTACTCAGTGTTGAAAAGTGCATCACCCACACAAATGAACAGAGGACACAAATTGGGATGCCTGTGTGTAGATATTGTCCCATAACTTCTGTCATATCTGGAAACTGTGAGCTCATAACGTACTACTACAACTTAACATACGCAATGTCATCAAAATCTTAACCATCCTGCAACAAATAGGCATTTCCTCAAAAACAGTATGAATTGACACTGTCCTGCTGTCTGCTAGTCAAATCATCCATTGCATGATTGTACATGACAAACACTGTTAAACTGTATCTGCCCTATCACATTTCAGAGGGAGAGACAGCACCTCCTGGACAGCTGCCTGGCCAAGCCTCCACTGATGACGAGGAAGTTTACAACACCATTGATGAGGAAGCCCTGCAACTTCTGCTAGACTCCATCAACACGTCACCTCCAGGAGCAGGGCAACCCAGCAGCATTGCGCCAACCCCACCCCCTGCACAAACCAACCAGCAGCAGGCACCTCCCGCCACAGCTACCTCCCAGGAGCCCGATGCCACAACCCTGGCCTTCCAACGCCGTGTTGTAGAGCTCCAGCGGGAGGTTGCGGAACAGGTGCGGGTGGGGTTTGAGCACCTGGCGGACAAACTTGAGGCCATACGTGGGTGTCTCAGTCCCATCAGGGACCACATGCAGAAGATCACGGACACCCACAGCCCCTTCAATGCCCTCCAACAGTCCATGGCTGACATTGCTGGAGTCATGATTCAGAGACAACAATCACTGTCTGCTCAGAGTGGCTCCAGTAGTGTCAGCCAGGATCTGGCTAACATCAGTCGGATAATGGAGAGCATGGAGCGGGTGCAGGCCCAAGACATGGCTGCCAGGGCTACCCACAGGCGTGAGGTTGCTGGGATCTATCATGCCCTGCACCAGCTCATTGCCGCATTGCTGCCACAAGGTTTGGTGCAGATGCCTGCTTCTGCTGCCTCCACATCCTCTGCTCCACCACCTGATGTGTCAGTGCCTCAAAGTGCTGCACCCACAATACCACCAGCCACATGTGAGGCACATGACACATCAGATGATGAAGATGAGGATGATAGTGCATTTGTGCTAAGGAGAAAGCGGTAGCATCCATCTGTGCCAAAAGGCCAGTTTCCTCCTTGGTGCCATGCTCAGCATCATGCCACGGTTACACTTCTTGCACTGTCTTCCACTGTCCCCCGGAAATCACCTTGGACACCCACATGGACTGCCATATCACTCTTTTTCTTGCCACTGCAATCAGCCTGTGGACTGAACAATGCCTCTTCCCTTGGACCTGTTACCATCAAATGACTCTGTCTGGCCCTCCAACGGGCATTCCATGCAATGTGGGCATGTATGGCCAAGCACTGGTCCAGTATCCCTCACATTAATGTAAATAAAAAGGATTAACTCACACATATGGGCATGGTTCTTTACAAATTAAGGATTGAAGTATGTAAAAAGTGTTTGGACACAAATCCACCCAGAAGGTACACCA
This sequence comes from Calotriton arnoldi, assembly GCA_963921515.1. Taxonomy (NCBI): domain Eukaryota; kingdom Metazoa; phylum Chordata; class Amphibia; order Caudata; family Salamandridae; genus Calotriton; species Calotriton arnoldi. The sequence goes on from CAWUFW010011398.1 coordinate 227,321, forward strand.
AGGGAAATACTAGCAATCTACATGTGTAACCTGAGACAGATATGCAGTGAGATGGGGCTTCATGTGTGAACTTGCGGTGCCCCCATTGCACCAATACAACGATGTAGTAATATGACAACCGAGCCCAAGCTCCCATCTGGTAAAGTTATGTAACTGTACATGTCCAAGTCTGTTGCTGGCCACGGGTTGTGTTCTCCTGAACACTAGTAAACTGACATGTCTCGTCACGTCCACTCACACACGACGTGGCGGACAAACCCGGTTGGGATGGTGCACATTGCACGTCACATTCCAAGAGTCAGAAAAGCATATCCACATTGATGAATACACGGAAGGGCACATGTCCACCATACACATACGGACCCACAATGTCAGCATCAATGAAGTCGAGTGGCACACAGGGACCCACACAAAAGTGCAAGCCGTCAGTCAGCCCCTCCCTGTAGCCAAACAAAGTAACCCCAAATATTACCCCTCTCATGCTGTGACCACTGTGAGCGGATTGGGCAATGTGTGTAGGGATGTATGTGGCACTGCACTCAGCATATAGTCAGATGCACAGACAACATTTCAAGGGCGGCATCAGCATGAGTCAATGGCAGAAGTAACAGCTGGAACAAGTCCCCATTACACTGGCACTACAGGGAGCAATGCAACATTTCCCCCTTGTGTGCATCTGAACAGTGTGCCACCACCCAAACGTCATCTTGGAGAAGGTCAAAATCTGACTAGTCTAGTGAGTCACTTAAGCCATGCGTGAGATGTAAACACTGTGAAGCAGGAGTCACTACTTCCACATTCACTTTGTGAGTAACGTCAATTGTGAAGTCATCACTTACTATCAGAATACTTTTGTAAATCAGGATACTGCTGTGCCATGTCCTGTACACAATGCCCACAGATAACTGACTAATCATGGATGGACCTGAGAGTGAGCAGACATGTATTGGAACTTATCTAGCAAAGGAAGCGGCCACACTGGCACCACGCAGCAAGTGTGGCTATGTCTGTGCAATGTAGATGGACAGTGTGCCAGGAGCATCTGACAGCTGGTATGTGACGTAATCCCTTGAACCATGCGCATGCTTCCATCTCCATGATGGATGAGAGTAGCTAACTGTATTCACTTACCATGGCATCTCATTAGGTGAACTTAAAAATGGGCTACATGTGCAGTCTAAATCCGTGAGTCACACAGTAGATGTTGAACGTAACAGACGACTGTCCCTATAATAGCAAGTTAAGCCAAATTGACTCCCTGTCATCCATGCAAGCTCAGTGCGCTCACATCTAAGGTATCCGGACACAAAACATTCTGCAAGCAAACATGTCATGTGCATACTTAGCAATTTGAATGGATAGTCCAGTGATGGCAAAAGGTTGCATACAATGGCATGAGCCACACTCCACAACATCATCCCTGACATAAGTGCAAGCAGATATCAAAAGTATCAAACTATTTATTATTTCTGTATCAAAAAACATGTGACCTAAAACTACACTCATCACTAAAAAACACTACTTACATCTAATCTAACTAAGGAAATATAACTTCCCTAAACTAGCTACCCTAACTAATCCTAAACATGCAACAACACATCCTAGACATCAACCCCCTCCCACCCTGAAGGCACATCATGAGACGGGACTAAGACATCTAAGCTATACATAAACTAACTACACATGTAACCTACACAAATATATATTTATTTGGGTTTTGTTCAGAAATTGTTTTGTAAGAACTGAAAAAACATCAACCCCCCACCCAAAGGAAAAGGCAACTTATCCCCAAATACAGATGAACCATTAAAATCTTATGTCTACCTAAAAACCTAACACTAACTAAATGCTACACTAAAACTACACTACCTAACAAATAAATAACTAACCTAACACTACATGAATGAGGAAGTGAACATTGGGGGAGGGAGAAGAGGGGGATGGTGTCCTGCAGGTCCACCCATCATGGCAGTCCCAGGTGGCGCTGAATGTCCATGACCCGTGTGGTGAGATCAGCTATTTGCTGCTTTATTGCGTCCAGAGAAACAACAATGTCCTGCAGTGTCCTCTGGTCCCGCAAGGTGAAATGGACCACCTGACCCCCATCTGCCAATGTGACATTGCTTTGGGTTGGGGCTGGTGCGGTAGGGGAGGTGCCACCTGTTGTGCCTGGGACACACCACTGACGCCTGATGTTCCGGGGTGGGCTGTGTGACATCCTTGACATTCCCAGATAATCCCTTCCATGTGCCCTTTTTGCGTTCGTCGCGGTACCGCCGGGACATGCTGCGGTACCCCTTGGCCACCTTCTTAACATGCAGGTAATGCTCCTTTCGAACCTCAAAGGCATGGATCTGGCCTGGTGTCATGTTGTCTGTAAAACACACAGAAAGCCAAATGAGAGTCCAGTGCACATTTCCATTCTTGCCTGTGCACTTGTGCAATGCAAAATCAACTTAACAGGCTAGCATACACCACAGCATAACAATATGAAGTCAGCAAGTGACCTGGACAATGACATGTAGAAGCATGGATCAGTGGATACATGCTGGGGAGACTGACATGACAGTGCATGACATGGTACATGCACTGTCACACTGAAAGGAGGCTGACCGTGCACAATGATTGTGCCATTACATACACGGGCAGAGTGAGACATGTACGAGCATATTGAGTATGTAAGCATCCTCACAATGTGTGTAGCACCATCCTCATCCTCAATCAATCAGGGGTTCATAAAGAGCCCTACCAACCGGCGAGGGTTCCAAGGCACTGGGGTGTGGGGATCAGCTCCGGATCAGGTGGAGATCCAGGTCTTGAGGTCCTTCCTGAACATGTGCAGGGTTGTGGAGTGTATGATGTTCACTGGGTGAATGTTCCAGGTCCTGGCTGTGGTGTAGAATAATGCCCACCCTCCAGTTCTTTGTCTGCGGATGCGGAGTACCTCTGCCAGGGCGAGGTTGGCGTAGCTGAGGTGCCACTTGGGTATGTGGAAGGATACTCTCTTGTTGAGGTATGTGGTTCCAATGTTGATGCAGGGTTTGTAGGTGTGTGAGAGGAGTGTGAAGCTGACCCGCTTCTCCCCGGGGAGCCAATGTAGGTCTCGTAGTTATTGCTTACTGTGCTCGTGACGCGGTGTCCCGAGGATCAGTCTGGCTGTGGCATTCAGGACGTTCTGTAGCTTGTGTTGAAGGGTCCTGTTGTTCCAAGCGTATAGTGCATTGCTGTAGGTGAGACTGCTGGTTATGAGTGCGTGGTTGATGGTCCTTCCACAGTCGTGGGGCTTCCATTTGAAGTGCTTTCGGAGGATGCGTTGGCATTTGCAGCTGGTGGAGGCAACAGCGTAGCTCTTGCGTTTCATGGAGAAGGAGGAGTGGAGGATGATGCTGAGGTGTGGTGCAGGGTCAGTGGGGGTGGGTGGGTGGGTCTCCGAGGGCGGGGGGCCACCAGGTAATGTCCCGGTGGAGGTGCAGGTTCCAAGGATGAGGAACTTGCTTTTCTCACAGTTGAGTTTCAAACAGCTGTCTTTCATCCAGGCTGCTACGTTCCCCATTCCTTCCTGGTAACAGAGTCTGGTGTCTTTGGCCTCATTAATGAGTGAGAGGATGAGCTGGGGGTCGTCTGCGAAGGATACAATGCTGAGCCCATGCTCTCTGACGATGGCGGCGAGGGTGGCCATGTAAATGTTGAAGAGCGCGGGGCTGAGCAAGGATCCTTGGGTTTTGCAAACAGAGGTATGACGTTGATCACTTCCTTGGTGTTGGTGGTGTGTGCCCCCATTTTGTCAGTGAAGGTGGTCCGTTTGGTGTCCATGATGCCCCTCTGGCATTCCTTCAGGGCGCTCCTGTGGTTGATCCGACTGTCCTTGGTTTACTTGTTTAGCAAGTATTCCCTAGTCGTCTACATGAGCGTCTGGCTTTTTGTAGTTCTGTGTTGCACCAGGCGGCCTTCAGAGGGCGTTGTGTGGCAGGGTGGCGGAGGGGAGCGAGCTTGTCAGCGCAGCTGGATATCCAGCAGTGCAAATCATTGGCAGTGGTGTTGTTGTTGGTCGTGGCGCTGAGGGTGTCTTGGGGAGGGTGGTGTTGAGGAGTTCCTCTGCAAGTCTGCTCAAGTACCTTTGTGGTGGGAGCGGTGTGTGCTTGTGTGCGGTAGTGGAGTAGAAGGTGAAATGGACGCAGTGGCGTTCTGTCCAGGTGGGCTGGGTGGTGTTGCTGAAACGGATGTTTGTTCCTCCCGCAGAGATTGCCTGGAGGGTGTATCCAGCTTTGTGAGTGGGCGTGTTGACCAGCAGTTCCTGTCCAAGTTTGGTGAGGTTGTCTAGGGGAGTGCTGGCATCAGTGTCGTCACAGTTGTCGAGGTGTACGTTCAGGTCCCCGAATATAATGTAGTCTGTGGAGGTGATGGCATGGGGTGCGGAGAGCTCGGCGATGGTAGTTGTGGCCTGGTAGCGAGGTGCCGGTGGGCTGTTGAAGAGTGTGCTGCACAGCGTGGTCCTGGTGATGGTCTGGATCTGGAAGTGGAGGTGTCCTGTGTTTGAGTGTTGGTCATTCGTGCTGGATGTGGATGGCCAGGGGGGGGTCTTGTGTGTGATGGGGACTCCTCCTCCTCCTGGCCGGTGGGGGTGGTCCCTTCTCTGGATCTTGTAGCCTCGGGGATGGCCAGTGGCGATGTCGGGGCCCGAGGTGGCGTTGCTCCACCTTTCGGAACAGAAGGCAACGTAGGCCATGAGGCTGTCAATCTTGTCCCAGATCTCAACGGCGTGTCGGTGCAGGGAGCACACGTTGGTGAGAATGCAAGTCAGGTATTCGGCCGCGTGTGCGTTGGGCGGTCCTCCGGCGTTTGCGTTGGTATTGTCGTAGGTGACAGATCTGTGGCAGAGTCTGCACGGGAACTCTCCATGGGTTGTGTTTTGCGAGGTTCTTTGGCAGTTGGTGTGTGTCATCCTGCCCGGAGTGTTCGGAGTGCGGCGGAGTTGTATCTGCGCAGTCACAGAGATCCTGTGTTCCTGGTGCTGGCCGCGGTTGGGTTGCGGACGGGTGCAGACGGGCCAGAGACGTGCGCTGCACGTTACCGCTGCACAACGGCGCAGTGCTGCCATTATGTGGGGGACGGGGTATGGGGGAGTGGCTGGGAGGCGGGAGCTGGGCGATCATGGGAGTGTTCACGGGTGGTAGCGGCTGCGGGAAGGGGAATGAAACGCCGGGAAAAACATAGGGAAGCAAAGGTTGTATGAGCAACAACAGTGAGGCAAGTATGAGGAGATCAAACCCCAGTCAGGCACAATACAGCTAATGAAACGGCACACATTGGAGTCAACTAAGTTGCAGTCAAACTAAATAATGGCTCTCACAGTCCTGTGACACATAGCTGCATGACAGGTACACTGCCCATGTGCAGGCATGTGTGGGCTCACACACGTGTGTGGTTCATCACGACTATAACTACACAGGCAATTTAGCGGCAGAGTGCAAGGCTGTCTGCGAGCAGGGCGGTCTGTTCATGTGTAGGGAGGACTTACTTCTGGCATATGAAGGGACCGGATATGACGATTTGTGACTTACATGTGTGTTGCTTAGTGCAGCACACATGAGAGAGATACATTGGGGAAGAATGATGTATGTAAATGTATGGGCTGGAAGGGTCACCTTGCTGTGCTCATACACACCATGTCTATTTTCAAATCCCATGTGGGCTGCACAAAGCACTTCACCGGTTTCAATCAGATGTGAGGGGCAAACAACATGTCTGATCATTAGTCAAGGATACTACAGGGGTGTGATTGTTGTAGAGTTGTGCGCAGGAAACTGTGATTTCAACACTTGCACCTCAGGGCCAGCCTCAGATGCAATGGGTGTTGCCGTGTTACGCCAAACACAAGCCACAATGCACGCCCCATTCACACTCAACACAGCGTGACAGTGTACCTCATTGACATGTTGGCGTTGATACACGTGGAATAACTTAACACTGCTTGGATCATGATGCTAGGCCCCTATTGACAACGCTACTTTGATGACAGACACGTTGACTGAGCGTATTGGCTGGAGGATGAGCACCTCACTTTCAATGTGTGTCACTGCCTGGTGATGGGCAAGTCACAACTGTGCGACAGATGCATTTGTCCAGAGTCACTTACCGATTGGTGCACACTGATGCCTTCAACACTACCTCGTCACACTGTAGGCAAGGTAGCTGTGATACACACCCATACTTCATTCAGCATTGTACAACATGTGACCCAGACATCCATGCCACTGCAACATGCTAGTCATTTAAGTTCAAACTCACCAGTGGCGTGTGGGTCCTCAAAGCTGTCGATGTCCCCCTGTGTCATTGGCAGACGTCCATCTGTGAGACAAGTCAAGAAATACGTATGTGTATCAGCCTGCAATTCATATGTGTCGTATTCCTCATACCAATCATCAACATGACAACATACGCAACATTACTGTTGTGTGTCATTACATTATGACTACACAGTACATGTCTGTGTCAAGTTTGACTGGCATTGACACCAGACCTGTGACAGCAGATTTTTGGACTAACAAGACTGCTATGCTGGCTTCCATGACCATTATCGTAGTGTCAGTCAGCCACAAGGCACCATTACTCCATGCATCATGATGTTCTACATGCACTTTCTACAACAGAGTTGCTGCAGGTTGCACTACAACATTACACAGGGGTTGTTTGTCTTTGACAATCTGGAAATGTGCACATTCTTTAGACCATTAATCGCTATCAATAGCATTTCCACACAGAAACTATGTCCAAAGGGCAGTGTAGCTGACATGACACGATTAATGTTGCCAGCTTGATGACACTGGCTTTTGACCACCACACAGCTCACATGGACACATCAATGGATAGTAAATGTACACTCACACATGTCAGTCACAAACATTGTCCTGCCTGCAAGCACATGATTTCACAGTGTGCCTGCAATGGCAGAACAGTGCTAAGTGTTGGCACTGCGCAGTGGCTGACACAGACTTGCAACAAATGCTTGACATTGTGATGCGTTGTTTCTGCTGGGATGTGCCAACAATATGCACACAAACTTTGCGGCTCCACCTCAGACAACATCCGTCTCTCACATCGTGGGCGGTGGACCACACGTTGTTAATTTCATTCCTCACACTCTACGCAAATTGATGTGGATTTTGTACTTACCGCCCTGTAGGCCTGTCATCACTCCCACGTCGTCCAAGAGGTCGGCCTCACGTGCCAGCATGTCCTACCATCGGTGCTTCCATTGGCGCACGCTGCGGTCGACTCCGAAGCACCGTAGCATTTGCACCCGCACACGCTCCCACCTGATCTTCCGCAGGGTCACGTTGTACCCCTGCAGGATACGGCCTCCCCTCTCCAACATCAGTGGAAGATAATATTTAATCATCCAGAGGAACCCCCCCAATGCCCCCTCAGACATCCTGCCCTCCCTGCCCACAGCAGGCATCTCCCTACACACCTATGACCCCAATGAACCAAAATAAATCCCTCTTAATTTACCCCAACAAGTATTTAATGGCACTACCCCAAGACAGACACCCGACAAAATATGGCACAGGAGACAATGTAACACACTTTCTAAGTACAAAAACACTTAACAGACACTAGACACAGGACACAGCAACACTCAGAAAACTCAATACTGCAGCACACACCAAAACACCTCCAGCACTCTCAACATTCACCAGCAATGTGCTCAAAAGTGAAAGTGAAAGTGAGGAACACTACTCCAGTAGACAGGAAGCATGCAGACATCACTTCCTGCCTGTTTGCAGCCCATTTTTGAGTTAGCGGTGAAAATCTGCACGCTAAGAGTCGCAAGGGTGTCCTTTAAATGTGGCAAAGCCTCGCGCGATGTATTTAGACATTTGGCGTGACCTTGCGATTAGAAATATTATCGCTTAGTCATGTTAGCGAGAAAATCTGCACGCTAACTGCCAATCAATACAGTGATGCACTGTCTTAGTGCAAAAATCATGTCAGAGTACTGTAAGTATATGTGGATGTTGTTTGTCACTCACATTACACCATTCAAATGATGTTTCACTACACATGTCCCCCTAACTGGCTATATTCCACACATGTCACACCATATTTGCATATCTCACAAGTGAACCATCACTCATTCATGCATTTTTGGAGGGTGATACTCACCCGTGGGGTACACATGACATAGGCCCATCAATTTTGGTCCGCTTTCAGTTGTCTGGGTACCTGCATGTGTTTAACCGGATGGTAATGTTGCGTAGTGGTTTGTGTGCGATGGTAGATGTGGCTCTCTGGTAGATGTGACAGAGCCAGGGGTCTGTGTTGGGCCCAAAATGGTTGTCGTTCCAAGGGGATGAGGTGTCTTCACCCATGCCTGGTGTCCATTTGGAGATGGCGGTCTGTTTGTTGTGTCTGTGGTGGTTTTGGTTCGTCTGCTCCGTCACGTTACTGGTCCGCATACCTGTTGTGGAGCTTGTTGATCTTGACGTGGTCATGGCTTCCTGGCAAATGGCTTCTGACACCCAGATAAGTGTTGTGTACCCCATTGCACGCCCTATTTTCATCTTTGACCCCATTGCACTCCCTATTTTCATCTTTGAGCCCATTGCACGCCCTATTTTCATCTTTGACCCCATTGCACGCCCTATTTTCATCTTTGAGCCCATTGCACACCCTATTTTCATCTTTGACCCCATTGCACGCCCTATTTTCATGATTTGCCCCATTGCACTACCAATTTCCAGGTTTTACACCATTGCACGCCCTATTGGCATTTATTTGCACATTGCATGCCCTCTTTGCATCTTTTACCCCATTGCATGCCAACAACTGGCATTTCTTACCCCATTGCACACCAACACCTTACTCTTTTAGCCCATTGCACGCACTATTTGCATCTTTTACCCCATTTCACGGCCTCATTTTTGAGAGGTTTCACACTACGTACACACTCCTAATGAGCTTTTTGTTAGCAATTACAGGAGACTACAATTGTGCTATTCATCACAGACGACAACCTATTTTGGCAGATTTACACTTAGGAGACGCCACATTTTTACATTGGCTAGCCTACATTGCACCATGTAGACTCTAGTCTTCCACACTTGACACACTGCAAAGCATCTCGGTACTGAGGAGACATTCCAAGCATCAAGGGAGTTGTGTTCTTTTCTTTGCACATGTTGAGCAACGTCACACTTTTCAGAGTGATGTACCCATGCTGGACAGTAACATGCAGACAGAGTATGTGTGTATGAGTTTTTATTGGCACACACCGTGATTGTGGTAATTTTGATATGAGATACATTGGAGGGGGACTGTCAGAATGTGACATGCTCAGTTAAAGAAATTGTTTATGATTCTGTTCCTTCGGGCAGTCCCAGCTGCATTTGCTGTGGGGTGTGCACCACCTGCCTCTTCTTCATCATCTTCCTCGTCTTCATCTGGTGGTGCAGGCTCTTGAATCCATGGTGCTTTGGTGCGCACACATATGTTGTGCAAAACACAACAAGCCATGATGATTTTGTTGACCATTTCAGGGCATTACAGCAGGCTTCCACCTGTGATGTCCAGGCAACGGAAACGTGACTTTAGCACGCCAAATGTGCGCTCCACAATGGACCTGGTGCGTCTGTGTGCTGCATTATACTGCCTCTGGGCTTGGGTTGTGGGGTTTCGGAGGGGTGTCATCATCCATGGGCATAGTGCATATCCTTGGTCCCCTGTGACATGTGGGAGCAAGATGAATACATCATTGGTTGTGCTGGATGTGTTGTTGGTGTCGAGGGTTTTGTGGGGTGTCATTTATGTTATGTTGTATCTCATGTTAGCCATGTGTTGCTTCTGTATGCTTACAAGCATGTTTTCAATTTGTTTGGCCTCACTGTTGTTACTCCCTCCACCAAGCCAATTCTATTGTGTGCGCTGCTCGGTTGCATGAGTGGCTCTTCTCCTGTATATCGCTGACACTAATCCACCCTCCTCACAGTCATTGCCATGTGAAATTTATGATGCAATAGGCCACACAGGACACAGTTCACATTCTGTTCTGCTGCTGCTGCCCGGCCGGCACAAACGCACAACACATGCTGTTTCCTGTCACAAGCTGACACACATCAGCAGTTATGTGCCCCCTCGCATGCAGGGACCATTGAGGGCAGGAAAGCTTCACCCACACCAACAACATCATCAGACGCAACACCATCCACTCCCTGGACTACGTGCTCATTCCTGGCTTAGCCTCCAACTCACATGCCACGACTGCCCAACATACCTTTTACTTGGTGGAATGTTTGCTGAAATAATGCTGTCCAGGGTCGTCACCACACTGAGCCACAGGGCAGGGCACGCCTTTGATGTCTTCTTTGCATGTGTGGACTTCGTCTAGTTCATCGACCACACTAAACGCACATGTGTTGTCCACTTATGCATGCCCAACCTTGTTGTTGTACCACAAGCCAACGTTTCCTACATGCAGGCCACCACTGAGTTGGTGATGCACAGTCACCAAGGGGATGCTACTCACCACCATCAACAGCAACAACCACAACACTGCAGTCGTCAGCTATGTCACAAGTACACTGTTTTCTATACATGTATCTCCAACTGCGCATGCACCCTTGTCCCATTGTGCAACTGCTATATAAGGCAGGCACTTAAGGCAACCTCGGTCTGCACCAACATCAGAGTTGGCAGATGCATCTGTGGACACATGTGGTGGAGCTGGTGCAGGCATTGGGATATTAGTAAACAGCACCACCCACATGGCCCAGATGCTCATAGTCAACATCAACAATGCGCCCACACACCATACAGGTCTTCCATCTGTGTTTCTGTGATTTGCAACAGTGATGATCTACAGCTGGGGCGTGCTATCCACAGTGGAAACATGGGTCCTCCTCCTCGTAACAAAACATTCAACATGTGGTGTCACCTGGTGGGCCATTGCCTTCAGATGTCCCCACTGCAAATTTAGGTACCTAGGCCCCATATTTGGAACCTCCATCTCCATGTACCTACTGCTGTACACAGTGGCCTGCAGCTGCTTCACCTGCCTCTGCATCCTCCATGCAGCCTTCAAATGGTTCCCCACATTGTCGTGTGCAACAGTTTCCCACACAGTCATTGCCATCAAGCTGGCCTACATATATACACTATATGCCAGCATGGGCACATCTGCAGTCAGCTTAGTCCTGAGTGTCCAGCAAAACACCTACACACTGGGACTTGTGTTCCTACTTTCTTTATGATTCGTGTACCTCCATCGCGCATACATGGTTCCCACCTCTCCCCACATTTGCTTAGGGGTGGCAGAGGGGCTACGCCTTTGAGTAAGGTTGATCTACATATCTAGCCACAGTTCCCACAGTTCCTGGTGTTATTGTGTCTGGTATGTGGTGATGTTGTTTGACATGATGTATGTGTGATTGTGACATGTACATGCTCACATTTCTTATTTGCATGTCTGTGATGTTGAGGCATGTGGTGTGTTACATTGGTACTTACCGACTAGTACTGCATTTCCGTATGTACCATCCTGGAAGCGCTGGTTTATGATGGACTTTTGAAAGATGTATGAATCATGCACACTCCCTGGGAACTTGGCTACGACGTTGGTGAACAATCCTCGGTGGTCCACTATTGCCTGCACATTCATGGAGTGGGTGTGCTTTCTGTTGCGGTATATGTGTGCACTGTCCGCAGGGGGCACAAATCGGACATGGGTGCAGTCTATTGCGCCCAACACTTGTGGGAATCCAGCTATGGCATAGAATCCTTGCTTGGTCTCAAGCTGTTCCTGCACAGTGTTGGGGAAGTGGAGTTGCTGGGGTATCAGGCTGAGTATGCCATCCAAGACAGTTGGGAGGAAGATTGAGAAAGATGCCTGTGAGACTCCTCCGACTCTGGCTGTTGTTGGTTGAAAAGTCCCAGAGGCCAACATATGCAGCACGGCCAGCAGCTTTGTCTGCGGAGGGATGTTGGTTCTCCGCTGTGTTAGTGGCGTCAGCCTGTGGGCTATCAGGTTCAGGATGTGTTCAATGGATGTTCTTTTGAGCCTGTAGTGGGCAATGACCTCCTCTGGTGTCAGGTCACCAAGGCTGAGACGTCGGCGCAGGGGCAGTCGTCATCTTTAGCGCTGCCTCGGTGGTGGTCCTGGAGGAGGTGGCAGTGGCGGTGGTGGTTGTTGCCTTCGTGGGACTCCTAGCTGAATGATTAGTGCCTCCATGGCGTCTGTGGGTCTTCAGCTGTGTGTCTGGGCTGGTCTCCCTTATATGCCTCCTTTTATCACCAGTTTTTCAGTGTTTAGAACTGGTATTTTCAGTTCATATTTTCCTCCCGCTAAGGGGCCTTAGCGTGCATTTTTTTATCGCTTCGCAGGTCCAGGACATCCTTGGTAATAGTGCGATGGTGTGTTAGCGACTTTTTTCTGGGGAATTTGCGAGGGAAGGCCTACTTTGCATGCCATTAGCGATGCTTATCGCTGCCATGCACGGCGATAGTGAAAAGGGCAGCTATCGCCGGAAAGCTGTCGCTAACATAGGTTAGCGACATCTTGCTAATAGGGCGATAAAAAAATCGCCGCTTTAACGGGAAAAAAGTCCCGCTAAAGCGGCGATAAGCCCTTGCTAATATCCCCCTTAGTTCCTAAAATTGTGCATAACACCTTATCTTTGTTCCCTTGAACAAAACTTCTCCTTTTACAAAAATGACTGAGAGCGCAGATAACACAGCAGTGGCTATACACCTATACACAAATGCAATACAAATTGCACAAAAATTCAGACGCACTATAACCCTGAAACTAATGGACTATGGTTTAACATCCAGGGGTGGCTTAGTAGCTTTCGTGATTGAGGCACACGAACCAAACAAAACAGAGATATTTTATTCGTGGGTTACATTCCCAGCAGCAGATGCAAGAACACAGACATTTCACTACTATACGGAAGGAGATGCACCACGGGAATATGGTCCTTGCGAGGACACAGAAGTTCCACTCACTTACCAGGAACACCTATACTGGTTTAAAGGCGCCCTACCCCACATAAGACACAGAGTAAGATTAGGCCCGCTCGGAGGAGACGGTGCAATATGGCCAATATAAGCGGCCTACACACCACATCCTGACATTGACACAATGCCGCAGCCAGACTTACTCTTACAACACAAGGATTTAATTAAAATCTACAGAAACCTGACACCGTATGTCATGAGGACTTTCACAGTCCAACCAACATCAGCTGCAACAAATGGAACTCAGTTTCAGGGTACAGCAACTAAAATTACACCACAAACATTACACGCAGTAATGGGCAAAATGCCCACGAAACGTGAACAAATGCCATTCTGGGTAGCTCAGAAAATAACTCAGCTAGAGGCAGTGTTCCCGAATACTACCCCATTTGAAAAACACAGAATGTTAACAATCTGCTTGCCCATGGGGATAACACCACTAGTAGAGGACTGCACCTCTTGGGGTACAGTCTTTGCTGCCATATATACCAGAACACATGGTATTCCTTCATTAGCAGTAGTACCAGACGTATTGAGACAAATACAAAATGAGTACGGAGCAGAACTTGCCCTAAACTTAGGGATGAAGTTATTAAATAACTATGACCAGGTATCAGCCATAATACTAGCTAATATTAAAGGGGAAGCAGCTTCAGTGGCAATCCGCCAACGCCTAAGGGAGTTCAGTCCATTGGACCAGCAACACGTACTGCCCAAAATAGTTGAAACTGCATATGCAGAATTAGGCAGAGACAGTTTGGGTGGGAAAGCATTAAAACCACAACTGATGGGCAGTCCTGAATAGGACACTACAAAGCAGACACCTGCTTCTTCTAAAAAGAAGTGGGATAATAAAAAACAACAACACTTTAAAAACAGATCTCAATCCAGAGGTAGATCTCCTCCACAGGAACCCTCTGAAAAGAGGTATAACCTCAGGAATAGGGATAATATTAGGAAACCTGACAGGTATCAGGATACTGATACACGTTCCTCTCGTTCCTTTCAGGGCTCGACGAAAAACACAGAGAGAGAAGGACAGTCAGAACACAAAGAGGAGCGTACAAAGTCCAGAGACAAGCAGCGCGCTCAAGACTATACTTCCAAAAAAGAAGACAAACCAAAATCAAAACCACAGTTTAAGAAAAAGAAAGTTGCAGGCATAAAGATCAGACATGCCCAGAATTCTGAGGACGCAGCTTCTGAATGGGGAATGGGCTCTGACGATGCTAGACAGTGCGGCAGAAGTAACAATAGCTCGCCAGAACCTGAAGGAATTTCTGGTGACAGCGGACTTGAATGATTACATCACGGTGGAAACACCAGACACCAGGGTGAGCGTCCCACATAAGTTACACGAAATAACACTCCAAATGGAGGGGGACAAGCCCAGGAAAGTCAAAGGTCTATTTTGGGAAAATCTGTCATCCGGTTATGAGATCCTATTAGCAGAACAAGATTGGCCGCCAACATTCGTCATGGAGTGCCCCAGGGGAGAAAATGTAATTTTTCCATCATTCTCCGACCTCGTTCCCATACATCTTAAACATGCTTATGCACAGGAGTGGGTGGTTGCCCTAGCTCCAGCACTATAAAAAAATCATGCTGGTTGGGATGAGGATTCAACCCACCACGTGATCCCGTTAAAAGTTTCACCAAATGCTCAGAGGCAATACCCAATTAAGCAAGAAGCTAAAAAACAAGTCAGGGAGATCTTAGATCAACTTGAATATCAAGGGGTGATTGAAACATGCACCTCACCAATGAATAACCCTTTGTTTCCTGTATCGAAACCGGACAACACATATCGTCTAGTCTTAGATTACAGACATTTAAACTCATGCACAAAGACATTCGCAGTCCAAAACGCACACAGTGCTGCATTAATGAATAACATTGTGCGGAAGAAATACAAAACTACATTAGATATCTCAAATGGATTTTTCTGCCAAAATATAGCGCCTGAAAGCAGGTATTTGACCGCATTCTCAGCGCTGGGGTCTCAGCGGCAATTTTGTCATCTCCCCCAGGGGTATAAGAACAGCCCGGGGGTCTTCTCAGCAGGAGTAACAGAGTTACTCCAAAATTTTGATGAGGAAGCATTGTCCTATGTGGATGATATTTATCTGACGGACGATGACTTAAAAAAGCACTTGACCAGGGTGAGCACCATTATCATGGGATTCGCCTCTGAGGGCTACAAATTTAATTTAAAAAAATCAAAAATAGCCCAACTCAATGTCTTGTTTTTAGGATACGAGCTTTCAAGTGAAGGGAAAAGCCTGACAGCTAACTTTTTAGAAAAATGTGCGCTGCTCCAGCCTCCAAAATCATTAAAAAATCTACAATCAATACTGGGATTCCTAAATTTCGGCAGAACATACATTTTAGATTACGCAGAAAAAGTAAAACCTTTCTACAACTTAATAAAACCTGACTTTTCAGTCAAACATTGGACACAGGAACATTCAAATATCCTACGTTCATTACAAGAAGACATGATTGCTTCCAAACACTTACAGACACGCGTAAACATACGCAACTTGGTGATCCGTGTAATAGCAGGTCAATGCGGGTACACTTACTTAACCTTCAATGAAGGAGAAACCGTACCAATCGCATACAAATCACACCTGTACACAAACGCAGAAATGCGTTTCACTTCAACGGAAAAAATCCTGACAGCAGTTCAGACCGCTGTAGCAAGAGAAAGAGCACTGGCTCAGGGGAAACGCAGAATTGTCGTCACCCCGGTACCAGCTTTATAAGCTGTTACAAAGGCTAGCATTCCAAATGCAAAAGCTTTACTTCCGAGATGGATACAATGGGCAAATTCTCTTACTGCAACGGACGTTGAATACAGATTTGACCCAAGTATAAAAACACAAGCATTTCTGCAATACGAACAAGAATATCCTCTACCTAATGAAATATTGCCTCTCGATCAGTATGAATATATTATTTACACTGACGGATCTGCTCAACCGGCCATAGGGAGTAAGCAACAATATAGCGCAGCATGTGCAATCGTTAAAGGTCGCATGCGGGATGGGAAGTTCCATCCAAGTTGCACCAAAACGCAATCTCTAGGAGACTGCATGGCTCAGTTAGCAGAGTTAAAAGCACTGATACTGGCACTTGTAAATACGGATCTCGAATTCCTCACACTAATTGTGTGTGATTCCTTTTACTGTGTGCAGTCATACAATGAGTATCTACATCATTGGGAACTAAACGGGTTTAAGGATGCAAAAGGTGACACAATTAAGCATAAAATGCTAGGGGAACAGGTTGTGGAGTTGAAAAACGACCTACCAAGGGCTCACGTGATACACACACTGAGTCATCAACGTGATGGCATTCACGTTGAAGGGAATTCATTGGCTGATGAAGCCGCAAAGGGGGCTGTGCGAACAGCTTCCGTAGCTGCAATCACTCGTTCAAAAATGAGGATAGACGGTGAGATTATGGTCGCTGTCATTGCTTCAAGCAAAAACAGCGGAGCAGTACCAAAGAAATTTCCACTCAAGTACTCCTACAAGTTAGATGCAAACAACATTCCATTTGCTCAGATTCCTGGAGTGGGGGACAGAGTAATACCAAATATGGATCATAGGCAAGGTTTAATACTAGCAGCACACGAGGGTTTGGGCTCTGCACATACAGGCGTTACAGCGCCTATTTCATTGTTGAAACAGCGCTATTGGTGGCCCGGTCTAACAAAGCAAACTAAAGACTATGGGGCAGATTTAGAAGCCCCTTGCGCCACTTTTGCGTCACTTTTGCGTCACTTTTCCCATGTTAAAAGTGACGCAAAAGTGGCGCAAGGGCCTTGTAAATCTGCCCCTATGTCTTGAAATGCGACATCTGCCAACAGATGAAAGGCTCCACCAGAGCACGCCCGGCGCAGACACCATTACTAATATCTGACAAACCTCTCGCATGTGTGTATCTGGACCACTGCGGCCCCTTACAATCTGATGGGGCTTACAAGTATATCATGGTTGCAGTGGATTCCTGCTCAAGATTCCTCTGGGTTTGGCCTCAGCGCTCGGCTGATGCTCGAACTGTTATAAAAGATTTGCGAGTCTTTATCGGGACATACGCAGTTGGCACGTTACATTCTGACCGTGGCCCAGAGTTTAGCTCTCTGGCTTACAAAGAGGCCATGAAAAGTATGAGCGTTGCACTGCGGTACTCCTCTCCTTACCATCCTGAGGGAAATTCGGTTGTGGAAAGGATAAACCGGGACTTAAAGCAGTCTTTAACAGCTAGGGTATTAGGCAAGGGCGGTAGTTGGGTCAGTCACCTTTATGGGGTACAAAGAGCACTAAACAACCAGCCAAGAAATTCTCTAGTGGGTGTCACTCATATGAGGTCTTATTTGGGACAAGAATGTGGGTAGCTGATCTTGAGTATGAAGGCACAGTGGCGGATGAGAAACCATTTGATATCGATGATCGTTTGGCTGTTTTACAGGATCTAAATGAATCCAGAACACAACAAAGCAACGTTATCCAGTAACAGACTGCCACTGGGGAAGTCAAGGCAAACACGGCAAGACCTGTCTGGATCCCAAAGATTGGGGATCTGGTCAGAGAGAAAATAGCGGACAAGAAAGAATTTGGACCATCATACAGGAAGCCTGTACCAGTCCTAGCAATTCAAGGAACACGAACTGTTCTTTCGCCGCCTCTTGCCGGGAAAAAGGAGAAAAGATTTGTCTCAATCGACCTAATCAAACCACACTATGTGGCCAATACTGAACAGTAGGCCTCGTGGACTCCACAGTACCAGACGCCCTCCTCTCACTACAATCCAAGAAGTTCACACAGAAAGACTCATCACGTTTGAAGAGCCTCCTGTGAGGAATGAAGGACTAAGCAACAATGCTACGGAACTCGTTCCCCTTGAACCTGAAGTTCATCTACAAAATGAAACTCAAAACAACACTCAAGTTGCAATCAGACCAAATACAGAAATCTACGTCAACATACCTCGACGAGAGCAAAATGCGATTTCAACAAGTCCCGATGCAATTCCAACAATTGATCGAACTTCTTCTGGCTACTTCATGAACTTTGATATGTTTTCCCTGGATCCAAGCGAGCCGGAAACGACGCCAGCCAAAAAATCACGTAAACAAAGTTAAAGATTTTCGGAACTTTGTTAAAAAGACTTACCTGGTATTACCTTGGATTGAACTTTGGGTAATTACTGGGATTCTATTTTTTCTTTTCTGGCTAGGCTTAGTAATAACTTTTAGCATGCTTATTAATGGACAATATCTTAAACAGAGCTCTACAGCCCCGAAATTTAATTTGATTTTAAAACCACATCAATCGTCTCATCGTGAACAGAGAGACTTGTTATCAGTAATCATCACAGCGGTTCCTTTACCAGATGGTATAGTTTGGGACAAGGTTGATTTTGACATATTCGGTCCGACTGAACTTTTAAAAATTCCACATTTATTTAAAATTTCATTAAGTGATACCATTACCTCAAGTACATTTTCTGATGATTGGGACACTAAAACTGTTAATGACATGTTGTCTGATTTAGAAAAAACTGCTGCATTTCCGAACACTGAAATGTTAGAAAGTAATTCAGACTATGATACTTTGTACTGTTACCAACATTATGGTCATCATTTCCTGCACAAATCTATTTCACCTAGAAATGTGTTTGAATACCATCAGTGGGAACATTGCCCTACACCACCGAAGGGTAGTTCGCAGACATTTGCACAGAAATTTTCATATTTTTCAGGTTTTAACACCATTGACCCAGCCTCATACTATTATAAGGTTATACCAACATCAGCACTGAAAATTATGTTGACAAATACCAAACAGATTTACTCTGCTTCCTTTATTGCCCAACTGTCTGAACAGGGTTTTGACCTATGGAAGGACACAATAGACTTAAAATCAGTCTGGGATTCTAGGGACTGGCAAGTCCAGGGAACAGAAGCGCTATTTCGAGCATGCCTCATTCCGCAGCAAATGATATTTCTGAACGGAACTGTGCAACAGACATCCTGTCTTTGCTTAGCCAAGGTAAAGGACCTGAACACACCTCGATTTCCAACACCATCACAGATGGGAGGGTGGCAAAATTCGACTTCACTGGAAGGGGCAACAGTAGATGACATTTTAAAGTACAATAGATCAGACCCAAATTGGGAAAAATGGGTGGTTTGGCCCTCAGACACAAACATATGTCAAAAACTATTCTTGGGTATTACCGAAAGGTACAGTATCCACAGGCCAGACCCACGTTGTGTACAAAGAGAACATCCAGGGGTAGTGACATCCTACAGTGTTGGGAAGTTGTGCCTTGATTGACTAGAGACCTCAACACTAACAGAAGTGAAACAACACTTAACCTTACTCTCACAAGACATGGATCTTCGGGATTTTTTACAAGGTCCCAAGAAACTACATCAGAAACGTTTCATATATGCTGGCATCTATGCTGCCTATAATAAAGAGTGGAAAATATCACAACAAGAGGCCGCAGAGAGAATACAGGAAATAGACCGTATTAACTTAGAAAAATCATTGGCTATGGTAGACAATGGGTTAACAACTTTGTCCTCCAGAATATATTCTTTGGGCAACATTGTATCTTCTGCGATAGACATCCTAGAACAAGATTTGGCCATACTACAACACGGGCAATCTCAATTACGTTCTATCATGTTATTAAGCTGTACGCTGCAATCTTTGCGCGCAGGCTTTGTGCCTTGGCGTTTTATAAACAGTACGTCTCTGTTTTCTGAATATAATCTAACAGATAAACAGGTTGAAATGGCACAAAGGGGAGCTAAATATACAATGTTGCATATTGAAAAACTAGACCGACTACCATTTACAGTGGCGGAACCGCGGTCTACTGAATGGCTGATCCATGGCCACATAACTACTGGTCACTATTTTTCAGCTTCAATATTGCCTTGAACAATGGCAGGCGGGCAAATATGAAAAGATGGGTAAGGGGTACTTTAGGGAATCCTGGGATTTACCGTATAGATTTCGATGCCGGAGTGGGGATTGAGACGTGTTTCTAAGTGGTACTAACTGCAAGAACGCTTTGAGCGGTTCTCTCATGTGCCGGGACATTACATTGCACGGAGCATGTAATGGTTCGATAGCAAAATTGTCCTGCCACATGAAAGGGACTCCAGCTGCCGTGATTAAGCCGGTATTCGAGCTGTTCTCGAACGGGAGTTACTTGATGCTGAACGATCAAGGTTGCTGTGGTATGCTTCCGGGCATTGCCTATCTTGTTCCTGTGAACTCCAGGGTTACTTGCTGTATGCAAGTATTGTTTCCACAAACAAGTACAGTCAGGGAGGCGCCGTTATGGCCTTTGTTGAATGTTTCCTTTATACAAATTGATACTTTAAGCAGACTGAAAGCCATGCTTTTACAGCAGACAGTACCCTTAACCTCCGCTCGAGAGACCTTTGAACTTCAAATTGCAAGGACCTCGAGTGAGATACAGGCACTTATACGTACAAACTGCCCCATTCATTTCGCAGAAATGGTGGGTCGTATCTAACCCTGGGCGTAGTTCGCGTAGTCGCGCTACGCAAAGCTACGCGAAGACGTCGGAGCGCTACGCGAGCTTCGCGAGCATGCGTAGCTGCTTGGCGCGCCCGTTCGCGATGCGTTTTTCTTGCTCGGGAACGCGTTGTTCGTGTTCGGGACGCTGTTTGCGTGCTCGGGGGCGCGAACTTACCCATGCGGTCGCCTATGGGCGCGGCCATTTTGGTTTTCACTTGTCCCGCCCGTTCGCGATCGCTTATTTCCTGTTCCGGGTCGCGTATAGCGTGCTCGCGATGCGCATTCCATGTTCGGGAACGCGTTGTACGTGTTCGCGACGTTTTTTGCGTGCTCGGGGAGAAATATCGCGCGAACTTACCCATGCGGTCGCGACGGGCGCGGCCATCTTGTTTTACCACTCTATGCTATGGTTCTGGGCCTGCTTTTCTATCCTCCCTCAATCTTTGCAATCCTTAGCTTTTTACACTGTTTTTCAATTTTTCTTTATTTCTTACCTATCTCTCTCTCTGCCTAAGTCTATATTTTGCATTTTTTTCTACTTTTTACTGTGTTTTTTTACTTTTCAACTGTTTTATATAACTTTCTTCTTTAAGCTCCTACTTCTTCCCCTAACTTTATTTTTCCCTTCTAACTTTTCTTTTTCACCTCCTCCCACCCCAGAACCATGGCGAAGGGTAGCAGCAGCGGGTCAAAGGGCAAGGCGCGTGCGCCCAATCGCCGCCTGCCTTGCGGCAGACTGCGCCCCGCAGGGGTGCAAGCCCGCCAGCTGTTTACGGAGGAGGAGGTGGCCGCCCTTGTTTTTTTTATTCAGCGCCACCTCCCCTTGACCTTGGCAGCAGGCGGCAGGCCAGGCTCCGGTTACCCGACCCAGGAGCGTCACCGCCGGTGGGCGAAGGTGCGTCGGGCAGTGTTTCGCTGCTCCGCGGTCCGGCGCACCCATAACCAGCTGGCCCACCGGTGGTCAGACATTCTTGACCGGGAGCAGGACCTGTTGGACCTGCTAGGTGTCGAGGTCGTGGGGCTTGGTGAGTAGCCAATATATATAGTAGTATAAGTATTGTGATTTGTGTATACATTTTTTACAAATAACAAGAATAATGCTGCTTACATTGCAGGTAAATTACGTTTCAAAATCTTCTGTGATTGTAGGACACAGGTGCTGGGCGGTACTCTTACTTTTTTGCAACTTTGCGCTCGCTTGTCATTATTATGTAAGAGTTTACTTTAGAGAACTTCAGTTAGGTAATGCTATTGCTAGAGAGACTGTAGTCCTTCCTTTGTCCTCCTGTCAAATAGTGGTGGATGGATTTGATACTAGGTTTAGTTACTATTAGTTGATAATTTTTGAGCGGTCTGCGTGACGCATCCTCTGTCACTGAGTGCTGCTTACCCCAGTCCTTAGTAGAACCTTTTGTAGTTTGTTTAGTGAGTGGTACTGGTAAGCTTAGCTTAGCAGTGTCAGTCAGCTGCAGAACATCAGACGCAACCAACCAACAATTTGGTGTATGCATTATGCACTGACTTTATGCATGTGTCCTCCTTCTCATCTATGCATTTTTGATGGAAAAAAAAATGGAAATGCAGGCTTAATGAACAATTGGCCCGCCTGGAATAGGTGGGCTAGGTCAGGTGGTACTTAGGCTTAGTTAGTGTTCTGGATTTTATTTGAATCAATCAGAATGGAACACTGAATTAGTGTTCCCAAATAAGTAGACTGTCCGTGAATCCCGCAAGCCAGTAGTCGATCGGATTAGATAGGTCAATTTTATTGCAATTTTTGTTTCCTAAAACGTTTTTTGAGCGTTTTTTTTAGATAATTTATTTGTTTCACAGCAATCATTAATGTTTGTGTCTTTCTTTTTCTTTATTATATCTTACATGATCACTGATCTGCAGCACCCAGGGGCAAGAAGACGGGGTCCGAGTCGGCGGGACAACCACCAGAGGACCGCTCCTCTACCGAGGGCCCTGCTGCTGGTCCCAGTAAGTCCTCCAGTGGTTATATTAACAATTATATTGCCCTAACTTTTACTGGACCTTATTTTTTCAGAACTATTAATTCTGGCTCCACTCCCTAATTATATTTTTTACAAAAGATTCTTTGATCTTGACTTGACTATCTGTTTCTAAATTCTGGTTATCCCTGCCTCTAAGTTGTAACTGCCTCTGCTATGAATGTCTGTACTCTGTACTACTACTATTAGTCTGTCGCTAAGCTTGCCCAGTTTGCATTGCCACTCTTTATTGTACGGTTTTGAATAAAACTCAGATTGACCAATACTAATAGCTCTAGCCACTGAGTCCAGTCCTTTCGGTTGTCCTCTTCTAGGCTTCTTAATCTTGAGGCTTTGACAATTACCACAAACAAAATGCACAACCAGATATTTGACTATTTTTGATAGGATATAGTACATACTACTTGGATTCTGCACAGCCCCATGCAGAACTATGCACAATGAAATAGGATGTTGGTGATGCGAGTTTGGAACTTGGACGTTCCTCACACCTCAGTCAGAAGTGAACCCACAATCCCCTGAACGACTAGCTAGTGTCTCATTAGGTCCCCGAACCCCCACCCGAAGATACCCAATGATTATGATTCCACAACCCAGAACATAACACACTTTCGCTCACTCACTCGTGTAAGTCCACCACCACCACCACACCAAATACCACAGAGTCTATGTGTAAGTTCAAAAGGTTTATTTTCAAATAACAACCTCTGTATGTTGTTGTTCTATAAAATTCAGTGTACTCCAGCCAGCTCCAACAGCAAAATGCATAAGATTAAAACAATAAAAATTGTTGCAACAAGTGCATGATGATATAAGACAAAAGATCTGTGTGAATTCTGGGCGACTCCTCACCGTAGAACGTAGAATTACTGGTTACATGCATCATTCATAAGCTCTGCAAATCTCTGGTTCGTAGAAGGGAATCCTCTGCCTGAGAAAAATGGTGCGTGTTAATGCAAGCATTTGTCAGTCCTGCCAAAAAACTGTAACATGTTACCTATGGCTAAGTAATACGGACTAACGGAACTCCATAACAAAGTGGCTTGTTTTTCGACCTCTTGTACGCAACGCTCAGACAGTAGCTGTATGTGCTCATGTGGGCTCAAAAAGGCGTCTTACTGTTACTGCACAACAAGCTGCGAGGTAACATGCGCAAAAGACATGAAGCGAAAAATGGTTGCATGGCTCAGGCTAACTTTGCAAAGAGTAGAGTATAGTATAATAATGACCCTAGGGACCATAATAACACTACTAGTGTCTGTCTACTGACTGTACTCTAGTACCCGATTTGGACTATTGAATGTGATTTATAATAATAATATGTATGTATTAACTTTTTTTTCAATCTTGCTAGTGAAAAAGAATAAATAGGGGGAGGTGTACAGGCATCTAAAAATGTGTCATGTTTTTTCTAGGCGTACTACCGACCACCAGTGCCGGTGGGGCCAGCGGCGATGGCGTTGCGGCCATTCCGGAGGGGGCAGGAGATGCAGCACCTGCAGGAGATACAGGGGGTCAGCCAGCAGCAGTGGCGGGTGGTGGTAAGTTATATTCATGACTTATTGACATTGCACTAGCTGGAAGGGTGTGTGGAGTGGACTTCACTCACTGTACTGTTGTTGAGACTTATTAGGTATGAAGTTGTAGTGAACATTATACAACGGTTAATAAAGAAGACACCCTTTACTTAGCATGAGCAATGCAGTAGCAATAGCATTACCAGCGTGACTTCATTAACCAATGGCCTCTTATATCTGACTCCAACTCAGCTGTGAAAGTTTTATGGAGGAGACTAAAAGTCAGATCAGATGACCTTGATGGATGTGTTGAACAAAAAGGGAAAGAAGGGTGGAAGGAGGAAGGGCGGGCGAGATTTAATATGACGACTGGCAGAGAAGGATACATTGGAAGCATGGATAGGTGGCTGATAGGAATCAGATGCATGTGTTGTTGAAGGATGGGTGGGAGGTGAAAGAAGAATGGATGCCTGCCTGGGTGGAAGACACAGTATGGGTGGATAGTGGATACTGCGGATAGCAAGAATCATCAGCGGTGTTTGGGTGAAACTCAAAGCCAAGGCAAGCAACGGAGTGAGTGGACGCATGCGTTGTTGTTGGTGAAACAAAGTAACGTTTGTGGAGAGATTAAGAAGAATGATTGACATTTACTTAGAATGGATGGATGCCTGTATGTATTCATCATAGACAGCATAGGTGGAGACTGTCACGGGATGCACAGTTTTAGGGAATGTTAAAGAAACCGCGCCAGCGTACCAAAGCCGATGTGGGGAGGGGCAGGGTGGGGGGTAGTAGTAAACAATGTATTACGCGGGCAAATACAGGTAACTTTACTGTAACATACAAATAAATAAAGTGAATTTCATTGTGCGCACTGCACCGCCAAATGCGATGCAGTGTGCGCAACAAAATTAGTTTAATTTATTTATATGTTTACTTACCTGTAATTGGCCGTAATCCATAGTTTACTACCCCCATCCTGCCCCTACCCACGTCACCGCCCGGCCAAACTCCCCGAGTCCCACCACCGACCGCTACTGACCTTATGTCGTTGTCCCATATAAAAGCAACGATCATTGGATCAGATATATAATCTGCCTTTTTGTAGTAGCCAAGGCACTGTGAAATTGAGCAATTGCCCTCCATGTAACAGAGAGAGTATGGCCAGTGCCACCCGTAATAGAAAAATACGAGCTTCCCCACCTGCAAACAGTAGTAAATCAAACTAATGTGACTCTGCGTCATGACTCGTATGTTTGTCTTGGGTTCAAGCATAGATGACCGAGCTGGCAATGCCGGCTACAACCAGGTTATGTCATTTCGCTAAACTAGAGATAAGAAGAACACTGGTGTACTGTGTACTGGTTGGAGTCCATAGTGCTAGTATAATGCCTGAAACTCCCACAAATGTTAGAGGCCGAGGAAGTGGGAGGGTAGATAGATTATTACCACAAATGTTATGTACTGTGCTTCTTGCTAGTGCTACTGTGCTATTATGTGTTGAATTAATTTTGTGTTACTGTTTAGGTAAGAGTACTGGTTACAACAATATTTTTTTGCTTTCTTTTCCCAAGACAAACCATCGCGGAAGGAGTTGGCAGTCAGGGCCCGGCGCCGGAAACTGGAGGCCATATGCCGGGAGTACCGGCGGCTGGTGGCTCAGGCGGAGGAGGAGGAGGAGGCGGCAGCAGCTGCAGCCTCGTCCGATGCCCCGGGCCCCAGCCAGGCCCCAACTCCAGCGGTACGGCGCCGCGGTCTGATAGCCACCCGCCGCAATTCATTAGCAGCCAGCACTGCTGTCCCCCATTGTGGATGCCACTGCAGGGCATTCCGCAGGAAGATTCTCCTCCGGATGGCACGGCAAGAGGAGCAAATGGAGGAGCGGGTGAAAATCCTGGTGGACAAACACCTCAAAGCCCGCCGATTATAACATCGAGGACCCTGTTGCTTTGCCCCTTTTTATTCCTTGTTTTGGTGGGTGGGAATTGGGCGTTGGGGTTTCGGGACATTCTTTGGACTTTTTTCGTTTTGGACATTGGTTGGGGTTAGGGAGAGGGGTGGGTCAGGTGTGGGATAGTTTATTTTTGTTAGGGTAATAAATTATATTTATACTTAAACATACAATGTTAATGTTTTGTGGGGGGTTACTGTTTTACGAATTAACGTCACATTGGTTTCCTTGCTGCTGCAGGGCCGCAGCCAGTGTTTGATTTAAATAATCTGCCGATGATGTATAACAAACAGATAGATGCGGTACCCCTCACTGAGTTATTTGTCCTACTAGTATTCTACCTCCCACCAAACTTATCTTACCTGTGATTGATGATGACTACGTTCGGCACAGCGATGGCTGCATGGTTTCCATAGAGAATGTAGAAGATGCCATGGTTGTGGTGGTAGTAGTAGAGTAGACACTGGCAGTAGCATTTGCTAAAAAATAGTAGTCACGTTTCACTTCTAATGGAGGCGGGACTGGTAAAGGCAACATTTCTTGTACTAATGTCTGGCTTGATGGAAATGTACTTGTGCGAGACAGGAAGATGAAGCAGGACTCTGAAGAGTGGACAGTTAAATGCACAGACGTGCAACTCCAATAGGGAAATAAAAAGAAGACGGTGGTGATGGTTTTGTTGTGATTTGATTTGAACCAGAAAGACAGATACACAGACACATAAAGGAAGGAAGAAAGCAACAATTTGAAAGCCTAGTTGTCAGGGAAGAGGAGCTCGTCCTCAAACTCTGGTGGTTCGGACAGAAGTAGGTCCTGTAACGCACTATTTACGTCATCCAAGTCGCTCTCCTCTTCCTGCTGTGATTCACGTATTTTGTAATCCGGTGGTATAAAGTGCTGATTCATTTTGATCATGGTTAACCTCTCCACGCTTTGGGCCGAGAGACTGGTCCTTTTCGAAGTTACAATGGCACCAGCAGCACTGAAAACACGCTCAGAAGAGACACTTGCGACAGGTGAAGCGAGATACTTTATCGCCAGCCTGCTGAGCACTGTCCATTGGCTTCTTTTCCCATACCAATACACCAATGGGTTTCCATCCATGAAGACCTCTGTTGGGTCATCCAGATAGGCCTGGACCATCCGCTCAATGTTAAGGGGTGCTCGGATGTGCTCGGCCGGTTTTGCCTTTGCATCAGCACTGGACTTACCATACCCCTGCTGTAGAAACCAATCAGTTGCACATTGTGCTGTGGATGATCCTGTTCTTGATGTTATTGTTGGTGTAGGTGACTGCTGGGAGGCAAATGCACTGCCCTCAGGCTCCGAAGTAGAACTTGACTCTGGATGCCCTGTAGTACTGGTTATGGCCTGGGGTGGGGGGCCTGTAATTAACAGCCGTTCGCTTTCGAAAATAGTTGCTTCCTTAGCTATCAAAGTTTTGTAGTTGGCAACATCCACTTCCGAAAAGGAATTACTGCCTTGCTGTTCAGAAATACTTTGTACCGTGGATCCAAAATTGTGGCACTAATGTAATGTGGTTGTGACAACATTTTATTTTTAATCCTTGTATTTTCCGATAAGCGAGCGGCTAAGGTCTCCGCCAAATGATATGCGTCTTGTTTGTCATCCACACCTGCGTACGTTTCAGACACATCCTTCAGCTGTTGCTCTAGCATGTGCAACAATGGGATAGCTTGGCCCATAGTACAGTCCTCCCTGCTGACTTCACGTGTGAAGATCTCAAAAGGAAGTAGCATCTCAGTCAGGCATTTAATGAGGTCCCATTGAGCCATCTCAATGGTCATGCCTCTCACAGTAGGTTCCCCTAATCTTTGCATGACATAAGCATTGAGTGGTATGTACAGTTCAAACAGACGATCAAGCATGTAATAAGTTGAGTTCCAACGTGTTGGCACCTCCTGGATGAGCGCTTTGACTGGCTGTTTATGCTCACGTTGAATGACCCTCAGCTGCTTCCGGGCTTTAAAAGAATGGCTGAAATGTGTGCATATTCTTCTGCAGGTGACCAGTAAGTTGCTGACTTTTGATTCATTTTTCAAAAAGTCTTGAACAACAATGTTAATGCAGTGTGCCAAACACGGGACCCTGAAATAGCCACCATTGCGCATGGCCAAAACTACATTACTGCCGTTGTCCGTGGCAACAAAACCAATCGTAAGCCCTCTTGGGCGCAGCCACTCAAAGACCTTGGTGTTAAACTCTTCCAAAATGTTTGCAGCAGTATGAGATTTCTCCATGGCAAACATGGCTACAGTTGCATGTTTGCGAGTGGCATGAAAAATCTCTGCAGTATCAACACCAGCAGATAGCTGTTCTCTAACACCCACAAAGCTGATCCAGTGTGCAGTGATGCACATGTAATCTGTGGCTTGGCAACTGGTCCACATGTCTGTAGTCAGGTGGATACTGTGAACAGCACTCTGCTTCAAGGCCTTTCCTAGCAATTCCAGCACGTCGTGATGTAGTGCTGGAACTGCAACTCTGGCAAAATAGTAGCGGCTGGGAACATGCCATTTTGGGCAGATGGTTGACACAAATTCCACAAAACCCAACCCTTCAACAAAAGAAAAAGGGAGAAGGTCCAGTGCTAACATTTTAGCCAGCTTCGCATTGTACAAACGTGCTATTGGGTGGTTGCGTTCGTACTGCCCCTCACCCCCAAACATGCTGATAATGGTAGGCTGCATGGTTTTCCTTTCTCTTAGGCTCAACGCACTTTTTGGTAGTGCGGACCTGGTACTTCTTGGTGTCTCCGGCTGACTCTTACTCTTGTGCCACTGAGATGTTGCTGAAGATGTGTGCAACGTTAAGACTGCACTGCTGGGGTCAGGGACACCTTGTGTACCACTACCAGAGAGAATGTCTCCCTGTCCTTCCTCTTCCACCGTGATCGGATCTTCTTCTTCTACTCCTTTATCCCCACCAACACCAATGGTTGCAGTTTTTTTTCTGTCGCGAAGGTGGTCCTCCCAGCTGATCAAGTGGTGTTTTTTCAGATGGGTCATTTGGCCTCCGGTACCATAGTTTGTACCAAGCTTACCACGACTAACAGAGGTATTACAAATGGAGCATATAGCAATGTTCTCCTCCTTTTCGCTAACCGTAAAGAAGTCCCAAACTGGGGAGCTTAACTTTGGCCTCCTGCTGGAGGTGCCACTTCCAATGCCGGATGATCTGTAGGGTGTGTGTTGAATTTGACTCTGTGCTGCTGTACCACTACCTACTCCTACAGAGGTGGTGGTTGTGCTGGATGTAGGTCGCTGCCGGGCCTTTGCTAATGCAAATATGGAAGCTGTAGGTCGTGTTGGTGTTACCTGTGGAGGTATGCGTGCTACATCCCTCGCAGCGATTTTGGATAGAGTAAGAATGTTGGTCTCCATCTCCTCGGGGCCGGGAGTGATGTTCGTGATGACTGGCTCGTCGTCATCATCATCATCATCTTGCTGTTCTACATCGACCTCCATAAGTGTAAGGCTTTCTGGAACCTTCCTTTTCCCTAGCTTGGTCTTGGAACGTGGCTCCCTCTCAGACTCAGTTTGTGGCTTCCAAGTGGCATCTAGATCATCAGAAGGGGGCTTGGCGAAGAACTTGATGGACTACCCCTCCTTTTCCTTGCTGGGGATTTGGAAGACAATGGATCTTCTGAATGAGTGGCTTCTTCTTCTACCTCTGCATGAGGCTCAATTTCCTGAACTGCCCCTACTTCAGGAGGAACAACAACTACTATTGCGGGCGGTGGTTGCGGCTGTTGTTGTTGACCACTTATCTGCTGTGTTTCCTCCTGCGTTGATTGGGTACTACTTTGAGATAGCGATAAGTTTATCTCCGGCTCAGCATCACTGCTTTCCACCATTAGGCTGGCTACCTCTTCCCCACTCATGTGCTTGGGCCTGGGTTGGTGGGTTGGGTCCACTGATGCGGAGGTGCTGCCCCCAGCTTGCCCCCGGACACCGCTGCTGCAGGCGCAATTTTTTTTCCCAAAAAAGGTATTGGCCGGCACACCAGACTTCAGTGTCACTCGCTTCTTCTGTTCCTTCTTCTTCTCAATAGCAACTTTCTTGGTACTGGAGGACCTGGTACCTGCTTTCTTTGGGCCCATCTTCTTCAGATGTCAGCAGCACTCAGTTGCAGAGATGTCTGGTCAGGTCACACGTCACGTTGTGTGTACAGCAGCAGGATGTCTGTCTGGAAGTGCAACAGGCAATGATGAGAGATACACCTCCTCCTCAGTCTTTGTGCACCTAAAAGCAAAAAAGCCAGAACATCAGTCAAACATAGCACAAATCAAACAAATAGAATATAGAACTTAGTGTGTGGTGGCCTCAATTATTAAATTTCAGAAACTCTGTCAACAACAACACACAGTGTAGCCATTTATGAGACGTTGACAACAAGGCCAGGGCTTTCCTGGCTACTGTGTAGTGCTAGTGTACACTCTGGAAGAATAAGAATAGTAAAGAACAAAAACTAAAATGTACTGGAGCATGTTTGGCCTAAATTTGTGCATCACGTGGGATGTATTATATAGCAGCATCAGGGAGCTGCAGCTGGCAATGGGGATGGATTTGGAAGCAGTAAGACAAGAGGAAAAATGGAAAGACACGCAGGCCTATGTGGCAAAAACAGCACACTAATAACTACCACAACAAAATGGCCCCCAGAAACATGGTGACTCACAGGCACAAGGCACGGCAAACAATGAACTCAAGCAGGCCTATATATGGGCAGACAAAGGATGCCTTATAAAACACACACAGCTTTAATGCAAAAACTAAAATCCACATGGCTAAAAACACTTTGGAAAGTTAGACAACCACTACAACAACACAATTATAATTACACAGTACACACGCAAAAAAGGCATTTATTTAACACACCAAAAAAGTGAAATAGTCAGACCCTCCAAAAAAAACCACATTTCGCAATTCAATTGAATCAATTCAATGCCATCCATGGCCTAAATGATGCCAAAATTCCACAGACTACACAGAAACAGTTTTATGCACCCATGGTGACTACCTCTGGGCCTACTGGCATACTGGGCCGCAAGCTTGGAGGCCTATGGCAAAAGCACAGTGGCTGTTCACACAAAATGGCCGCCAACACATGGACAGGCCACCCAGAACAACAAGAAAAGGAACACAAGACAGACAATGCAGGCCTATGGCAAAAGCACAATGCCTGGCTTTACAAAATGGCCGCCACCCACATGGCCAGGCCACCCAAAATAACAAAAAAGTGAAGACAAATGACAGGACCAGGCAGTTGGAGACTCTGAGCAACTTGCTACCTCTTGGAAAAAATTGTAAAACAAAAAAAAATGACTCTTTGATCACCAAACTACATCTAAATGACAACCTGAGGAGTTTTTTGTGCAAAATGAACTAAATCAACATTTTCGAGAAGGTTTAATGATGCTCGAGAGATATTGTTCGCCAGATTGTAAATTCTGCGTGTTCGGCATCGCGATCGTCACAAATTGTCGTTATCGCGCGCGCGAAAACGTACATTGAGCGCGCGAAGAAGATAAAAAGTGTAAGTCCGCGTTGTCGCGCAGTGCGGACTTGCCCAAAGTCCGCGAGCTGAACGCCCAGGGTTACCTACTGGCTGAAAAGGCCTATTTATTTAACAAACACCCAAAAAAATAAAATACGCCCCAAAAGCCACATTTTGCAAATCAATCCAATGCCATCCATGGCCTAAATTATGTTACAATTCAACAGACAACACAGAAACAGTTTTTATGCACCCATGAGGATGACTACCGCCGGGCCTACTGGCACACTAGGCTGCAAGCTTTGAGGCCTATGGCAAAAGCACAGTGGCTGTTCACACAAAATGGCCGCCAACACATGGACAGGCCACCCAGAACAACAAGAAAAGGAACACAAGACAGACAATGCAGGCCTATGGCAAAAGCACAATGCCTGGCTTTACAAAATGGCCGCCACCCACATGGCCAGGCCACCCAAAATAACAAAAAGTGAAGACAAAGGACAGGACCAGGCAGTTGGAGACTCTGGGAAACTTGCTACCTCTTGGAAAAAATTGTAAAACAAAAAAAAATGACTCCTTGATCACCAAACTACATCTAAATGACAACCTGAGGAGTTTTTTGTGCAAAATGAACTAAATCAACATTTTCGAGAAGGTTTAATGATGCTCGAGAGATATTGTTTGCCAGATTGTAAATTCTGCGTGTTCGGCATCGCGATCGTCACAAATTGTCGTTATCGCGCGCGCGAAACGTACATTGAGCGCGCGAAGAAGATAAAAAGTGTAAGTCCGCGTTGTCGCGCAGTGCGGACTTGCCCAAAGTCCGCGAGCTGAACGCCCAGGGTTACCTACTGCTGAAAAGGCCTATTTATTTAACAAACACCCCAAAAAATAAAATACGCCCCAAAAACCACTTTTACCAATTCAAAACAATGCCATCCATGGATGCCCGGCCTACATGATGTTTAAACTTTAAATTCAACAGACACCACAGAAACATGCACCCATGGGTACCTCTGGCTCTAGTCTGGGCCTACTGGCTGAAATTCCAATCAAAGAAAAACAACTAGGCCCCTGCCGAAACTACAGGCCACAACAATACATTTTAAAAAATATGGAAATCCCCCAAAAAAATGTAGGTACAAACAAGCCCCAATCAAACAAACAAGTACACCAATTCTCCAACTTACTTGTAAAATCTCAAATCCAAGAGTCCTCAAATCCAATCCAATGATATGATGCAGCAGACAGACACAAAAAGTGATCCTTCCAGCTCCAAATCCAAATGAAAGTGAACAGCACATGGACAAAACACTGGGAGGAGCCTGCTGGACAGGAACAGGAAGTTTGAGAATCAGGGGCACTTCCTTCCTCTTGGAAAAAAAGAAAAAGGACTCCTTGCTCACCAAACTACATCTCTAAATGACAACCTGAGGAGTTTTTTGTGCAAAATGAACTAATTCATCATTTTCGAGAAGGTTTTATGATGCTCGAGATATATTCTTCGCCAGATTGTAGTTTCTTCGTGTTCGGGATCGCGATCTTACCAACACTGCCGCCGGAAGTCAGATCGCGCGTCCGAATGACGTGTTCGCGTTCGCACACTCTCGCGGGATCGTGCGGCCGGATTCCAAATCTCGTGGCGCCCGCGAACGGATAGGAAGTCGCGTCGGCGAACGCAGAATCACGGTAGGTCGTTACCGCGCGCGCGAGAACGTATATTGAGCGCGCGAAGAAGAAAAACAGCTACGCTACGCCGCAAATTGCGTAGTGCACGGTAACTTCGCGTTCTACGTGAATCGCGAAGTTACCGCAACTTCGCAAGCTCCGCGAGCGTAGCGTAGTTCACCGCCCAGGCTTAGTCGTATCTTTAATATGTCTGATACGAGTGGTATTGTACACCTATTTAAGACCATAGGGTCAGGACTTCTTAGCACCTTTCAGACAATCCTCGGAGTTATCCCGAACTTTATACACTCCATATTTGGAAGCATTTTCGGAGGTCTACCTCTGATCCTGCTATCAATAGCGGGAGTCCTGATTATCATTTACCTGCTACGCAATGGACGGCCCAATTACCAACGAGATGGCAAAAGCGCTCCTGGAGCGGAAATACCGTGAACGCATGGTACAACATCTGGGCACACCTCGCCTAAGGGAACTAAGCGCCTCTTGGTTCCTATTATTCAGACCAGTCTGGATTGACTGCATCTTACCTGTTCTTCGATGCCTGTTTTGCAGTGAAGAATGCGTGTTGGACCTCTGTCTGAAACTTGCAACGGACACGCCTGCGGACTTGAATACCCGGCTGGAACCCTTGAGGGCCCACGCTCGGCAATGTCCACAGTGCATTCCCATCTTGCTGGCCGCATTTCTCGAGAATCCGCAGGTTCCTTTTACAACTGAGATAAGCTTTAGCTCCACTATTAGCACCGAGGTATCGACCGAGGTATCGACCGAGGTATCGACGGCAGCACCGGCTGCCTCTACACCAGCCATTGGCAGTACTGATATCATCTGTGTTCCATTGACGTGCTCTGTGAGGTGTTACAAGGACCGTCCCCTGCAGCAGCAAGCAGCGATGATGTTGCGTCTCCGAGCCAGGACATTTAATCTGTAATTGGCTCATCGTGTGCTGGGAAAGAATTCGGATTTTAATTTTTCTTTAAAATTAACTAAATTTGGAACACTTCCTGAAAATTGACACTCTCTCGCTGAAAAGCATGGCCTTTTGACCCTTGTAGACATTCAACTTATATAACGAACTCAATTAGGACTGTGGCTTAAGTGACAATTCCAAAAACAACTAATTTTCAAAGCAAGAATTTTAAATTTTTACCTTTTTAAACTGTTTTTAAATTGATTTTAAAACAGGATTTTAATGAAGCTCATTGAAAAATGTTCTATGCTCTACTATCTAGTAAAGAGAATAGTCCACTTGCATTTTATCATTGTTGACTATTCGGAAGAGGAGTGGGTGTTATGTTTCATATAGGTACCCTAATATAGGCCCGGGTAACATCATACCCTTTCACCTACATCACCTCCCCTACATTACACACTATTATTATTATTATTATTAATTCAATTTATAGAGCGCACGGCTACCTCCTGCGGAAGTGTCCCAGCGCTAGCGGTAAGTGCAGATAGCATACAGAAGCAGAAAAATTATGCAGTAAATTGGGTTAGACTGAACAACCAGGTTTTTAAGGCCTAACGAGCCTTTTAAGGATTGAACGCCTTTTATGGACTGAACCTTTTACCTAGTTCTAGGACTGGGTGCAGAAGGAGGGTTTTTCCCGAACAACAGTGTTCTATGACTTCATCTTTAGACTGACACTGCAT
The DNA here is from genome assembly GCA_963921515.1 of Calotriton arnoldi. NCBI lineage: Eukaryota > Metazoa > Chordata > Amphibia > Caudata > Salamandridae > Calotriton > Calotriton arnoldi. Next base: position 262,257 of record CAWUFW010011398.1, read on the forward strand.
GAATAAAATATTCATGAGGCTACTTGGAAACCCGGCAGGGGCTATACACCACCTTCCTAATATCTACGCACAAGGTTCATCCCATACGTCATCCTCATACCCAACAATGGTTAAACACAAGAACAAGGGACAAAGGGACTGTATATACTTTTCTGTATAAATACAGCACCTCTTGCTATCAGTAGTTAGAGGGAACCGAGACTTCCAGGCCGACACACTGACCAGAGATGCTGAGGCTCCTGCATGCAGACGCTCCAGCTGACAGTGGTCTGAACATCCCTTGCGGGGTGTCCAACTCGAGACCAAGAGAGGCTCCTACATTCTCACTTCAGGTAATGGGGTTCGACCAAATCCTAGAGGGATTCTTGGCTGCACACCTACTCATATGCTAGGTACACTTAGGTACATCTAGATAGGCATCGTAGGAGTACGCACTGTCTTTTATCAATGCATTTTATATTCATGTATTTATTCATGCTTATTGCAAGATTATAGAACTGTACTGTCCTTTTATATTCATAGTACTGCTAATCATATATCTCTGCTACTGTCTAATGGTTGTTTTAGCTCATATAATTTACACAAGAATAACAACTGTTCAATAAATCCTTATTGAAACGCCCAGACTGTTTATTCTGTGTACCTCTGAGATAAACTAAATGAGCATGAGTGACTGAGCGAAAAGTAGTACATTGTTTCCACGATCTTGAGGGATCAGGGTTGTCATGTTCTAAGGTTGCCAGAAACTAATCTCTCCCCGATAAGAGGAGACACTAGTGGCACTGTGAGCTAGCTTTTGCAAACAGGCTAACATTTCTCGGTGGGGGTGTACAGAATCAGTCTGCCACCAAGCCCACAGTTTATGTTATCCAAATGCTCAGGTCCTGCATGGGTACTATAGGAACTACACGACACTCTATACTACTTTCAACAGTGGAACAAAACTGCCATGGGATGCACCAGAGGTACAAGTCTGTCCCCGACTCCAATCCCCGGCAGTTCTTCATCGAGTCATGTTCAATCTGACTGCTTGCCGGCTAGCACATGAGTGATTACATCCCACCTACAGCACCGGGCACTGCTCCAGACAATCTTGAAGTAATTTTACAGGAAATTTTAGACTTAAGAATTGAATACCGTATTCTCCTACTGGCAACAGACTAGGGCCTACTCCGCAGGGATCACAGCAAACTATCCTACAGGGTCAAAGTTGCAGAAGTGGAAATATCAACTCTGACTCCATAGCAGGTGACCCATACAGCTGAACTGGATGATATGCGCTCTCAGCTGCGCCTTTTATATGAAAGGGCTGAGGATGCAGAAAGCCGAGCGAGGCGCAACAATGTACGAATGATTGGTCTGCCTGAGGGTACAGAGGGAGTCAACCCTGCAAAGTTTAAACAAAATTGGCTACAGACCAGGGTGTCAGACAGGGACTTGTAGCCTTGTTCACCAGGAAAAAAGCACACAAAGTGCTCACACGTCTTCCACCGCCAGGGGCACCTCCCAGGCCCATCGATGTCTGAATTCTAAACTTCAGGGGCCGAGATACAGTGCTGCAGAATGCCAGGGAAAATGCTCTGATTGTCATTGATAACACTAATATGGCCCTCTTCCCTGACTACACTTTATCAACTAAGTGCAAACAAGCATCATTTCTAGCTGCACAGAAACAACTCCAATCAAAGCATTTAAGATATGCCCTAATGGTTCCAGCATGCCTGAGGGTAGTACACAACCAGTGAACTCTGTACTCTGACACCCCTGAGTCAGTATGGGAATGGTTGGAGACTCAGTACCCAAATGCCCATTGCCCCCAACTACCCCGGAGGGGCATGGACTCGGCTCACAAATGACACTGTATTCAGTCTCAGCTTAACCGCCGTAAAGCCCACATTGTTTATTTACAAGAGACCCACGTCTCCTCAGCTGAATTCCTCAAACTATGAACGAAGCAGAGGGGGTAGCTGTTAGCCACTACATTCTCAGCTTTCACACATGGAGCAGCGGTTTGGGTGCAGGCTGCAACACCATTTGAGGTTGTGGAGACTAAAATAGATACAAATGGTTGCTACTTGTTTGTCCACTTACATAATGGAAAATGACTCTTAAATACACTATTGCACTCTCCCCTTACACACCAAACATACCACTGTGAGGACTACCAACACCGGTGGGTCCACTCCCATCCCTTGGGTTGGAGCCCTGGTAGTCTGCGGGTATTCACACATTGGGAGACATGTTTGCAGATGGAGAACTCATGCCACACCAGGACTTTATCCACACTCATGGATTGGCAAACTCTCTCTTTTTGACCCACACCAATATCCCTCAATAATATGTTCGCACACTCTGGGCGCCAATGGCAACCAAACCAGAGTTACACTCCTTCATCCAGGCAGTATTCGAAATGGGCACCGGAAGGTACCTAGTAAAATGACTATATAAAGGCCTGCTTACACATCTACACATCTCAGTAGCACCCCTCTGGACCCAGAGAGGAACTTGGTCATGCCCTACATGGCAAAGAATGGCGATTCTTCTTCCAATATCCTTTGTAGGATTCTCCGTAATTTCCGGTTCAAATTTATTTAGTTCCCACTGCTTTTTTTTACACCTCAAAATCTGCACAAAATCTTTCCCACAGTACCCCCGAACTGCCCCAGATATCATGCAGAACCAGCAGACTTGTTTCACATGCTTGGACGTCTCCCTCCCAAAAGGTATTGGGCAGCCGTTCACTCTGCCTTGGCAGAGCTGGCAGGGGTCCCCCACTAGAATACGGTAGAGCACTGTCTATTAGGTCTTTAGCCACACCCCAAGAATTCTAAAACCATGCCATGCTTCGTGGACCTGGTGCTCCTCCGGGCTAAACAGCAGATTACTAGATGGTTGAAATCCAATTAAGCCCCCCTAGCGGCCAACTGGCGTGATGAGGTCATACATTGGGGCACAGCCAAGGGATTCACTTTGTGTAGGGAGGGGTACTGTGGGCTCTGAAAACAGCCCATACCATTAGTATAGGATGGTCTTTTAGAAACGTTTAAGTCCCAAATCGATGATGGTTAGGGGCCTGCTGATACGGCGAAGAATCCACCTCGTAGATATTTCTGATACCCCTCTGGCATTTCCCACGACTGCTGTCATGAGGCGGCACAAACCTACTGTCTTAATGCTAGCGCACACCCTTTGTAGACCTTACCTAATAGGTCTCGCCCTCCCTCCCCAAGCGCCTCCTTCCAATATAGTTCCCTACTAATTACACAGGGGAGAAGACCAGTTGAGGTTGGGGTTAGGGAGGGGGGTAAGGTATGAACATGAGTTCCATTACCCCCACTTAACCCTTTCAAGACAGGACTCCCAGGCTGAAATCTGGTGTCCATATCTTATTTTTCCCTCCACCCCCATCTAGTCCCGCTTTCACACACAGATGTGGTTGCTACTCGTTCGCTTCTGGTAGTGCCGTAATGGTGTGAAAGTAAGAAGCATTAAATGTACCGTTAGCTTATGTTAAATGAATTTGTTGAGCGCACGAAAACCTGTGGGTGTTTTGGCACTGGCTACTGTGAATGCTAATGAGACTAGTCATGAATTGACTTACTATACAGATTTGAAAAGCCATGTTTAGAGAGCCTTTCTAAAAGCTAGAAGGATCGTGGATGATTTAATGTGTAGGGGGAGCCTATACAAGTTAGTGGAGGCACCCAATATGAAGCTGCAGCCTCCCCATGATGCACATTTGTATTTAGGCACAATTACTGATTTTGTTGATGAAGATCTCAAAGGCCTGTTAGGGATGTACCAATTAAAGCTGTTCTTCAGAAAAACAGGTCCTTGATTATGTAGCGCTTGAAAATAATTCTGGACCTGATCCGCAACCAGTGAAGTTTCCTCAAATGTTTTGAGACCGAATGGTGTTTTGGAATGTTAAGGAGAAGTCGAGCAGCAGTGTTCTGTAACATTTGCAGCTTTTGATCACATAATGATGCACATTCAGATACAATGCATTGCAATAGTCCAGCCTGGAAATTGCCAAAGAGGTTACTAAAGATTTTTGTAAGTGTGACGGAATGAAAGGGAGGATTATTTTATCATCTTCAAAGTGTAACAAACTGTAGAAGAGACCACATTAATTTGATAATTAAGGGAGAGTTTATCGTTTATCACGTCAGCCAAATTGCGGGCTTTATTGACTGGCGTGGGCAGAGGATCAAGCTCTTTGGGCCACCAAGCCTTCGGGCCTCCTACAAACTACTTCAAGAAAAAGAGTAGAGTGGAAGGTAGAAGTTGCCTTAGAGGACATCTCCCAAGTCCCAACCCATTGCAGCATGGACAGAGGCCACTCAAATAAAGCATATGATCTAGCGGAAGCATTGTGAATTTTTGTGGGCATAGACACAGATTACTCACCACACCATAAACCCTAACCTCAGTTATATAATTTCACAACAACAATAGAGTTTGGGCCCATAGAAACTCTACAACCACTTACAATGCATGAGGTCCTCCAATAGATCTTTGTAAGAGCTAATAGGGACTCAGATAATTAGAGATGGAAGCCATTCCTTCATGAGGACCTGAAATGAAGCAATGCCTATCTAACAATAATAAATCAATAATCAATACTTGTCAGTAATTTTCATCAATAAGCAAACAAACTCAGTAGATTTATCAAGGCACTTTTATCTAAACTTCAAATATAAATGGTCAAACACAACAATACATAAGTACTTTTTAGTATATAGATTTCACTGAAATACAGGTAAATTCACAATATAATCACAGTTCCAAGTAAATACATCAAATCAAATAACTGGCATGAGGAGAGAAAAGAGAAATAAACATGCTTTGCAATTCAGTATGCAGTTTCAGAAATAATACGAACCAAAGTTCAGATGGAGATAATCAATCAATCAAGCAATCAATGAGGGGTTTGTAAGCACACTACTCACCCGTGAGGGTCTCAAGGTGCTGGGGGGAAGGGGGGAGCCGCTCAGGGTCAGCCGAAGAGCCAGGTCTTGAGGCTCCTCCTGAAGGTGTGCAGGGTGGGGGAGCGTATGATGTTGACTGGGAGTTCATTCAAGGTTTTGGCTACGATGTAGGAGAAGGCTCTTCCCCTGGATCGGGTTCTGCGGATGCACGGGGTAGTTGCTAGGGCGAGGTCGGCGGAGCGGAGGTGTCTTTTGGGTGCGTGGAAAGAGATTCTTTCGTTGAGGTATTTGGGTCCGATGTCATGGAGGGATTTGTAGACGTGGGTGAGTAGCTTGAAGGTTACTCTCTTCTCGATGGGGAGTTTGTTTTGCAGGTGTTGGGTCATGTGTTCAGGTCGTGGGGTGCCCAGGACGAGTCTGGCTGTGGTGTTCTGGATGGTCTGGGGTTTCTGTAGCAGGGGTTTGTTGATTCCCGCGTAGAGGGCGTTTCCGTAGTCCAGTTTGCTGGTAATGAGTGCGTGGGTGATGGTTTTTCTGGCTTCCGTTGGGATCCACTTGAAGGTTTTGCGGAGGATGCGGAGGGAGTTGAAACAGGTGGAGGCGACGGCGTTGACCTGGCGAGTCAAGTTGAGGGAGGAGTCCAGAATGATGCTGAGGTTCCGGGCGTGGTCTATTGGGGTGGGTGGGCTTCCGAGGGCGGCGGGCCACCAGGAGCTGTCCCACGCGGTGGGGGAGGGTCTGAGGATGAGGACCTCTGTCTTCTCCGAGTTCAGTTTTAGGCAGCTGTCATTCATCCAGGCTGCGACGTCCTTCATCCCTTCTTGGAAGCTGAGTCTGGTGTCTTTGGGGGTCTACGTGAGGGAGAGGATGAGCTGGGTGTCGTCGGCATAGGATGCTATGCTGAGCCTATGCTCTCTGACGATGGCGGCGAGGGGGGCCAGGTAGATGTTGAAGAGCTTGGGGCTGAGCGATGATCCTTGAGGTACTCTGCAGTTGATCTCTGTGGGTTCGGAGAGGAAGGGTGGGAGTCTGATCCGTTGGGTTCTGCCGGTGAGGAAGGAGCGGATCCAGTCGAGGGTGAGACATTGTATGCCGGCGTTGTGGAGTCTGGTGGTGAGAGTGCGGTGGGAGACGGTGTCGAAGGCGGCGGAGAGGTCTAGCAGGATGAGGGCCGCGGTGTGCCCTTGGTTGAGTAGCATGCGGATGTCATCGGTGGCGGCAAGGATTGCGGTCTCGGTGCTGTGATTGCTGCAGAATCCGGACTGGGAGGAGTCGGTTACGGTGTTCTCTTCGATGAAGGTGGTCAGTTGTGTGTTGACGTATGTCTCAGTGACTTTGGCTGCGAAGGGAAGGAGAGAGATGGGCTGGTAGTTTTTCAGGTCTGTCAGGTCAGCTGAGGGTTTCTTGAGGAGGGGCTTGACTTCGGCCCGCTTCCAGTTGTCAGGGAGGATGCCGGATTCGAGGATGGTGTTGATGGTGCAGCGTAGTTCGGGCGCGATGGTGGCGGCAGCTCTGTGGAAGATGTGAGGCGGGCAGGGGTCCGTGGGAGCTCCTAAGTGGGTGCTTTTCATGGTTGCGGTTGTGTCTTCGGTGGTGACCGGTGTCCAGGTGGTGATGGTGGGCTGGCTGTTGTTGCTGGGGGGGAGGGTGGTTCCTGGAGTCTGTGTGCTGAAGTTGTCGTAGAGGGCCTTGATCTTTAGGTGGAAGAAGGATCCGAGTTTGTTGCAGAGGTCCTGGGACGGTGTGATGTCCGTGGCTTCGCTGGGGGGTTTGGTGAACTGCTGGATGATGTTGAACCGATCAGAATCGAAACGCAATACGGACTAATGCACTGCGTGCAATAGTTTGGAATAATTAACCCTACAGCCGAAAGGTTCAACCTGCTCAACTTCACCGACCAAGGAAGTGCAGGGAAAATCAGGCGAGTTCAATTCAGAATAGTCAGAGTTTGGACCGACAGCATGTCATGCCCAACAATTGCAAGAATAATTGCTGCTGCACATACTTTATCCCACAAAGTTTTTATACCTCGAAATGTTCACAACTCCAGCCCAGAAATTTAGCCTTTTCCATAGTTTTCAATATTCTATTGGTTGGGACCAATGGTGTGATCGTGGAATGATCATTCTCCAGCCCAAGTCATCTGGAACTTACACGTAATAAACACATTCATTGTCTCTTATTTTCTAAAATAAAATGCTATATATATTATTTCACCTTGGAAGTAGGAAGTACATCTGCAACTTGACATGACCATGTTCTCACTTTCGACGGACTTGCAACAAATTTTGAGACAATTACTCATAGAGAGGGAATATTCAAACTGAAGGAAAGAACTTTAGTGATTATATTTGTAACTAAAGCAAGTTAACTCATCAGTTTACTCTGTTTCGAAGGAAATAACGAAGGACAAAATACGATCCTCTAAGCCTGCAGTGGAAAGACATAATACATTTTTGAGGCCTACATGGAAAATCAAAAAAGAACGTTAACATTAAATGTCTTGAAGAAAACGTAAATTCATAAGGAATCTAATATAACTACCTTCATACTATCTTCATTCATAGTCTAATCATATTTCATTAATTATCAAACAGTTTCCTTTGCAGTTTTAGTTTTTACAGTCAAAGTAACATAGCAAATCACATTTTAATAGAGAAATCTTTTCAAGTCATATTCTGCTAGTAATTAATCACTGCATACTTATTTTTTTTCACATCGTTTTCCAATAACACATATATAGTTCTTCTTTCTCTCTCATAATCTCTCAGCATCACCAGTTTGCGACCCTTCTGCATGCTTTTACGATGGAGTTTTAGAACTCTCAGGGGCATATTCACAAGCCCCTATCGCCACCACAACGTCACTTTAAGTGACATTGTGGTGGCCATAGGGGCCTCGCCTTATTCACAAGGCAGCGTTAAGCCACTTAACGTGGCTTAACGCTGCCTTGTGAATAAGGCCCCCTTTCACGCTGTGTTTAGCGTGAAAGGGGCGTGCAGTGGGTGTTGTGGTGGGCGTTCCACCGCAACACCCATTGATTTTGATGCTGCCCCCTATTCACAAGGGCAGCGTAAATAGGAGGTAGAGCCAAAATTAAGACCAGGAAAACCCTGGTCTTAAGTTGGCGAAACGAGGAGAAATGCTTTATTTCTCCTCGTTTTTGCTTTTTTCATGTGTGCTGCCTTGTGCAGCACACATGGAAAATGCAAAATGCCATGGTTTGTTTATGTACAGGAAGGTGTCCCTTCCTGTACATAAACAAACCTGTTTTTAAAATCCGTTTTGTAACTTACATGTGTGCTGCATGAAGCAGCACACATGTAAGTTACAAACTGGCATTTTAGGTTTGTTCATGTGCAGGAAGGGACACCTTCCTGTACATAAACAAACCTCCCTGCTTGCAGACACCCTTGCACTCTGGTGCAAGGGTGGCTGCGTTGGCGCTAAGTTGTGAAACTTAGCGCCATTGCAGGGGGAAACGCAAGGCTGCACCATATCCTTGTGAATATGGTGCAGCCTTGTGTTTCCGAAGTGGCGGAGAGAGGCGTTAAGCCAAGGAGGCTAACGCCTCTCTCCGCCACTTCCTTGTGAATATCCCCCTCAGTGTTCAACGAGACCAAATGTTAGTCATGTTTTCTTTTAGATTCGTTAGTAATTTCACACAATAATGAGCAGGATTTGATCAAGCAAAATCATGCTCCATCACCTACCTTGATTGTCTGAGTATATCCCAGAGTGCCACCCAAGTTGTTAACATCAATTAACAGGTTTACAGGTCTTGGCTACTGCATACAGCAGAGTTCTGCTGGGTTGCTGGCTTCCTTTTCTAAGCTTCATGTAGACTTCATGTTAACATTTTAAATTTCCTTTCAATCATAGATGTCCGTTGTATTAGAACTGTAAATTAAAAATGACAGCCATGCGTCTTGATGCATGTTCACTTACATCATGACACATGCTTATGCATTGGTGGCGATGTCAGAATGGGGTTTCTTTAGTACAAAACCCATTCCATGATAGTTGGCCACATGTGCAAATGCAACCTAACGCATGTGCATCTATAGAACTGGGAAAAATCATTGGTAAATTCATTAGCTCAGCCTTTAGAGGTAAGACCCACTGGCTTTGCCAATCATTGCTTCCATTTACTGTGCGTAAATACTGTGAAGAACAGGTCAAAACACTTTCAGCATGAAGTACAAAATAATTTGACAGTTACTTGCTTTCAGCTGCTTAAGCAGTTTATCTGTGACAGAAGCAAAATGAGCTCTTTATTTTTAGCTTCAGCATAAAATCCATCCTTCGGATACAGTGCATAGTGTTGCGAATCCAATGTGAACTCTGTCCTTCATTGTCTTAATTCTCGTTTTAGCCAGAGAGCGAGATTATCACACAATGAACACACCTGTTCTCTATTCTTTAACAAGTGCCACGGAAATAAAGCAAATGCCTCCCTATTTACCCTTTCTGGACCCACTGGAACAAAATGGGCAGGCAGTATTTTGGTACAGCTTCACAAAATGTTAGACAGGCCTCCACTCATCATATTCCTTGTTCAGTACGACCAGTCATCGCCTGACCATATTTCCGCTTGGTTAGTAAATTGCCAATTAACACATCCTTTGTGTTATTTTATTCAGAAACTGAAAACCAACGAAGCGCCCTTTTTGAATTGTTTCCCACCCTTTACACTTCAGGACGCCCCACTCTCTTCCAAAATGTGTCTCAAAGGCATTAGGGCGACAATTTCCACAGATCATTGGGCTTTCAATGGTTTGCTCGATGTTAATCAGCCAGTCATTAACTTTCACTATATTATGGTACTGTCTGTGGAAGTGCACATGCAGCAATATGACCAGCATTATATGTGTATATATAAGAATAAAGCGACGGCTACTGCATTATCACACATTCAGATATTAAGGCATGCTTTTTGGCAGGCACAGAGGCGGGAATCTGAAACTGGAAATTCAAACTTTGATCAAAGTTGGCATGCCTGCAATATACCTCTTACTAGTAACATTTAGCAAGGGGAAACATTTTAGGAAAAAAGGAAAGTATGCTGTAATCAAGTGCGCAAATTGTGATGTCCTATATTATGCTTCACTGACATACAGAACTTGCACTCTAGGGCTTTGTTACTTATTGGGGTATTACCATCCAGAATACCAGGGCATGCGGAAATAGGTTATATTCCTTTTCCAGAGAGCCAAAGAATTAAAAGCTAGTGTAGTATTGCTAATTTCACAGGTTTTAAACGTGTCTTATTAGGAGCAGAAGGGTGCGCAGCTATGCATATGAACAATGGTTTCAAAAAGGTAAGGCAGGAAAAACAAGGGGTTAAAAGAAGGACTCAGGGGCATATTATCAAGCCCCAGCGATAATTATCGCTGAGCGCGCTTAGCGCGCTTTTAATTATCGCCGGCTATCGCTGGAATATATCGCCAAGCTAGCGCTGTATTATAAACGCTTCGCGCTATGGCGATAAATATTCCAGCAATTGCGGGGTTTTCCATGGAACATCGCTGGTTTCCCAGCGATGTTCCATGGAAAACAGCGATAAGCTTGATGATAGGCCCTGTGGCCTTAGCCCCACAATCCACCTCCCATGTTAGGTATGCCTTAATCAGGAATTTAACAGACGTTAAATTCCTGAGTTAAGGCAGAGTTAGCGCGATTTAAATTATCGCTACGCCTCGTTGTTAATATCGCGAAGCTGCCTTCGCGATATTTTCCCATGTTGTTTTCACAGCCACGCCTACTTTGCATCTCATTATCGATGCGAGGCGTGTGTAAAACGGGAGCTAAGTCAAGGAAACACGCGCTAGCGTGTCCTTGTAAATAATGCGATATAATTATCGCCGCTTTGCGCCCGAAAAACAGACGCTAAAGCGGCGATAATTGTATCGCCGGCCCTTGGTAATATGCCCCTCTATATTATATTTCCCTTTAGGTAGTGACGTTACTACCATGAGGACCAGGCTGGGAAGCAATGGAGGTTCACTCTACATGGTAGAAAGCAATTGATTCATGATTGTTTAAATCATTGGGGAGGAGGGGAGTTGCATCGCACACAATACACATGGTAGCAGCCTTCATGAGCCTTCCAGTACAATCATAATGGTAAGAAAAACATTGGACATATTCATATCACATTCATCTCAAATTGGAGAGGCTAAATAAGTACTCTCAGTGGAAAAAATATCCAACTCACAGCTGAATATGTAATAAGCCATCTAGATCTTTATAAGATGATCACACAAAAAAAAGGTGCTCCGTAGACATTGCAAATAAGTTCTGACAAAAGTATATAAAATAAAGATTAGTCGTCCTTTTTAGGTCAAGCATTTAAGACCTCTTGTATATACTTTAGAATATACTTATATGTGTATGTTCTTTGTGGGCTCTGGAGATCAGCCCTAGGACTTGTCTGCTTCCGCTTAGGGACTTTTTTTTCTGTTCAACTGCCTCTATTTAACTGACTTGATAGAAAACGACCAATAGAGGTCAGTAAAATACCAGAATTGCTTTCTGCTGAGGGACTTTCTTTTTTTAATTTTTCTACAACTGCCTCTATTTAACTTTCTTGATATAAAACGACCAGCAGAGGTCAGTAAAATACCAGAATAACTTTAGCATTCTCTAGATTCCAGTCCATAGAAATTGTCTTCCACGAGCACTCGAAGACAATAATATTTCTTTCAAATCTTGTATTTTCAATTATATGACCACCGAAGGCCCTGAGTTTAAATTAAAAACAGAGCTTTGGACTATACCATTTCCCGCTGAAAGGCAATATTTATCTCCATGTGTTCCCATACCTGGCGTGTCACGCAGTTTGGTGCTTAGTTTCCCTCCATGGTAAAGAATAGTAGATGTTTCAGCACCCAGGCTAATGTGCTGCATAGCTAAATACATACAAGGTCCCAAAGTCGAGACCGATTGCATTGCAAAGGCTTGTTGCTTCTTCCCTCCCATTCCTCCCTCCTCCTCTTGTTGGTGTTGCTTTTTCCCACTAGGCCACCTGTTCTCCATGTTGCTGCTTTCCTCCCACTCCACCCACCCACTGTCCATTTTGCTTCCTCCCCCCACTCTCCAATTGTCTGTATTGCCTTTTCCATCCCAACCCCCACCGCACAGTTGTATCTGTTGCCCCTCACCCACCATAAGAAAAAAAAGTGTTATGGCTGTGTTATAATGCTTTTTTTAAGCTTCCCGTTTTCACACTGTGGTGCTTTATTTTAGTACTTTTAGACATGCTGCACAGCAGCCACAGTGCTCTACATTATGGCTAACTGATATTGGCAAAGCCAATAGCTCTACAATAGGCAAGACCTATTGACTTTGCCAATGCTTGTTTCATACAGCAGTCTATCCCCTGGTTTGAATATTGTTGTCCAAAAATATAGTTTCATCTACTATTCATCAAACAGTCTTCACTATCGTTCATTCTTATTTTGGTTACATCTGTGCAATTTTTAGTTATTCAGACCAAGGCTGCTGGGTGCGCATTTTGGTGCTTGGACTTCACTTTCTTTATTTGTACTGCGCATGCGCACATCGCACATTCCATGCTTCATTTGCTGTATTAGAGCTGCAGGTAAGATTGGCACTCTGCCACTTGAGGGTATTTTTGCAGTGCTGTTTGAGCATTGAGAACTGTTGAGAGCATTGTTTTACACAAGTTCTGATTATGAATACATTTCATTTTCTACAGGTCTTTGGGGACCAGTTGCCCCAGACTGTTTGTAGATGGGGTGAGTGGTTCAACTGTGATGCTTGCATCATTTACAAACTCTAGCACCAGTGATATATCTAACTAGACTTTGGTTCCTATTTTTAGAATTGAGATACTTGGGGATCAGTAGACCAATTTTCCATGAGATGTTGTGTGTTTCCTTCACACTGAATGGTTTATAACACTTGTCCACCCCAACGTCATTAATAAATGTTTTTCTAATTTGGATTCGGTCCCTACTTTTTAGAATCAAAATCTTACTTTATCCAACATGTCTCTAGTGAGTATGAACACAGTAACAGTTTTTCTGTGCTGTCGTCTCTATTCATGGTTGTACCATCGTCTGCACGTTACATGTTTTCTCTTATAAGTGCTGGCGCCTTATATTTCTGCTGAGATGGAGCTCAGACAGTTATCGAGATTTGGCTTTTGACTTTTTTAGGTTTAGTGCCAATTTTGCGCCACGGTTCCACAACTTTTGTGGTGCATCCATGACACATAATGCTAGTAGATATTTACAAAGTCATGCAAGGGGTAATTTGCAACCCCTTGCGTGGCTTTTTAAAAAAAATGTCATGCAATGCAAAGGCTTGTGCTGCATTGCATTACTTTTGGGAGGCATTACATGGGTGGAACATTGGCGTTCCCGTGCATCCACCCATGGATTTCACGCGATCCCAGATTTCAAAAGTTTGAAAACCCGGGATTGAGTATACGAAGGCACCCATCTGTATTGGCGCTAGGCTGCCTGAAGTGCACAAGCGCTGTGAGAGAGCAGAAGTACGCCACATCTTGGGAGATATGGTGCATTTCTGCACTCTCCCTATCACACAACGCAGCACAGCTGGCTCTAACTGTATGACATCCCGTATGACTCCCTCCTCCATTTTCATACTCTGCCATGTATATTTCACAGGGTGCTCCTTAATTTGCACTGATGAAGACCCTACTTAAACAAGCATTTGCAATGCAATCGGTCTCGCCTTTGGGACCTTATATGTATTTAGCTATGCAGCACATTAGCCTGGGTGCTGAAACATCTACTGTTCTTTAACATGGAGGGAAAGTAAGCACCAAACTGGGTGACACGCCAGGTATGGGAACACATGGAGAGAAATATTGCCTTTCAGCGGGAAATGGTATAGTCCAAAGCGCTGTTTTTAATATGACATCAGGGCCTTCGGTGGTCATATCACTGAAAATACAAGATTTGAAAAAAATATTATTGTCTAAGGGTGCTCGTGGAAGACAATTTCTATGGACTGGAATCTAGAGAATGATAAAGTGATTCTGATATTTTACTGACTCTGCTGGTCGTTTTCTATCAAGAAAGTTAAATAGAGGAAGTTGCCAGAAAAAATTTTCAAAAAGAAAGTGCCTCAGCAGAAAGCAATTCTGGTATTTTACTGACCTCTGCTGGTCGTTTTCTATCAAGACAGTTAAATAGAGGCAGTTGAACAGAAAAAAAGTCCCTACGCGGAAGCAGACAAGTCCTAGGGCTGATCTCCAGAGCCCACTAAGTACATACACATAGAAGTATATAATAAGTATATACTAAAGTATATACAAGAGGTCTCGAATGCTCGACCTAAAAACTTCATATGGTTCCTCTGACTGATTCACATATAGAAGGTGCACTGAGAACAAATACAGAGTGATACCATTGTCCCTACAGTATTAGTTGATCCCTTGCAACTAAAGATGGTTCTCACCTTGAGTTACCGGTCTTTGTTTTGTATCACTTTTGTCACTACCCTTGTGCACTCTCTATAGAGCACATTGTTTGCTATGTTATTACCTTATAAACATTTTGATGATTTATTACATGGCGGACTGTGAGTTTGATTTCTGTATGGATTTTTTCCACTGAGAGGACAAGCGTAGCCTCTCTAATTTGAGATAAATGTGATATGAATAAGTCCATAAGAACCATTGATTTTATTATGATTAAACTACCTATATTCTGAGGAATACAGGGTTTCCCCATAAAGATTTACTACTAAATCTTCATAAACTTCCAGTACAAAACCTATGCTTTAGAGAACGCGGACACCCTTGCACTGTGCGGCAAGGGCGTGTGCTTTGCTGCATGGTAGCTTAAAGTGCACTAGTACTAGTGGAGGAAAAAAATGTGCCATATCTACTACAATTATTCTCCCTCCGTTTGACCTTGGTTGCTGCCTGCCTTGGATCAACTTAGTAAATTTGAGCAGGATACCAGTGGGCGGATAACATGCAGAACACAAATGTTTGGAAACACCATGTAAGGGATACTCAACCCCCTTTTCCACAAGATAAGAGGAACAGCATATTGTGTGCACCATAAACTATCCTGTAGAAGCTATTTTTTAAAGCATAATTTTATTTTAGAGTGCAATTCCTAGGCTAGTCGCATTCATGCTGAAATGTGACTGTTATTAAAGATTTTGCACTGAAAACTCATGCTTCGAAGGTATTGTTTTTTTCTGTGGTCCATAAACCAAGTCCAACTTTGGTTAGAAAGGTAGGAAAATTACAATTTGAATGCCACAGTGTGACAGTTCTGCAGCCTGCACTTGTTAACCAATGTCAAGTGCTTTTCAATGCTGATATTCAGACTGTCAGATAAACCCATATTTTCCAGTGAAATGCATTATTAACATTAACAGCAGTTCGTTAAATGTGTATGTTCGAAAAACTTGACCAGATTTTACTATTGACAGGCTGACGACCCCCAAAAATCCCTGTCAAACTCTTTCCCACTACTGGGTACTTATCTAACTTTAAATGGGCTCCACTCTCAGAACTTAGATTTAAATTCCCAGAAAAGATTGCATCAAAGTTTAGTTTGGAATCGTATTGGTTTGGCCAAGTTGTTTACATGTGTTGAAGATTAGGGGCCTCATCTGCAAGTTTTTGACGCACAGCAGTACAGTAAGTCACTTTGCTGTGCTGCTCTGCGTCAAAGGAAAGCATCTTATTTATTGTACAAGGTGCATTCCTGTCCTTTCCCACTGCACTGGCATCGTTGTGGCTGCCTTGCGCCAATGCAGGCACCCTTGCACTATGGTTCAAGTGGGTCTGCGTCTGCAATGTAGGAATGATTGCTTTTGTTCAGGAAGGGACACCTTCCTGCACCAAAACAATCAATGGAGGCATTTTCCTCTTTCTATGTGTGCCGCAGAATGAAGCACACATAGAAAGAGTAAAGAACCAATAGAAATAAAGTTATTTTTCCTCGTTATGCCTCCCCTGGGGAAGCGTAGGCATAAATCTTGTAAATCTGGGAATATGACAAAATCCACGGGTGTTGCGTGGGAACACCCACCACAACACCCATGTAACACCTCTTTGACTCAGAGTAAGGCAACGCAGGGACTTGCGCGTCTTTGCTATACTCCATGTCTACGAGGCCATGAAAACCCACGCAAAGTGGCTGTTCATGGCCTCATAGATATAGATCTGCACTCTGTGCCGCTGGTGCGACATAAAAAGTGACACACCAGCGGTGGGCTTGTAAATAAGCCCCTTAGGAGCATATTTACAAGGAGCTTCCACCGCCGCTGCATCATTTTTTTTGATGCAGCGAGGTGCTTTCGTTCCTCCATATTTACAAAGTGACACATCTAGGGATGTCGGGATGCGTTGGTTTTTTTCCTTCGTCGGAATCAGCTGCGTCATATTAGAATTAATATATGCAAGTGGTATTTATGATTTTTTCCAAAAATCACGCATCGTTGGGAAGTGGAAAGCAGAGCCTGAGATGCGTTAAAATTCCTACACCTTTAAAACCCAAGTGTAGGAATGCCGCATTGGCTGTTGCAGAGGAATTGGACCAGCTGAAGTAACTTGAAATTGTGTAATCTGCAATCAAGTTGCAGCCCGTCAACAGGTAAGTGCACACAAAAGTTCCCCAGGCAGTAGGCTACTTGCGTCAGTCGAAACTGGTGCATCGCCTCTTTTTTGATACATTGCTGTAGTTGCATCAGTTTTATGACCAACTACAGCAATGCGCATCCTTAAGATCTTGCGCCATGGAGCTCTGTGTTGTAAATATGGCGCATCTATGGCATCATAAGGGTTTTTCATGCAGGCATAAGAAATTTTGATGCATCACTGCCTTGGTGCAGGGATGTGTCATTTCTTGTAAATATGGCCCCAAGTTTCTTGCAAAGAATGAAGCCTAGTGATTTGGCATAATTAATGATGGAGAGTTAGCTATATAAGATATTAACAGCAATCAGCCATAATTTAACTGGGGTAGAGCTGTTACTGGGAGAGATAAATATGAATTCATTTTTAAAGACCAGATAGAAAATTCAGTGAATCTTGTCTTTTCAGTAGCATATGAAAATGTTTATATGCAGAATAATTATTCAGCAAAAAAAAAAAGGAAATATCTCTGGCAGGTTTTACAAATGTGTCAGAATTAACAACATCATTAATTTCTTGTGTTTCCCACACAAAGGGTTGATTGCCACCTACTGCTCATCTGGAGCCAGGGGTGGGAAGAAAGAGGGACCTGTGCAATTCCAGGGCCTGCTGTGAAGTCACCTCCACTTCAAAGGCTCACCTGGGTATAAATACTGGGCCTCTGACCCTACCAAGACAGTACACTACTGGACCTGTGAAGAAATCTGCTAGGAGGAAAGACTGCTGTGCTATAAGGATTGGCACGCGCTCGCATCGTAAAGGGGTACTCATAACCTTCCTCTATTGTGTTAGAACCGCTTGGCGGCGGCCATTTTGGGGTCAGAAGAGTGAGCGGTCTAGTTGTTTTAGCAGGACCAAGGAAGGAGGGCTTCATAAACGGAATGGTGGCGCAACCGCGCAGGTAACAATCGGAAAGATTAGATTGAGATAACCTGATCTCTGCACAGAGAATTGCTAAAAGGGAACCTTGTTTTAAGCTAACTCTGGGAAGGGTATCAATTAGCGGAAAATTATAGCAAGACCATTTTAAAGCATTTTAAAGAAAGTGAATATGAACTGGCATATTACCCTTATAAGATGTTTTAATGTTTTATGGTACAATAACTGCTTATTAGAAATGAAAAATGGAATGATTATAGAATAGATAATGAAATTAAAATTGAATGTTGCAATTGAATTTCAACTGTAAACACCAGTAACACGAATTAAAGAACTCAGGAGCAATCGCAGGTGCTACTCCTGACTTCCTCTATTTTGTTAGAACCGCTTGACGGCTGCCATTTGAGGTCATCAGAGTGAGCGGTGTAGTTGTTTTAACAGGACCAAGGAGGAAGGGCTACATAAATGGCATGGTGGCGCGGCCCGGCAGGGGATGTGCCGGCAACGGGCCATAGGCAATCCCGTCTGCGCCCGTCAGCATCCCGGAAGCGGCCAGCGCCAGCCATGTTGCCGGTTTTAGACCACATCCTATACATGGTAAAATGAGAATTACCTATACTAGCAAAGAGCTACATGAAATAAATCCCAACAGCACTGACACTCAGCGCCTCCACGTAGACCGTTAAGTAGCCGCTTTTAATAACAAAAACAGCCCACGGAACTCACAAAGCACCAATGATACAAGGAGCAATAGCATATCTTGTGTGTTTCTCAATACTCGGTCCATGGGGAAACACGTGGCCATGGTAAACTTGCTAATACCGCTAATGATTGGGGCCTGTTTTTTATCACAGAAACCTGGCTTTCCCAGGAACCGGAAGTTAACTTGTATAGTGTGTGCCCCCTGACTATAAAGCCCTGTTTCAGTCTAGAACCAAAAAAAGATGGGGATGGGTCACAATCCTCTTTAAGGATAAATGGGCCTTAGCAAAACTTGAGGTGGAGCAAAGTCAAGGAATAGAGAAACTGGTATTCTCCCTTAGAGAAAAGGAAGGTGATATTCTATTTGGGTTATTAAGCTACAGACCACCAGGCCTGTTAATGGAGTTTGCCCAACCTTTCCTGGAAGCAACAGCTAGTTTTGTAATGTCCCATTCCAAATGCCTAATTTTGGATGACTTTAACATCTGGGACGAAGACATCCATCAAAATAAAACGATGGATTTTTAAAAATCCCGCAAAGGTATGGGTCTCACACAACAGATTAAGGGGCCGACTCATGTAGGCGGATACACACTGGATCTAATTTTTGCCTCCTCAGATATGGTAACAGAAAATAACCCCATCCCCATTAGTTGATCAGACCCCTATATGGTCACTTTTAATTTTAAAATACCTACTAAAGGAAACCAGGATAATACATATAGCAGAAACCCATCATTGAAAAGACCCTGGACTAAACTAAAGAAACTTGATAAGGAAATAATATTTGACACCACAACCTGTTTTCTAGACTCCAATACAGTAGAGGTAAACTACGCAAATTACAAAAAGTCCATTGTAGGCACCCTCGATCAGGTAGCCTGCTAAAAGTAATCAAACACAAACCGAGGAATTCAGCACTGTCATGACAAAATTAAACGGATCATAGCAGACAAACAAAACTAGAGCAAACCTAACCAAAATAAAGAACTTGATAATGGGACCGAAAGGCTAGAGCCAAATCAAGAATGGTCCAGTGCGACAAGCCTAGAGACGGTTGATCTACTAGGAGAGACATAATGCAGAGATCTTGTTTTATCAATCTCTTCAGGCTCCCTTATAGACCCCTTTCCAACAGGAATATGGAAAAACAGAGTGCACAAACTCCTCCCCACTTTACAACTAATCTGTTACCAATCTCTCAACACCGGGATGGTTCCAGTAGTCTGGAAGAAGGCCTTGGTGACTCTGCTCTTGAAAAAAACCCTGGCTGATAGTCAAGGACCGAGCAACTACCATCCAATCTCGAGGCTCCCTCTCCCAGTCGAGATACTCAAAAGATACCTTAGTAAAACCATAGCGGATTTCCTTGAGGAAAACAACTTGTTAGAAACAGAGCAAATGGGCTTTAGGGCAGCCCATGGAATAGAAACTGCTCTGATTATTGCCACAAATGAAGTAAGAATGCAAGTTGACAGTGGTCGAACTACAGTACTGATTCTGCTAGTCCTATCTGCTGCATTCAACACTGTCAAGCATCAAATCCTGCTTACACGCTCGAAGGAGATTGGTTTGAGAAGCACAATGCTTAACTGGTCAAGTCCTACCTCTCAGATAGACTTTAGGCAATAACCCTTCCACCATTCATATCAGAATACAGGAAATTGAGCATGGGGTCCCCCAGGGTTCTGCCCTAAGTCCCATATCGTTCAATATATATCTAAGACCACTGCTAACCCTGATTAAGTCGTTTGGGATACTGTTTGTAAATTATGCAGACGATACACAATTAATAATGACCCTGGATAAATCCGATCCTAACCAACTAAAAAATCTCCATTCCTGTCTGAAACAGATGATCAAATGGCTGGATGGTAACATGTTAAAATTCAACGGAGACAAAACAGAATTCCTGTGCTGCTCACTGGCAAACATACAACAGCAACTCCCAGCAACTTCTGGCCGTGGACAAATAACTCAGACCTAGATACAACTAATTCCGTGCGAAACCTAGGAATCCAAATTGACAATGAACTCTCAATGGAATCTCATGTCAATAAAACAGTAGCAGTCTGCCATGGACTTCTTAGAAAATTTGTAAAACAGGAAACTTGTGGTACAGGCTTCAATATTCAGCAGACTGGACTAATGTAATTCTTTGCTACTAGGTAGCCCCGAATATCTACTCAAATGGCATCTGAGGATCCAGGGGCTTGTGGCCAAATTAGCACTAATCAAGGGAAGAAGGGACTCTGCTACAGAAACACTACAGAAACTTCACTTGCTGCCAATAAAGGAGAGGGGCATTTTTAAGGCTCTATGCATCATGCACAGGGTAGTAAATGGCTCTGGACCTAAAGCTCTTCAACAAATAATTAAGCTGTATAAGCCTGCACAAACCTTAAGATCATCTCATGCTGGCCTCCTATCTACTCCCCTTTCAAAGAATTGTGATTTGGATGAAGAACCTTCCAGGCCAAAGGTGCTCAACTTTGGAATAATCTCCCACTTTCCCTAAGAACTAATACCAATCTGTTGAGTTTTAGAAAGAACCTAAAAACTTGGCTCTACCCTTGGAAACAGATGGCTAACTGAAATGGCTTACCAACTACAGGTAATAGTAATAATGATCTCTCTTATCTACTGATAAGTTACTAGTGCCAAGATGCCCGTTGGGTGATAGCTGCGCTTTATGAAAATATATAATAATAATAATTTGTCAACGAAGCCTTCATCACCTGCGAGGATCGAAACTGACGCATAGAGCCTTCATTGTCAACGCTTCCTCCAATCAAGGAACTTTTTCAGCGGGACCTGCATGAGTCCTGTCGCCAGCCTGCTCTCCATCGTGGTCGGCCTGTACTTTGGTTTTTAACCCTGTCCAGCACGACCTCAAATAACCCCTACGTGCTATATGAGTTTAAGCACTAGCCACTAACCTATTCTTTAAAAATTCCTAACTCTGGTTCTACTTGTTGGATTTTTGTCATTTCTGGCTTGTTTTACTCATACAAATATAACCTATTAGTATTTTCGTGGTGTTTTTATTGTGTTTCTGTGTGTGTATGTGTTGCACAAATAGTTCATGCATTGCCTCTTTAGATAAGCCTGACTGCTGTGCGCCAAGCTACCACAGGATGAGCACAGGATATCTTTTAGTGTGTGTCTAGCTTACCGTGACTAGAGTGATAGTTCCTGCTTGCACAGGGTGGATACACTGACAACCAGAAACCCCGGTTCTAAAAACAAGCAAACCCCAAATTAACCTATGCTTAACCCTCTGGTCGCTTGGCACAAAGCAGTCAGGCTTAACTAAGAGACAATGTGAAGTATTTATGCAACACTTCAAACAGTACTAAAGTGAAAATACAACACAAGAAAAATCCCAGACCAATTTCGAAAAATAGATTACAATGTAATACATTATTTGACAACAAAATGACAAAAATCCAATCAATAACACAGGAGATAAGCAATTTTAAAGATGTAAGTGAAAATAGTGCTTAAAAGCATGAAGCACTAACTGTGTTGATCTGGTTGCACCAGAACTGGACAAAGTCCCAAGTTTAGGCCGGATACAGGGACCACGTTTGGCACACTGAACCTATTCCCAAAAATCCCTGGGCTGACTCTAATGTTCTCTACAACCCCAGACCTATCTCCAATCTCCCTTTCCTAGCCAAGACTTTGGAAAAATGTATCTTACAACAACTTAATCATGTATATACGAAAATTCACCCTCCTTGACACCTTCCAATCCGGGGTCCGAAAAGGCTTTAGTACTGAAACTGCCATGCTCAATATATCTGATGATATACACAGATCCTTATACAAGGGAGACGCTTGCCTACTTATCCTACTTGACCTATCCGTGGCGTTCGATTCTGTTAATCACCAGCCCTACTTGAATCTCTAAAGTTTCGCTTCGGTAACACTGGCACCGTCTTAAAATGGTTCACACCCTACCTACAACACCGTTCACAACAAATCAACTCATGTCTATCAAAACCCACACGGGTCAATCTTGGCGGGCCTCAGGGCTCAATTCTATCCCCCTCAATCTCTTCATGGAACCCCTTACGGTCATCTTGAAGCAGGCAGGGTTCAAATATCACCTTTATGCTGATGACCCACAACTTTACTACAAAATCAAATCACCCAGTGAAATTCAATATCTCAACGCCACACTGAACAAGTAACAATCCTGGTTTTACTCTAATCACTTAAAGCTAAACCCCATCAAAACAGAAATAATTCTATTCTCCCCAAAAGCAACCACCTACAAATCCACGAATGGCTCAGCGAACTGAACGCTTTAAATTGCTCTCTCATTCTATCCGACTCCGCAAAGTCCCTTGGCTTCTTCTTGGACAACAACATGTCAAAGAAAGAGCACATCAGAAATTCAGCAAAAGGAGCACTTTCCACACTAAAAAACCTCAAGAAAATTAAAACACTCATTCCCGCCGTTGATTTCAAGTTTTTGGTGCAATCTCTGGTCCTTTCCAAACTAGACTATGGTAATGCCACTCTCACTGGGATGCCAAAAAGTCACCTCGCCCCCCTTAGATCAGTTCTTAACATGGCAGCCTGGCTCATTTAAGACGTTAAAAGGTATGAACACATCACTCCTGCCCTCAAGAGCCTCAACAGGCTTCCCATCGAAGGAAGATGTACTTATAAGACTGCCTGTATCATCCACAAAGGCTTTCACTCACATACACCCAGCTACTTAGAAAACAAGCTTACGTAAGCAGGGACCTCTAGATCTTTGAGAAGCTCCAATGCACTTTTGCTCCTACCTCCCAATCTAAAATAATCACCAACCAAGTCTCGCTCTTTTTCCTGAAATGCTCCGAGCATATGGTACTCCCTACTTAGCGATCTTCGATGCAACCCTTCCTTCCCTTGCTTCAAAAGAGACTTGAAACTCCTCCTCCTCAACAAATACTTTAACTCTTAGATTACTGAACTTGGTTAATTATAGCTTGAACAGGACTAGACCCTGTGTCATAGTCAGCTATTTATTTATTTATGCTGTCTATTAGATCCTCTCTAATTGCTACTCTTGTTTTTAGTATTGCTATTATTTTCTTTGATGCGTACTATCATCTATTGAGTCTCGCTTTATGTGTTATTGCGTGCCTGATTTACTGTATTCTTTGGCGATCATGTAAAATGCATACAATATCACTGCTGGACCTCACACGATCAAATCTAAACAATTGCATAATAAATCACATAATGACCAAATGGGGAACGATATTTCCTGCTAACCAAAATAGGAACAGAATTACTGTCTAATTGGATCTTTTCCTGTTTGATCCAACAGGCCTATGGACATATAAATCAATTATCAATGTAATTGTTGTCAGAGCGGAGGAAGTGTCAACGTTTCAGCCTCTTAAGGCCAAATGGTCCAAAAGACCATCATCAGGACACAATGAAGAAAAGCTAAGGAAGGGACAGCCCCCTGAATGGTCTAATAAAATGAACAACATAGAATAAAACATCAAAGGTATGCCAAACAGCACTCTACACCATGTGAACCATTTGCCCACGATGTAACACATATGCACCACCAAATGTGCCTATTCTCCAATTAAAAACCATACTGTGTCTTTCAACTATTACACCAAAAGTGTCAGCTATATATCTGATGTATCTTTGCCAAGTGTAACACTTCACTTAACCCACTGAAAAGAAATAAACTGCGACTTCACATGTCGTCTCACCTATAACTTGACCACCAATCTAAAAATATATCTGTAAATCATGGTGCTGTTAATTGTTGCAACTAAACTTTACCACAAAGAAATCTCATTCATACCCTACTCAATAGAACCCTTAGCAATTTGAAGTAACCTGTAGATAATAATCCTAGTAAAATATACAGACTTCTTCTAAACTAAACCACTTGTCCATTGTGATGTATCTATTTCCCGATTCTCCTTACTTGAATTAGGCAATCATCCGCGTAAGTCAGACAGCTAGAAACTGCGTCTACAGTTACAATCACCATATTTCTGGCTTGTAAACATTAATAAAGCATAGTTCCACTCACGGACCCTCTCAATTGGAAAGTAACAAAAGATTGGCACCATCTTCAGCTGGTCATTGGAATTCCGATCTGTCAATATCGGTGTCGTGGAAATTATAACTAAAACAGAAACTAATTCTCAACAAAAGAAAAATAAACCTCCAATTAACAATCAGACACTTGATCACACTCACTAATCTTGACACTGGGCAAGCTGCACAATTAATAATGATAATCGGCGCCATTTTGGAATGGACATTGTATTGCCTATCCGTCAGAACCAATATATTACAATTCTTCATAGTGCATTAAGTGGGCAGGCATACATTAAAAAAACCTCAACAATTCTAAAGGCAAGAAAACCAATCACCTCATATATATCGTTGGGTTGCTATTAATACAAGTAATCATGACATCACGCAAGATGAATGGTAAGCACCATATTAAAATGTCTCCAATATAATTCAAATTAAGTAAATATGAGCAAATGCAAAAACCAAATACCCCAAAAATGCCCACTATGCAGCCAAAAATGTGGGAGTACAAAACGTACTTTCATATCCGAAAAACTAAATTAAACACAAGGAAATGTCGTAAATGTAAGATACTTTTACACTATGGAAAGCGAGAGAAAGTCCGGTCAGTTGCACTATCCTGTTAACAATTCTACCACTCCTGAGGAACTCTGGGCTTCTTACTCGGTCAGGATGTTGTGTTTTCCCTCTGCCCTATCCTGACGGATGGGGGTATCCAAAGATATTGGAGTAGACGCCTCACTCACTTATCGTGACATGCTTCATCATTGGCGCCTATCCACACCCGGGTAAGGTGATACTACCCGGGCGGACTCAACCATAGATGGAATGGGAGTTCTTAGATAAAGCAGAACTGGATAAGCAGGGATCCAGATGAGTGATATGTTACTTCAAGGTATATCCAAATGCTATGCTTTATTTGGAGGGTACCTGGGGTAAGGATAAAATGTAAATTTGTTGGGTTTTACTGAATTCAATTGTTTAGTTGTACCCCTGTTACTGTGCCATGTAAATGTAAGATAGTCCATGCATATTATAAAACGTACTTAACCAGATCAACGATAGTCTTATGAAGGTTCTAAGGTATGTCACTCAACTAAATGGTTAATACCATTTACTATCGTAGTGACTTCCCAACTTCAGAAACTATAATTCCAACACAAGACTACTCTGCAGCAGAGAATATCAAAGTATACAAAACTGGGATCTGGATTCGGCCACTATAGTGTTGATCCCTAAGACACAACCTCCCTCCACATCATGTTCGGACTACCGTCCGATATCACTCCTTAATAGAGACATCAAAATATTCGCCACTATGCTGGCCACCTGTCTCAAACACGTTCTCGCTATGTTGTTCTGCCCAGATCAATGCTGCTTTATGCTGACCCATAGATGAGGCATTGCCTCTGATGGCTCCATGTGGCCCTGACTCACAGTCATCGATTGCCTCATGATCTGGCCTTACTTTTTGTATTGATTTTGAAAAGCCTTCGATATGGTGAACTAGGATTAACTTCAACTAGTGCTGACCCGGGTCAGCATCGGGCCTCGATTTCGTGGCATGGTTTGCGCTGGTTAGTCCAGCCCAACTGCTCAAGTCCAGATTAACGGGGTCCCCTCCGCACCTTTCCCCATAGAGCGATGGACTAGAAAGGGCTGTACCCTGCCCCCCTCCTCTTTGTGCTTGCAATCGAGCCTTTGGCTCAACTCGTTCATACAGGTGCCCATATTAGGGGATGGAATTGGAGCGATGGCACAGAGGACAGCATAGCTCTGTATGCGGACGAAGTCCTTCCATACCTTGCGGACACTGCTACGAGTGGTCCCCGTTGTCTTCATTAGTTGAAATGCTTTGAGGCAACTTCAGGGCTTAAGATGAACCCCTCTAAGTCCGTTCTGGTCCCCCTGGCCTCATCTAGAGACTCCTTTGACTGGCAGACGAGCATTCCTCTTTGTCGCCTCAGTCTCAAATATTTAGGTATCTGGGTTACTTTATATCAGGAATTCAGCTGGATCCTCAATCTCCAACCATAGTCCATGAGGCCAAATCTGATCTTCTTACATGGCAATCACTTCCCCTAAATATTATGGGAAATATAGCTTTATACAAAATGCTGATTCTCCCACAGTTCCTGTACATTTTCAGAATATCCCACTCCACCTGCCACAGACGTGGTTCCGAGCTCTGACGGGATGGCCTCAACATTTCTGTGGCATGGGTCTCGACTCCATCTTGCTTTCATGCATTGCCAATGGAGTTCCTATGATGGTGGCTTGGGGATGATCAATCTTTATCTTTATTGCTTCGCTTCTCATCTTCTCGTTATTCACAATTGGTTTAATGCGGGATTGTCTGACCCTGCTGATCGACTAGAATTGTCCCTGTTGGGCATTCCTTGCCTGAGGCCCTGCTCTATGGCTCTCCAATCCCTACCCCCATGTCTCAAGTAACTAGAATGGTGTTCTTAGACTCGAGAGCTGCGTTTAAACATTTGCAATGGGACGCCAAGATAACACATCTTTGGCATGGCACCTGGTTGAGGGAAGTGATAATGCTTCAGGGTTTTAAGGCCTCGGATCTTATTGGTATCACCCAACTGGAGTACATCTGGTCCAGGACGCACATACATTCCTTCCAAGATCTTCAGGCCACCAACGCCCTAGCACATACCCAATTCTATAAATTTCTTCTACTCCGATATGATCTACACACTCATGTCCTGGCACTTGAAACCTTGCCGGAGTTCAGTCCCATTAAAGCCAAACGCCTAATTGGAAACCTTGGTCGCAGCAGAATCTCCCAGATTTACCGAACCTTGATAATTAATTCACCCAGTACGCTACATCATCTTAGGACCCAGTGGGAAGGTTGGCTGGGCCCCATTGAAGATGAAGACTGGTGAGATGCCCTGATCACCTCTCCAGAGCTTGCTATCTCCACTTGATTGTGACTGGCTCAAACATATTGGGGCATATTCACAAGAACGTGCGCTAAACATCTCCAAAAAATGTTAACGCAACTTCACACATCGCAGTCTATCACGGGAAAATAACCCCGTGTTAACGTGGAATTCACAACATGGCGGTACCATGCGATAGCCTCCCGAAACCGCAGCCAATGTCCGCGATACAACCACCGCGACGGCGATAAAAAAACAAACCCCAACGCGTAAAAAGACACGATGGGCCCAAACGCGATAAGAAAACAGTGATAACCAGCAAGAGGCCAGCAATACCCACGCGTAATGCGGGAAAAAGCACAAGAACAGCATACGGAAAATGCCACTAAAAAGGAAATGAACTGCGGAGTACCACGGATGCACCCTAACTGACTGCAGAGGACAATATGAACCCCACAATCCCCACGGAGGAACACCCAGGAATCCAGGGCTCGTGGAAGGGCAATGAGAAGAGGAAGAGGAAGACGGGGTACAGTCTGCAGGAAAACACGATTATCGTCACGGATGAGATAGAACACCACCACCAACTGTACGTCACCTCCAACGTGTCATTGGCAACAAAGAGGCAAAGATGGCACACCATCTTGGACCATGTGAATGCCGTTGCAGCGCCGAGGAGGACAATGGAAGAGGACAAGAGGTGCTGGATTGATGTGAATGGCAAAACCAAGCAGAAACTCGCTGCCAACATGAAAGCAGCAACGCACTTCGGAGGAGGGGGCCAGCAGAACACCAGGAGCTGAATGACATGGAGAAGATGGTGGCCACAGTCATCAGTCGGGAGGACGGTGACAGGAGTTGGGGATCCGGACACTGCCCAACATGACCCGACACTACATCAACAGGGTGCGTACCGACCAGGGAGTGGGGGGACGGGGGAGATGGGCACAATGGCACACATGCACAATTAAGCAGAGCACACTGCACACCCACAATGACTCAGGATCATGTCCCTGATCCCACGGGAACACTTCAGCACACACACAAACACCAAGTAGTCCCACGTACACCATGTGCCCAAAGGGGCACCCACCCAACACATCAACAATCACACAACCAACACATGCACATGTGCGAAACACAGCAAACATGCATATACGTCAGACACACTGACAATGCAAGAGACACCACATGACGAGTAGCATGGCTGAAGTCCAATCATCATGACAATGTACACGGCACAACACTGAGGTGGCTGAGTGCGGACCACAACCGGAAAGGAGCAGGTCACACTCGGACACAGAAGACAAAAGAGGTACGGTGTTCCTGGGTGGCAAGTTGGCCACCTGGTTAGTACTCAGAGTGGTGGGGAGGTGGGGAATACCTCCTTTCGGAACTAGGACCCTCACACACCCAGCAAGCTAGGTGTCATGCTTCATCATATGGGTCTGCTCCTCGTCGAGCCGGCGCTGCAATGCTCGACGGGCACCCATAAAGGGGCTCTTTATCGGAGATCTTTTGTTCCTTGCCGTATAGGTGCCGTGGGTGTGAGGGGCCTGGTAAGATGTAGATGTGGTGTGTGGGTTAAAACAGGTAAGGGAATCCTCTATAATTATTTTTATTCTGGAGAGGTCACAACCTGAATAAAAAGTAAAAAGAAGGAGGGCGACTATTTTGTTTTAATCTGACAAATTACGCTCTACCCCTTAGTGGTCAACATGTTTCTCGCCTATAAAATGTCTCTAATAGATCAGTTGGCGATTCCTCAGGACCTAGTGACTAAATGAAAACTATCTACAGTGTGTGGTGTGGTTCTACATACCACTTCTTCTCTCGGTAGGACGTTGCCCCGGAGAAAAGCAGCCAACCTAGAGTACAAACAAAAAGGATCAAAAAACCAAAAGGAAATATTGGTACATGGTCCTATTGATTCAAGTGGGTGTGTTTCACCGTACACAACCTCTTTGAATCTATACAAGTGATAAAAACAACGTGATTTCATGCATATCACATTCTACGTGTGCCTTCATTTGTATTTAGAATATAAAACCTCTGTGTAACCAGTTAGAGTAATTGAACAACATGGTGAGTGAGTATCAGCTCACCTCTTAAGGATTCAAGTGCTGCTTCATCAGACCGCAGCGGAGTATATGGACACTCAACGTAGTGTCGCTGTTTATTAAAAGGAAAAAACAAACAACAAAATATGTTGGGTGTGGGCTTGTAGGCACAACGTTTAGTTGCTAAGGCCATGACTCTAGAGCATTAAAAGTGAAAGTGGGCATGGTTCAGGTTAAAGTAAGCCCATAGTCGTGAAATTGGTATCATTGACAAGGTTATTCAACAGACTCAAAAGTGCCCCAGACCTGCCTGCGTAGCTGCTGGCGCCTTCACCATGCGCTCCGACATTATGCCAATCGTGCGGTGTGTTAAGAGCGCCTACAGCGCCCAAGCTATGTCTTAGTGCAGAGCTCTACAGAACATCAGAGTCAGCGTACCCTTCCCAAAGACCAGCGGTAACTTGTCAGCAATTCCCAGCACCTCTTACCTCTCTTAAAAGCTTGTGACCAGGCATAGTCTCAACGTGTAATCCATACTCACCTGCTCCCGCTCAGAGCAGTCCAGCTCACCTACCCGCTCTGCTGCATCAGGAAGGAAAAGACATGTTGTCGGTTCCTGTCTTAAATACCCTCTCCTGGTGCCATTAAGCATGGTAAATCAGCCGCACCTGGTGTGTGGTGTGATGGTGTCGGCATGACATCATCTACAGTGTAACCATGGAGGCCATCTTTGAATGTGGTGAAGGTCTATAGTTCTGGCTATTACCTTGATGTGGACGCGCATCAAGGGCTTCAAATTGGCATTGAGTGGAGCGGTTTTATCAACAATGTGAACAAGAATTTATACAGTGCAAAAGTGCTCACGTCACTGCGCCAAATTTGTGCATAAGTTGCTGGCGACTGCCGATTGGGTGATTCGTATGTCGGCCATCTTAGAGTGTAGTATTGTACTCTATTGTTAGTTGTTAGATATATCGTCCTAACATAGCCTAATCTCCATATCTGACTAGCCTGATGTCGATATCATGTGGCAGAGATGTATAAAGAGGTGAGAGACTAGCGTGGAGTCTTAAGCTGATATATTAATTTGTTAAAGTTGCAGATAATGGTTGTATATATCAGATTAATTAAGGGTGCTCCAGGGTATGGCATCGTTCAGGCCGTCATTTGCTAAGTCAAGACGGAACACCCACCTTTGTTCAATCCTGTACAAAGCAGTCTGTGTTATTTGTTGGTGGGATTCTAGGATGACCCAGCGTAGACTCTCTGGGGGGTGTCCGAGTTCAGAGAAGTGGGTGTATAGTTTGGTGGTAGTTTTATGGCAACGAATATTGCTCTTATGCTCAGTGATTCTGACCTTAACGGGCCTCATGGTCATGCCAACATACCTCTTGTCACAAGGGCAGGTCAGCATGTACACACAACGTGGGGTGTTACAGTTAGTGTGTTTGATTAGCGTCCATGTAAATGTGTCTGATAGAACCAATTGTTTGGTGTGTCTGGTCTGTGGGCACACGATACAAGAGCCGCAGGGATAGTGTCCTGTCACGGGTGGGAGATCCCACAGTTGCCTCTGGTTAGGGATGTTGCTCTTCTTGGGTCTAGTGTGCACCAACATATCTTTCAAATTGTTGGTACGTTTAAACGCAAACCTTGGTTTGGGTATTGACAGAGTACCCGTGTTCAGAATTGCCCAGTGTTTGTTCACTGCCTTCTTTATTAGATTGGATCTAGGTGTGTACGTGGTCACACAGGTCAAAATGTCAGTGGGTTCTTTCTCATGTACCTCTAGGAGGCTTTCACGATTATTATTTCTTGCTCGTTTCATGCAAGAGTGAACCTGTTTCTTAGGGTATTGTCTCTTCAGCAGATTGTCAGCCAGTATCTCTGCTTCAATTTTGTAGTCCTCTGTAGAACTACAATTTCTTCTAATTCTTAGAAATTGGCTGAAGGGAAGGTTATTTCTCAGTGTAGCAGGATGATAGCTGCTGTACAGTAGCAAGCTGTTTCTGTCGGTAGGCTTTTTGTATAGGGATGTCGTTATTCTACCCTCTTGTAATCTGATGGTGAGATCTAGGAAGGCAATGTTCGTGGCAGATATAGTGTGGGTGAATTTCAAATACTGGTTTTTTGTGTTAATCCACTCGCAAAATTCAGCGCATCTCTGTATGTCACCCTGCCAAAAGATGAGGATGTCATCTATGTACCTCTTCCACAGTCTCAGGTTAGCTCCGAAGGAGTTACTCGCATGTTGGATGGTCTCTTGTTCAAACGCCGCCATATACAAACATGCCACACTGGGGGCAAAGGTACTCCCCATCGAAGTACCCTGAGACTGGTGGAAGAGTTGGCTGTCAAACTCAAAAAAGTTTTCTGTTAAGGCCAGGGTGGCACATTGCATGATGAACGAAATGGGTGTTGCTGCTGTCCATTCACTCCCACTTAGTGCAGATTCTATTACTGCCAATGTCTCTCTCTGTGGGATATTGGTATACAGTTGTTCCACATCCAAGGTGACCAGGAGGTCAATATCGCCTGTGTTTTCTAGTTCACCTATAACACAGAGGATATCTGTTGTGTCCCTGATGTATGATGGTGTCTGTTTGACCAAAGGTTGTAGGTAATGGTCGCAGAATTTTGAGAGCGGCTCTAAGAGTGAGCCGATTCCTGAAACTATAGGTCTGCCCGGAACAGGGGTGGTCCCCTTATGTATTTTCGGCAGAGTGTAAAAATAGGGTGTTTTGGGATGTTTGGTAATCAAGAAATCAGCTTCTTTACCACTGATCCACCCATTACTCTCTGCCTCATAGACCATGGTGGTTATCTCGGTCGTTAATCGAGTCGTAGGGTTTGTTGTTATCGGAGTATAGAATTTACTATTCCGTAGTTGGCGTTGGCACTCGGTGTTGTAATCCGAAGTGGATTGTATGACCGTGGCGCCCCCTTTGTCAGCTTGCTTTATTGTAATGCTTTTGTCCTCAGTCAATGATCTAATCGCTACATGTTCTTGATTAGAGAGATTATGAAAAGGAACTCTGGTATCCTGGTTCTTCAGTTCTTTTAAGACAGCTTTCTCAAAGGTCACTACCTCCACAGGTACCATGCCAACGGTAGGTGTGAAGGTCGAGGGATTGCGAAGGCCTGAATCCAGTTTGGCTGGTTCCTCAGTACCATCGAAGTGGGCTTTAAGGCGTATTTTTCTAAACAGGTTCTGGATTTCGCATTGTTCCCGAAAACTGTCCTCTTTGGGGGTGGGGACATAGCCAAGGCCTTTCTCAAGTACTGTTTGTTCTGTAGGTGTCAGTTGTCTATGTGACAAATTAACCACTAGACTCTCCTGCCCTGTGTTTTGCTCCTGGTTTCCATCATATTCGGTTCCTGGTCCTGCCACTGGACTTGTTTTTGTCCTCCTCTTTTGCGCCCTCTTCCTCTGCCCCAGCCTCTGCCTAAAAAGGTGGATTGCTGGCAGGGAAGTATTGCGGTTGGCCCTGGGGATACATCGGGAAAGGCCAAAAAGGAGGCTGCGGCCCTTGAAAATTCTGTACAGGGTAGTGGGGGTTTTGTGGATAATTCTTTCTCCTCTGATTTGAACCCTTCCAGCTCCCATTGCTGGAGTCACTGCTAGCCGAGTCTCTTCTGTCGGATTCACTATTTTCATCAGAAGAGTAGCTAGTTTTGCTGTTGGTATAGTCTGCTTTCAGATAGGGGTATATTTTTTGTTTGTTAAATCTGCTTATATCCTTCTGAAGCTTGCTAACCTTCTGCTTCATCAGAAATTCCTTGTGCTCAGCAATCTCATGGTTGAGTTCTGTCAATTTGGTTTTAAATACAGTGCCATGTATGGTAGTCTTTATGGCCCCTTCAGCAACCTGTATTCTAATAAGGAGGGCATCAGCTATCCTCTTTGCTGAATTAATAATGAGGATAAGTAAGTCCCTGGTGCATTTCCATGCTACCAGGGACCATTCCTTTTAAAGACAGCGTCATCCAGGAAAAGTCTAGGGAAGTTCTTGACTATTAGGCCGTTTGGTGCAATATTGGCCCTCAAGTACTCCGTCATCATTGCACCGTGGAGCGTTATTTTCACCCAGTCTCTTTTCATATTGGTAAGGGAGGTCCAGTCCTCAGATGGTGATCCAGAGGCTGATGAACCTTCACCTCCCAGGATAGATGGTGTATTCCTGAGAATTTCTGCAGCCATTGCATCATCAAAGCTAAGTCCGGGATTGTCATCCATGATGACTGGTATATCAGAGGATTTGGGGGAAGGCAAAATAGAAGGGGCGGGACTAAATAATAAGTCCCAGAAAATGGGCCAATGAAGGATATTATCCTTCTGGTAACCTGAAGAGTCCCACGGGAGATCCCGTGCAGTACTTAGTAAACAACAAGGGGGACAATGAGGGCTTGATAAAGGTCCACCGTACTTGCCCTGGGTAGAACTAGAAGACAAAAGAGGTACGGTGTTCCTGGGTGGCAAGTTGGCCACCTGGTTAGTACTCAGAGTGGTGGGGAGGTGGGGAATACCTCCTTTCGGAACTAGGACCCTCACACACCCAGCAAGCTAGGTGTCATGCTTCATCATATGGGTCTGCTCCTCGTCGAGCCGGCGCTGCAATGCTCGACGGGCACCCATAAAGGGGCTCTTTATCGGAGATCTTTTGTTCCTTGCCGTATAGGTGCCGTGGGTGTGAGGGGCCTGGTAAGATGTAGATGTGGTGTGTGGGTTAAAACAGGTAAGGGAATCCTCTATAATTATTTTTATTCTGGAGAGGTCACAACCTGAATAAAAAGTAAAAAGAAGGAGGGCGACTATTTTGTTTTAATCTGACAAATTACGCTCTACCCCTTAGTGGTCAACATGTTTCTCGCCTATAAAATGTCTCTAATAGATCAGTTGGCGATTCCTCAGGACCTAGTGACTAAATGAAAACTATCTACAGTGTGTGGTGTGGTTCTACATACCACTTCTTCTCTCGGTAGGACGTTGCCCCGGAGAAAAGCAGCCAACCTAGAGTACAAACAAAAAGGATCAAAAAACCAAAAGGAAATATTGGTACATGGTCCTATTGATTCAAGTGGGTGTGTTTCACCGTACACAACCTCTTTGAATCTATACAAGTGATAAAAACAACGTGATTTCATGCATATCACATTCTACGTGTGCCTTCATTTGTATTTAGAATATAAAACCTCTGTGTAACCAGTTAGAGTAATTGAACAACATGGTGAGTGAGTATCAGCTCACCTCTTAAGGATTCAAGTGCTGCTTCATCAGACCGCAGCGGAGTATATGGACACTCAACGTAGTGTCGCTGTTTATTAAAAGGAAAAAACAAACAACAAAATATGTTGGGTGTGGGCTTGTAGGCACAACGTTTAGTTGCTAAGGCCATGACTCTAGAGCATTAAAAGTGAAAGTGGGCATGGTTCAGGTTAAAGTAAGCCCATAGTCGTGAAATTGGTATCATTGACAAGGTTATTCAACAGACTCAAAAGTGCCCCAGACCTGCCTGCGTAGCTGCTGGCGCCTTCACCATGCGCTCCGACATTATGCCAATCGTGCGGTGTGTTAAGAGCGCCTACAGCGCCCAAGCTATGTCTTAGTGCAGAGCTCTACAGAACATCAGAGTCAGCGTACCCTTCCCAAAGACCAGCGGTAACTTGTCAGCAATTCCCAGCACCTCTTACCTCTCTTAAAAGCTTGTGACCAGGCATAGTCTCAACGTGTAATCCATACTCACCTGCTCCCGCTCAGAGCAGTCCAGCTCACCTACCCGCTCTGCTGCATCAGGAAGGAAAAGACATGTTGTCGGTTCCTGTCTTAAATACCCTCTCCTGGTGCCATTAAGCATGGTAAATCAGCCGCACCTGGTGTGTGGTGTGATGGTGTCGGCATGACATCATCTACAGTGTAACCATGGAGGCCATCTTTGAATGTGGTGAAGGTCTATAGTTCTGGCTATTACCTTGATGTGGACGCGCATCAAGGGCTTCAAATTTGGCATTGAGTGGAGCGGTTTTATCAACAATGTGAACAAGAATTTATACAGTGCAAAAGTGCTCACGTCACTGCGCCAAATTTGTGCATAAGTTGCTGGCGACTGCCGATTGGGTGATTCGTATGTCGGCCATCTTAGAGTGTAGTATTGTACTCTATTGTTAGTTGTTAGATATATCGTCCTAACATAGCCTAATCTCCATATCTGACTAGCCTGATGTCGATATCATGTGGCAGAGATGTATAAAGAGGTGAGAGACTAGCGTGGAGTCTTAAGCTGATATATTAATTTGTTAAAGTTGCAGATAATGGTTGTATATATCAGATTAATTAAGGGTGCTCCAGGGTATGGCATCGTTCAGGCCGTCATTTGCTAAGTCAAGACGGAACACCCACCTTTGTTCAATCCTGTACAAAGCAGTCTGTGTTATTTGTTGGTGGGATTCTAGGATGACCCAGCGTAGACTCTCTGGGGGTGTCCGAGTTCAGAGAAGTGGGTGTATAGTTTGGTGGTAGTTTTATGGCAACGAATATTGCTCTTATGCTCAGTGATTCTGACCTTAACGGGCCTCATGGTCATGCCAACATACCTCTTGTCACAAGGGCAGGTCAGCATGTACACACAACGTGGGGTGTTACAGTTAGTGTGTTTGATTAGCGTCCATGTAAATGTGTCTGATAGAACCAATTGTTTGGTGTGTCTGGTCTGTGGGCACACGATACAAGAGCCGCAGGGATAGTGTCCTGTCACGGGTGGGAGATCCCACAGTTGCCTCTGGTTAGGGATGTTGCTCTTCTTGGGTCTAGTGTGCACCAACATATCTTTCAAATTGTTGGTACGTTTAAACGCAAACCTTGGTTTGGGTATTGACAGAGTACCCGTGTTCAGAATTGCCCAGTGTTTGTTCACTGCCTTCTTTATTAGATTGGATCTAGGTGTGTACGTGGTCACACAGGTCAAAATGTCAGTGGGTTCTTTCTCATGTACCTCTAGGAGGCTTTCACGATTATTATTTCTTGCTCGTTTCATGCAAGAGTGAACCTGTTTCTTAGGGTATTGTCTCTTCAGCAGATTGTCAGCCAGTATCTCTGCTTCAATTTTGTAGTCCTCTGTAGAACTACAATTTCTTCTAATTCTTAGAAATTGGCTGAAGGGAAGGTTATTTCTCAGTGTAGCAGGATGATAGCTGCTGTACAGTAGCAAGCTGTTTCTGTCGGTAGGCTTTTTGTATAGGGATGTCGTTATTCTACCCTCTTGTAATCTGATGGTGAGATCTAGGAAGGCAATGTTCGTGGCAGATATAGTGTGGGTGAATTTCAAGTACTGGTTTTTTGTGTTAATCCACTCGCAAAATTCAGCGCATCTCTGTATGTCACCCTGCCAAAAGATGAGGATGTCATCTATGTACCTCTTCCACAGTCTCAGGTTAGCTCCGAAGGAGTTACTCGCATGTTGGATGGTCTCTTGTTCAAACGCCGCCATATACAAACATGCCACACTGGGGAGCAAAGGTACTCCCCATCGAAGTACCCTGAGACTGGTGGAAGAGTTGGCTGTCAAACTCAAAAAAGTTTTCTGTTAAGGCCAGGGTGGCACATTGCATGATGAACGAAATGGGTGTTGCTGCTGTCCATTCACTCCCACTTAGTGCAGATTCTATTACTGCCAATGTCTCTCTCTGTGGGATATTGGTATACAGTTGTTCCACATCCAAGGTGACCAGGAGGTCAATATCGCCTGTGTTTTCTAGTTCACCTATAACACAGAGGATATCTGTTGTGTCCCTGATGTATGATGGTGTCTGTTTGACCAAAGGTTGTAGGTAATGGTCGCAGAATTTTGAGAGCGGCTCTAAGAGTGAGCCGATTCCTGAAACTATAGGTCTGCCCGGAACAGGGGTGGTCCCCTTATGTATTTTCGGCAGAGTGTAAAAATAGGGTGTTTTGGGATGTTTGGTAATCAAGAAATCAGCTTCTTTACCACTGATCCACCCATTACTCTCTGCCTCATAGACCATGGTGGTTATCTCGGTCGTTAATCGAGTCGTAGGGTTTGTTGTTATCGGAGTATAGAATTTACTATTCCGTAGTTGGCGTTGGCACTCGGTGTTGTAATCCGAAGTGGATTGTATGACCGTGGCGCCCCCTTTGTCAGCTTGCTTTATTGTAATGCTTTTGTCCTCAGTCAATGATCTAATCGCTACATGTTCTTGATTAGAGAGATTATGAAAAGGAACTCTGGTATCCTGGTTCTTCAGTTCTTTTAAGACAGCTTTCTCAAAGGTCACTACCTCCACAGGTACCATGCCAACGGTAGGTGTGAAGGTCGAGGGATTGCGAAGGCCTGAATCCAGTTTGGCTGGTTCCTCAGTACCATCGAAGTGGGCTTTAAGGCGTATTTTTCTAAACAGGTTCTGGATTTCGCATTGTTCCCGAAAACTGTCCTCTTTGGGGGTGGGGACATAGCCAAGGCCTTTCTCAAGTACTGTTTGTTCTGTAGGTGTCAGTTGTCTATGTGACAAATTAACCACTAGACTCTCCTGCCCTGTGTTTTGCTCCTGGTTTCCATCATATTCGGTTCCTGGTCCTGCCACTGGACTTGTTTTTGTCCTCCTCTTTTGCGCCCTCTTCCTCTGCCCCAGCCTCTGCCTAAAAAGGTGGATTGCTGGCAGGGAAGTATTGCGGTTGGCCCTGGGGATACATCGGGAAAGGCCAAAAAGGAGGCTGCGGCCCTTGAAAATTCTGTACAGGGTAGTGGGGGTTTTGTGGATAATTCTTTCTCCTCTGATTTGAACCCTTCCAGCTCCCATTGCTGGAGTCACTGCTAGCCGAGTCTCTTCTGTCGGATTCACTATTTTCATCAGAAGAGTAGCTAGTTTTGCTGTTGGTATAGTCTGCTTTCAGATAGGGGTATATTTTTTCTTTGTTAAATCTGCTTATATCCTTCTGAAGCTTGCTAACCTTCTGCTTCATCAGAAATTCCTTGTGCTCAGCAATCTCATGGTTGAGTTCTGTCAATTTGGTTTTAAATACAGTGCCATGTATGGTAGTCTTTATGGCCCCTTCAGCAACCTGTATTCTAATAAGGAGGGCATCAGCTATCCTCTTTGCTGAATTAATAATGAGGATAAGTAAGTCCCTGGTGCATTTCCATGCTACCAGGGACCATTCCTTTTAAAGACAGCGTCATCCAGGAAAAGTCTAGGGAAGTTCTTGACTATTAGGCCGTTTGGTGCAATATTGGCCCTCAAGTACTCCGTCATCATTGCACCGTGGAGCGTTATTTTCACCCAGTCTCTTTTCATATTGGTAAGGGAGGTCCAGTCCTCAGATGGTGATCCAGAGGCTGATGAACCTTCACCTCCCAGGATAGATGGTGTATTCCTGAGAATTTCTGCAGCCATTGCATCATCAAAGCTAAGTCCGGGATTGTCATCCATGATGACTGGTATATCAGAGGATTTGGGGGAAGGCAAAATAGAAGGGGCGGGACTAAATAATAAGTCCCAGAAAATGGGCCAATGAAGGATATTATCCTTCTGGTAACCTGAAGAGTCCCACGGGAGATCCCGTGCAGTACTTAGTAAACAACAAGGGGGACAATGAGGGCTTGATAAAGGTCCACCGTACTTGCCCTGGGTAGAACTAGAAGACAAAAGAGGTACGGTGTTCCTGGGTGGCAAGTTGGCCACCTGGTTAGTACTCAGAGTGGTGGGGAGGTGGGGAATACCTCCTTTCGGAACTAGGACCCTCACACACCCAGCAAGCTAGGTGTCATGCTTCATCATATGGGTCTGCTCCTCGTCGAGCCGGCGCTGCAATGCTCGACGGGCACCCATAAAGGGGCTCTTTATCGGAGATCTTTTGTTCCTTGCCGTATAGGTGCCGTGGGTGTGAGGGGCCTGGTAAGATGTAGATGTGGTGTGTGGGTTAAAACAGGTAAGGGAATCCTCTATAATTATTTTTATTCTGGAGAGGTCACAACCTGAATAAAAAGTAAAAAGAAGGAGGGCGACTATTTTGTTTTAATCTGACAAATTACGCTCTACCCCTTAGTGGTCAACATGTTTCTCGCCTATAAAATGTCTCTAATAGATCAGTTGGCGATTCCTCAGGACCTAGTGACTAAATGAAAACTATCTACAGTGTGTGGTGTGGTTCTACATACCACTTCTTCTCTCGGTAGGACGTTGCCCCGGAGAAAAGCAGCCAACCTAGAGTACAAACAAAAAGGATCAAAAAACCAAAAGGAAATATTGGTACATGGTCCTATTGATTCAAGTGGGTGTGTTTCACCGTACACAACCTCTTTGAATCTATACAAGTGATAAAAACAACGTGATTTCATGCATATCACATTCTACGTGTGCCTTCATTTGTATTTAGAATATAAAACCTCTGTGTAACCAGTTAGAGTAATTGAACAACATGGTGAGTGAGTATCAGCTCACCTCTTAAGGATTCAAGTGCTGCTTCATCAGACCGCAGCGGAGTATATGGACACTCAACGTAGTGTCGCTGTTTATTAAAAGGAAAAAACAAACAACAAAATATGTTGGGTGTGGGCTTGTAGGCACAACGTTTAGTTGCTAAGGCCATGACTCTAGAGCATTAAAAGTGAAAGTGGGCATGGTTCAGGTTAAAGTAAGCCCATAGTCGTGAAATTGGTATCATTGACAAGGTTATTCAACAGACTCAAAAGTGCCCCAGACCTGCCTGCGTAGCTGCTGGCGCCTTCACCATGCGCTCCGACATTATGCCAATCGTGCGGTGTGTTAAGAGCGCCTACAGCGCCCAAGCTATGTCTTAGTGCAGAGCTCTACAGAACATCAGAGTCAGCGTACCCTTCCCAAAGACCAGCGGTAACTTGTCAGCAATTCCCAGCACCTCTTACCTCTCTTAAAAGCTTGTGACCAGGCATAGTCTCAACGTGTAATCCATACTCACCTGCTCCCGCTCAGAGCAGTCCAGCTCACCTACCCGCTCTGCTGCATCAGGAAGGAAAAGACATGTTGTCGGTTCCTGTCTTAAATACCCTCTCCTGGTGCCATTAAGCATGGTAAATCAGCCGCACCTGGTGTGTGGTGTGATGGTGTCGGCATGACATCATCTACAGTGTAACCATGGAGGCCATCTTTGAATGTGGTGAAGGTCTATAGTTCTGGCTATTACCTTGATGTGGACGCGCATCAAGGGCTTCAAATTGGCATTGAGTGGAGCGGTTTTATCAACAATGTGAACAAGAATTTATACAGTGCAAAAGTGCTCACGTCACTGCGCCAAATTTGTGCATAAGTTGCTGGCGACTGCCGATTGGGTGATTCGTATGTCGGCCATCTTAGAGTGTAGTATTGTACTCTATTGTTAGTTGTTAGATATATCGTCCTAACATAGCCTAATCTCCATATCTGACTAGCCTGATGTCGATATCATGTGGCAGAGATGTATAAAGAGGTGAGAGACTAGCGTGGAGTCTTAAGCTGATATATTAATTTGTTAAAGTTGCAGATAATGGTTGTATATATCAGATTAATTAAGGGTGCTCCAGGGTATGGCATCGTTCAGGCCGTCATTTGCTAAGTCAAGACGGAACACCCACCTTTGTTCAATCCTGTACAAAGCAGTCTGTGTTATTTGTTGGTGGGATTCTAGGATGACCCAGCGTAGACTCTCTGGGGGTGTCCGAGTTCAGAGAAGTGGGTGTATAGTTTGGTGGTAGTTTTATGGCAACGAATATTGCTCTTATGCTCAGTGATTCTGACCTTAACGGGCCTCATGGTCATGCCAACATACCTCTTGTCACAAGGGCAGGTCAGCATGTACACACAACGTGGGGTGTTACAGTTAGTGTGTTTGATTAGCGTCCATGTAAATGTGTCTGATAGAACCAATTGTTTGGTGTGTCTGGTCTGTGGGCACACGATACAAGAGCCGCAGGGATAGTGTCCTGTCACGGGTGGGAGATCCCACAGTTGCCTCTGGTTAGGGATGTTGCTCTTCTTGGGTCTAGTGTGCACCAACATATCTTTCAAATTGTTGGTACGTTTAAACGCAAACCTTGGTTTGGGTATTGACAGAGTACCCGTGTTCAGAATTGCCCAGTGTTTGTTCACTGCCTTCTTTATTAGATTGGATCTAGGTGTGTACGTGGTCACACAGGTCAAAATGTCAGTGGGTTCTTTCTCATGTACCTCTAGGAGGCTTTCACGATTATTATTTCTTGCTCGTTTCATGCAAGAGTGAACCTGTTTCTTAGGGTATTGTCTCTTCAGCAGATTGTCAGCCAGTATCTCTGCTTCAATTTTGTAGTCCTCTGTAGAACTACAATTTCTTCTAATTCTTAGAAATTGGCTGAAGGGAAGGTTATTTCTCAGTGTAGCAGGATGATAGCTGCTGTACAGTAGCAAGCTGTTTCTGTCGGTAGGCTTTTTGTATAGGGATGTCGTTATTCTACCCTCTTGTAATCTGATGGTGAGATCTAGGAAGGCAATGTTCGTGGCAGATATAGTGTGGGTGAATTTCAAATACTGGTTTTTTGTGTTAATCCACTCGCAAAATTCAGCGCATCTCTGTATGTCACCCTGCCAAAAGATGAGGATGTCATCTATGTACCTCTTCCACAGTCTCAGGTTAGCTCCGAAGGGGTTACTCGCATGTTGGATGGTCTCTTGTTCAAACGCCGCCATATACAAACATGCCACACTGGGGGCAAAGGTACTCCCCATCGAAGTACCCTGAGACTGGTGGAAGAGTTGGCTGTCAAACTCAAAAAAGTTTTCTGTTAAGGCCAGGGTGGCACATTGCATGATGAACGAAATGGGTGTTGCTGCTGTCCATTCACTCCCACTTAGTGCAGATTCTATTACTGCCAATGTCTCTCT
Source organism: Calotriton arnoldi (assembly GCA_963921515.1). Lineage (NCBI taxonomy): Eukaryota > Metazoa > Chordata > Amphibia > Caudata > Salamandridae > Calotriton > Calotriton arnoldi. The sequence continues at coordinate 304,342 of CAWUFW010011398.1, forward strand.
CTGTGGGATATTGGTATACAGTTGTTCCACATCCAAGGTGACCAGGAGGTCAATATCGCCTGTGTTTTCTAGTTCACCTATAACACAGAGGATATCTGTTGTGTCCCTGATGTATGATGGTGTCTGTTTGACCGGACACTGCCCAACATGACCCGACACTACATCAACAGGGTGCGTACCGACCAGGGAGTGGGGGACGGGGAGATGGGCACAATGGCACACATGCACAATTAAGCAGAGCACACTGCACACCCACAATGACTCAGGATCATGTCCCTGATCCCACGGGAACACTTCAGCACACACACAAACACCAAGTAGTCCCACGTACACCATGTGCCCAAAGGGGCACCCACCCAACACATCAACAATCACACAACCAACACATGCACATGTGCGAAACACAGCAAACATGCATATACGTCAGACACACTGACAATGCAAGAGACACCACATGACGAGTAGCATGGCTGAAGTCCAATCATCATGACAATGTACACGGCACAACACTGAGGTGGCTGAGTGCGGACCACAACCGGAAAGGAGCAGGTCACACTCGGACACAACCACCTGCACAAACAACCCCTGACGTCAACGACACATCTGCGGACAAACCATGCCCAAGAGTCACAACTCGACAAAGAGCACAAGTTACCCAAGTGTGCAACATCTCAGCACTGTGGAAGCACAGAACTGAAAGGCACACCGCATGAAAGGGATAAGTGGCAGCCAAATCAGAGCCGCAGGAGTGACTCACCCACCATGCAGCATACGCACATAAGAATAAGTGCACCTCGACATTGACAACATCCTGGTACAAACAGCAACACCTCCACAACAGAACACAGGACACAACTGATGCCGCATATGTGCACAACATGGCCAATCACATCTGGCACAGCAGGAAACTGTGACATGACAATGTACAAGTACAACCTGTAACCTGCAAATATTTATTATTCACACATGCCGTGCTTGTGGACATTTAGTACTGTCCCATGATTGCCAAGGACAGCCACAATGTGACGTGCTCATGAGAAGAAATTGGCAATGAGGGTGTTCCTACGGGCTATTCCTGCCGCAGCTGCAGTGGCATATGGGCCACCTGCCCCATCGTCCTCATCATCGTCCGGTACTTCTGGAACTTGGATCCATGGGGCATTGGTGCATACACAAATGTTGTGCAACACACAACATGCAACGATCATCTTGCACACAATGTCTGGGCTGTACAGGAGCCTTCCACCTGTGACGTCCAGGCACCTGAAACGTGACTTCAACACGCCAAATGTGCGTTCCACGATGCCCCTGGTGCGTATGTGGGCCGCATTGTACTGCCTCTGGGCGGGTGTGTTCGGGTCTCGGAGGGGTGTCATCATCCAAGGGCAGAGTGCATATCCTTGATCACCTGTGACAGTGCAGAGAGATAAGAGTCAATACCTGGTTCGGCATGATGTGTTGGCAGGCCCATTAGTCGAGTGACGCCTGTGCTGGCTGTGTGTGGGGTGAGTGTAAGCCAGCCCTCAGGGAGTAGCTGGTGCTGGCAACAACTTCAACAGTCATCAGGCACTCAGGAATGCAATGTTCGAACAGCAAGGGAGCATGACTTGAGTTGCACAGAGTTAGTGGCCCCGGATGCACAGCGGCCAACACGGGCCTACCTCCACTGGACGCTGACTTGCGGGAGACTGGGGTAGGGTCATGAGGGCAGAGCAGGGTCTCGTATGTATCAAAGGTGGTTTTCACGGAGTGTCTCGGGGGAGAGTGGGAGGTGTACCCCAGGGCATGAGGCAGAGGGCACATACCAGCTGTGTCCGGCAACATGGCGGATATGAATGCCACAGACTCATGCCAAACACCAAGTTTGTACCTGCCAGTTGCTGATGACAACCCCCAGGCCACAGGCTCAGACACCAACAATGTTCTGCCGGAGGCTGACGGTGACTCACGGCGCACAGGGTTAGTGGCACCAGGTCAGTCCTTGCGAGTGGTTGACTTCCTCCATAACGGTGATCCGTGTTTCCACCAGACTGAAACGCAGCTGTCTCTCACTCCTCTCCCTGCGTTCACTGGCATGAACTCTGCCATTGATTAATGAAGACTCAGTTCTAGATGTGGAACATACTGGACTGCAGTGTAGGCCGGCTGCAGCGGTGGGGTATTTCAACGAATGAGGACTCCTGGGGGCCTATGTCACGGAGGAGAGCGATGGTCTGAGGAGGCTGCCAAGCTCGCGGGCATGGGTCTTGGAGCTAGCACCGGTGCGTGGTGGGCCCTCTTTGACACACGACGGTGTCGGCAGGTGAGCAGTGCGGCCTTGGAGCACTGGGGCAGGCAAGCCGGGTCTGGGTATCAGTGGCCTGTGGTGCAGCAGGCGCTCAGGCTCGCAGGCCCCACTGCTCACGACGTCGGCCTCGTGGCAGGCTGAGAGGCGCTGCCCTGGCAGTGATGTTGGCCATTCCGGGAGAGCACCACGCTCAGCGCAACGGTGTTTCCATCCACACCCCTGCGCAGGCCTGGCGTAAGCTGGGCCAACCCACTACGCTTACGCACACACGGGGGGACGCAGCGAGCGACATTTCCGCGATCTAACCCACAGCCTGGGGTGACATGGTTGCGTCCACTGTTCACTACTCCCCAGACACCAGCAGTTAATGTCTGCATGGACATATCTGTGCTTTGCCTACCTTGGTCTGTCCAGCACATTCACGCCACACTTGTCGTTGTGTACATTCCCATTTATGGGTCACTTGCATCCTTCGCACATGCCTGCTTTCCGCCTCTCCACACGTTCAGCTGTTGTGTGGCTGTGGTGCCATGATATAACTGGCTTGTGTACATGGGAAGCCCAGGATCCCAATGGAGTTGTGTTGTCGTGTCTGGTAGGTGGGCATGTTGATTGACATGTTGTATGTGGTTTGGTCACGTGTGCATTCCCACAGTTGTGCGTTGTGTGATGGTGGCTTTGAGGTGTGTGGTGTGTTGATTTGGTACTTACCAACGAGCAGTCCAGTTCCATTGATGCCATCCTGGAAGCGCTGGTTGACTGTCGGAAGATGTAGGAATCGTGCACACTGCCTGGGTAGTTTGCGACGACATTGGTGAACATTCCCCGGTGGTCCACTATTGCCTGCACATTGATGGAATGCGTGTGCTTTCTGTTGCGGTAGATGTGTGCAGTGTCCGCAGGGGGCACAAGTGGGACATGTGTGCAGTCAATGGCCCCCAACACGTGTGGAAATCTAGCAATGGCGTAGAAGCCTTGCTTGGTCTCCAGCTGTTCCTGCGCAGTGTGGGGGAAGTGAAGGTACTGGGGTATGAAGCTGATGATGGAATCCAGGACAGGTGTGAGGAAATTTGATAGGGCTGGCTGTGAGACTCCTCCGACTCTGGCTGTTGTTGGTTGGAAGGTACCAGAGGTCAACGTGTGCAGCACAGCCAGCAGCTTTGTCTGCGGAGGGATGTTGGTTGTCCGCTGTGTTGGGACCGTCAGCCTGTGGCCGATGTGGGTCATGATGCGGAGGATGGTTGTCCTTTTGAGCCTGTAGTGGGCAATGACTTCCTCGGGCGTTAGGTCTGTGAGACTGGTGCGTTTTCGGTAGGTCCGCTGTCTTACTCTGCGCTACCTCTGTTGTGGTCCGGGGGGGTGCCGGTCCGGGTCCTGGGGGTGGTGGCGGTGGGTGTTGTGGCCCTGTTGGGGCTCCAAGCTGCATGATGAGTAGCTCCATGGCGTTGGTTGTTCTTCGGCTGTGGCTGTGTGCGGGGCTCCGTTGCCTACTGCAGGTAGTCGTCCTGCTTAACACCAGCAAGAGGCAGGTGTTAAATAGCTGCTGCTACCGCAGCTTATCGCGTGGTTTTGGTTCGCATCGCAGATGTGGCAGTTTGTTGTGAAAGTGGTGAAGTGGTGTTTTCGTGTGGTTTTGCACTTGAACGCCTACTCTGCATCTCATTAGGGTTAGTTGGTGGTGTCATCCGTGGGGATAAAATTTGCGGCAGTTATCGCGTGAATACTGGCAATGTCTGCAGTTTGCACCCGCTTGTGAATGGGGCGTTAAATCTATCTCCACTTTTGAGGCGTTAAGGTGGCGATAACTCGGCGATAAGTCCTTGTGAATATGCCCCATTATCTTTATTACGTCTGCCTCTCCTTGGCAGGAACGGGTGGTCTATGAGGCCAAAGGATACCCCCACAAACATGGGAGAGTTTGGGGGAAGTGGCTGGGTCAATTTGTCTGAAGTTGGAATTGGAATAGAATTTTGGTTGGTGCCTTTTATAATTCTGATGGACCACTTGAGTGTTGCTGATTTGTGTAATTGCTGCTCTTTCAACTATATTGTGATGCAGGTGTGTCAATTGTTTAATCTTACCACTTTTGTGGTTTAAAATCAATAAAATCTGTTTATCAAAAAAACAAAGCTTGGAAACCTGTTTTCATATCTGACAATCACAATTAAATACAGGCCACAAACAGATAAGTGTTGTAAATGCAAGATGATATATTCAAGTTACAAAACCTTATTACATAAATAGAAGATATACATCCCCGGGAAAAACGTCTTATACAGTCGCCAAGATATGCCACTCAAATTGTTAGCTGTGACCGTTTTTTACTGTATTGGCTTCCCTCATCCACCTATTGTTCCTCATCTTGAGCAAACGATTCACATCATGATTTCTTTTTGAGCACTTTACAGCTTCCAGAACAAAGCATTTCATTGCATTTGGGGCATATGGCATTGCTTTAAAACATAGAGTTGTAGCAACATTTCAACGAATTTGTGATTGATGCTGTACAATTCAATCTTCTGTAATGTACATGGACATTCATTACAATAAATGACATTATTTTTGCCACAGTTTGTAAATTGTTACAATACCTAATATTTTTTATTTAATTTACAGGTGGATCATGCTGTATGATTATCACAAGGATAATGTCCACAAGTAGATGTTAGACCCCACATCTGACTCAATGTGGTTGGTTCTGGTTCTATATATGCTCTGACCAATCTGTCCTTTAAATTTCTCACCCTCCTAAAGGAAAATAATGGTTTTTCCCAAGTGGTATTCATCGGGTCCAATAGATGCCAATTATTTTTAAATGATCTTTTTAATTCTGTTCGACTCAGTGTTAAACATGCCAGGCGAGACTGGTTCTGTCTTTCTTTCACCTGCAATAACGAGTCACGGTCATAGTACAATGCCCATTTTAAAGTGCTTTCACAAGGCGGTATGGATACCCTCTTGAAGCCAGTTTCAACAAGGTATTTCTTATATCAGCAAAAATGGAGAAGAAAGGAATACGTTTTGGGGAAAGACCTCCATAAACCTGACAGTTCTATGAGCTTCAGTATCAGAAACGTACTTGTAATGGCATTTTGCTTGTGCTTAATTTGAGCCGGTGGTTGCAGTTGTGGCCGTCGGGCACTCATTTTTTAATTTTTCCTCATCAGTCTTTTACCCAGAGCAAGCAAAAGGAAATCATAAAAGTGGGTAAGAAGGAGGAAGAGAAAGATGGAACAATTAAATTATCGCCGCTTTTCGCCCGAAAACGGACGCAAAAGCGGCGATAATTTCATATCGCCCCTTGTTAATATGCCCCTTATTCTTTTACAAATTGAGCGCTGCAGTTTGCCCTACTGTAAACTATCTACACATTTGACAAAGCAAGTCAAGAGGTTGCCCTTCACACCAGGGTTACTAATTCAACCCATGTTCTCACTACATTGTTATTCAATCAGAGGTTTCCTTTGATAATCCAAGGCATTCTGGTAGTTGTAGCTTTGGTTTGCTTCCAATGAAGTAGTAGGATAAACACAACTCTTTACTAGTGCTGGAAACATGCAGCATTATTTAAGACCTGGCGGATGATCTGTACAGCTGCTGTGTCGGCGGAGGCCCTCACTTTACCAGCAAATAATTACCTGCCACGTTGACATATTGACATACTGTGTGCTTGTTGTGAATCAGTTTGACTAATGTGCATTCATGGGTGTAGTAGAGGCACTTTTTTCAAAACTAAAGCTGGGCTGGACTTCATGTTGTTACAACCCTTTTTATCTTTTATTTTTATTTCAGAAACAAATGCTGAAAGCAGTAATATGTTTGTGAAATTGAATAAAATAACCCTCACACACAAGGAGTTTCTCCCTTCTCGTTTGGATCATTGATAACTTGCTCCTCCTGTGTCTGCCTTGCCTTGTATGGCGGACCTGCACAAGAAAAATCAGAATTGGGTAGACCGCCTTGAAATGAACAGCCGTCCCGGTGCACTAAAGGCAGCAGCCCCGTATTGTAGGGTCCTCTGCTAATGACTGTCCACTGACAGCTAGCAGAGGCCCCGCTAGCTCACAGTTCCACAACTCTAAACAAGGGGCGGTGGAATTTTGGCAGGAGCAAACCCAGTTGATTTACAACATAATTCCCACTCCATGAAATTGTGAATGAGTTCCATGTTGTCCTTCTGTCATGTTGCAGTGTGTCACCCCATGTATGTTCTGTATGCCTTGAAAGATCCAGAGGTGTGCCTCCAGTCAGATTCAAGGTACAGCTGGTAGGTTTATCACCAAGATACTATTTTCAGTATTACTTCTGCATGAAGTCTACTAATATAACATAAAATAGCAGAAGTGTTGAAATGTTGCACAGTGGCCACACTGAAAGACAACAGGACTCTCTGCACCCAGGATCTGGAAGAGCATCTTTGTATCCACCAGGACTGCACCAACTCTGCTCCAATTTAGGAAACAATTGAAGACTTACCTCTTTAAATAACACTATATCACATTGCGTTAACCGTCCACATCCCAGCTTCCTCTCCTCTTACTCGTTGACTTTATGCTTGTCTTTGACCATTTACAGCGCTCTGCTGCTTTTTGGCTATGTTCGTGATATAGAAATACCATATACATCCATATATAACTACATTGCTAATGCACTCTCAATAGAAGGTGTTAGACCTGACAGCCTTAGGGTGGTCTTCCTTAAACTTTTTGCCTGCTTACCTCCACTTTTTGCTGTATTCTTTTTGTTGACCTTAGGACTCTGAGCACTTTACCACTGCTAACTAGTGCTAAAGTGCACATGCTTCTCCCCTAAACATGGTTACATTGACTTATCCTCAATTGGTATATTTAATGTATCTGTAATTCCCTAGTAGAGTGAACTGCATGTGCTCAGGGCCTGTAAATTAAATGCTACTAGTGAGCCTGCGGCAGTGGTTGTGCCACCCACTTAGGTAGCCCATTAAACATGTCTCAGTTTGCACTGCCCTGTCGACTTGGCATTTAAAACCCCTAGCCAAGTCTTAAACTCTCTTTTTATTACATATAAGTCATCCCTAGAGTAGGCCCTTGGTGGCCCATAGGGCAGGGTGCTGTGTAAGTACAAATGATAGGACATGTACTTTTACATTTTACATGTCCTGGTAGTGAAAAACACATAAATGTGTTTTTCACTACTGCGAGGCCTTCACCACTCTTAGGTTAACATTGGGAATTCCTTATTACACTTTTAAGCTGTAAGTCTTGATTGATTGAGAAGGAGTAGCTCGGTTATGTTTAATATCATTGGAATGGTAATGAGAAATTCTCTTTGCTGGCAAAGTTGGATTTAACGTTACTATTTTATAAATGCCACTTTTAGAAAGATGACATTTCTGGGCTCTTAAAGCTCTATGTGCTTGCAGCCTGTCTCCAATACATGTCTGGGGTGGGTGACAGCTGGGCTTTGTGCATTTCTGCTAGACCGCTACACACAAAGGAAGGTTAGGTGTGACTGAGTGGTCATTTGCATCCTGATGGGTCATCCTGGGGAGGGTGGGAGGGAGGAGCAGACACTTACACATGAATGGGCAGTGGCCTGTCCCCACACAAAGGGTTGCATACCGCCTTGTAGGGAGTCTGGAGCCAGATCTCGGAAGGGAGGACCTCTGTGTACTTCAAAGCCCCTCTTTGAAGCAATCTCCACTTCAAAGGCACAACTAGTTATGAGTACTGGGTCTCTGATCCCACTAAAGAAGATACCTCTGGACCTGAAAAGAAACTCTGCTAGGAAAAAGGACTGCTATGCTGCTACAAGGCCTGCTACTCTGCTGGACTGCTGCTCTGGAAGAACTGCTGTTCTGCTGTGCTGCCCTGCTGCCTACTACCCTCTGCTCTGGTGGGGAAGAACTGGACTCTTGTTTCAACCCAGAGTGATCGCCAAGGCATACTGGCTTACCTCCTTTTTTGAGACTTAGGGATATCACAGTCTCACCTCCTGCTCCCATCCCTGGCCCATTGGAAGTGAATCCAGGTGCTTGCTGCAGTGGAAACGGCGCATACTCTGCTGCATGAAGCAGAATCGATGCATCGCTGCTGTTGCAGGAACAGAACTCGCCCATCACACTTGGAACCAGTGCATCGCCTCCAGAACTGACGCATCGGAACCACCCACATTGTCGCTGCTGCAATGAGAGACAATTTACGCAGCCCCTCGACTGGAACCCAGCACTTCGAAACCAAATTATTTTGCGTGGACAAAATCGATGCATCACCTTGACTATGAGATCAACTACAACGAATCGCTCAGCTGCACCCGCATTTCGCTGGTGCAACCAGGATCTAGGTACGTTGTTCAGTGGGCCTTGCGTGGCTCCTGTATCCATAAAGCACTCTGTTGCAATCGACCTGAACTCTTGGCCCTACCCTGGTCCAGCGCGACCAAATAACCCTTAATAGGCTCTTATTGCTTCTAAGTGCTACTTTTGTATTGAATCTTTAAAAAATCATATCTCAACTGTTATTTTGGCCTTGTTTTATTTATAAAATCATAATTTTTCTTTCTAAACTGGTGTGGAGTCTTTTGTGGTGTTTTCACTGTGTTACTGTTTGACGTGTTGCACAAATACTTTACACATTGCCTCTAAGTGAAGCCTGACTGCTATGTGCCAAGCTACCAGAGGGGTAGCACAGGTTAAATTATGGTGTGTATCTGACTTACCCTGACTAGGATTGTGGCTCCTGCTTGGACAGGGTGCATACCTCTGACAACCGAAACCCAATTTTTAACAGTAGGTAATGCAACAGAATATACCCTCTTGTTATTAGCCTGCAGGGCAGTGCTCCAGTCTCTTACTGTCAGCAATAGCCTGAATTTCCCTCATAGACCTCAGGGCTAATGCTCATACTGCCAAGAGCAACAGAATCCTAAATATGCGATGAGGCAACACTATCTGATATCCTAAATGCTGCAGTAAGTGCCTGTCTGAGGCACTTGGCAGCTCTGGCCTGCTCCTTCTTGGTGACCTTCAGACAACGGATGTTCTCATTCCCAATGCTCTCTGTCGCAACAAAATCACTCAAAGAATGCCAACCTGTGCGATTTATTTCAGTATGTAACTGGTAAACATCTTAATCATGTCCCCACTTGGCTGATGGGAGCACTGTTCAATCTGAAAAGCTGCATTCGCTGCCATATTTGCTAGGCAGAAATCTAATTTCGTCTTGCTGAACAGAAATACGCCGCTTCACTGGCGGTCTCCCATTTTACACTGGAGCCTTGATTTCGTTGTTTCTGAAAGGCCGCAGAGGAGGCACGCGTACACAGGGCAAAATAGTACATTTGGTAGCAAAACACCAACATATGGAGATTTGTATATAATGTATTACATCACACAGAATATCACTACACTTTGCAGTACATCAATAATCATATTTTTGCAGGAAAATTGATTTTGATGGGACCTTGGGAGGGATCCAGTTGAAAAGATCTGACTAAGTGGTGTGGCAAAAATTAGAAGATTTGAGCAAGTTATGTCCTATTAGGCAAATCATTTTGGCCCTCATTTGCATTGCATGAAAATTACTTTAAAGAGCTGACACCCTTTTGATTAATTTACTGCTAACTTGTTTTTTTCTGTGCTGTGCCCATGTTACAGACAGCCTGTTCTGCTCTCTTACTTCAGGCATATTCAGCCTCACTCTCATATTTGGTACTACTAATTGAGGATTTACAATTGACTAGTTCCACTTCTAGAAATGTGCATACTTTGTATCTTTTCCAAGGTCTTTTCGCACTTCTCATGAGAACAAGGTGCACTTGCAATATGAGTTTTGGTTTCTATCACGTATATTCACATTTGAAACAATGAATTTGAGAAATCTATAAAAAAAAAGTTATGGAAATTTTGATGGTTTGGCATTAGGTGCTCACAGCAAATTGAGGGGACACACTGCTGCTTTACATAGCAATACTGAACTTTGAGGCATATTTACAATTCCCCTGCGGCACTTTTGACAGTGTGCTGGTCCATATTTATAAGGCCATACAAAGCAACCATGAGTGGCTTTTCGTGGCTATGTAAATATGGAGTAAGGCAATGCCTTACTCTGTGTGGAAGGGACGTTCCATGGGTGTTGCTGTGGGAGTTCCCACGCAACACCCATGGTTTTTGGCACTGCCCCAGATTTACAATATTGCATAAATCTGGGGCTGCGCCAAACTAACGCCTTCTCAAAGCAGGCGTAATGAGGAGAAATCCTCTTTCTGAAGCACACCTAGAATGAGGAAAACACCTCCTTTGATTGTTTTTGTGCAGGAAGGCGTCCCTCATGAGTCCAAATCGGGGAAGGAGGTACGCCTGTACTCAGACCCCATGGGTTAAGAAACAGAGTTCCCCCTCAAGAGATTGGATGCAGCAGAAGAAAATGATCTGATTTTGAAAAATTTGAACACACCAACTAGGTGCTGTATACTTTCACTATATACTATATTCTTTATTTTCACTCTTTAATTGCTATTACTTAGAGATCAGTTGACTATAGGAGTGGGAATAACCCCCTTAGGTCCTGAAGAAAAGTCTTGGGGTAGGGCTTGAAACTAGTTGACCAGGGAAACGGTGGGTCATATACCCTAGGAGTTTCCCAACATCCCCATATTTTAATCATATTGGCTAGGGGAGTAAATAAACTAACCTTGTCCCACTTGTTAGATATTTTTAAACCTCTTTTTATGCACAATTAAACCCACTCCAATACCATTTTAACCAGCATACGTGTATAGGGACATCATACAATTAGTGCTCCTGTGTATTCGTTGGTTCTAGCACGCCCCTTTCCGTAGTATGTTAGGTATCAACCCTATGATGAAGCATGCCAGTAAGGGGTAATCCTGGTGGGTGAGGGTTACTTGAAAGGAAAACTTTTTCCTTTCCACAACGAGGGGGTCGTTTTTTTCCTTTGGTTCTTCTCCCCTTGGAGGGACTCTTTTTGGTTATTTACAAATAGTTTGGAGAACGAATCCGCTTCTTTCTCCTCTACCTCCCCCATTGTTTTTCTCATCATAGGACTGTGATGGCCATCCTGATGTCTGCTGAATTAAGAGAGAGAGAGAGATAGTGATTTGCTGTGCAATAATGATGAAGGAGGTGTGAAACTGTGATTATGGTTTCCTGATATTTTAAGCCAGACAACTGTGAATTTGAAAGAGAGCCATGCCTGAAATAAAGAAGCAAATAACAACCTGTGTGAAGTACTGCAGCACTGTGACACTCTCTAAAGCTGAAGATACACCACTGGGGGCAGATATATTCCTTCATTCATGCCAAACATGCAAAAAATATATATGTTGACTCTAAAGGACAAGGAGATAACAGATGATCCAGTCTCTGAGATGGTGAGGGTGTGAGTCTCTATTGTTGATTTTGGCAGTGGCGGCTAGCACAGGAAATGCTTTGGGGCGGTGAGGTGGGCGGGGGTGGGTGGTGGGGTTGTGGATTTCTACATACGACAGCAAAGATTAAAGTAAATAAATAAATAAATAAAACCACTTACCTTGCGCTTGCCGCATCGCCAACTCAGAAGTAGGGGTTAGGTCCAATAAAGCCTTTGGAGTGATAAATGGGGAAGAAGGATAAATCATTACGGACAGGACCAGAATGGTAGCGGATATCGACTAATGACTCACCTTCCACATCCTACAACTAATTCTTCACCACCATTTATTCCAACAGATCTCCTGACGCAAATATCTTATCATACCTTACAAAGAGACTTCATTGTCTGAGAGAAATGGAGGAAGAATTAGGCCAGTGGGTCCAACACTAATCAGGAATCCTCGGGGCATATTATCAACGAGGCGATAAACAATTATCGCCGCTTTTGCGTCCGTTTTCGGACGAAAAGCGGCGATAATTTTACTCCGCCTAATCAGCAAGGTCACGCTATCGCGTGAATCCTTGCATTATCGCCCTTTCCCCAACGCCCATCTTTGCATCTCTAATGCGATGCAAAGTGGGCGTTACTGAGCGTACCCGGATGGACTACGTTGCAAATATCGCTGATGTTCACATCGCGATATTTACAAGGCAGCCCACATGATTTTAGCAGAGGTTAGATTTTGGCGAAACGGCCGTTTTCGCCAAAATCTAACGTCTGCTAAAATCCTGACTTAGCCATCCCTAACATAGGGGGTGGATTCTGCTGATACGACCACAGGGTCGTATCAGCAAGGTTATCGCCGTTTGCAGGGAACATCGCTGCAAAACCAGCGATGTTCCCTGCAAAACGGCGATAACCTTGCTATCTCTGGAATTTTTATCGCCCTGGAGAAGCGTGTTGTTAATAACGCGCTACCAGGGCGATAAATTCCAGAGATAGCGTGCGATAGGGAATCTGTCGCTAAGCACGGCCAGCGATAATTATCGCTGGCCGTTGATAGTATGCCCCCTCGTGACTAAAAATAGCCAGAGGTAGCAGCCGACACCATTCAAACCCCACTCAAATATCTAATAGAGGCTCGTTCTTCTGCTTGCCGCTGCTACCTCCCTTTTAGGAATGGTGGCTGTGGGGCTGGTGTGGCTAATGGACCAATCCCATAAAGCGGCCTCTTGATGATCTAGGGGCAGATATGAGCTCTGTATTTTAGATTGGTACTCATCTCTGCTTCAATGCTCTTCTCCCTCCATTAGCACAAAGTTGATAATTTCTTCGTCCTTCATACTTTAACAGGTAAAGGAGATCATGCCTGGCAGGAGAGACTGCGTATCTGTTGCTCTCTGCTCTCAAGCGATAATTGATCCCTGGGTGTCAATGCAAAGGGGAGAAAGCTTAGGCAAGCAATGGGAAGAAGTGTGTAAGGAAATTACATGGAAGGGAGTGCAGGTTAAAGAGACGAAAGAAATAATATTTCTGTGTCCTCAAATAATTGAATGGGTGGTGTCAGCACAAATTATTCTGCTACAAAGGCAACCCGCGGCATTAGAATGTGTGAGTGCTGCTTGTATCTACCCATCCCAGCAACAGATTGGAACCCGCTTGAACCCTAGAAGCCTAAAATAAGGCATGCCTACCAGCCTGTCCCTCCGCTCCAGCGATCTGCTGAAAAAGTATGAGTGACAGAGAGCTGGGGAAAAAACCGGTTATGCCAACTCTTTGCACAGGAGCAGTGAATTGGGAGTTCCAGATACTGACAAAGTACTGCACAGTATTTTGGATGCTGAGAAGTTGCAGAGGCCTCTGAGAAATTGTAATTGCCAAGTAAGTTATAGGGATTAAGACTCTGTTGTGTTTGGTAAATTACAGCTGACGTCACTGATAGAGGTGTGTGCCATAAGTGTGCAGTCTTTCTTCCAGGAAAAATCTCTAATCACAATACACAGTGAATTAAATAACTGAGGGTAAACATGATTCCCAATTACAGAATGCTGTGTATCAGCTTTTAGATCCTTAACTGCCATCGTTTTTAAGGTGATATCCTCAAATAGGTCCATCTGCAAAGACACATAGGGGCTTATTTATAAGAGCCCTGCCTCACTTTTGCACCGCTTAAAGTGGTACATGCGTGACTCAGGCTCTCATTTCGATTTATGAAGCCAAGCAAAGCCACCCTGCTTGGCTTTGAGTGGCCTCAGAAATGATGAGTAAGGCCACGCAGCGCGAATCGATGCGTTGCCTTAATCTGCGCCCGGGAGGCGTTCCTTGGGCATTGTGGTGGGTTTTCCTATGAAACACCCATGGAATTTAATGCTGCCCCAGATTTACAAAGTGATGTAAACCTGGGGAATCGCCAAATCTGTATGTCTCCCAAGGTGAGGCGTAACAAGGAGAAATATGTTTATTTCTCCTCGTGTTTCCTCTTCCTATGTGTGCTGCATTCTGCAGCACACATAGAAACAGGAAAACACCACTTATGATTGTTCCTATGAAGGAAGGTGCCCCTTCCTGTACAAAAACAACCCTGCATGCAACGGAGGCACCCTTGCACCATGGTGCAAGGGTGCCTAGGTTGGCGCTAGGCTGCCGAAATGGCGCCAGCGTAGGGAGAAAGGACAGGAATGCATTGCATTGCTTAAATATGATGCATTTGTGAGCTTTCGCATTGGCATAGGGCAGCTCAGCAAGATAATTTGCTAAGCTGACCTACGCTTAAATCCCGTAAATAAATCCCATAATGACTAAGGGCCTACCTGAAAAGAAGTGCTATTTTAGCTGTTGTGATGGTCCTTTCATTTTTAAAAAAAATCTCTTTATTTGCATTTTATCTTATTTTCATACATTGACAGCTCTCATAACAATACAGATAATTTGTCGTCATCTGTTTAATTGTGCCTATATATATATATTTCCTTCATAATAAATGACTGATGACCTAGACTGCATGGAGCCAGTATCTTTGAAGGCTGTTGTCGCTTGGTGCCTAGGTCAGCCCTGTGTTTCAGTTACTGATAGTGCAGATGTCAGTGACCGCAGCTTGGTTCAAGAGAGAGACACGGTGGTATAGGTGATAGGGTACAGGCGCACTAGGTAGTTTCACTCATTATTTCTTGAACGTTCCAAAATAATGGCGGTGCTGAAGGGTTAGGGAGAACCACCCGCCTCCCCAGGTTCCTGGTAAGGCTGAAAAGCCACAAGACAACGTACTTAATATACCCCAGCACACATATATAATAAAAAATTGTTATTTTTCAATCATTGATCACATATGAACAATAGAAGCGTCTTGTTGATTTTCTCCTTCTTTATTCAGTCTTCCAAATGTATTTTCCAATATGTAAAACGTTCCCAAGCCAACACGTGTTTCGTCGCCTCAGTAAAATTGTACATGCGACTTGTTCACGGCTAGGTAAAAATATAATAATATGAGAACTCACGTTACTTTAAATCAACATCCCTATGTTCCAATATAAACTAATGTGCTCCCAGGGGAAAGAAACACGCCCCAATAGAACGTGCTTGTATATATATGTAATAATTTAGTGACATTGTAATTTCTGTGTAACAAACTACATAAAATTTATAAAATATTCTACAGATACTGTTTAAAATATTTTAAAAAAATATATATAAAAAACAAACAACAAACAAAGCAGTGCACGTGACAATGGTAGATTATGTGATGCAATATAGTACTATATGTATCCTTGTCATAAGCCAATACCATCAACTTATAATGTCACCCAGTGACAAAAACGTGGTGTTCAGTCACGTTTTTGTCTGTAGAATATTTTATAAATTTTATGTAGTTTGTTACACAGAAATTACAATGTCACGTTTTACATATTGGAAAATACATTTGGAAGACTGAATAAAGAAGGAGAAAATCAACAAGACGCTTCTATTGTTCATATGTGATCAATGATTGAAAAATAACAATTTTTTATTATATATGTGTGCTGGGGTATATTAAGCAGCTTGGTTCAATACAAAATCTTAGATTCTTTTTTATTTTTTTAATTTATTTTTATTAGGTACATGACATATAACAGTTTGCATATATAAAGAAATGCATACAAAGTTTGTGCTTCTTCACACAGTTGCCTCCTCTGGTGTCCATACAAATTTGTTACACAGTTACTTTTGGTTCAATATTTAACATTGGCACAGCCTATTATCAACTGCTATCTAGTGTGGGTTCGCCAGGTGGTAGCGCACAGATATTTCCTCTAAAGTTGTTCCATTTTCCCCATACCCACTCCCACTTCTTGGGGCACCCTCTATGTACATATGCTGCCTTCTCCGCCACCATAGCCCCATCCACATCATTACAGCACTCCTGGTATGTCGGAGTATTTGGCGTCCCCCAGTTTTTGGCAATGTTGCGTTTGGCTACTGTCATACCGAATGTCGCAGTGTGATTGAGATCTGTCGCTTCCCAAATATTCAGGAGACATCGCTTGGGCTCCGGTGGTACGGGAGCCCCACTGACTTGTGCTATTGTACGCATAATTGCTTCCCAATATACCATTATCTCTGGGCATTCCCATATTGTATGACAAAATGTGCCTATTGCCCCACAGTTTCTCAAGCAGAGTTGACTGTCAGTCCTTCCCATCTTATGCAAGGTTACCCTCGTGTAGTAGATTCTATGTAGCACTTTAAGTTGTACTAAGCGCAGCTATGAGGATATCGCCATTTCTCGTGGAGATGCCAGTGCCTCATGCCAGTCCGTCTCATCTAGGTCTCCCATATCGGTCTGCCATTTGGCGCGGAGAGCAAAATATTAGATTCTTAACAGTTAATAACGGGCACAAATCTTCAACGTTGCTAATGTGCTTAGTTTGAGTCTATTGTGGTAGCGAGCCCCAGACTCGCCCGTCCCCCCCATTACCCGAGACCTTTATTTTTGTTTTTCGATCATGCCTGCACAAGCGATACCACTCTACCACACTCACACCACCTATGCCACCATGATACCTGCTCCCAGTACTCATGTGTTTTACAGATTGAGTATATGTCTCCGTAGTTATGACCCGTGTCTCAAGTGTATGTGTCCTCTTCAGGGGTTTGCGTTGTGAGTTGAAGTTCTACAAGTATGGCATCCCAGCTTTGTGCCACTGGGTATTTTCGTAGCCCTAATGGTCCTCCCTGTGCAATGCTGTGCTTTCAGCCTGGGCCAACACCAAGACCGGTTGCTTCCAGGCCTTAGTTAAAGGGGGGTTTGAATTATTCCACCTGCCGGTTATTAGTTGCTTGGCAGTTATAAGTCCTAGAGCGATGAATCTGGAGTGATGGTCCTTTCATACTACTAAATGCATTTTTTAATATTCCCCCATAACCTTCTGATCACTAAACTCCTATCAGTTGAGGTCCAGTCTTATGAATCCCCTGCACATTCAAGACAAATCTTCATAGTACCACTACCAATCTTAAAGATGTGAGCAGAGTGAGGCCACAGAACTGCAGACCCTCCTACTGATCTGTTCAGTTTTTCACATGCACTATGTTAGAACTGGGGGTCTCTAGTTGGCAGAGGTAGGTACCTTTGTCCAAATAGGGACCCTTGCTTCTAGTCAGGGTAAGGGGGATACACTACTAAAATAATCCCTGCTCACCCCCTGGTAGCTTGGCACGAGCAGACAGGCTTATCTCAGAGGCAGTGTGTAAAGCATTTGTGAATACATACAGTAATACAGGGACAACACTACAGATGGACACCACACAAGTTGTAGTATAAAAATAAGTATTTTTATAGAGACTTAACACAAGACCCAAAACAACAAAAATCCACAATACAATACGAAAAATATGACTGTCAATGGTAGAAAATAGTTCAGTTCAAATGCAGGTGATAAATGCGACACTCTACGTTCAATGTACCTTTGGATGCGTAATGCGATACAAACAAAAGAGTTGAGGGGAGGTGATGCGTCGGTTCCTTACACGCAAGAACGGTGATGCATCGGTTCCTTGCTCCGGGGGAGGTGATGCGTTGGTTCCCTACTGCTGTGTAGGGGACGGTGATGCGTTGGTTCCTTACCGGAGAGGAGGTGATGCGTCGGTTCTTCACTGCGTGGGGAGGTGATGCGTCGGTTTCTTACTGCGCTTCTGTGGCGATGCGACCAGCAGCACCTCGATGCGATGACGACCCGGTGCAATGAAACAAAAGGGCATCTTCTTCTCGATGCGACAACGAAGGGGGCGATGCGTGCACGCCCGACGGCCGTGCGGCGACTCGGTGAATCTTCTGAGTTGCGACAGGCCCTGTGGCACGCTTCTCCGTCGATGATGCGACGGCGTCTGCTGCGACGGCGACACTCTTCTCCAGGGATGCGATGCGCTTCGGTGATGCGATGGCGGCAGCGGCGGCACGCTTTCTCGGCAATGCGACGACAACTGCTGCGGCGGCGACACGCTTCTTCTTCGTGAGTCGCGCTTCCAGCTCCCAGCGACACACAGTCTCTCAGAAGGCCCAACACAACAGTAGGTACTTCAAATTCCCAGCAAGGGAATTCAGGGGAGCTGGTTGGTGAAGTCTTGTAGCCCTGAGACTTCAGCAGGAGGCAAGATCAATCTTCAAGCCCTTGGAGATTTTCTGCAAGATGATGAAAGTAAGCACAAAGTTCCTTTCTCCTTTCTTTGGCAATCAGGCAACCACTGCAGGCCAATCCCTCAAACAGCACACAGCATAGGGATAGTCTCCTCCTTCAGTTTCTCTGGTTCCTCTCCTCAGCAAAGGTTCTTCTTGTTTCCCAGAAGTGATCTAAAATCTTGGGGTCTGGGTCCCAATATTTATACTAGCAAATCCTTTGTCCTCTGAAGGCAGAGGGTCCTGTACCTAGTCCAAACCAGTTCTGGGTGCATTCTGCCAGTGCACACCTTCTTCCTTTGTCAATGTGGGCCAGGGACATCAGACGCACCACAGGAGGTGGAGCCAGCATTGTGGAAGGCAGGCACAGCCCTATTCAGGCCCAGGTGCTACTCCTCCCACCACTCTACATGCAGGTAGGTCTATTTAGCCCTGTGCTGACTCACCCTGTCTCCTGGAGTCCCCCAGCCCCTGTCACTCACAAACCCAGACATACAATACACAAGCTAGCAGAGGCAGGCTGGATGGTTAGGCAAGAAAATAGCTACTTTCTAAAAGTGGTATTTTCAAACACAGAATGTTAAAACCAACCACTAAAAGATGTATTTTATCATTCTGAGTTCAGGCATACTAAATTCGTTTTTCTACCATGTTCCTTGGGTCAGTTAGGATTATAAGATGTTATAATCAAACTGCCCATTCTGGCCTATGGGGACAGGTAGCCTTGCAATAGTGAAAAACGAAATTGGCTGTAATTCACTATCAGGACATGCCACACACACCAGGGCATGTCCTATCTCTTACATACAATGCACCCTGCCCGCAGGCCTACCTTAGGGGTGACTAACATGCAGAAAAGGGAAGGTTTGGGGACTGGTAAGTGGGTGCACTTACCAAGTCGACATGTCAGTACCAGACTGCACACAGGCTCTGCAATGGCACACTTTCCAAGCTGCTCCTGTGGGTGGCACAACCAGTGCTGCAAGCCCACCAGCAGCATTTGACTCACAGGCCCTGGGCACAAACAGTGCACTGTACTAGGGTCTGACAGTGAATCAAATAGGCCAAACATGGAGTCACTAATCCATACATCAATTTGTAACAGAGAGC
Source organism: Calotriton arnoldi (assembly GCA_963921515.1). NCBI lineage: Eukaryota > Metazoa > Chordata > Amphibia > Caudata > Salamandridae > Calotriton > Calotriton arnoldi. The sequence continues at coordinate 323,738 of CAWUFW010011398.1, forward strand.
ATATGCACTTTAGCACTGATCAGCAGTGGTAAAGTGCCCAGACACACTTTCCAAGCTGCTCCTGTGGGTTGCACAACCAGTGCTGCAAGCCCACCAGCAGCATTTGACTCACAGGCCCTGGGCACAAACAGTGCACTGTACTAGGGTCTGACAGCGAATCAAATAGGCCAAACATGGAGTCACTAATCCATACATCAATTTATAACAGAGAGCATATGCACTTTAGCACTGATCAGCAGTGGTAAAGTGCCCAGAGTCATAAAACCAACAAAAACAGGTCAGAAAAAGTACAGGAGGAAGGCAAAAAGTTCAGGGATGACCCTGCAAAAAGGACCAAGTCCAACACACTACACCATGTTCATCTGCTTATGATCGTCGATGTGCAGAAGTGCTGGCAAGTGTAAACGAGACACTATATATGGGATAAAGTACCCTGTGCCATAAACTGTAAGGTGCATCACTATTCCCATAAAAAAATCACTGTATCTCATAATGTGAAGAAGCCTTCAGAGTCCATCTTTCTTGAAATGATCTTTAGTATGGAGGCATGGCAAAGCAACATGGCTGACAGGACGTGAGCCTCCCGAGCTCCCCGTCTGTTCGCCCAAAAATCCTCACAGATCCTGAAATAATCGGCTGAAAATAGCCGAATTAGATGTTTGCTGGGGCACGTCAGCCGCCGGTATCATCGGATCCGCTCTGCGACGATCGAGAGTCATCGAAACACCGTGAATGGCGAGGTACGCAGCTGCTGCAGTGGAGACTAGCGGCCCAGGCCTGAGAGAGGGCGTGGCCGGGACATAAGCTGGGGGCTGCTCCCCCTGCAGTGGGGATGAGGCGAGCTTGAGGACTACCGAGTTCTGCCCCCCTCGTGCTCACCCATCCACACCCGTCTGCCGCCTAAGGAGGGTTGCGGCGGGTGGGCACGGTGCACCGGAGGTAGCGGACTTCGGGCTGAAACTGGGAGACAGCCCGATCTGGCGAGCGGCAGCCGCCTTGGCCGTGGGGCCAGAGTGTGGCATTGTGGAGGCCCGGAGCGAGGGATCCTGTATGCAGAAGCAAAGCGGTGCTTGAGAGAGGCTACACCGGGCCCGGAGAGGGCCCGACAGTCGAGGAGATGACAGGCTGCACTTGAGGCAGGGGCCTGCAAGGACATATATCGTGAGGCAGGCCCTGGGAGTGCCATAACCTGAAGGCGGAGGTACAAGGGGTTGTGGCGGAAGAGGGCAATTTGGCCTCCTTGCACTTTGCTCTCTCCCCTGCACCTATAAAGTGATAAGGCCAGGGGCCGCGGGGAGCCGCAATACAAGTACAACTGCCTGCAAGTTGGGAAGAACCCAACTAGATAAAGTGAAGCCCTTGTAGCTGAGATATAAAATTGGAAAGGGTAGGCCTCCCTGGACGAGCGGATTGAAGCACGGCAGTCAGCAGGGACAGAGATCCAGGCCCAAACTGGGGTGAGGACCCACGCCACGTGGGGCGTTTGGCACACTACCCGAGGGCTGTCCGGGTGCCACCACGTAACCATTGCCAAGGGAGAGTCGTGGAGCTATGTTGAAAGACACAAGTTGTGCTCCTGGGAGGCCAGAGCGACCCTGAGACACTGTTAGGCACCTGGAGCGGAGGTCTCCTAACCCCACGGACTGACTGCAACGCAGTGAATGATTGGGACAGTGGGGAGCCCAGCTATCAGGCTGCAGCTGCTGGACTGGAGCCATGAGGACCCCCCCTGGATCGGAGAGAGAGTGGGGGACCGTGTCCGCAGCCCCTCTAGGGAGTGGCTCCCTGGCCGAGTGGTGGCTACCTCCGACCGATTGGGGACTGTAGGTGAACTATATCCTTTGGAGGGGCATGTGGGCACTCTCTGGAAGGGAGTGAATATCCTGCTTTACCAACTGATGGATGTTCTGTGTGGGTGGGACCCCTAAAAAAGGATCAACATGGTCAAGGAAAAGGCACAGAAACCGTCCGGGTCCTACATCATCACCCAATACACCACCCCTAGGCATCCCACACAGCATCTGACCAGGCAAACTGAGGGAACGGAACGAGAATCGGTGGGGGAAGGCCCGGAGCTCACCAGAGCAGAACTCATGACAGCCATTCAGGGTTTCAGGAAGGCGCTGGAAGACTGAATAGACACAGTTTCAATCGATGTCAACCTACTACTAGCGGACCTGCAGAAGGTGGCAGAAAAGGTCACGAGCGCGGAAGCAGACATAGTGGAGCTGAGAGGAGACATGGTGATGCTCAAACAGCAAGTTGCGCAGATGACAATGCCATGAAAGCGCTGGAGCGCCGTGCGGAGGATGCGGAGGGGAGGGCACTGTGCAGCAACATACGTGTGTTGGGCATCCCGGAAAAAACTAAACAAGGTGCTGCAGAGCAATTTCTAGAACATTGGATCTGAACTCAGCTCTGACCTAAGGGCCTATCGGACATGTTCGCGATTGAGAGGGCTCACAGGGCCCTGGTGCCTCCCCTCCCCCCAGGTGCGCAGCCCAGAGCAATTATAGCTAAAGTCCTCAACTACCGTGACAGGGACTGCATCCTGGGGCAGCAAGGGAACACCAGCATCTTCAGTTCGAGAACAATAAGATCACTGTGTACCCTGATTACACGAAACAAGTCCAGGACCTCTGGAAATCCTACTTAGGGGTAAAGCGCAAGCTGCGAGAATTGAATCCACAATACATGCTAGTGTACCCTGCTAAGCTAAAGGTGACTGCGGGGAGCAAAGCACACTTCTTTGACTACACAGAGGATGTCTGGAATTCGCTGGAAATTCGTGGAGAAGGTCTGCCACCCCGTGAGCCGTGAGGGCAGAGGAGAAGATGAGGAACGAGATCATATAAAGGTCCTCAACAGCAAACTGACCGGACGGGATCACAGGACACAACGGAACATTCAAAGCAGAGGATCACAGTGGGGGAGGACGGGTCCTTACAGCTGGAGGCACCTGAGGAGGCTGGCCTGATGGATGCCTCTCCAGGGGTTTCTCCTGCCGAGTTGTAGCCAGGGGCACAGGTCCTGGGCCCAACATTGAACATTGTGCCCGAAACGTTGATAGAAGAGACACCTGAGATGGAGGGGGACCAGGGGATGAGCACGAATGTTGGATGCATGGATAACAGAATAGAGCCCATATTGAAGTACGGTAAAGTTGCATAATTCATTTGATGATGTCTTGAGGCATTGTTTGGATGCCTGTTTTGAGAGATGGGATGGGTGTTGGCCTGTTTGCAGGAGAGGTTGGGCATGAGTGGGAGATCCGGGCAAAAGAATAACTGATGTACAGGAGGGGTTCGTAACCCCGGAATGGCAGTACAGCTGCTGATAAGTAAAGGGTGGACGAACTGGGGATATAAAGTTGCTTGTTGCCCCTGTTGGGTGGTTTGAGTTCTGTGCACGTCCTGGCATGAGCGTAAGGTGAGCAGTATCGACTGTGAAGTTTGTCGAGTATTGTCCGTGGGAGGAGGGGTGGGAAAATTTTGGTCCTTGTCCTTGTTCACGGGCCAACATAAGTTATGTTGTAAGAGTGAGTTAGGGTGAAACACTTAAGCAGTTATTCCAGGGACACAGGATGGAAGAAACCATAAAAAAGAGGTTATGGCACAGGATGTAAAGTTTCTTAGCTGGAATGTTAGGGGGTTAGGCACCTGCACTAAGTGACATAGAGTCCTTTCTTTCCTCAAGAGGCACAATATAAAGTTTGCATGCTTGCAGGAAACGCATCTGGATGACACGGGTACAGCAAGGCTAGCAAAAAAGTGGAGGGACCAGGTATTCCATTCCTCATACTCTACATATGCCATTATTGGAAGCGTAGCTATCATTTCTTCGAAGACGTCTACTTAGGTGCATCTTGATTATGCTTGTGCTTGCTTTTCATGGTCAATGCTGATTCATTGTGTGTTGTTCCTGCTGCCATGTCAGCAGCTTGTATGTCTGCTAATTCTTCTGCTCTTGCAGCCATCAGCATTTTCTTTAGACTGTGTTTCTCTCAACATGCGCCTTCTAAAGGAATCTGAAAGGCAGCCATTGATGACTCTGAGGCGCATGACTTCTTTGTCGCTGAAGTCACAGAACTTGCAATGTTTAATGATTGCATCACGTCTTTCAACAAACTCATCCATTGTTTCACTAACCTGTTGTCATGCTTGGTTCAAGATGTACCTTTCATCATCGACATTCGGCATTGGATTCGAGCGCCTCTTTTACTTTTCAGTACGATGTTGCATCAGTCTGTGAAACTTTATTCCACACTTCTTTCAGTCCATCACTTGCAAGGTTTTTCAAATATTTGATGATCTTCTTGCCATCTTTTTCCTCTAGCGCATCTATGAAGTCATCGAACACTTCGATCCACGCAGCCCACTTGGCACCCATGTTCTGCTTCTTAAAAGTGTCAAAAGACGGTGGTGGCTTCAGGAACATGGCTGCATTGTATTTTGCACTCCCTTCTGCCGCTATTTTGTTGACATGTGCCGTTCAGGTCATCGCAGTGAAGACTGGCTCCGACAGCTTCTGCAATCACCAGCCTTGTGCCTGAGCATGGGTCGCAGTATGCTTCAATGGCCCATGACAGTAACTAAGTTCTCTGTTTCCTACACCTTGTTGATGTTATTATTATTTTTTGCTTCGTCTGATTAATTGCTCTGTATTCGGGATGCGGCGCAGCATCTCTGTGGACCACCTTGTCGGTGGTTTGGACAGGCATTTTGAATATACTCTTCTGCAGGTCCCTCGATTTCTTCTGTGGTCATGTATGGGCTGGAGCATGGTTTTGACTCCACATGTGCCGGTCCCAGACTTCGTTGCATCAATTCTGGGCACACGTGGCATGCACACGCAGTTTGCTGTACTGTTACAAACTCTCCGGGAGAGCAGTCTTGATTTTGTCTGGCACATATACCATCCTTGTTGCCAGTTGTAGTGTCTTCCCTAGCCCTGGAGCATGAAAATAGATTATGCCACATGGGAGCTGCAGTGAAGCATTACTTTATTCTTCAGCATTGACTCGAACTCTGCACATTATATCATACTTTCCATAACCATATCCTAACACCTCCCCGCATATCACGTAGTTCCTGTTGAGGTACTGCCCCAGAACCATGAGGGTCCTAGTGCGTATAACATCAATATGGTAGATCCTGCACCACGGAGGCACCGGAGGTGTCTGTTACGCCCGTCTGCATGCAGCGGTAATGCAGTTTTAATACAACACGACCCTGCTCTCAACACAAGCCACGATTTCACTGTGGTGCTGTTAGGGCCATGATCGCAGACTGAGTGGTATCTGCACAAGTGAGAAACAATACTGTGGTGCCCCAAATATGCAGGTAATAGATGATTATCTTCATGTGATGTGCAACAACTTTAACTAATACTGGTTTTAATCCAACACCCCATTGCCTTCTGGAATTTGGACTTTTTGCTTAAACAGTATAGCTAAAGGCCTACTCCCTGTGGAATGCTAAGTGTTGTTTTTATAATATTCTTGGCTGTTGTGAAAATATTAGTCAAGATATTGGGACCTCTTTAAATGCATACAATAAAATGGTGGGAAATATGCCAAAGGATATATGGAAAGTTTATAGCAAACATTTAAGTCATTCTGCAGTACGGTGACCTTATATGGGCACTTGGCGATACACTGCATGGATCTCTATGGGCATGGTACTCCTTGTGACTGATTGTGCATTTACCATTGTAAATATGCACTTCGGAGGCCACCGCATTCTCCTCATAAATGTAAATGTAAGATATTTGCAACAACATTTACCATCTGTTGCAGATTTCAACAAAAATGTTTCTAGGTCAAATTCGTCAATAGTTGCTTACCAATTTGCCACTCAGTGTCAGTGCTTCAACAAAGATTACCTCTGCACCTTTCCTTTGCCAAATTGCTGTATTCAGGTGCAGTGGCGGCTGGTGACATTTGAGAGTGGTGTGGCGTAAAATTTATTGTCGTACGGCACTGGGGCGAGCGCAGTGAGCGAGCCCGAACAACCTACGTGGGGAATGGGGGGGGTTCTCCCCCTGAGAAAATTTTGAAAAAAGAGTGGACAAACGGAGCATTTTCAAGCAAATTTGAGGAAGCATGAAGGTTAATAAAGCGAAATGATTGAATTATTTATCATTTAAGAAATTGCCAATTTTTTATGAGCTATAGAGGACAATCTTTGCGTATGCTGATGTAAATGTGCCCAGCTGTTTACATAGGTGTGTCTGGGATTCCAAACACAGTCGACCCAGAGAAGAAAAGGCGGAAAGATTGGTGGCAGCCAGCATGTCTCAACAGAATCACTGACATAATATCGGCCTACATTTTTCTCGACACAAAAATATCGTTAACAATAATATCGACATTATATACTTACTTAAAAAAATACACTATTATCGAAACCACAATATCGTCATAAAAAATTATCGACGTCAAAAATATCGTACACATTCATATCGTTATCTAAAATATCGAACAATGTTTAAATACATACAAAATGTCCAAAATTTCAATAACACACATATCGACACCAACAATATAGTTTTTTTATAATTATAGACAATGCTAAAATAGAGAAAATACACAAAATAAAACACAATAAATATAAATAAACACATAAACATACATTGCATATCAAATAAAATGAAACACATTTTTTCTCAAAGTATTAACACATAAGTAAAAATTAAATTAATAAACACACCATAAACAACAATTATGAATATAAAGTTACATCATATAAATTCACTTTTTAACATTTCATATATATTATAACACACAATACAATAAATCTAAACGTAAAGAGAAACAAAAACAAAAAAAACTGTCTCTTAATTAGCGTTTTCCATATAAGGAAACCAACTTCCAAAACAATTAAAACATTAATAAATTAACCAATAAAAAGACACAATATTAAAACCAACCAATAAAATTAAGCAAACAATTAAATAAACCCTATATAAACCAACAAATCTTACTTTTATTTTACACATCACACCAAAAAGAACAAAGAAGGCGAAACTCTGCTGGATTGCTGCCAGAAGCAAGAACTTCATCAAACCAAAACCTGTATCTATTTCCTAAAAGTAAGTAAATTAACATTTATAAAATAACAGTTAAACTAATATTGCAATAATGTTCACTTTCGTACTCAAATAACTAATATATATATTTTTTCTATTTATATTTCCACTACAGAGAAATCCAAATACAACAGTAAAATAACAAAGAACATTCTAAAACCATCGACCTAATAAAGGGGCCCATTATGATAACCGGCGGAAAAAAATCCGCCATCCACTATAGCCTGGAAAAACCGCCCGCCTGCACCATGGGAATACCGACCGAGCAATTATGAAGTCGCGAAGCAACCGCCGCCCGCGGCGGTAAAAGCACACAAAATTCCGCCCGTCCATGTCAGAGTAGAAGATCATCCGTCCGCCACGGACGCAATCCAGCCCGAAAACCCAAATCCGCCCGCTCTGACGACCGAGACAACGACCGTGAAATTATGATCTCCCCGACATGAGCGTGAAAAATCCACATATTCCCCGCCCGCCACGGTTAACAACAGTGATGAATAACTGACACGGCGGAAGGCCTGGCGGCCACGTCCGTGCACGGAAATCATTTGCGGAACAAAGAAATACACATAACATGGCCAACAAGTCCACACAGCAAACTACGCCAAAATACCCAAACACAGAACACATCCCAAAGACACATCCCCCCAGGCAAAACTAAAAAACTACAAATCCCAGGACACCACACACAACACACCTGAAAACGACAGCCCATCATGACACACCCACATAGGTAAGTACAAAAGCAGCCCCTTCACAGACCACAATCCCTTGCACTACTACAAAGCGAAGACGCCATCAGAGAACCCCGAGAGCCACAAAGGAAAGCAGCACACCACACGCACGCACACATCACACTCATCACCAACACCACCACCACCATCACCACTGAAACAACGGCACCACGAACACCCTGCACATCACACACCATACACCACACACCCACCACACCAGCACCACAAATACCAAACCACACACCATGGCAACACAACATGCCTTAGTACACTGCCACTGAGTTGACGGTCATGGTCGACGAGATCATCAAGGTGCACCCACAAATCTATGGGAACCAGGTCCAACAGACACCAGTAGCCACCAGAAACAGAATGTGGAGCAGGATCGTAGACCAGGTGAATGCAGTTGGGAACGTGCCACGCAACCGGGGTGAAATTACAAAGAGGTGGCACGACCTGAAAAGCGTGGTCAGGAAGAAGGAGGCCAAGAATCGTGAGCTGGCTGACAGGACTGGCGGCGGAAATCCCGCGCCATTCAAGACCTTCAAGGCGTGGGAGGAGAAGGTGCGAGGCATTCTACATCCGGAGAGTCTCACCGGAATACCAGGGGGAGTGGAGGCTGGTAAGTACAAACAAATGTATACCAGCACACCGCTATGTACTGTCATGCACTACCAGAATGCCATAGCTCCGAGGGCCAAACACCCCCATGTCCAGTACACAATACACAAGACATCTCTCACACATGCAACAGACACTCCCACACACTCAGCCCAAAGGTACCAACAAACAAAACCATGGGGGCATGTGTACAGTCAGCCAGCACCACAACTCCCACCAGGTCCCCTTGTACCCCAGATGCGCCGGAAGGAGCACTCCCCACACCCACACCCATGTGTCAGCCATAGCTGCACTAACCAACAAGTAACAGGTAAGTAGCCTTACCACAAAGTCCGTGTATCGGAGGGGGACTGCAGAAGTACAACCCCCACCAGGCCCCTAGTCCTACAGCGCAGCAAGATGGAGCACTCCCCACACCCATGTGTCAGCCATTGCAGTGCACACCTTCACCCGACAGGTAGATATGTTTCCCTACATGGAGGGGTGTCTGTGGGTGGTAAGCCACCACCACAACTCACAACACGGCCCCCACTCCCACAGACCAGCAAGATGGAGCACCCCTCCCTCTCATAACCATGTGATAGCCATTGCATTGCTCCCTCCAAACCAACAAGTAGGTAGACTACTGTACAGGGCGGGGTGTCTGTAGGCATGAGGACTGTACTACGACTAACATTTGGGACATGTCACGTAGCAGAGGAACAGGTAGCACTGCTCCCTGTCATAACCATGTGACTAATGTGCACACGGACATGAATTACAGAGTCATAGCCCACATGAGCCATCTCAAATACAGTAACACGTAAGGAGTCACGTCTGCATGCACAACTCTCACTGGAGTACTGACCCACATGGCGTGCACTGTGCCAGTCATCACACACATCAGCAACACCATCGAAGTCTTGTCCATGTAGTCGTGTCTGCTTGTTCCGTTGACATTGTACAACATCACCCATGTAAGTCTATCTTGTCTCAATGTAACAGAGTGGGACCCCAGTAATGTCACATACACCACTGGACCCATGAACCACACAGCTACACAATGCACATTCAAAATCTCATCCATCTCATCTTTCAGCCCCAGTGTCATGAAAGGTATATCATCTAAACAGTTGTCCCATATACAGTAGTTCAGCAAAGATCCCTGCCGATGACCAAACATGTGTCTGCAGTGTCTGAAGCGCACGTCACACTGTGATTTACAACATACCTAATATAGTCAACACCCCAAGAGCACTGCATTGCTGCACATGGCTGAGGGTAGCACGCACACCAAGGAATTGTCCCATCTGCAATACGTTGTGTGGCACACAACCATTACTCACTCACTACAATGCTTGCAGTGTAATGTCCCCAAATGATAACAGTGAGCAGATATGCTGGGTATGTCAGACATACACACACCTTTGTCTCTGCAGTGTCGTGTGGCCAAAACACATGTCCCCTTCTGCACCCATATGTCACAGTATGTACCACAAAAACATATTTCACCTCAAAACCGTTGATGGGGCTGTACCCCTTTTGCCATCTGCGTTTCTAAGCGTTTCATATGAACCCCAAAAACATATTTCATCTCAAAAGCGTTCATGGGGCTGTACCCCTTTTGCCATCTGCGTTTCTAAGCGTTTCATTTGAACCCCAAAAACATATTTCATCTCAAAAGCGTTCATGGGGCTGTACCCCGTTTCCACCAAAGCCACAAAATGTAGGGGTACTGCAACACACACCAATTGGCATTCCAAATCCGTCCCATGCCATATGCACCCATCACACTATTCCATTGCCTTGATCATGCACACACATCGTAGAGCCATACACACGCATCTGGGAAATCAGTGCACAACTGTGCACAAACTGTGAATGTCAGACATCTAACACAAACCTTGCAAGGTGCAACACAATAACCTTTCGTCTCCGCCCCACAGGTGACGAACAGCATGATGCTGGAGAGGGAGACAGCAGCCATCACAGCCAGTCCACAAGCCCTCCACCCGGACTCACAATTGTGGAAGACCTGGACACCTCTTCGGACGAGGACTCCCGACCAGGCACATCTGGTGTGGCAGGGCGCAACCGCTCCCCAGGACCCCTCCTACCCACCAACCCATCTCCCAGGGCTGGTGACCAGTCCCAGGCCCCTGCTGCCACGGTCATTGCGGCCGCCACCACCGCCGCAACCACCACCACCACCACCAGGGTCTCCCTGACCACTCACCCTGTGCAAGGGGTTGTACGCACGTCGACACCGACCCTGGGAGCCACAACGAGGCCCCGGGTGACCACTGTGGCGAGTGGGCAGGTCGGTGGCAGCAGTTCAGGTGGGAGGAGCAGGGTCAGGCCAACGCCATCAGAGCCTGGGAGCCAAGCCCTGCCGCAAATCGCCAGAGTCCTTGGGGCCTATGAAGAGGCCCAGGGACAATGGGCCCGGTCAGCTGCCGATACGCGGGAAGTCCTTGGGGTGTTGAGGTCCATGGACGCCCATATGGGCCAATTCGTGACCCGTATGGGCAAACTTGTCGACCTCATGGGCCAGCTAGTGGTGGCGGTGAGGGCCCAATCAAGGCCAACCACACCACCTCCGCCACCACCTGCTGGGGCGCAGGGTCGTGCAACATCCAGTTCCCCTGCGTCCACAGCGAGTGGGCAATCCTCAGCCACCACCAGCAGCCCACAAACACAACCCCCCTCTCAAACGTGGAAGGGGTCGTCCGAAGAGGAAACAGGTGTCCAGAGATGACTTCGCACGCTCCAAACGCCAGTGAGTCAGCCAGCCACGGTGGCCATCTACTGCATTCACTTGGACTACTATCCTACCCCACACTGCCATGTGAATGGTATGTGTCTGTCGGACTGTGGACCCAGAACAACATGGGGACACCTTGACCATCACGCGGACATGTCCGTCAACTCATTGTTCCAGCATGCACCACTTTTGTGATCACCTTGCCCACAATCACGTCACCGCTTAAAATAAATACACCTGGATCACATTCTGTTTTATCTGCTCTGTGTTTAATCAAGGATGTGCAACCGTCACCATGATCAGAAATGCATCTGGAGTGTGGTATGTCGATAGGCCAGGAGAGGCTGTAGGGACCTAGGGGTGAAAAACAGAACAAGAGTCCATTGAATGTGTGTGTCACACACTCATCACACAGTACTTGTCATCAAGTTTAAGCAATGTACACACATCTCACAGAGCAACAGGGCACAATGCTACAGCCACTGTCAGTGGCATACTACCCTGGACATGGACCATTGCCACACAGCACTCAGTGAACAATAGGCCGCCGTGACAATGCACACATACACCTACACAACTACAGCAACATCAGCCGTCGTACATGGTCACTCACCGTCAAGTGAAGTAGCGGGCGATGAGCTGCTGACGCTCATTCACTGCTTCCTCCTCTCCACTGTCCTCGTCACTGGACACGGCTTGGTCTGCAGGCGGGGGCCCTGGCTGATCACCGTCATCCACTATCAGGGGGATCTGCCTGCGAATCGCGAGATTGTGCAGCATGCAGCATGCCACAACTATCTGGCACACCTTCTGTGGGGAGTATGCCAGTGCACCCCGGTGCGGTCCAGGCATCTGAATCTGGACTTCAGGAGTCCAAAGGTCCGCTCCACCACACGTCTGGTCCTCCCATGTGCCTCATTGTATCTGACATCAGCTGGTGTCCTAGGATTACGTAGTGGGCTCAGCAGCCAAGGCCCGTTAGGATATGCAGAGTCACCTGGGTGTGAGAAACACAGAGAATCGTTGCAATTCCAACAGGATACAAGACAGCATGTCACACTCAGCACGCTACACGAGTATGCATACTCACCAACAATCCATGCACGGTCCGGTTGAAGATTGGCCATCATTCGTGGGAGGATGCTGTGGCGCATGATGTGCGAGTCATGGGCGGATCCGGGAAACTTCGCACACACGTGTGTGATAATCATGTCCGCCAGGCACACCACTTGCACATTCAGGGAGTGGAAATGTTTCCGGTTCCTATAGATGTGCTCCATGGCCTGTGGTGCAACAAGGCCAACATGGGTGCAATCAATTGCACCAACAACGTGGGGGATGCGTCCAAGGGCATAGAAAGCACCCTTCACTGCCGCCAAATCACGAGCCCTGGGGAATCGGATGTACCGGTTCCTGTACAGCATCATAGCTGACAGGACATCCCGTAGCACCATGCTGAACATGGGCTGGGACATCCCACCTCCACTGCCCACCGTGTGTTGGAAAGATCCGGTTGCGAAAAAATGCAGTGCAGCCATCACCTTAGCCGTGGGGGTGAATGCTGTAGGATACACCCTGCGAGGACGAAGGTGGGGTTCCAACATTGCACATAGGTGATGCAGGGTGGGTCGGTCCAGACGGAATTTCCGTATAACCTCCACATCCTCCATGTCTGCCAGCAATTGGTAGGGGCGATGTATGTTTGGTCTCCTCCTAGGACAGATGGAAGTGGACACATGTCAATGCAACACACCACATGGCACTTTCACATACACAAAACTAAAATTACTGACAAAGCAATAGAATCACAGAACAGCTGACAAGTAGGGACAGCACAGCTACAATACTCTTACACAGGTCCCCTTACCAATAGCAATGGCCACTGACACAAACCATTGCTATGAGCATGCACATGGGGATTTAGGCCCTAATAGCTAGAAAGGCATGATGATGATTTCAGACTGCATATGTGGGAAGCGGCAACACCACGGCAATATACCTAGCTGCTGTGCCTGACACAGCTTCCGAGGCTGGGTGAGTATGGCACACACCAACAACACAATGTACACAGGCTGAGCGGCCCAAACAAGTGGGTCCTGTTGCACAACGGGATATGAGACAGTCAATGATGTCCCTAGTTCACCCAATGTACAGCACTGTACGTATCACACCTCCAACACACATTGACAGGTGTACACATTGACAACTCCATGACAACACAGCTGTGTGAATGCAAACACACATCACAAGTGACACGTAACGTTGCACGTGCCAAGTGGGAGATGTACATTGAGAAATATGGCATGTGTGTGCATATGCACATCCCATGCTACCATGCTAATGTGTACATGATGATGTGCCAACAGACATGTGGAGGCTGAGCACTGGCCGGCAATGCCTATGCACACAGCAAGAAGTGGCCCTGTCTAGTGTGGACATGCTCCCACACACAAATCATGGCCACACCTGCAAATGCATGGCGCACATTAAACTGTGGATTCCACATGGCACCAGCGGACTGTACCCGCCATGGACCAGGCCCTTGAGGCCAACTCTAATGGCCCTCGCGGTTGCATCCTGCGTGTTCGACTATAGAGGTAAGCGTACCGGGACAGCTCGGAGCAGGCCATTGTGTGCATTTGAAGTAGGCAGACATGGTACACCAATTGCAGCAGCTTGGACCCACTGAAACAGCCCCAGGGGGCTATATGAGTGTGGGAGGGAGACCGGCATTACCACAGCTTCCAGGGACTGCTGCATGGCATCCCTCAACAACACCTGCTGCTGCTGCCACATGTCCACCTTCATGTCGACGACTCTGAAGATATGTCCAGGTCCACTCACCAGCGAGGAGTTGGAGATCCTGGATTCCGAGCTCCACGCACACTGCCCAAGGCTATTTCTTGCAAAAGTTGTGTGTGTAAGACAACTACAGTGTGTGTGGGAGTGCATGTGGGGGACACACATGTCGTTGATCCGCAGCACTATGAGTCTGAGCCTGTGGGGTTCCAACATGCACTGCTTACCATGCTTACTACAGGTGGAAGGGGTATGTAGGCTCTCTGGCGCTTTCCCATGCATGTCCCTCCCGAGTGGTGGTACATGGCATTTTCATGTCAGACATCCAGTGACGCAGCCACTTGGCAATGCAGGACTCAGGGCAGTTATTGCTTGTGTGAATGGCTGGCTGGGTCCCTGCTGGCCTTCTCAGTCTCAGCAGACCTGGGCTGCACATTGACCGCCCAATCCTAGAAGGAAACAACACTGACTGTACAGTGGGTTACATGTGTCTTTTGTTCACAACTCTCCGGAAATGCGCAAACTCAGCCCTGTCGATTGAACACTCCAGGCCTTGTGATAGGGATGTGTGTGAGAGATAGTGGCACTGAATGTGACCTCCATTGCGGGGTGAGCCATTCACAGGGCGAGTACGTTGAGGGCTGCGCGGTGTTGGACACAGTGAGTCCACCCACAAAGATGTGTTGCCTTGTGATCTATGTGTTGGTCCACCTGACAATGGACAGTAGATGTGGGCAGACTACACATTGCTCAATGTGCTGGCATCCTGCATGTGAATGGGATGGACAGGTACTGTGTACACACTCCCACCAGCATGCATTCACGTGTGGTGTACACATGCTGTTAGGCCATGTCCGATTACTTCTTGGCTCTGTTACACATCTCTGAGTATTTTGGATGGGTCAGCATCATGCCACTGTGATTGGTGGATGTGGGTGATGATGAGAAGTGTATGAGTGATATTCCAACCCTCTTGTGTACCATCCCTGCAGTTGGAGGTCCTCCAGCCCAAGGCCTTGTGATGAGCCATTGCATCCAAGTTGATGCCTCTGTGTATGTGTGACCGACAGTGCAGCCAATTCCACAAAGGGTGTGACGTCATCTGCCGGATGAGCGACTACGTGGCGATAACGAATCGGGGGATGCCCCCTCGTATTGTCAGGTTAGCACGGCGCTGCATTTCACCACTAATGGTCTGCATCTTGACAGTCACACAGCCTGTGCCGGATGCACGTTTGTAGGGGCATCAGCAGCAAGCAAGTGTACAGTATTGTGGGATGGTGTCTTTTGCTGTGAGAGGCAGCATGTGTCCACAGCCTACCCATAATCTGGGTAATGTGATGTTTGTTGTGTGATGCAGTGGGTTGTAAGTGTACTCTGTGCTGGGTGCATCTGACATGCATATGCGATTCCTGAGGGTCAAGATGTAATTTGAGCACTCTGCATTGTCAATGCATTCAGAGTCGTAGCCCTCAGGAACAACCTGTAGTAGGCTGGAGTGGCAATTCACATGTATGTTTGAGGCACTGTGCCTACTCTGATTTCGTTCGGACATATGTGTGCGATGCCTCACCTCATATTTCTGGTACTTACACATCCGGCACACTGTGCAACAGTAGTTGTGCTCGTGCGAACGACAGGTGGATGGCATGGGCTCATGACCATTGTGGACTGTCATGTTGCAGTCTGTGTGAGTGGTGTCCCATTCTGCTCCATGCAGGTATGTCCTTGGCCTAATTACGTAGTGGTCATCCTTGCCACCATTAGGACAGTGGGTGTGCACACAGCGATTTGTGGCTATGGTCGCAGGGTGACACAGGCCGGGTGTTGTGCTATGTGCACAACACATGTGCCACTTATTAGCGGCTTCATTTTCTGTACGCCAGCCATTACGTGTTGATTGTGGTGGCTGTATACAATTGCACAGGTATCGTGCAACATGTGGATTTGGGAATGTTCTGTGCTGCTTCCCTTGCACATGTCTGTTTAATTGATGCCAAATGAGTGAGGCCACCTCGCTCTCTCTCATGTAGCATCTCCCGTGGGTGCTGAGGGACAGGGGACGGTCAACAGTGGTGAGGCATCGGATGAAGCAGCTGCACAGGAGCTGAGTGAGACAGATGTGACCAGCGCCTCGGAGGGGCCAGACGTGTGCTGGATGAATCACAGGCCGAGACGGCAATTTCGGCGTCATCTGAGGACAGAGGTGATGCATCCATGTTTGCTAGCACAGGGGACGTGGACTCTGGCTCCTCTTCAGCCACGCGGAGGCCAATGCCCGCCCTCCCATCTACTTCCACTGGTGCAACACGTGTCGGCACAAGGATGAAGGATAGAGTGTCCTTCACACCAGGCACAGCTGCCCCTGCACATGTGACCCCTGCTGCCCTCAGTGCTGGGTCTGTTGAGCTTGTGCGGCATCTCTGCGTGGGACAGACAGCTCTCCTCAATAACGTCATTGCCCATGACATCACTTTGCCGCAGGTGACATAGTTCATAGAGGGCCTACATGTACGCGTGGGTGGGCTACACCAGACTGTCCAATGGTTGTCCTCCCCAGTCAAGGTGGGCCTTCAACTGGGCCAATCTCAGGCTGACATTCCTGACCCTTTCTCCACCCCCTGGAAAGTGGCACATCTGACAACAGCAGGGCACGAGTCCTAAAAAGAGAAGTGGGGGGACGCTGATGTCACGACAGGAAGTGACATCACGAAAGGTGGCTTGCACCGTCACACTCATTGCCTCCCCTCGCTCACCCCTTATATGCGATTGCATCGGAGAAGCCAGCGCGTGCACAAGCAGCTCCGATCTCGCCCCAGAGAGGCCAAAGAGTGAATGTGTGGCTCCATTTGCTCCAGTTATCGAGCTCGCGGTAAAATAAGTGGGGGGACGCCGTCCACCCGCGTGGTACCCCGACTCGAGCCCTGGTGTGCAGGCAAAGTGTCCTATTGGCTTTGCGATATGTGTGAGTTGCATGACACTCGTTGGCGGGGGATGGCTCGGAGGCCCGTCACCCTGAGGCCCATGTCTCACTTCATGGGTCCCTTGTCAATGGCAGCGGATGTAATGACTATGCGCGCCGGGGTGGGTCTACCTTTCGTCTGGGATTGTGTTTGCGGCCTGGCCCGCTAGGGCAGCTACAGCCTCTGTGTGTTGCATGTGGTGTATCCGGACTCCGGAGGCTGTCATGCATTGTCACTGTTGTCCAGGTCTCGAGTCGGGGTACCACGCGGGTGGACGGCGTCCCCCCACTTATTTTCCCGCGAGCTCGATGACTGGAGCAAATGGAGCCACACATTCACTCTTTGGCCTCTCTGGGGCGAGATCGGAGCTGCTGGTGCACGCGCTGGCTTCTCTGTTGCAATCGCATGTAAGGGGTGGGCGAAGGGAGGCAATAAGTCTGATGGTGCAAGCCACCTTTCGTGACGTCACTTCCTGTCGTGACGTCTGCGTCCCCCCACTTCTTATTTAGGACTTGTGCCATGCTGCACACTGAGAATGTGTTGCCTGCGAGATGTGACCAGGAGAAGGGCGCCATGACCTCCCACCCACCAAGCTCCACTGCCATCCCGTGCCCTGGGTAGCCTGTGCAGGTGGACAATGTAGGGGGTACACCTGGAGGACAGGGGATGTGAGTGCCTTGGCAAGGGCCTGGCAGACGCACAGCAGTATCCAGCATGTCCCCAGAGGGAGGGCTAACGTCTACACCTGATGCAGCATTGATCGTGTGCCCGCCTGTTGTGCCCACACGAGTTCACATTCATCCCCAGACAGGTGGGCTTTCCAAATACCCAACACAGTGGAAATCTACCCCTCCGGAATCCTCCCCACACAGTCTGTTTCAACACTGCATGAGTGCACCTACCCGTGCCACCCACCCACCTGGGCCAAGCAGCCCTCCCGCTTCACATGCCACATGTGTGTCTTCCACAGTTGTGCTTCTCTCTCAGGGGCGGACCTCCAACTGTCCCGTAGCACACAGACAGCACCGAGTCGGACTGGCATCCTGTTTGAATGGTAGGCACCCTCACACATCTACCTGTGACACAGTGGTGGCTGTAATGGCTATTGTGACTGCCATGGCAGTGTTGCTGGCCATGGCAGGGTACACTCACACACATTGCATACGCAGCTTTTCGTGTCACTACTCGGCACATCGGACTGGCCACTGTCCCTGGTGTTGATCAATATTGCCGCCTGTCTATGTAATCTGTGACTGGATGCTGTTGTTCCTGTAGTCGGTTGTGTCTGTGTAGTTGCTGATTGCAGTTGTTGCTGTGTGTGCATAGTTAAGTGAGGCACATGCCGTGTATGGTACCTCAACAATTGCAATGTCTGGTCTCACATTCCAATGTGTTTTACACGTGGCAGGGACTTCACTTCTTTCAGACTCTGCTACTTGTGTGTGTGATGAAGAAGTATTTTTGTGACACGGATTGTCTGCATGTATTTGGTGGTATTTCTGGGAAAATGTATACGTGTCATGTTTGCGTGCAAGCAAAGCACAGGGTGTGAGTCTAGCCACAGGATGACAGGTAGCATGTGCAGAGTATGCGGGTATGTGTGAGCTTACTTTCTGTGTGGCCAGCAGTGTAGGTGTATGTTAATCTTGTGATGAACATTGAGCCTGGGCACATGGCTTACTTTCAATGTGTGCATTTGGGAGGTGTAGGTGTGTGTGGTGTGAAGGGTGTGACTTTGGGGTAGTGTTGGTGTGTGTGTGTGCGCTCTGGCAATGTCGACTACACACATGTGTTACCCAGGCCCATGGTGGGTGTTTGTATCCGTGTTCAGGTCTGTGAATGTGATCACATGTGTGTATTGTATGTTGCACAGTGTGCAGTGTGTGGGTGTGTCCTTGCAGTTCAGGATGACTCCTACTTGATATGTTTTGGACATTGTGTGTCTGCAGGGTGTGTGACTGTCAAGATTGTGCCTTGTTTAATTGAGCATGTATGTGAATTTCTGCAGTTCGTACTCACTGTGCAGACCTGCCCACCCACACTGATATCGTGTGTGTGTTTTGTCATGCATTGCTGTAGCATGCTTCTTGCGTGGCTCCTACTTTTGCTTGATGAGTGTGATGTCAGACTGTGAAGGTAATTATACACATATGTAGGACTGTGCTTTGTAGTGACCAGGCCGTCAGTGTTAATGTGATGATCTGTTGGGCCACGTCAGAGTCTGACAAGCCAAGGCCCACGACCTGTAGTATTTCACTAGGTCCACTGTGGCGGCAACTCATATGCATTGACATCCAATGACACTAGACTACATGGTCATCTCACGACTCTCGTGTACTTCACACACTCTCATCCTCTCTCATTCGTACTTGTCTTCGAAAAATAATTCTACAGAGTCACATATTTGCTTCAAGGCATGTATTTGGACTTACTTCCTCTGTGATGCAGTATAGTGGACACTACTGGCAGCAAAATGCATGTGGAGGATATACTTAGCATGATTACACATACAAAAGGGGGTACAGGTAGATGTGATTAGTTGTTGACTGTGGAATGAAGGCTTCAGAGTTACAACTGCCTTGCCCTTGCTATGCTAAAGTACATTTGCTAATTACTGAAGAGCTCTAGACTTTGACACAGACAGTATTCATTTTGCCTACCAGACAGCTTGACATCATAGGCACAGTACATCTCAGTTCCATGGTACAGGATTACTACAATAGTGACTCCGACACACCTGCGTCAGAGGTGACATCAGAGCATGAGCCTACATGCATGCAGCAGCGTCTCACAAGTTGTTGCAATGTGGTGGCTACTGAACATGACACAATAACTAGGGCCATGTTGTAGGGGGTTGCATTTGTTGTCCATGCAAAAGTCCTGGCACGGAAGTACAGACAAAGGTGAGGTGACAGTTCTCACGTAATACAGCAGACAGATAAGTGTGCACTGACAGGTGCATGTGTCCAGGTGCGCAGAATACATATTATAGCATAGTTGTTCGTGCAGTATTGGCCATGTGGTTACTGTACACAAGTCCCATACCTCTGCCTCCCCCTGTTCATGCAGAGACACAGGATATGGTGAGGAACAGAGTGCATGTCCCGAAAATGTCAGATATCATGGCAGTGGAGTTGATGGTAAGGTGTTAGTTGCAGATTGTATGGTATAGTTGTTGTACAGCTAACTGCCCACTCCGTGCAAAAGCCAAGCATAGGTACGGTGTTGAACATCAATGTTCAATTGGGGGTATTGAGTCGGGGACCCATGAATTGACAAGTTGTCATGTATGCGATACCTTCCAGCAGGGCATCCATCCCATTGATGGTAAACATGGATGTCATCCAATGAAGCGGATGGTGGGTAGCAACGTGTTCGTCGTAAGTTGTCCCTTGTAGAAGCCTGATGGGACATGTTGGATGACATTCGATGAAACTGTGATCCAGAAGACGTTGTGTGGAGGCACACTGGTCCCATTGCAGTGTGTCCCCGATTGCTGCCACATACGCCATGCCCCCATACACTGAACAGATCCTGTCGTGGGCGTCCAGGGGTGCGAACAAGTGTACCAAGTCCGCCTTTGGACATGCCGGGTTGGAGAGACATAAATCCACAGGACAGTGGAACGGACACCTCCGACAGTAGAAAACGGGGATGACGCAGCTGAACATTGCAATGCGGTAAGTTACTCGGTAACTTACATTCAGCATAGCCAGATTTGAACAGCCCACTATGTGTAGCAAGCTGTCACTGTACAGCTTGATCTGTCCGGCGTAGTTGAGAAGCACTGGTGCAACAGCCATTTTGCTACAGGGTGATGTGATGGCGTGCTCCGGCTGCCTGAGCAGTCAGCAGAGTGCAACCTCCGACGATGCAGGGAATTCTGGAATGGATGTACGGCGGCAGGACTTGGGGTATAGCTTGGGCGGAGGACACAGGCCCTCATCCCACATGCTTCAATGAATGGTCAAGGCCAGTGGTGTCTGACTCTTTCCAGATTACTTGCATTTGGCCCACATGGAGGAGTGGTATAATTGTATTTTGTAGTATTATCTTTCTTTCATGTTAGGCGCTATCTGCCAGTGGAAGTTTTACTCTGCATGGCTATGTTTGGCTTCTTGTTGGTACAATGGCTCCATTCTCCTGCATAATTTGTTGCAATGTGATTTCAGAGTAGGAATGGAAGGCCATTCAGTGCTATCTGCTCTCCCGTGTGTGGGCGGGACACTCCGTTGCCGCTGTACATTGAGGCTTCTGTGTGGGTGTAGTGATTGGGAACACCTGTTCTCAGGCAGCAGGGTTTTTCTATTTTGTACATTGCATGGCTTGATATTGCGAGCAGGATGGTATAGGTATTTTTGGATGAGACTGGCGTGCCTTTTGCGGACAATGTCCATATTCTGCGCTGTTATGTAGCAGCCGCCGTGTGCTTCTCCATGTTTTGCACACAAGGGTGTGTCCTATTTTGCCATCACATTACTCCCCTGTTCGGGACACTTGTGTGACATCAAGTTGACAACTGTGAGTTGTCGGTTGGGGACATGACTGATGCAGGAAGGCCACGTGACATGTGCCTTCAGGGTGGGGCTGGGGTGTGGGGTGTGTAGTTGTGACCCTGTGGTGTTTGTGTGCAGCCCATGCATGGCGCTGTCGTTGGCCTCTGTGTTGTGCGCATGTGTACCTGCGTCATCGCCGCTGCGCTGCGGTGCCGTGACGGGGACGTCACTTCCTGGTCCCGGGTAGTGGGTGCCCAGGATGTTGCGAGTTGTTTTATTTTGACAGGTGGGACATGTGTGGGTACAGTGGTGGATGTGTCCTGTCCACACAGGGGTGTCTGGGGGGGCCATGTACAGTTTTTCCGCCCTTGCATTGTGTGCAGTGTTTGCGTGCCCTTGTTGTGTGTCTGCCTACCTGCGTCGTCGTGGCGCGTTCACTCCTAGGTGGTGCATCAGGTAGAGCATGGGGATGGCCTGGAGTGCAGGATTCATCTCTGGGTGGGCCGCCTTTTTAGTCTCCGTACTGAACAGTCGGGTTTCCGCCTTGGTATCTCGTGCGGTGTCTCTTTGCCGGTGAGGCTGTTTGGTTGTGGCATCGTAATTTGTACGCCGGGCGGTACGTCATTTCGTCGGACGTTGTGTCTCCATTGGCTCGCGCCGCTACGTAGACGGGCGCACTTTGATGGCGGGCGGCATTGCAGGCTTACGGGCGGTGTTTGCCTGACTTTTCACATCCTAATTTTGCGGGCGTCTGGGCCGTTGCTGGTGGACGGTAACTAGCGGTTTCTGCCTCCGACAGCACGGCAGTAGTGCTTCCGCCCGACATCGTAATGGGCCCCAAAGTAAGTTTTGTTCAAACCGCATTTAAAAACCTGTAAAACATCCATCCAAACCCAAAGTCCATCCCAAACACCCAACCCACCCCATGTACAAAATATTTCAAATAAATATTAAAGTCTGTTTTCAATTTTTTACAGGAAAACCAACAACTTTAAAAGCTTCAACCAAGAAAAAATTCAAACCACCATTTATAAAGATCAAAAAGCAAACTTTGTAAGTATATTGTGAAAAAATGTATTTATATAATCATTAACAAATATAATATTATTTTTAATAATTGTTATATGCATTTGTTATAGATTTTACCACATCAAAATGACAGAAGGAGCACAATTTATAACAACTCAAAAAGGAAAAATGTTATTATGTTATATGGGGTATGTCTACACCCAGGAAAAACAAACTGGCCTAAAAGTCAATTGGAAATGTTCTAAATATTACTCTAATAAATGTTATGGATCGTGCAACTACCAGGGAAACAACTGTAATGTACACAAGGGAACATAATCATCCTCCTAATGTTGCAGAAATTGAAGTTAGGAATGCACTTGATAATATTAAAGAGGCAAGCACAAGCTCACAATTACCTACCAGTACAATCCTTAAAGAACTGCTGCTCTACGGTACCCAAAGAAGCAACTGGACAAATGCCGTCCATTGCTTCATTAAAAAGAACAATAGCTTGCACTAAAAAGGCTACAACCACTACCACACCTACCCCTAAAACCTTTGAAGAGGGGATAATTCACCCAGAATTAGCTATTACTTACAATGAGGAACCCTTTATTCTCTATGATAATAAAAGCAAAGAAAAGAGAATAATTATGTTTGCTACTGCAAACAATTTAATAAAACTTCAACAAGCTCAAACATGGATAATGGATGGGACCTTCAAAATCTGTCCCAAACCATTCTTCCAACTAAATACTATCCATGGCCTACATCAAAATACTAACATTCCCTTTATTTACGCCTTGCTTCCCAATAAGCAAAATGCAACATATATAGAAATCCTAAATAAAATAAAACAAGAGACAAATAATTATTTTCCAGAGAAAATAATTATAGGTTTTGAACAAGCTATGATAAACGCTATACTCAAAACATACCCACATACATCAATCCAAGGATGTTACTACCATTTCAATCAGTGCCTACGGAGACACTTACAAAAATCTACACTAAGGTGCCGATTCCGGTCGTAAAATGTACCGACCGACATGGACCGTGACTGGAGACCGACCGACACGGACCGGCGCCGAACGACCCGCTCAGTACGATGCAATACGTGTGAATTACAACCCACCCGTACGGAACACAAGCCAGATGACCGAACCGTTCGGAAAGCATTGATTCGCCCGTAAACCGACTGGAAATCGTAGCGACCGACACGCATCAGGAATGGACCCGACCGAAACGTACCCGCAATGCACAACCCGCGCAGTACGATGCAATACATGTGAAACGAGACCGACTCGCACGGAGCACGATCATGAAGACCGAGACGTACAGAAAACTGTGACTAGCAAACAATAGACCTCTTTGCATCCGACGCGTACGCCAACGTAGAAACACAGCAGAATGTCAGTGTGACAGACCCGGGTCACCCCGCAAGAGCCACTGGCAGCGTCTGACCCGGTCAAACGAACGTCTCCATCATGCCCAACAAAAGCAAAGGAAATAATTTTAAAAAATGACCAAAAAAGCAATGACAAAGCCAATAAAAAGAAAAAAAAAGAAAAGGAACAAAGACACACCCACAACTCCAACTACATAAAGGCCAGAAATCCCTACCATGATCCTTTGCAAAATACAGACATAGGACAGCAGACAACACACCACACTGCAGAGACACACCACAACTCACACACCACACAACAACTACACCATTTGCACCACTTAAAAACTAAATCACATATTCACTGACAAACTCACACCCACCACACTCACTTACACCCTCACACACACATCAATCCCCACAACCACCCAGCACCATGCCCCCCAAGAAGAATCCAAAGTTCACAGATAGTGAGTTGGAAGTCATGATTGATGAAATACTCAGAGTAGAGCCACAGTTGTTTTCACATTGGTCCAAAAGACCCCCATGTCACAGAAAACTAAAATGTGGGAGAGGATTGTCGACAAGGTCAACGCACAGGCACCTTGTCTGTGCACAAAGGACGACATACAGAACAGGTACTATGATGTGCACAGGAGGGTCAAGAAGCTCATCGACAGGGAGCACACCTTGAGCCAGCGGACTGGCGGTGGCCCTCCTGCCAAACAAACACTTCAGGTCCTGGGAGGAGAAGGTGCGGGCCATCCTACCACCGGAGAGCATCCATGGATTAACAGGAATACCAGAGCCTGGTGAGTACACAACCAATATACTCAATATTGTGTTGCAAAACACACATATCACTGTCAAGGGGACTGTGAAATCAAGTACTGCCAGCAAAGCCATACCAACAGAAAGGCAAGTATCCTGTGATGTGTATGCCAGTTACACAAACACAATACCTGCCATCCCACAGTAATATGGAACTACGTCATAACATGTACAAACCTAACAACAAATACTGCAAAGCATTACCATAAATCACCAACAAACACTGTCACCCATTTTGCCACCACTGTCATACCACCTCACAGGAAAGCTGAGTCAAAATGAAGGAAGGTTGGGCTGCTGGGAATGTGCATGTAGCAGAAAGCATGATGGGAGTTGCAGTCACAGCCACAGCCAACAGTCCCCCACCCACATGGTCCCACAAGCTCCACCCAAAACCATGCACATCTCACAGGGAGTTGCAAAAAACTGACAAGATGGCTGAGAATGGGCACTGCTGTCGGGAGCACAAGGCACTGCTGGGAATTGTGCCCAAACAAACAACAGGACACCACTGTCAGTCATCTTGCCATTGCTGTCTCAATCACTCACAGGGAAGCAGAGTCACAGGAAGGAAGGTTGGGCATGCTGGGAAGGTGGGTGTAGCCAAAAGCATGATGGGAGTTGCAGTCACAGCCAACAGTCCCCAACCCACATGTCCCAGCAAGCTCACACTGAACCATGCTCACCACACAGGGAGTGCAAAAGTACTGCCAAGATGGCTGACACTAGGCCCTGCTGTGGGGAGCACAAGGCCCTGCTGGGACTTGGCCTCAAACAAACAACAGGACACCAATGCCTGACAGCCTGAAAGGTAACTTCCACTCCCTGCAATGGAAGCATGCTGCAGGGTGGGATATCTGGCCTAGTGGGAAGGAGTACTGCCAGCTCTGACTCCATCTACCAGCAGGTACTTGTACACACACACCCCTTAACACAAACTACACACAACCCACCTGGTATAATGCATTCCCTCAGACTCAATTAAAAGATCTCACAAAGATTTACCACACTGGGTTCTGCTGTGTGAAGCACATGGGCTTGTTGGGACTTAACAAACACCAGGACACCACTGTCTGCCAACTTGTCAGCACAGGCACACTACCACATGGGGAAAATTAATCACAGGAAGGAAGCTTGGGTATGCTGGGAAGGTGGGTGTAGCCAAAAGCATGATGGGAGTTGCAGTCACAGCCAACAGTCCCCCACCCACATGCCCCAGCAAGCTCACACTGAACCATGCTCACCACACAGGGAGTGCAAAAGTACTGCCAAGATGGCTGACACTAGGCCCTGCTGTGGGGAGCACAAGGCCCTGCTGGGACTTGGCCTCAAACAAACAACAGGACACCAATGCCTGACAGCCTGAAAGGTAACTTCCACTCCCTGCAATGGAAGCATGCTGCAGGGTGGGATATCTGGACTGGGGGAGGAGGACCGCCAGCTCTGACTACATCTACCAGCAGCCCCCGTCACACACCCCTACCACCAACACCAAAATACACACCTGGGATTATGCTCCACAAAAGAGTGAGTGAAAAGTCTCTCCCAAGATCTCTGACAATGGGCCCTGCTGTGGGGAGCACAAGGCCCTGCTGGGACTTGGGCTCAAATTAACAACAGGACACTACTGCCTGACAGCCTGAACGTAAATTGTGACTCCCTGCAATGGAAGCATGTCACATGGGGGATTACCTGGCCTCTGTGGGTGAAGGACCTGCAATGACTCCAAATGCAAACAAGTCCACCTCAAAACACACCTCCTCAGCCAGAACAAATAGCACCCTTGGGACCAGTCACTCCGAAAGTAAATGCCTTGGCAAGATGGCTGACACATGGTCCTGATGTATGAATTGGCTGCAAGTTACACCTACGCACTGGCCAACTCAAAAATATTTACACTCACAGTCATTGGAACTGTAGGTATCCTCCCACTGTCTGTAGATGCAGTGTCCCTGGGGTGTCCCCTGACCTGGCTGTGAAGGTGTGTCTCGTAGATGAAAATTGGGGAGATGCAGACATAGTACATAGCACCAAGCACACACAATGTAACCTATACATTATTGACAGTGTCTAGGATGGACACACCCAAATAGCTGACACTGTAGCATGGTGTCATTCCCAAAAGGTGCAGTTGTGAGCTGCATTTCAATCCCACATCGTTCTGCGTTGTACGCATCATTTACACAACACATCACTCACTGTCATATACATTCCAAACACAATTACTAACTTGGACTGCATCGGAGGAGGCATGCAACTCACAGCAGCAGAACTGTAACACACACAGCTCTGGCCATCACCTTCATGAGCATGGAAATGCAAGAGAGATGCTGTGCCCAATCCCTCTCACCATGGAGGAAATAGACAAGATAAAAGACGTTAGCACTGACAAAACTCAGCACCAACATCATTAGCTATGGTAACACCATGACTTGTATGAAATAAGATGTGAACTAGGAACACAGACAACCAAATAGTATCTCACATTAGATCTCAGGCATACCGGACTGTGACCATGTTGCACAGACACACCAATGTGACGCACAGAGCAAAGCAAAAACTGCCACCACACATGCCCCAAGCTTGCTACATACCCTAAGTGTAAGTGTACGTATGTCATCGTTAAAGCACAAATGTGCACAGGGATGATACAGCTGTGTCAGGCATGTGATGGAACTTGAGTAGCAATGGCCATGTACAGACAATTGATCAATACATGAGCTGGTCATGCACACAGCTTGATGTGCACATCAAAATGCTTCAGGTTGCCATGACAAAGTGCTTCAACAATATCAACCTCTGTCTGTCACAACTTAGGACAATGCAATGTACCGACTCTCATAATGATGTCCAGTGGCAACTGTCATATGTGTTAAACGTTGATGTCGGTAGAACCATAACATACATTGTGTGTCTCCTCCAACCACAGAGGATGCTGGGGACACAGCAGGACCTGAAGAAGAGTCCCAGTCCCAGACTCTGGCGGACCCTGGGCTCCCTGGTGTGGATCAGTCTCTGTCCTCTTCGGACGACGAACACGAACAACCTGGCACCTCCGGTGTGAGTCATCGTGCAGCCCCAGCAGTAGGAACATCAGCACCCCCTGCAACCACTCCTGCCACATCTGACAACAGACAGAGTACCCCTGCCGACACGGACAGGCCGAGGCCACAGACCAACAACGTAACAGGTACACAGGGCACCCTGGAAGCAACGGACAACACTACCAGCGCCAACACTCAAGGGGGCCCAGTGTCGCCTGTGCCTGCCACGGCAGGTCCTGCCCGTGGGGGTAGGGGCGGTGGGAGGGTGGGCAGGCAGAGGACACGGCCTGCAGAGGGGGCTGGACTGCATGGTGATCCACACCTGGGACGCATCATAGATGCGTACCAGGAAGGCACCGGAGGGTTTGGACAGGTTGTGGGGATCCTCACGGACATCAAAGAACAGCAGGCTGCCCATCATGGCCGCTTGGACTCCCACATGTCTCGGGTGGAGATACACATGTCCCGCATGGAGTCCAAGTGGGACAAATTGGATGATCGAACAGCGGTGCATAGGGACATACTGACATGCCTCCGCCAGATCAGCGCCAACCTTACCACACCTCCCTGTGCGCCCACGACATCTGTTGCAACAACATCCGCAACTGCCACAGGGAGGGAGGAGGACTCTGGTGGAGAATCCTCGGCACCGCAGCAGCCTGCACATGAGGGTCCCCCAAGAAAGAAGAGGGGTCGTCCGAAGAAGGGGCAAGTGAGACGCCGATGGCCATGCATATCCCCCAGGAACTCAACACCTGTTCTGGATGTCGTCCTTTGTGTGCAAACCATTTAACCTTGTCGACTGACACCCAAATCACCCACTTGACATGGAGGGTCCAAGTTGTGACAATGCCTCAAATGACTGTGGATTCTACTCTGGACATTTCATCTTTCAACACTACCAACTCACCTGTGAACTTTGTATTAGCATCACAATGTACAGCACTTCCAATTCCATTCACCATCCTTACACATGTCTGTAAATAAAATCACAATCACACAATACTTGCCTCTGTTGTGATTTATACTTGGTATGTGTCATGGCAATGATGATCTGCTAAGGAACACTGTGCATGCAAACTACTCCAGCAATGTGAACACCGTAATGTGAGTCATGGTAATGTGACACATATGAGGGAGACACACCACTAGGGCAACACAACACATACTCACCATGTCCATCTAACTCATCGCCTACACTGATGTTGACAGGAAATACAGTGGAATGCACATACACCACATCCATCCTGGGTCAGTGACAAGCAGCCCACAGGTACAGGATGCTAATGACTGTGGGATGTGTGGATACAGACGGAGCACATCCCAAAGTGAAGCACATGTTTATTAAAGATTCACAACCTGAGAATTCCACAACTGATGCAAGGTAACCTCACGTGACAGTGATAAAAAATTAACCAAGTGGAAAACAATGAAAGTCCAGGGTTGTGTGGCACATCATTGGTTGGGACAACGACTACTTGCACTCTGGAACAAGGATCTGGGTGTTGGGGTACAGACATCACCATACAGCAGCCAAAGTACCCTGTGAAGGACAGACAGAAAACACAATCAAAAACACAGATTTACAGCATACAACTACAATATACATGCCCAAAACAAACCCCAAACAAAGTACACACAACCTATCAATCACGTAAACACTATTTGGGAGTACAGACTACCTGAAAGGACACATCACAGCAAGCATCCGGACAAGTAGCACACAGCCACACTCAAGCAGCACCAGTGCACCACCAACATATATCAGGCAAACACAATACTTTGACAACACATCACTGTATACTTACATTCATGTGAAGAAGTTGTGGATCAGCTGGCTCCGAACATCACCATCACCCTCATCATCACTGGCATCATGCCCCAGGGCAGGATCCTCCATGGCTGGCGGAGGTTGGTTATCGTCATCTTGGATGAGAGGCAACTTCTTCCTCACTGCCAGGTTGTGTAGCATGCAGCACACTATGATGATTCTGCACACCTTAGCAGGTGCATATGGGAGGGCCCCTCCTGTCTTGTCCAGGCAGCGGAATCTGCTTTTCAGGAGTCCAAATGTCCGCTCGATCACTCTCCTGGTCCGACCATGTGCCTCATTGTAGGGCATCTCCGCCGGTGTCACAGGGTTCCTGAGGGGTGTCAGCAACCACGGCATGTTGGGATATCCTGAGTCACCTACATAAAGACAATTGCACATTAGATGAGTCTGAAAAGAGGGTGTAAATCAACTTCATCAAACACACACAATGGTAAACAGTCAGTACACCCTGACAAGCCAGGCACGCTGGTACTGCATCTGTGACATAATCGTTGGGATGCGACTACTCCTCATGATGTAAGCGTCGTGCCCTGAACCTGGGAAACGTGCACACACATGTGAAATGGTAATGTCTGCCAGACAGACCACCAGAGCATTGATTGAGTGGAAATGTTTCCTGTTTCGGTATGTCTGCTCATGTGCCTGTGGTGGTACCAAAGCCACATGTGTCCCATCAATGGAGCCAATGACATGTGGTATCTTCCCAGTGCGTAGACGTCACTCTTGATGTCAGCGAGTTGTTGTGGTTTTGGGAAATGGATGTAGTGGTTGAGGAAATGCAACATCGCCTCCAACACATCTCGAAGCACACAGCTGAACATGGTCTGTGACATCCCACCAGCAGTAGCCACAGTGTGTTGGAAAGTACCGGTGGCAAAGAAGTGTAGGGTTGACATTGCCTTCACCTTGGGGGTCAGCCCTGTAGGGTATGTCCGGCCAGGTTGCAAATGTGGGGCCAACTGCTCCGCCAATTCTTCGATCAGTGGCCTAGTGAAGCGGTACCATCGCAGGCAGTCACGTTCAACCATGGTTGCAAGGTCAGGGAACGGTCTGTGGACAGCTGGTCTCCTGCAGTACATAGATGAGCAAAGACAGTTTGTCAGTTCCCCTATCTATGTTCCAGTGTCCATGCTAAATAGCACATTAAACAACATGACAGGACACAAGGACATGATGTGTGAGCTGTTGTGTATGGGCACACATGTCAGATACATGCCCATCATCTGACATCTTAGCTCCACAGGTCCACACAACAAGGTCCATGTTGTGCTGTGACCAATCTATGGGCTCTGTCACAGTACATCAGTACGAGTGTCACATACCAGACACACATCACAGTGACTAGTGAGGACAGATGTCTATCCCACATCACATGTGGGACAGACACACACAGGGACCTTGTGTCGCCACAAGGACACCATCATGATGTAGCGTCTCATGTGCACACATAACACACGCATGAAGTGCCACCTGATTTTTTTGCAGCTCATACATGGATGTCTGTGACACACAGGCGCAACATCAACTCACATTGACAAAACACATGGATGTGGTGACCATTTGACATTGAACACATGAAATCTGAGACATCTCTGTAGCAAAAAGCACACACTGTGTATGAACATCACATTTGTGGCACTGGGACACCCTGTGACCCACATACCATTCCACCTAAGAGTCAGGGTGTATGTCACATGTCATACACAATGTACACCGGGAACTGTGTACATGCCTCATGCTCTGAACTGTACAGTTGTCAATCACAGTGGTTATGTGTACAACACACAAAGGTATCTGTCCCCATGACACCTTGCCCTGCCTGGGAGTGTGTGCCACTAAGTGCCACATACCAAATCACATTTTGACCCACATACACACACTGGTAAGGCAGCCTGACATGCCCTTTGATATACAGTGTCACAGTCTGTATTGTTGTTGGTGTGCCCATGTGTCCCTGACAAGCTATGGTGGGTGGCATCCTTTGCACATTGCCTGCAATGGGGACTGACGCGGGTGACAAATTCAAAAGACGCGTCGTACACATGGGGAACGAGGCGTGCGCACGCCTTGCACACACGCCTTGCACCTTGCCTGCAATGGGGACTGACGCGGGTGACAAATTCAAATGACGCGTCGTACACATGGGGAACGAGGCATGCGCACGCCTTGCACACACGCCTTGCACCTTGCCTGCAATGGGGACTGACGCGGGTGACAAATTCATAAGACGCGTCGTACACATGGGGAACGAGGTGTGCGCACACCTTGCACACACGCCTTGCACATTGCCTGCAATGGGGACTGACGCGGGTGACAAAGTCATAAGACGCGTCGTACACATGGGGAACGAGGCGTGCGCACACCTTGCACACACGCCTTGCACATTGCCTGCAATGGGGACTGACGCGGATTTGACCCTTGTACGATTCGTGTGCTGAAAAATCCGTTGGCTCCCTACAACAATGTATCACACTCGTTGGTGTCATGGATTTGAATTATTTGAAGGATGCGGAAGGCGTGTACGAGGCGTGCAATGCGATGGATTGGCCAGATTCATAGGATGCAAACATGTCCAACCTATCGCTTTGGACGCATGGGACAGATTCTGCTGCAGCAGCACAGATATAAGGCTGTCTGTTCCCCTGAGAGCTCACTTGCCTGCACTAAATGCCCCAGATTGCATTCACTGGTACCACTGCTGCTGTCTCTGCATCCTCTGGCTCCAAGAATGGCACGTACTGTGGAGAGGGCACCAGCCTTCACAGAGGAGGAAAACAAGGCCCTGCTGGACAGCCTCCTTCCACAGTACAGCAAGCTGTATGGGAAACCAGGGGAGCAGGTGAGTGTGCAGTCCACATCCTTTTTCATTGTGCATGTTGTCTGACTGGCACTAATGGCATTGTGTACACCAGTGGCTAGCATGCTCACTGAGTAGTTGTTACCCCCAAAGCGTGTAGGTACCTGTAGTGGACAGGTACTGTGCAGGAAAAGTGCATTTTTACACGTTTACAATACTCAGGCAATGTTTCCATGTTGTTAATGCAGGACAAATGTCAATCACCATAGTTGCACTACCTGTGTACATCATATGGCCTTGTGATAACGACATGTATATCCAACTGTGTGATGCACAAACATGTTGCATGTGTGGTAATGGACTTTTATCCTTGTCATCGTCACAGGTTGATGCCCATCAGAAACAGGAGATCTGGCTGACCATTGCCCGGGCTGTTCGATCTGTGGGGGTCTACAGACGCCGCCTCCGCAACTGCCAGAAGAGGTGGCAGGACCTTCATGGCTGGACCCGGAGGATCGCAAGAGTCCAGCTGAAGCTGTCGCCTCCTCGCAGAAGGGGCGGACGACGGACACTGACCCCCCACATGCTCCGGATTCTGGCGGTGGTCTTCCCTGACCTGGATGAGCAGTTAAAGGCCAGACAGCAGCAAGGAGGGGGTAAGTTCATGCCTTTTCTGTGAACTATCTCTCACATGCTCTTTGCACTCCTTCATCCTGGTTACACTCCCACAGATCTTCTGTCTGCTTGAACAAGAGTCATGTGCCTAAATTAGGTCATGGCCCATCCACATCTGATGCACAGGTGTGGCCCTTTCAGTCTGTGACTTGTGTAACTTGGGTTGTGTGTCCCTGCTGTTATCCCAGCTTACAGTTCTAAACAGCATCTGCTACCGGTGCATTGTTTTGTCTTCATGAGTGAGGCAATTGATTGCCATGTGTCTGCACATTGCCAGAAATCAGACATGTACTCTGTGTGGGCAATTGATATGTGTTCCAATTGATGCTTTGGCTCACCATATGTGTCTGGGGTATTTTCCACACAGCCATGCAGCAGGTGAGACAATGTTGGGGCCTCAGAAGAATGTACATCATGTGTATCACACATGCATGAGCACATGCCTAGTGTTCAGGGTAATACCATGTCGCACATGGACCTGGTAAGGTATGCCTACTCCGGACATGAAGTACACTATGTTCTTCTACTCTTGTGTGTCAGCCTACATTTAGTGCATTGTGAAATATGCAATCTGGTGTCTGCCTCGGTATCATTGTGGAGTGGCCTAGTGTTAGAAATGGGGGTCTCTAGTTGGCAATGGCTGGCCACTGTCCAAGTAGGGACCCTTCTTCCTAAGTCAGAATGAGAGGGCTACCCTCTTTAATACCCCTGCTCAACCCTGTGGTAACGTAGCACGAGCAGGTAGGCTTATCTCAGAGGCAGTGTGTGAAGCATTTATGACCATACACAGTAACACAGTGAGGAACACTACAAAGGGACACCACACAAGTAGTTATAAAAAATAAGTATCTTTATATAAAGGCAGATTTATCACAAGACCAATAACTGTAAAAGCCACAATACGGTCAAAAATAGGATAGCTGTTGAAGGGCTGTCAAAGATAGTTCAAAGGTTGCAAGAATAAGGTTCAAATTCAAGGCAGGGGTCTCTGCGCCCTTTCTCGTTCAGAGGTTGCAAAAATAAGGTTCAAATTCAAGGCAGTGGTCTCTGCGACCCTTTCTCTCATAAGACTGTCAAAAATAGGATGGCTGTTGAAGGACTGTCAAAAAATAGTTCAAAGGTTGCAAAAATAAGGTTCAAATTCAAGGCAGTGGTCTCTGCGACCCTTTCTCTCACAAAGTACCTGGGTTTAGTAGCAAAACCAACAAAATGTCGCAAAGAAGTGGTAGCGATGAGTTTCCTCACGCGAGGCCGGCGATGCGTTAAAATCCTTGCCGCAAGGGAGGATGTTGCGCCGATCTGCTGATGCGTGCGGAGACGATGCGACCAACTTCTGCACGCTAGGCCGCCGATGCGCTGAGACCTTGCCGCGAGGGCGAAGGCGATGCGACGATCCTGTTGCGTGTGCGGAGACGATGCGACAAACTTCTGCACGCTAGGCCGTCGATGCGATGACTTTCTTGCCGCGAGGGAGAAGTCGATGCGACGAGCCTGTTGCGTTGTGCGATCGTGTTGCGATGCGAAGAAATGGCGCTCCGCGAGGGAGCGTCGAAATCCGGTGCGATGCGATGAAAATGGCGGACGCATGGCGTCCGCAATGCGATGTCTTGGAGCAATGATTCTGTAGGGGTTGCAAGCGCTCGGCGACAGCCGCGCGATGATTTTTCCAGCGCGTCTCGGCTGCAGCGGCTCGCAAAGGGGCGTTAGCGATGGTTTCGTGTTGCGAGCACTCAGCGGCAGCAGCGCGATGATTTTTCCAGCGCTCTCGACTGCAGCGGCTCGCAAACGTGCGTTAGCGACGATTTCCAGCACTCTTTTCTCTGAAGCAAACTAGAGGCCCTGGAACTCACAGGAGCCTCATCAGCAGATAGCACTCCTCGCAGGGAGGAAGCAGGAGGTTGGTGGTGGAGTCTGATGTGCCTGAGACTCCAGCAGGAGGCTAGCTCTTTTCCTAGCCCTTGGGTAATTGCTGTAACAAAAATAAAAGTTCTCTCAAAAGTCCTTTTCTCTCTTCTTCAAGGTCCAGTGGTCACTGCTGCAGGCCAGTGCAAGAAACAACACACAAGCAAAGGGACAGTCACTTCCTGCAGATTCCTCCAGTGGCACGGACAGAGTTTCCTCTCCAGATCCAAAAGCAATGCAAATTGTAGGGGTTTGAGCACAGATATTTATACCCCAAAAGTCTTTGTTCTCATAAGCTACAAGTCACTGAGCCTAGCCAGAACCAGTTCTGGTCAGTCCTGGAGCACTTTGTTTACCAGGCTGCATCCTTCCTTTCAGAAAGAGGGGGTCTGCTATCAGACACACAGTAGGAGGTGGAGCCAGCATTCACCTTGCCAGGCACAGCCCTATTCAGGTCAAGGAGCCACCCCTCCCCACACTCTAAATGCAGATCTCTCTATTCAACCCAAGTCTGACTCAGCCTGCCCTGCCCCTCTAAAACCAGACAGCCAATACACATAACAGCAGAGCACACTGGAAGGCTTAGGCAAGAAAATACCTACTTTCTAAAAGTGGTATTTTCAAACACAGAATATAAAAATAAACTTCACTAAAAGATGTATTTTAATATTCTGAGCTCAGGCATACTAAATTCGTTTTTCTACCATGTTCCTGGGGTCAGTTAGGACTATAGAATGTAATAGTCAAACTGCCCATTCTAGCCTATGAGGAACAGGTAGCCTTACAGTAGTGAAAAACGAAATGGGGTGTAATTCACTACCAGGACATGCTACACACACCAAGGCATGTCCTACCTTACACATACAATGCGCCCTACCATAGGGGTGACTTACATGATGCCAAGGGAAGGTTCAGGGGCTGGGAAGTGGGTGCACTTCACAGCCAAGATGGCAGTTCTGGACTGCACACAGACACTGCAGTGGCAGGTCTGAGACACACTTTACAAGCTGCTTCTGTGGGTGGCGCAAACCAGCGCTGCATGCCCACCAGCAGCATTTGGTTTACCAGCCCTGGGCACACACAGGCCACACTACTAGGGACTAACAGGTAAACCAAATAAGCCAATCAGGGATATACCAATTCACATAGACATATTTACAAGGGGAGAGCATATGCACTTTAGCACTGAACAGCAGTGGTAAAGTGCCCAGATTCATAAAACCAACAGAAACAGGTCAGCAAAAATACAGGAGGCAGGCAAAAAGTTTAGGGGTGACCCTGCAAAAAGGGCCATTTCCAACACAACCCCCTTCCAGCCAAAACGCAGGGTAGACCAATCACTACTTTGATGGGCTTCCCTGCTTCGGGCGATAGAACACGGAACTGGCCCGCAACTGCAGGGGCATATGCCAGCTCTACTCCAATCTGAACCCTGGTGGATCCCTCTGTCCACACTCCCAGGGCCCACTAAGATAACCAATGGGGAACTCTGCCCCTCACCTGTGGACACCCCTGTGCAGCACCTAACCTTAACTGGCCCCCAGGTGTGTCCCAACAGATAAACAATAAGCCACAGTAGCCACTGACAGTAGTCAGGGATGAGACACAGGCCTTATACCTCTCAGGGCTCACTAAGACAACCAATGGGGAACTCTTCCCCTTACCTGTGGACACCACCTGTGCAGCATCTAACCTTAACTGGCCCCCAGGTGTGTCCCAACAGATAAACAACAAGCCCCAGTAATCACTGACAGTAGTCAGTGATGAAATCCAAGCCCTATACCTCTCAGGGCTCTCAAACTTTTGTGGCATCAGAGAGTGAGGGGCAGTAACCCCAGGTGCCTGGCACCTTTTGTACACTCTCCCTCCTGTCAGGTCAGGCAAAGCACCCGGACACTGACCCACCAGCCCTGGGCCGGTACCCAGCGGCTGGGCCAGAGACTGGGGTGGGCTCTCCCACACCCGGTCCTCCTCTTTGGGGCTCGGTACCCTCCCACCTGGAGCGATACCCCCTTTCAGAATTGTCAGGGCACCTGAGGCAGGTGTCCTGCATAATTCGCCCACCAGTTCAGGGGTTCTATCCTGCAACTGGTATCCCAGCATAGGGTCTGTACCCTTAGACTGGGCGGAGGTCAGGGGTGAGGCTGCCCTCTCCCCGCCCCCTTTACTGGGGCCCGGCACCCTCCCACCTGGAGAGGTGCCTCCATAACACAAACCGGGAGGGGCACTGTTAGCAGTTGCCCCTTCCTCCAGATCAGGGGGACACCCTGAACCTGGCCCCCAACCTAGGGTCTGTACCCTTGGGCTGTGCCTGGCAACCCAGGACTTCTGGGGCGTACACCAATTCCCCCAAGGAAAATACACTCTTCCACTAGTTCAGGGCCTTGTCCCTGCAACTGATCCATCAACCTGGAAAAACCCTCAGGTGGTACTGGGGTCAGAGGCGAGGACTCCCTCCCTCTGCACCCCCTTCCAGCATACTGCACCCTCCCACCTGGAGTGGTGCTTTTAGAAAAGAAAATGGTC
Organism: Calotriton arnoldi; assembly: GCA_963921515.1. Classification (NCBI taxonomy): domain Eukaryota; kingdom Metazoa; phylum Chordata; class Amphibia; order Caudata; family Salamandridae; genus Calotriton; species Calotriton arnoldi. The sequence continues at coordinate 361,190 of CAWUFW010011398.1, forward strand.
GGGACCCTGCTTACAGTTGTCCCTCCCTCCAGGTCAGACAACACCTGGACCTGACTTACCATCCCAGGGACCAACCCCTGTGCTTGAACAACTGCCTGGCCAACCAGGACTTCCTGGGGAGCACACAGGCCCCCCTCAAGGGAAACACACCCCTCCACCAGTTCAGGGCTTGGACCCTGCAACTGACCTACCAACCTGAAAAAACCCGCATGTTGCACCGGGGTCAGAGGCGAGGACTCCCTCCCTCTGCACCCCCTTCCAGCATACTGCACCCTCCCACCTGGAGTGGTGCTCTTAGAAAAAATGGTCGGGACACTGCTTACAGTTGTCCCTCCCTCCAGGGCAGACAACTCCTGGATCTGACTTACCAACCCAGGGACCAACCCCTGTGGCTGAACAACTGCCTGGCCAACCATGACTGAAGTGGTGTCACCATGGTCACTCCTAGGGGGCTCAGCCCTTCTGACTGGCCCCTGACCCACTGGCTCTTCCACTGGGGACTCCTTCCCCCTTTCATCCCTCAGACTGGACTTCCGTACCCTCCCCCTAAGAGTGGCACTGCCAGGCACAAGAACTGATGGAGGCCTGACTACAGGCACTCCCAGCTCACCTAACACTGGGGTACCCCCCACAATGGACGGTCCATCCAGACAGACTAGGCTCCCCACCTGGTGTTCCCTCATGGAACCATCCAGTCCTGGGGACTGAGGCTGGGGCACTTCGGGACCTATCCCAGTCTCACTCCTGCTCCCACGAGACAGGATGTGAGGCCCTACAACCTCCTCACAACAAGGGGACCCAGCTGTAACACTCCTAACCTTTCCCAGCACTCTGGGTTGGAAAACTTCTGAACCACTTCTCTTAGGGTCATTCCCTAATGCCTCTACAGAGCCTCTGGTACTCACCCAGAGGTCTTCCTCCTGTGCAAGTTCCCTAGGATCAGAGAACTCGCAATCTGACAGGTGTTGGTTTAGCTCTGGAAAACAGGAACTCATAATATGCTCTCCCACAATTGGATTACACAGCTCCACACAGGTGCTAACCTTTACCTCACAATCCAGTGCCTCACATACGTACCCCACACCACTCTCCTGCAAATGGGCGAGACATTAACTGACTGTCTCTATCACTCAACCCACACTCTTCTGGGTGGTCCTCACACTCATACACCAGGACTTCAACCACGGGGGAACCGCTTTCCCTGCACCTCTCATCCAGAGTCGGTAGAGTGTCCCTCCCTTCACTAGGACTATGGGCCCCTGCGCTAGTTCCCCAATCCACCTCAGGGACACTGCACACTAATGGAGCTACCTCATATCCTGGAATCCCCTGGTGTAGATCAACCCCCTCCTTCAAGTCAGGTGCTACATCTCTGGGTGGGTGTACTACACTGTCATCACTATATACTTCAATTTTGCTGCCACCACTGGACCCCACCCTCTCTGGGGAATCCAGACAATTAAAACTGCGCTCCAGGGGTAACCTACCCTCTTGAGCTAACTTCTCCTTTTCTGCTATCTGCACTAGGTGCGCCTCCAGCTGGGCAATCTCTATTTGGAGCCTCTCCAATTCCAGCTGGTACTCCCTCTCCCTCTGTCTGCCCAACTCCTCTGGGGACCATGAAGGGGATTGGGTGCTACCCTGTGCACTAGATCCAGCAAGGGACTCCCTACCTATGGGACCTTCCCGCCTGTCCACCAACTCCTCTGGGGACCATGAGGGGAATCTGGCACTACCATAGGCACTAGGCTCATCAAGGAACTCCCCACCTATGAGATATTCCATAACACTTTCTTCCTCCTCTTCAGACTCTCTAGAGCCACCCTCAGACCAACTACCCTCTTGGTAGGTGTACTGGGACTCCAAGAATCTCCGTCTGTCTTGTTGCCAAAGTCTCAGGGATGTCTGCAGGGATAGCTGAGTCTCCTTCCTACTCACTGCTAAGCCCTTCTCCTCACAGAACCCCCTTAGCTCCTCTAGACTGTAGGTTAACAGATCATCTATATAAAAGGTAGGTCTCATTTCAGCAAGACCCATTGTAGCAATATCTGGCAATATCAATAATAAAACAAATAGGTTTGCCCGTTGTAACAATCACGGGCAATATCAATAACAGATAGAAGAAAACTTCTCAAGAAAATGTATGCGGGTAAAAAATCACCGGCAATATCAATCACAATATAGGATCCAACAATTCTCAAAAATGTATGCGGGTACTATCACCGGCAATATCAATAAAACATAGGCTTGCCCATTGTAACAATCACGGGCAATATCAATAAAAGATAGAAGAAAACTTCTCAAGAAAATGTATGCGGGTAAAAAATCACCGGCAATATCAATCACAATATAGGATCCAACAATTCTCAAAAATTTATGCGGGTACTATCACCGGCAATATCAATAAAACATAGGCTTGCCCATTGTAACAATCACGGGCAATATCAATAAAAGATAGAAGAAAACTTCTCAAAAAAATGTAAGCGGGTGAAAAATCACCGGCAATATCAATCACAATATAGGATCCCAAAAACTCTCAGAAATGTGCGCGGGTGAAAAATCACCGGCAATATCAATTACAATAGGGGATCAAAAACTTTCAACAAATGGGCGCGGGTGAAGAATCACCGGCAATATCAATCACAATATAGGATCCCAAAAACTCTCAGAAAATGTGCGCGGGTGAAAAATCACCGGCAATATCAATTACAATATAGGATCCAAAAAAGCTCTCAAAAAAATGTATGCGGTACGTTATGGTCTGCACTCACTAGTAGTGTACACTATAATTACTGTATGCGATCATAAATGCAAGTCCAGATCCTCACCGCTGACCACCAATGTTAGAAATGGGGGTCTCTAGTTGGCAATGGCTGGCCACTGTCCAAGTAGGGACCCTTCTTCCTAAGTCAGAGTGAGAGGGCTACCCTCTTTAATACCCCTGCTCAACCATGTGGTAACGTAGCACGAGCAGGTAGGCTTATCTCAGAGGCAGTGTGTGAAGCATTTATGACCATACACAGTAACACAGTGAGGAACACTACAAAGGGACACCACACAAGTAGTTATAAAAAATAAGTATCTTTATATAAAGACAGATTTATCACAAGACCAATAACTGTAAAAGCCACAATACGGTCAAAAATAGGATAGCTGTTGAAGGGCTGTCAAAGATAGTTCAAAGGTTGCAAGAATAAGGTTCAAATTCAAGGCAGGGGTCTCTGCGCCCCTTTCTCGTTCAGAGGTTGCAAAAATAAGGTTCAAATTCAAGGCAGTGGTCTCTGCGACCCTTTCTCTCATAAGACTGTCAAAAATAGGATGGCTGTTGAAGGACTGTCAAAAAATAGTTCAAAGGTTGCAAAAATAAGGTTCAAATTCAAGGCAGTGGTCTCTGCGACCCTTTCTCTCACAAAGTACCTGGGTTTAGTAGCAAAACCAACAAAATGTCGCAAAGAAGTGGTAGCGATGAGTTTCCTCACGCGAGGCCGGCGATGCGTTAAAATCCTTGCCGCAAGGGAGGATGATGCGCCGATCTGCTGATGCGTGCGGAGACGATGCGACCAACTTCTGCACGCTAGGCCGCCGATGCGCTGAGACCTTGCCGCGAGGGCGAAGGCGATGCGACGATCCTGTTGCATGTGCGGAGACGATGCGACAAACTTCTGCACGCTAGGCCGCCGATGCGATGACTTTCTTGCCGCGAGGGAGAAGTCGATGCGACGAGCCTGTTGCGTTGTGCGATCGTGTTGCGATGCGAAGAAATGGCGCTCCGCGAGGGAGCGTCGAAATCCGGTGCGATGCGATGAAAATGGCGGACGCACGGCGTCCGCAATGCGATGTCTTGAAGCAATGATTCTGTAGGGGTTGCGAGCGCTCGGCGACAGCCGCGCGATGATTTTTCCAGCGCGTCTCGGCTGCAGTGGCTCGCAAAGGGGCGTTAGCGATGGTTTCGTGTTGCGAGCACTCAGCGGCAGCAGCGCGATGATTTTTCCAGCGCTCTCGACTGCAGCGGCTCGCAAACGTGCGTTAGCGACGATTTCCAGCACTCTTTTCTCTGAAGCAAACTAGAGGCCCTGGAACTCACAGGAGCCTCATCAGCAGATAGCACTCCTCGTAGGGAGGAAGCAGGAGGTTGGTGGTGGAGTCTGATGTGCCTGAGACTCCAGCAGGAGGCTAGCTCTTTTCCTAGCCCTTGGGTAATTGCTGTAACAAAAATAAAAGTTCTCTCAAAAGTCCTTTTCTCTCTTCTTCAAGGTCCAGTGGTCACTGCTGCAGGCCAGTGCAAGAAACAACACACAAGCACAGGGACAGTCACTTCCTGCAGATTCCTCCAGTGGCACGGACAGAGTTTCCTCTCCAGATCCAAAAGCAATGCAAATTGTAGGGGTTTGAGCACAGATATTTATACCCCAAAAGTCTTTGTTCTCACAAGCTACAAGTCACTGAGCCTAGCCAGAACCAGTTCTGGTCAGTCCTGGAGCACTTTGTTTACCAGGCTGCATCCTTCCTTTCAGAAAGAGGGGGTCTGCTATCAGACACACAGTAGGAGGTGGAGCCAACATTCACCTTGCCAGGCACAGCCCTATTCAGGTCAAGGAGCCACCCCTCCCCACACTCTAAATGCAGATCTCTCTATTCAACCCAGGTCTGACTCAGCCTGCCCTGCCCCTCTAAAACCAGACAGCCAATACACATAACAGCAGAGCACACTGGAAGGCTTAGGCAAGAAAATACCTACTTTCTAAAAGTGGTATTTTCAAACACAGAATATAAAAATAAACTTCACTAAAAGATGTATTTTAATATTCTGAGCTCAGGCATACTAAATTCGTTTTTCTACCATGTTCCTGGGGTCAGTTAGGACTATAGAATGTAATAGTCAAACTGCCCATTCTAGCCTATGAGGAACAGGTAGCCTTACAGTAGTGAAAAACGAAATGGGGTGTAATTCACTACCAGGACATGCTACACACACCAAGGCATGTCCTACCTTACACATACAATGCGCCCTACCATAGGGGTGACTTACATGATGCCAAGGGAAGATTCAGGGGCTGGGAAGTGGGTGCACTTCACAGCCAAGATGGCAGTTCTGGACTGCACACAGACACTGCAGTGGCAGGTCTGAGACACACTTTGCAAGCTGCTTCTGTGGGTGGCGCAAACCAGCGCTGCATGCCCACCAGCAGCATTTGGTTTACCAGCCCTGGGCACACACAGGCCACACTACTAGGGACTAACAGGTAAACCAAATAAGCCAATCAGGGATATACCAATTCACATAGACATATTTACAAGGGGAGAGCATATGCACTTTAGCACTGAACAGCAGTGGTAAAGTGCCCAGATTCATAAAACCAACAGAAACAGGTCAGCAAAAATACAGGAGGCAGGCAAAAAGTTTAGGGGTGACCCTGCAAAAAGGGCCATTTCCAACAGCTAGCTTTTTAGACTCCTGCGGTGTTGAGCATTTTGGGTTGGGCAGCTAGCTGAGATGTGGCTGTTGGATCATCACAATGGGGTAAGACATAGGTGTGTAATCACTTGACGGTGCCTAATGGTGTATTCTACATTAAAGTGCAGGCAGCCTCAATTAGTTCGCATAACACTGTGATGTGATCATGTTTACAGATTGTTGCTTGCAGTCACTCAACTGTCGCATTTGTATTACGTGGGATCATCAGATGCCTTAAGATGTGGGTAGCAGTGGGGGAACATGTGCACTTGACAGCTGCAGGGCTTACATTCCCCAAAATGAAAATAATTGTGACACAGTGCAGACTGTTTGTTTTTGGATGCACTGCCCCTGTGACTGAAGCCAGTGATGACTGATTATCCAGACTGGCCTGTAGCATGGTATACCACTTGCTAATGTGTATCCTGCAGTAATGTCAGTTGTCCAGCATACACTCAATTGTGGCATTGACCATCAATGCATGGACACATCATGGTGTCTGGTGAAGGAAGCATATCCATTTTACTGACAATGAGTTTGGCCATCCCTTCTCCTGACACATGTACTGAGTCAGTGGCAGGAGATGGGATATGTGTGTACTGACACATTTCAATCACAATTCCTGCAGTTCTGAGATATGTCTATGTGGTGCATGTGTGCACATATAAGTAGTGGCATACTACATGCACCAGACAGATGGGTCCATGGAGGGGAAGTATATGAGGGGCATGGTTGGCTGGCAGACTGACAGGTGTCTTTTTCAAAATGTGTCAGCACTTTTTGCAATACTTTGCAAATGATGCCAAGGTGTGCTCTGTAATGTGCTGTACTGACTGTGATGTGTCAGGTGAAACAGGTGACTGATGTGGATCTGTTTATCCTGATTGTTTGCAGATACATTTTCGGCTACTGGAGGAGACAGCTCCACGGACCAAGAGGAGCCGCAGAGCCAGACTGGGTCTGCTGCAGAGGAGTTGGAGGGACCCAGTGGCACAGAGGGTGAGGGGAGCCACACTGAGGAGACCTCAGCTACGACCACCTCTGCTGAGGAACACAGCATCTCGAGTGAGGACTCCCTTGTGGAGGCGGGTGTCAGCAGACCCCAGACAACACCTAGCGAGTCTGTCCCCGCCACCACCACCATCTCCACCCTCCCATCTGCTCCCATCCCAGATGTCCGTGGAGGCCCCCGTGTAAGGGAGCATGTCTCCTTCGTGCCAGGTACCACACCCCCTGCCCCTGTCTCCCCTGCTGCCCTGAGTGTGGAGTCTGTGGACTTACTGAAGCAGCTCCATGTAGGGCAGACAGCGATGCTGAGTGTCCTCCATTCTCACACCACTCTGTTGACACAACTGGTGTCCTTCATGGAGGGCATCTCATCAAACATGTCTGCCCTACATCGGACCATTCAGGCCATGGCCTCCACACAGACGTCAGCAGTGTCCCTCCTCCAACAGTCCCTCACCCCTCCTACCTCTGCCACATCCACAATCCCCCCTACCCTACCTGTCCAACGCACACACACACCAGCACCGGCACGCACCACAACAGACACAAGCAGCGCACAGCCACGCAAGACAAAATCCAGAGCCACAGGCACGCACACTCCGGGGACTGATGGCACACACACAGGGGATGGGTCACAGACGCACAAACAGACATCCACCAGCACTCCGCAGTCCTCAGATGCCTCTCCCTCCAAAACCCCTTCCCTTGCCTCACCTGCAACCCCCCCTTCACAGCAGCTCTTCCTCTGTGACCTTGGCCTCTTCCCCACCGATCCATCAGCCCCAACTCACAAGGGGAGGAGGAAGTCACCACGCACATGGGGGAGTTCCCCTGCCACACGGACACCCTCCCCCAGGTGCACGGACACTGAGGCCCCCATCCGCAAGTCCCCCCGGACCAGGAAGAGCAAGACCCCACCACGATCCCGCAGCTCCACCACAGTCTCCATCCTGCAGCCCCCAGGCCACCACTCCACAGGTCCCCTGCCACACCCTGCCCCTGGTTCACCCACACACCGATACCGCATCCCCAAAATGCTTAGGCCCTCCCCCCCTACCACATGCACTTCCACACCCACCTCACAAGGTCAGCCTGTTCCTGCCACTGGTGTGGAGACCGTGTCCCCCCTCTGTCCTGCCCACCTCACCTGAACCCCATGACACTCCTTTGGATGTTGGCACTGCAGTAGATAGCACATCCACCCCGTCTGACTTGGGCACTGCAGTGGAGACCCCGTCCACACCATCTGACCTGCCCACTGCAGTGGTGCCGGCAACAACCCCATCTGACTTGAGCCCTGCAGTGGTGACGGCACCCACCACATCTGACTTGGGCTCTACAGTGGTGACGGTGCCCACTGTGTCAGACACCTCCACTGCAGTTGCCAGTGACACTCCTGCACCCACCACCCCTCCCCTGCCCCATTCTGCTGTCCCGTGATCCTGTCCCTGCGGTGTTTGGCCTCCCCCTATGTATGCCCCTCCAAGGGGAGATGTCCCCTGGCCATAGCAGTGCAGGCAAACAATGGGTGACAACTTGTCACATGTCACCCTGGTTGAATGTAGGAATGGACTGGCCATTGGCCTTTTGACATTGTACACATAACTTACCAGTTACATGGATTTATGTTTTTAATAAAGCCACTTGTTGTCATCCAGTGTTGTTGCATCTAATGTACATGATGTTGATGATGAGTGTCATGGACTTGCTGTTGTACTGGTGTTTTAAAGGTACAACACATGATTTGTTGATGTGATGGACTCCATGTGGTCCATGGGATATGTGTACTTTTCTGCTATGTATCCATGACATCCTTTGCTGCAATTTCAGGGTGTAATGATAGCAAAATGTTGTGACCAGGATTTTCTCGTTGGGTTTGCTACTTCACATCTTTGGCATACACTGTTGCACATATGTTGTGCTTACATTTGGGCACAGAGTGAGATTCCCAGACTGGGCCCATCTCCACTGGACAGGCAGGTTTGTGCATCCATGGTACACAAGTCATCTGTGTCATCAGTAAAACTAGCTCTACATGTGTATTGCGTATGTGCAGATGACTGAAGGGACACTCCCGTACACAGGCTGCTGTGACCAGAGCTTTCATTGTGTTGTAATTATTGGCTCACTGGGCAAGTGTTGTGCTGGCATGACAGAACCATGCACAGACAACGTTTTGCACAGCCGACCTTCCCCAGGATTGGAGACCCCTCATGGCATTGTGTCATTCTGTGACATTGCCTGGGCACATAGTGTGTGTGGTGTGAGCATGTCTGTGTGTGTTCCCTTCCCTTTTTTCAACACAGCCTGTGTTCCATACAGATGTTCCTGTTTGGTGCGCTTGCTGAGTTGTCCTGTGTTCATCAAACATCTTTGCCCTGGGTTTTCTGGGATGTGGGCGCATGGCAAACTACTGGTCATTAGGGTGTCATCCCTGGCTGTTTTAGTTGTAAGTTCCGGGGATGTTGTCAAACGTACGTAGGACACATTCTGGATTTCCATTGGCACTTATGTGTTACCAACATCATGTTGTTTTCCCTATGTGGTATCTGTCAGTCAGTGGCTCACTTGTATGTGTGTGTGACTACTCCCACTCATCAGGGTCATTGCTGCAATGTTGGAAGGTGTCGACATGTGTTCTTTGTGGGTCTCCTTTGGTTCCTCATTGGTGTGGGTGTGTGGCAGGGTGCCCACTGAATCTGGTAGTTTTCACGTTATGCCCATGTACCGCATACTGTGCAGTGTTGCAGACATTCACAGGGGTTGTTGACAGGCCATGTGTGAGGATTTGTGGGTACCTTAGATCCCCCCACCACCCCTGGGATTGTAATGGGTGCATGAGCAATGTCACCAGTCCATGTGTGCCTAGCTGATGCACATTGGTGCAGATCAAGGTGTGTGGTGTTGAGGGTGGCCAAATGGGAGTGGTTTCATGTCTAGGCCCCTACCTACATTTTGCCCATTGATTGCAGGCCATGGCCAGTGATTTGTGTTTATGGAGGTGTGATGGTAGTTTGTTGTTTAGGACACATGACCCAGTATGCACAGCTGACTGTGCTCCACAGTATGGGCCAAACCTACCTTTGTCATCACAGTGGGATTGGCGTTCAGGCTACTGTCACCCCAAATTAGGGTCCCTGAGGGTAGTGCTGTAGTGGGTCTGTCTTTTGCTGTGTTGGTTGCTGTTCAACCCAGCTTGTGTCACATGAATCCGTTGGGATCCCACTCATCTGACAATGCCTACTTGCCCACAAAGGGGTGCACAGTTCATTAGTTAGTTTTGTATGGCACTGTGTACACATCTGTGTGATTGGAGTTCAGCCCACCATCATGTGTTGTGTACTAGCCTGGGGACACTGAAACACACACACGTGTTGTGTTTGATATGCAGTGTGGGGCTGCCTGTCTGTGTCTCAACATCATCTCCTACGCCGACGACACCCAGCTGATCCTCTCCCTCACCAAAGACCCTCACACCGCCAAAGCCCACCTCCACGAAGGAATGAAGGCCGTCGCCGAATGGATGAGGACCAGCCGCCTGAAGCTGAACTCGGACAAGACGGAGGTCCTCATCCTTGGTTCCAACCCTTCAGCCTGGGACGACTCCTGGTGGCCAACATCACTGAGAACAGCCCGCCACCCACCGACCACGTACGCAACCTAGGGGTCATCCTCGACCCCACCCTCTCCATGACTAAGCAGGTCAACGCCGTTTCCTCATCCTGCTTCAACATCCTCCGAATGCTCCGCAGGATCTTCAAGTGGATCCCCACCGAAACAAGGAAACCAGTCACCCAGGCCCTCGTCACCAGCAGGCTGGACTACGGAAACGCCCTCTACGCAGGAACAATGGCTAAGCTCCTGAGACGGCTGCAACGCATCCAGAACGCCTCTGCACGTCTTATCCTCGACATCCCCCGACACAGCCACATCACACCCCACCTGAGAGACCTGCACTGGCTCCCTGTCAACAAGAGGATAACCTTCAAGCTCCTCACCCACGCACACAAAGCACTCCACAACTCCGGACCAGCCTACCTCAACAGACGACTCAGCTTCTACACCCCCACCCGCCAGCTCCGCTCGACCAGCCTCGCCCTCGCCACAGTCCCCCGCATCTGGAAAACGACCGCCGGCGGCAGATCCTTCTCCCACCTCGCCGCCAAGACCTGGAACACCCTCCCCACCAACCTCCGACAGACCCAAGACCTACTAGCCTTCAGAAGACTCCTCAAGACCTGGCTCTTCGATCAGTAGCAGCACCACCCCCCTCTTCCCCCAGCGCCTTGAAACCCTCGCGGGTATGTAGTGCGCTTCATAAATGACATGATTGATTGATTGATTGATTGATTGATTGTTTGTGCATCTGCACCTCTGCATTGGTATGGCTTTTGCGTTACATTGGCTGGATGTTGTTTGGAGGTTTTTCCCTAGTGTCCATGCGTCTTGTAGCTCATCATCCTGCACATTGATCATGTTTGGTATGTCCCATTGCTGCCATGATATGGGACTTGGTCACCTAACATCAACAGTCTCCACAGGATTCCTCATTTTGTGTGTCTGTTCGTGAAGATATGTGTGTATGCATCATGATGCTCACTTTTCACATAGTCTAATTGGACACTGGAGGCATTGTCAGGGCTCATGGCCAATGCTTGTCTGCACATGGCAGAGGGAGTTCTTGTGATACACAGCAATCTTTGCCTCCCAAATCTATGTTTGTATGTGACACAACCACCACATTGCCACTACATTGCTTGTGGTGTTGGGACCAGTAATCACAAATGCTGGTCTGGTGATGCTGCTATTATGATGTCCACACTCACCTTCTGGTCACTGTAGTGATGTGGGGTTTAGACCCCATTCCCACAATGATCCGGAAATGCTGTATTTTTGGACAACACAATCACCTTTTGGTCACTGTAGTGATGGGGGGTTTAGACCCCATTCCCACAATGATCATAATATGCTGGATTTTTGGACACCACAATCACCTTTTGTGCACACATGTGATGTGAGTCACATTGTATGTTCACTGTCAGAATCTGTGTTGTGTGCATTTTGCACACACACACATACAATCTTGCCAAGATGGTAAGGGGGGGTTTGCTTAGTCACCCTATGTGTGTGAATGCTGGTGGTGCTGGCCATCCATCCCCCTATGAGTGGGGATGGTGGTGATGCTGGGCATCCAGCCCCCTATGAGTAGGGGGTACTGGTAGTGATGGGCATCCAGCCCCCTATGAGTGGGGATGGTAGTAGTGCTGGGCATCCAGCCCCCTATGAGTGGGGATGGTAGTAGTGCTGGGCATCCAGCCCCCTATGAGTAGGGGGTACTGGTAGTGATGGGCATCCAGCCCCCTTTGAGTGGGGATGGTAGTAGTGCTGGGCATCCAGCCCCCTATGAGTAGGGGGTACTGGTAGTGATGGGCATCCAGCCCCCTATGAGTGGAGATGGTAGTAGTGCTGGGCATCCAGCCCCCTATGAGTAGGGGGTACTGGTAGTGATGGGCATCCAGCCCCCTATGAGTGGGGATGGTAGTAGTGCTGGGCATCCAGCCCCCTATGAATAGGGGGTACTGGTAGTGCTGGGCATCCAGCCCCCTATGAGTAGGGGTACTGGTAGTGATGGGCATCCAGCCCCCTATGAGTGGGGATGGTAGTAGTGCTGGGCATCCAGCCCCCTATGAGTAGGGGGTACTGGTAGTGATGGGCATCCAGCCCCCTATGAGTGGGGATGGAAGTAGTGCTGGGCATCCAGCCCCTATGAGTGGGGATGGTAGTAGTGCTGGGCATCCAGCCCCCTATGAGTAGGGGGTACTAGTAGTGATGGGCATCCAGCCCCCTATGAGTGGGGGGTACTGGTAGTGATGGGCATCCAGCCCCCTATGAGTGGGGATGGTAGTAGTGCTGGGCATCCAGCCCCCTATGAGTAGGGGGTACTGGTAGTGATGGGCATCTAGCCCTCTATGAGTGGGGATGGTAGTAGTGCTGGGCATCCAGCCCCCTATGAGTGGGGATGGTGGTAGTGCTGGGCATCCAGCCCCCTATGAGTAGGGGGTACTGGTAGTGATAGGCATCCAGCCCCCTATGAGTGGGGATGGTAGTAGTGCTGGGCATCCAGCCCCCTATGAGTAGGGGGTACTGGTAGTGCTGGGCATCCAGCCCCCTATGAGTGGGGGTACTGGTAGTGCTGGGCATCCAGCCCCCTATGAGTAGGGGGTACTGGTAGTGATGGGCATCCAGCCCCCTATGAGTGGGGATGGTAGTAGTGCTGGGCATCCAGCCCCCTATGAGTAGGGGGTACTGGTAGTGCTGGGCATCCAGCCCCCTATGAGTAGGGGTACTGGTAGTGATGGGCATCCAGCCCCCTATGAGTGGGGATGGTAGTAGTGCTGGGCATCCAGCCCCCTATGAGTAGGGGGTACTGGTAGTGATGGGCATCCAGCCCCCTATGAGTGGGGATGGAAGTAGTGCTGGGCATCCAGCCCCCTATGAGTGGGGATGGTAGTAGTGCTGGGCATCCAGCCCCCTATGAGTAGGGGGTACTAGTAGTGATGGGCATCCAGACCCTATGAGTGGGGGGTACTGGTAGTGATGGGCATCCAGCCCCCTATGAGTGGGGATGGTAGTAGTGCTGGGCATCCAGCCCCCTATGAGTAGGGGGTACTGGTAGTGATGGGCATCTAGCCCCCTATGAGTGGGGATGGTAGTAGTGCAAGGCATCCAGCCCCCTATGAGTGGGGGTGGTGGTAGTGCTGGGCATCCAGCCCCCTATGAGTAGGGGGTACTGGTAGTGATGGGCATCCAGCCCCCTATGAGTGGGGATGGTAGTAGTGCTGGGCATCCAGCCCCTATGAGTAGGGGGTACTGGTAGTGCTGGGCATCCAGCCCCTATGAGTGGGGATGGTAGTAGTGCTGGGCATCCAGCCCCCTATGAGTAGGGGGTACTGGTAGTGATGGGCATCCAGCCCCCTATGAGTGGGGATGGTAGTAGTGCTGGGCATCCAGCCCCCTATGAGTAGGGGGTACTGGTAGTGATGGGCATCCAGCCCCCTATGAGTGGGGATGGTAGTAGTGCTGGGCATCCAGCCCCCTATGAGTAGGGGGTACTGGTAGTGCTGGGCATCCAGCCCCCTATGAGTGGGGGTACTGGTAGTGCTGGGCAACCAGCCCCCTATGAGAACGGGGTACTGGTAGTGATGGGCATCCAGCCCCCTATGAGTGGGGATGGTAGTAGTGCTGGGCATCCAGCCCCCTATGAGTAGGGGGTACTGGTAGTGATGGGCATCCAGCCCCCTATGAGTGGGGATGGTAGTAGTGCTGGGCAACCAGCCCCCTATGAGAGGGGATGGTAGTAGTGCTGGGCATCCAGCCCCCTATGAGTAGGGGGTACTAGTAGTGATGGGCATCCAGCCCCCTATGAGGGGGGGTACTGGTAGTGATGGGCATCCAGCCCCCTATGAGTGGGGATGGTAGTAGTGCTGGGCATCCAGCCCCCTATGAGTAGGGGGCACTGGTAGTGATGGGCATCCAGCCCCCTATGAGTGGGGATGGTAGTAGTGCTCGGCATCCAGCCCCCTATGAGTAGGGGGTACTGGTAGTGATGGGCATCCAGCCCCCTATGAGTGGGGATGGTAGTAGTGCTGGGCATCCAGCCCCCTATGAGTGGGGATGGTAGTAGTGCTGGGCATCCAGCCCTCTATGAGTAGGGGGTACTGGTAGTGATGGGCATCCAGCCCCCTATGAGTGGGTATGGTAATAGTGCTGGGCATCCAGCCCCCTATGAGTAGGGGGTACTGGTAGTGCTGGGCATCCAGCCCCCTATGAGTGGGGGTACTGGTAGTGCTGGGCATCCAGCCCCCTATGAGTAAGGGGTACTGGTAGTGATGGGCATCCAGCCCCCTATGAATGGGGATGGTAGTAGTGCTGGGCATCCAGCCCCCTATGAGTAGGGGGTACTGGTAGTGATGGGCATCCAGCCCCCTATGAGTGGGGATGGTAGTAGTGCTGGGCATCCAGCCCCCTATGAGTGGGGATGGTAGTAGTGCTGGGCATCCAGCCCCCTATGAGTAGGGGGTACTAGTAGTGATGGGCATCCAGCCCCCTATGAGTGGGGGGTACTGGTAGTGATGGGCATCCAGCCCCCTATGAGTGGGGATGGTAGTAGTGCTGGGCATCCAGCCCCCTATGAGTAGGGGGTACTGGTAGTGATGGGCATCCAGCCCCCTATGAGTGGGGATGGTAATAGTGCTGGGCATCCAGCCCCCTATGAGTGGGGATGGTAGTAGTGCTGGGCATCCAGCTCCCTATGAGTAGGGGGTACTGGTAGTGATGGGCATCCAGCCCCCTATGAGTGGGGGTACTGGTAGTGCTGGGCACCCAGCCCCCTATGAGTGGGGGTACTGGTAGTGCTGGGCATCCAGCCCCCTATGAGTGGGGGTACTGGTAGTGCTGGGCAACTAGTCCCCTGTGAGTAGGGGGTACTGGTAGTGATGGGCATCCAGCCCCCTATGAGTGGGGATGGTAGTAGTGCTGGGCATCCCCCCCTAGGTGTGGGTACTACTGGTAGTGAGGACCATGCAACCCCTGTGGTTTTGCTGTTGCTGGTGGAAGGGATGTCCCTCCCCTATGTGTGTGTAGCATTTTGCGTGTTCGTCTCGTTTGTTTGTGTGGGTGTCTAACTTACCGTCTGCGATGTACGCGTCTGTTCATGATCCGGTCGTAGATATACAGTACTGGGATGACCTGCGCGATGGGATTTATCATTGGTTCGTCTCGTACTTGCTGATTGTTGCTCCGTCTCGTACACGTTGGGAGTTGGTCCGTCTCGTAGCCGTGTATCGTGTTGTGGCGCGAATCGTGCAGCTCTACCGGATGCTGTGACGTGCTGCTAGTGGCGACTCGTTCGGCGCGTAGGAAGTGCGCATCGTACTTGCCCGGCCGGAAACTGCTGTTTACATGCCTCCGGACGAGTCGATTTCAGCGGTTATGGTTCCGGCTCGTACGGGAAATATTGCTGGTTTCGGAGCCTACGGCTCGGTCGCCATTTGGACACATTTGCGCATCGTACTTCCTTGTCCGGACGGATCGGCACTGGGAACGAGTGGGTCGTAAGGTGAGGCTACGGACGGCTCTCGGAGGGCTGTCCGACCCGGATCGGAATCGGCCCCTAAGTGTAGGTTATGCAACAAACACTAAATTTGCATACCAGATTAAAAAACTTATTGCATTAGCCTACGTGCCAGTAACTGATGTTGCTGAACATTACAACCTTTTGCTAGAAAGCCATTTTTACCAACAACATGAGCAAAAATTAAGTCCCCTCCTAGACTACTTCGAAGACAACTGGGTGGGAAGACTTCATAGATCAGGCCATAGGAGACAACCCAAATTTCAGATTCCCTGGTGGAATGTCTACACTTAACCAACAAGCCAAAACCAATAACGCTGTTGAAGGATGGCATAATGCCTTCCAATCAACAACAGGACGAGGCACACCTACACTACACAAACTAATAACCTCCTTACAAAAAGAACAGAGCTATCAGGAACTCAGAATAGAGCAATCTGTCACACAACTAAAACCTAAACTATCTAAACAAACTAAGCAAATGTACCAATACCTTCAACAGCAAGTTAAACTATACCGTACTACAAAAGGCCTAGAATACTTAGGAATGATAGCAAAAAGCCTACTGTAAAATCTCCAAACAAACTAAATGCATAATACTTATCATTTATTTTACAGCAACATAAACAAAACATTTTTATTTCCTCACAAAATAAATTACTGTCTAATATATTTTTATTAATAAATAATAAAATATATAGACACATTAATTAAGTCTGCAAGTAAGTAAAAAACAACAACAATAAAATATAACATTATTTCCCTCCCACAATTAAAAATATTTTAAAAACTTACCGTTTCCGTTGTTGTAGACTCAAAATTTCACATCTTCTAAATTAATATATGTTGTTGATAATTCCAAATCCATAAAAAGTTTCCCCCAAAAAAATGAAACAATACAACTGTACCAAAAATAAATCCTCCGTAGATAAATCCATAATCTGGAAACCATCAAAAAACCCGAAAATTAGTTTAAAAAAGAAACGCTCCATGAAACCCGAAAAATTAGGAAAGTGTAAAAAATTATTAGTTACTAAAACTAATATACACTTCCTTAATAAAAAAACGCTATTTTCCGGCACCGGCAACTTTTTCCAAGTAAAACCTACAAAACAAAAACACAAACATTTCCACCCACACAAAAGTACACATTATATACCTAATAACACTATTACCAACATTATAAACACAATAGAAACACAAATACCACTCTTCATTAACATTTCTAACTAGGCCAATAACGTAAAACTAGATAAACAGTCGATACCTAACTAACGCATATAAAACGTCCTAACATCACAAACCTAACTCAGAACACATTAAATACATTACAACTACCTTCAAAATACATTAAAAACATAGTTAAAATAGCGAGCGGTTACAAAATACAAGACCCAAACAAATATGGCAGCTTTAAACATATTAAATAAAATCAATTTATTTTTTAAAATGTTATAATGACTTTCAATTTTTTTTTGTATTTAATTAAATACGTCAAATTGCTAATGTTTTTTTGAAATGCATTATATTATTTGTAAACATTGTAAAATTATAATAATAAATATTATAACACATATAATATTTAATATTATAATTCCATAAAATCACAAATTACAATCAACAATATATTAAAATTTGTACTAATTTTTGTTATGTAATAAAAAATATATACTTTCTTTAAAAAATTTACAATATGAAAACCATGTAATAATTATTAATATTAATATATAATATATAATATTAATATTTAAAATGTATAATATTTTGTATATGAATAAAACTATGTTTATTTTTCTCAACTGTATTAAAAAATGTTTAAACTTTCATTGTATTGAAATATTACCAATATATGTAACAAACTTAAAAATGTTATTAATACCAAACAATGATTTACAATTGTTTAAAAAATATATTATTATTCCAAATGTATCCAAATATTTGTAACAAGACAGTATCTAATATTACCAAATTATATACAATTATGTAAATAAATTTATTAATGTAATACAAAAAAAAAAAAATTACTGCACCAAAAACTACAAATAAACTAACTTTTGTTTCACAAATAAATATTATTTCTTATATTTATATATTTTTTTATATGTAATACAACATTGTCTTTACATTTACATACTACATTTTTTTTAAATAAATGTAAAAGAATTAAAATGCTTAATTTATTGTCTACCATCTCATGTGTATTATATTCAATGTTTAATAATAAATATATTCATATTAATAATACTGTATTAAATAATATGTTATAATATAATATATATACATCTTCCTACACAACTATATTTTATTTATATGTTTATTCTACTTTAAACTGCTTTAATATTATTACAAATTTTCTTAAGTTACAATTTTGCTAATTTTCTTTGCCAACTCCACTTTAAATAAATACAATATACATGCTAAACACTAAACTTAATTAACTTACTATTCCCACTCCAATAAGTATTAATTTGAGGTAGGTGCTGGACACTTAACTTAATTAATTTACTATTCCCACTCCAGTCAGTATTAAATTGGGGTAGGTGCTGGACACTAAACTTAATTAATTTACTATTCCCACTCCAGTCAGTATTAAATTGGGGTAGGTGATGGACACTAAACTTAATTAATTTACTATTCCCACTCCAGTCAGTATTAAATTGGGGTAGGTGCTGGACACTAAACTTAATTAATTTACTATTCCCACTCCAGTCAGTATTAAATTGGGTAGGTGCTGGACACTAAACTTAATTAATTTACTATTCGCACTCCAGTCAGTATTAAATTAGAGTAGGTGCTGGACACTAAACTTAATTAATTTACTATTCCCACTCCAGTCAGTATTAAATTGGGGTAGGTGCTGGACACTAAACTTAATTAAGGGGCTCATTACGATGGCGGGCGGAAGCACAACCGCCGTGCTGGCGGATGCAAAAACCACCAGTCACCGCCGGCATGCAGCAGTCCACACGCCCGCCCAATTACGATGCGAAAAGTAGGCCAAACACCGCCGGCAAGCCAGCAACACCGTCCGCCATCAAAGTGCGCCCGTACACGTAGCGGCGCAGCCCAATTGACACACACCGTCCGACGAAACACGTCCCGCCCGGCGCATAAATTACGATGCCGCAAACAAACGGCTCCCACGGCCAAGAGATACCGTACGACAAACCGAAGCGGTAACACGGACGCCGAGCACGGACAACGAAGAAGCGGCTCCCCCGAGCATGAATCCAGCACTGCAGGCCCTCCCCATGCTCCTGCTGATGCACCACCAAGGACGCAACGTACCGCGGAGACGCAGGTAGGCACACACACAACAAGTGCACGCAAACAGCGCACACAGTGCAAGGGCGGAAAAAGCGGACAACCCCCCACCAGCGCGTGTACACTACACATCCACCATTGCATCCACATATGACACACATGCCAAATCGTAACATCGCGGAACACATGTGTACACACCACCTGGGACTAGGAACCAACCACCCCGTCACGGCCCCAAAGCGCCGATGACGCCGCCACACATGCGCACAACGCAGAGGCCAACCGCAGCGCCATGCATGCGTCGCACACAGACACAGGGACACAACCAAGCAGCACACACATCAGCCCCACCCCGAACGCACATGACACGTGACAGGCCTGCCACAGACATGTCCCCAACGCCCAATTCACGGACAACACCCAACGCCACACAACCGACGCACACATGTCAGTGAAGTCACGCAACAGCAGGACACACCCCAGTGTAACAAACATGGCGTAGCACACAGCGGCGGCAACACCAACTAGGAGAAGCAGGGCCCCTTCGGGAAGAGGAACGCCAGTACCACACTGAAACACCCATACCACCCTGCACATATGAACAAGACATATAAAACGGAACACCAAAGAGCCCGGGGACCGACAACAGGTGGCCCAAGAATAACATCCACACACAAGGCCCAATGCAGAGCGGAAAGGCAGCCTGCCGCCCACACAAGGGAGAGCAGACAGCACTGAATGACCTTCCATTCCAACTCCGAAACCACAGCCCTACGACAGAAGCCGGTGAATACAGCCATTGTCCAAGAATAGACCAACACAGGCATGCCGAGGAGACCGACCACAGGGCAGATAGCGCATATCACAGAAGCACACAACGGACGGGGAAGAAAGAAGAAAACACTCCCCCATGTCGGCCACATGCAAGTCAATTGGAAGGAGTCACACATCACTGACCTTGAACTGTCTGAGAAGCATGTGGGATGAGGGCCCGTGTCCTCCAAACAAGCCAACAGAACACAAGTCCTGTCTCCCTACGACTACACAGAGCTCACAGCAACCTCGGAGCGTGCACATTGCAGACTGCACACACAGCCGGAGCACGCCACCACAACGCACCGCTGCAAAATGGCAACCGCAACACACCTACCCAACTACGCCGGACAGCTCAAGCTGTACAAAACCAACCTGTTACATACATTGGGATGCGATCTCCTGTCCCTGCTGAACGTAAGTTACCGACTGACTTACCGCATCACATTGTTCAGCTGCGTCATGCCCGTCTTCTACTGTCGGAGGTGTCCCTACCAGCATCCAGTGGAGATATGCCTCTCCAACCCGGCATGTCTGAAGGCGGACCTGCTACCACTACTCCTCCCTCTGGACGCACACGACAGGGCCTGCTCTGCCTATGGGGGCATGGCGTATGTGGCCAACATCGCACCCGCACTGAAATGGGACCACTGTGCCTCCACACGACGGATCATCGAGAACAGCTACATCGAATGTCACCCAGCATGCCCCATCATGGTCCTCCAAGGGACAACTTACGAACAACACCTTGACAGCCACCATCCGCTACATTGGCTGGCAAACATGTACACCACCAATGACATGGAAGCCCTGCTGGACGGCATCGCATACCTGACAACCTGTAAATTCGTCGGACCACAACGCAGGTTCCCCGATTGACCTATGATGTCCAACCCCGCACCCATGCTTAGCTTCCGCATGGACTGGCCAGTCACCACCACAACAGCCATACCAAACGACCGGCAACTGTAACCACACCATCAACGACATCGCCATGACATCGGATATGACCGGGACATGCACACTGTTCCACATCACATCCAGGAACACCGCATGCATCGTGGGAGGCAGTGGCATGGGGTCTGTGTATCGCACCCACATGGACGGAACTACACGAACAACCAGGACACGACATGGATCCAGCGCCCATGGACACACACACCGCTCAGTGGACATGAATAGGTCGCCTGGAGTCTGTGGGTGCTGCACCCCTCCCACCCCCGCCCCGGGAATCCCATACCAGGACCTTTGCATGGACGACAAGTGCATACAACAACAACACGACCCCAGTGACTGTGACATGTCCAGTAACCACTACAGTGCAACAACAAGTGGCACGCCGCTGCATGCACGCAAGCACATGCCCTGATGTCATCTCACATGCACGCGTGCATGAGGAACAACCGCAGCAAACCTGTCACATGGAACTGAGATGGACTGTGCCCATGATGCCAAGCGGTCTGGTAGGCTACATGTATACCGTCTGTGTCAAAGTCCGCAGCTCCGCAGCTATACGTAAATGTACATTAGCACAGCCTTGGCCAAGCAGATGTAACTCTGAAGCCCACATCCCACATGCAACAGCCAATCACATGTAACCCCACACCCTATCCCATTTGCAATCATGCTCAGTATATCCTCAACATGTATTCCGCTGCCAGTAGTGTCCACTATACTGCATCACAGAGGACAGAAGACTCAATATAATGTTTGAAACCAAAACTGTCTCCGCTGACTCATTTCACAAGTACGAATGAGAGAGGATGAGAGTATGTGAAGTACACGGCAGTCGTGACATGACCATGTAGTCCACTGGTATTGGATGTCAACGCAAATGAGTAGCACAACTGTGGAAGACACACATGTGTCGTGTGAAGTCGTATGGACGCAGTGCTCAGGTGGGTGGGTGTGACGGGTAGATGCGCACATGCCAAGTTGGAGCACGCCGTGTTGGGAGGGGTCATGAACAGTACACCACCGCTTCCCTGGGCATTGTGAGAGGACACCTGTCGGGGGGAGTGAACACGTGTGTGCACAGCAGCCGGGCACACGTACAAAGCGGTACCAGGCGCACCTCAGCCCACCCTCTGTGGACAAGCTGGATCCTGTTGTGCGCCCGCCATGCCCCTTGACAAGGCACACACAGCCCCAGTTGACCAGGTGTAACCCCAACATAGTCAATCCGCACAGGCGATACAGGGCACAGGATGGCAGTGGAGCATGGTGTGTGAGAGGTCTCCTCGCGCTCCTCCTGGTCACATCACGCAGGCAATAGAACCTCAACGTCTAGCATGGCACAAGTCAAATGGAAGTGTAGGGGGACGCACCACAGCACGAGCAGCACTGACGTCACAGGAGGTGGCTCGCACCATCCCATCCATTGCCCATTATACCAACCACGCCACATGCCATTGCGACTAAGTGCAAGCGCGTGCGCCACCACCCCCGAGCCCTCCCCAGAGAGGCCAAAGAGTGAATGTGTGGGCCATCAGTCACAGACGGACGCGGCCTGGCCGCAAGGGCAGCCACAGCCACTGGGTGTCGCAGGTGGCGGATCCGGAAGGCGAAGACTGTGATGCATAGTCCATGCAGGCCGGGTCTCCATTTGGGGCACCACGCAGGTGGACGGCGTCCCGCAACACATCATACCCTGAGACAGCCCACTCGTGCAACTGGACCCACACATACACTCCTTGCCCTCTCTGGTGCGAGCTTGGGGCTGCCTGTGCAAGCGCTAGCCTCGCAGGTGCACATGCATATTGGGGGAGCGAGGGGAGGACATGAGGGCTGGGGCGAAGATGACTGTATCACTGTCAGTGAGTACAAGGGATGACCCAGATGTGGAAAGGAAGAGACGTGTCCCGTGTGTACTGCAACTAGTCGCCAATCCAACTACCCCCCATGTCCGGAATGTAAGCCCGCACCTAGGCCCGCCCATCCACCACATCGAACATACCACCAGCACGACAACCTTCCCATTCGAAACACTGACTGGGGGTGGCGACCAGTGAACAATCATGTGTAGCCTACCCACGCGTACATGTGGGCCCTCCATGATCCATGTCACCTGCGGCAAAGTCATGACATGCGCAATGAGGGAAGTGAGGAGAGCTGTCCGCCCCACGCACAGAAGGTGCATCAGCTCCACAGACCCAGCAGCGAGTCCAGCAGGGGTCACATGTGCAGGGGCAGCTGTGCCTGGTGTGAAGGCACATGCATATAGACAGCACATCGACCAATGTGTAGTCTGCCCACATCTACAGTCCATCATCATGCGGACATAGGAATTGAACACAGGGCAACACATCTTAGTGGGTGCACCCACCGTGACCAACAATGCACAATCATCGACGTACCCGCCCTGTGCATGGCCCCCCACCCAACGGAGGCACATCCAGTGCCACCATCCCACACACACAAGCCTTCCACGGAACATGCTGTGTCCAATGGTCAGTACAGAGTCAGCGCCCATCTGGTGGATCCTGAACAGGAGACACATGCACACACATGCCAGCTCCCACTATGTACGTCTGCCACCTGGCACGTGCAATGTAACCTCTCACCTGTGACGTGTGACTGCAAGCACACAGCCGTCTTGGCATGGGGCTGTCAATGTGGACACCTGTCAATGTTTCGGGAGGTGTGATCCGTACAGTGCTGTACATAGGGTGCAGTGCTGACACCTACTACTGTCTCATATCCCCTCGTGCCACAGGTCCCACTTGTTTTGGCCGCTCAGCCTGTGCCCACATCGTCGTCGTCGTGTGCCATACTCATCCAGCCTCGGAAGCAGTTCCATGCTCAGCAGACATTCATGTTGCCGTGGCGTTGCCGCTTGACGAATATGCAGTCAGTCCCCATCAGCACGCCCCGCAAGTCATTGGGGCCTAGATCCCCATGTGCATGCACATGGCAGTGGTTTGTATCACTAGCCATTGCCATTGTTGGGAGACCTGTGTAAGTGTATTGTGGCCGTGCCGTCCCAGCTTGACAGCTGGGCTGTGGCTCATGTGCTTGCTCAGTCATGTCAGTGATGTGTATGCGAAATTGCTATGTGTTGTGTTGCTTTGACATGTGTCCACTGCCAATTTCCCTAGGCGGAGACCGAACATTGACCGCCCATACCAATTGCTGGCGGACATGGACGATACAGAGGTCATTAGGAAGTTTCGGCTGGACAGGCCAACCCTGCATCGACTGTGTGCCATGTTGGAACCCCATCTCCGTCCCCGCAGGGTGTATCCGACAGCTGTCACCCCCACGGCTAAGGTGATGGCCGCCATGCATTTCTTCGCCACTGGGTCATTCCAGCACACAGTGGGCAGTGGAGGAGGGATGTCCCAGCCCATGTTCAGCAAGGTGCTGAGGGATGTACTGGCAGCCATGATGCTGTACCGAAACAGGTACATCCGCTTCCCCAGGACTCGTGAATTGGCGGCAGTGAAGGGTGCATTCTATGCCCTTGGCAGAATCCCACACGTCGTTGGAGCCATTGACTGCACACATGTTGGCCTTGTTCCACCACAGGCCACTGAGCACCTGTACCGCAACAGGAAGCACACGCACTCCCTGAATGTGCAAGTGGTGTGCCTTGCGGACATGGTGATCACCCACGTGTGTGCAAAGTTCCCAGGCTCGGCCCATGACGCACACATAATGCGCAACAGCATCTTGCCACGACTGATGTCCAATCTGCAACAGGATCGTGGCTGTATTGTCGGTGAGTATGTGGAGTGGTGTAGCGTGCTGGTTGTGCGATGCTGTCCCCTGTCCAGTTGGAATAGCAACGGTTCTCTGTGTCCCTCACACCCAGGTGACTCTGCGTACCCGAATGGGGCATGGCTGCTCAGTCCATTGAGGAATCCTCGCACCCCAGCAGACGATCGCTACAATGAGGCACATGGGAGGACCAGACGTGTGGTCGAGCGTACCTTTGGCCTCCTCAAGTCCAGGTTCAGGTGCCTGGACCGCACCGAGGGTGCGCTGGCGTACTCCCCACAGAAGGTGTGCCAGATAGTGGTGGCGTGCTGCATGCTGCACAATCTGGCCATTCGGAAGCAGATCCCCCTCATCGTGGATGACGGAGATCAACCAGGGCCCCAGCCCGCAGACCAGGACAGCTCGAGTGAGGAGGACAGCGGAGAGGAGGAAGCTGGTAATGTGCGGCAGCAGCTCATCGCCCACTACTTCCCTTGACGGTGAGTGTCCATGTACGACGGCTGATGTGGCTGTATCTGTGCAGGTGTGTGTGTGCTGTGTCAGGGTGGCCGTTTGTTCACTGCGTGCTGTGTGTCAACGCTCCATGGCCAGGGTAGTATGCCACTGTTGGTGGCTGTGGCATTGTGCCCTATTGCTCTGTGCGATGTGTGTTCATTGCTTGTAGTTGTTGACATGTACTGTGTGATGGGTGTGTGACACACTCATTGAATGTGCTCCTGTTCTGTCTCCCACCCCTAGGTCCCTACAGGCCCTCCGGTTCCATTGCCATGCCACGCATCAGGTGCCTTTCCGCCCAAGGTGGCCGTTGTATTCTGTACAAATAAAACACAGGGCACAAACAGCAGTTTGTGTAAGAGGTGCATTTATTTCAAACTGTGACATGTGATTGTGTGTAAGGTGATGACAAAAGTGGTGCGTGCAGTGACAATGAGCTGTCGGTCATGGCTGCGTGATGCTCAGGGTGTACCCACTGGTTCTATGTCCATAGTCCAACACACACATGCCATCCAGATGGCTGTGTGGAGTGGGATCGTAGTCCAAGTCAATGCAGTGGGTGGTCAAGGAAGGCTGGCTGGCTGCCTCACTTGCGTCTGGAGCGTGCGAAGTCCTCCCGGGAGATCTGTTTCCACTTCGGACGGCCCCTTCCACGTTTGCGAGGGGGGTGCCTGCTTGCGACATGCTGGTGGTTGAGGTGTGCTCACTGGCTGTGGACGCAGGGGAACTGGACACTGCTGCTCGACCCTGCGCCCCGGCAGGTGGTGGCGGAGGGGAGCTGCTGTCCCTGGCTGTGACCTCACCGCCACCACCAGCTGGCCCATGAGGTCCACGATTTGGCCCATACGGGCGTCCATGGACCTCAGCACCCCCAGCACCTCACGCGTGTCTGTAGCTGACCTGGCCCATTGTCCTTGGGCCTCTTCATAGGCCCCAAGGACTCTGGCCATTTGAGGCAGGGCATGGCTCCCAGGGGAGGCTGGCGTTTCCCTGACCCTGCTCCTCCTACCAGTCCTGCTGCCACCGGCCTGCCCACTAGCCACATTGCTCACCACGGTCCTCGCTGTGGCTCCCAGGGTGGATCCAGTCGGCCGGGCCACCACCTGCGCTGGGGCTGGTGCCAGCGAAGACGTGGTGGTGGTGGCGGCGGTGGTGGTCGGTGCGGCGATGGTGGCGGTTGCGGCAGTGGTAGTGGCCGCAATGACCGTGGGTGTGGCCGCAATGACCGTGGGTGTGGCCGCAATGACCGTGGGTGTGGCCGCTACGACAGTGGCAGCAGGGGGCTGGGAATGTTCAGCAGCCCTGGATGATGGGTTGGTGGGTAGGAGGGGTCCTGGGGAGCGGCTGGGCCCTGCCACACCAGATGGGCCTGCTTGGTGGTCCGTGTCCGAAGAGGAGGACAGATCCTCCACATCCGTGTGTCCTCGTTGGGGGCTTGTAGGCTGGCTGTGCTGGCTGCTGTCTCCATCCCCAGCATCCAGCAGTTCGTCACCTGTGGAGAGAATGAGATTTGTTATTGTGTTGCACCTGGCGAAGTATGTAGTTGTCGTCTGACATTAACAGTTCGTGCAATCTCGTACATGGGTTTCCCGGAGGCGTGTGTGTGGCTGTAGCATTTGTAGTTGTGTGTGCTTGGCAATGGGACTGTGTGCTGTGCACATGTGGCATGGGACGGATTGGCCATGCCGATGGGTGTGTTGCTGTGCCCCTACTTATTGTGACTCTGGTGTATGCGGGCTCCTGGCCCATCCTGGGTCTGGTTTGTACTTTGCTTTTGGTGTTCAAATGGGACGCTTAGGAACGCATATGGCAACATGGGGGCCATGCCCCAGATTCGCTTTTGGGAGGGAATATGCTTTTGGGGTTCAAATGGGACGCTTAGGAACGCATATGGCAACATGGGGGCCATGCCCCAGATTCGCTTTGGGAGGGAATATGCTTTTGGGGTTCAAATGGGACGCTTAGGAACGCATATGGCAACATGGGGGCCATGCCCCAGATTCGCTTTTGGGAGGGAATATGCTTTTGGGGTTCAAATGGGACGCTTAGGAACGCATATGGCAACATGGGGGCCATGCCCCAGATTCGCTTTTGGGAGGGAATATGCTTTTGGGGTTCAAATGGGACACTTAGGAACGCATATGGCAACATGGGGGCCATGCCCCAGATTCGCATTTGGGAGGGAATATGCTTTTGGGGTTCAAATGGGACGCTTAGGAACGCATATGGCAACATGGGGGCCATGCCCCAGATTCGCATTTGGGAGGGAATATGCTTTTGGGGTACATGCTGTGAGCCATGGGTGCCGAACGTGACATGTGTTGTGGCAGCATGACAGTGCATGGTCTGAGGTGTGTGCATGCCTGACATGGCCTGCATATTTGCTGTGTGTTGTGATTACTGGACATGGCATTGGACGCATCGTTATGAGTGAGTGATGGTTGTGTGCCAGCCAACGTATTGCAGTTGTCCCATCTCCTTGGTGTGCGTGCTGCCCTGTGCCATGTGCATCACTGCAGTGCTCGTGGGGGGGTGTGGCCCATGTTGTGTGTTGTTGCTCACAGTGTGTCGTGCGCTTCATTGACTTCTGGCACATGGTTGGTCATGGGCATGTATCTTAGCGTGACTGCTGTATGTGTGGCAGCTGTGCGGATGACATGCCTTTCATGAGACTGGGGCTGACGGATGGGATGGATGGTATGTTGTATGTGCATGGTGTGTCTGTGTGTTTGATGGGTTCAGTGGTGTTCGTGTGCATTTATGTTGTTCCGCTCTGTTGCGTCTAGTGTTGTTTGTCTTACATAGGCGTAGTTGTGGGGTGTGTGGTTGACAGGCAGTAGGGGCTACATGGACAGGACTTCAATGGTGTTTCGGTTGTGTGTGATGAGTTGCACAGTGGCTGCCGTGTGGTACTATATTCAGTGTGGCTTGTGCATGCAGACGTGGCTCCTTGGGTGTTGCTGTGTCTGTGATGGGTCATGTGAGGTGTGAGTCTGTGGTTCATGTCCGTGTGCACATTGTTCACTTGTTCGTGACGGTGGGCGGTGCTGCGTGTTCGTCTGCTACGTGACATGTCCCATGTGTTGGTCGTGTTACGGTCCTCATGCCTCCAGTAATCCAGCCCTGTCCAGTTTTCTACCTGCAGGTTGTTCGGGCGTGCACTGTACTGGATGCCACATGGTTCTAAGCGGGGGGTGCTCCATGTTGCAGGTCTGTGGGGGTGGGGGGGTGTTGTGGGTCGTGGTGGTGGCTGGACACCCACTGACACCGATTGCTGTGGACCGTGATGTCTACCTTTCGGCTGTCGTTGTGCACTGCGGTGGCTGACACGTGGCTGTGGGGTGTGGGGGATGCTCCTCCTTGCTGTGCTGTGGGACTAGGGGCCTGGTGTGTGTTGTACTTGGGCTGTCCACCCTCCCACCCACTGCACTTTGTGTTCCTGCCACTTACCTGTTACTTGTCGGTTAGTGCAGCTGTGGCGGACACATGGGTGTGGTGGGTGCTCGTTGTGGCGCTTCTGGCATATTTGGGGACCTGTTGGTGGTTACGTGGCTGGCTGAGTGTACACATGTCCCCACGCATCTTACAGTTGTTCTGTTTGGGCTGTGTGTGGTGGTGTCTGTTGCATGTGTGTGTGATGTGTTGTGTATTGTGTGCTGGACATGGGGGTGTTTGTCCCTGGGAGCTGTGGCATGGTGGTAGTGCATGTGAGTACATAGCGGTGTGCTGGTATACATTAGTTTGTACTTACCAGCCTCCACTCCCCCTGCTAATCCGGCGAGGATCTCCGGATGTATGATGACTCGCACCTTCTCCTCCCATGCTTTGAAGGTCTTGAAGAGCGCGGGATTCCCTCCGCCAGTGACGGCTGCCAGCTCTCTGTTCTTGGTCTCCTTCTTCTTGACCAGGCTCTTGACGTCATTCCACCGTTTGTTGATTTCGACTCTGTTCCTGGGCAGGGTCCCGACTGCATTGACCTGGTCTACGATCCGGTTCCACATTCTGTTTCTGGTGGCTAGTGGTGTGTGCTGGACCATGTTCCCATAGATTTGTGGGTGCACCTTGATGATCTCGTCGACCATGACCGTCAGCTCAATGGGCGTGAACTTGGGCATTCTTTGTGGTGCCATGGTGTTTGTGGTGCTGGTGCGGTGTGTGTTGTGTAATGTGCAGGGGGTTTGTGGTGCCGGTGTTTGGTGGTGGTGGTGGGGTTGTGATGTGTGCGTTTCTGTGGTGTGCTGCTGTCCTTGCTGTGTCACTGTGTCCTCTCCTCTCCTCTCTAGTTTGCAATGTTGCAAGGGGTTGTGGTCTGTGGGAGTGCTGCTTTTGTACTTACCTATGTGGGTGTGTCCTCATGGTCTGTTGTTTTCAGGTGTGTTGTGTCTGGTGTTCTGGCCTTTGTAGTTTTTGTTTGTCCAGGGGGGGTGTTTTCGGAATGTGTACTGTGCTTGTGTATTTGTGCGTGCCTTGCTGTGTGGACTTGTTGGCCATGTTGTGTGCGATTGGTTTTGTCAGCGGATGGTTTCTGTGCAGGGACGTGGGCGCCATGGCTTCTGCCGTGTAGATTCTCATCGGCGTTGTTTGCGCTGGCGGGCGGTATATTTGTAGTTTTCCCGCGCTCATGGCGGTGCGATCGTAATCTCACGTGCGGTGTGTCGGCCGTGAGGGCGGGCGGTTTTGTGTTGTCGTGCGTGTTTCCGTCCGTGGCGGGCGGTTTGACTCCGACTCGGACGATGGCGGGCGGTATTTTGTGTGATTTTTCCGCCGATGGCGGTTTTCGGTTTGTGTAATCGTAATGGCGTGGTCGGTGTTCAGACGGTGTGTGCGGGCGGATTTTTGCCGCTTCCATGCCTGGCGGATATTTTTACGCCGGGTATCGTAATGGGCCCCTAATTTACTATTCCCACTCCAGTCAGTATTAAATTGGGGCAGGTGCTGGACACTAAACTTAATTAATTTACTATTCCCACTCCAGTCAGTATTAAATTAGAGTAGGTGCTGGACACTAAACTTAATTAATTTACTATTCCCACTCCAATCAGTATTAAATTGGGTTAGGTGCTGGACACTAAACTTATTTAATTTACTATTCCCACTCCAGTCAGTATTAAATTGGGGTAGGTGCTGGACACTAAACGTAATTAATTTACTATTCCCACTCCAGTCAGTATTAAATTAGGGTAGGTGCTGGACACTAAACTTAATTAATTTACTATTCCCACTCCAGTCTGTATTAAATTGGCGTAGGTGCTGGACACTAAACTTAATTAATTTACTATTCCCACTCCAATCAGTATTAAATTGGGTTAGGTGCTGGACACTAAACTTAATTAATTTACTATTCCCACTCCAGTCAGTATTAAATTGGGGTAGGTGCTGGACACTAAACTTAATTAATTTACTTTTCCCACTCCAGTCAGTATTAAATTAGGGTAGGTGCTGGACACTAAACTTAATTAATTTACTATTCCCACTCCAGTCAGTATTAAATTGGGGTAGGTGCTGGACACTAAACTTAATTAATTTACTATTCCCACTCCAGTCAGTATTAAATTGGGGTAGGTGCTGGACACTAAACTTAATTAATTTACTATTCCCACTCCAGTCAGTATTAAATTGGGGTAGGTGCTGGACACTAAACTTAATTAATTTACTATTCCCACTCCAGTCAGTATTAAATTGGGTAGGTGCTGGACACTAAATTTAATTAATTTACTATTCGCACTCCAGTCAGTATTAAATTAGAGTAGGTGCTGGACACTAAACTTAATTAATTTACTATTCCCACTCCAGTCAGTATTAAATTGGGGTAGGTGCTGGACACTAAACGTAATTAATTTACTATTCCCACTCCAGTCAGTATTAAATGAGGGTAGGTGTTGGACACTAAAGTTAATTAATTTACTATTCCCACTCCAAACACTATTAAATTAGGAAACATATGTTATATTTTAATTTTTAATTTAAAACCACTCACCTTATTTAACCACTAGAAAATGTACATCCCAAAACTAAGTAATATTTGTTAAAAATTAATTATTATATTTTCATAAAAAATATTCCCAATTTATATATTTTTTTAATTTAATTTACATTATTTGTAAACACTCCCCACCCTTATCCCCTATAAACACAAAACTACTCTCAAAATAAAAATGATCGAAAAATCGAAAATAACTTTAAATGTCGGAATTTATATTTTAAAACTATTATTTTAATTTTTTACAAAAATAAAAAATATTTTTTTAAAACAGTCCCCACCCTTATCCCCTATTAACCCAACATCCCGCTCCTAAAAATATATTTCAAAATTCGAAATTTAATTTTGAAAATAAATTTTAAAATTTAACAATTTTTATTAAATTTTTAAACATAATTTTAAAATACTCCCCACCCTTATCCTCTATAAACCCAACATACCTCTACTAAAAATATATTTCAAAATTCGAAATTTAAAATTGAAATTAAAATTTATAAATTAACAATTTTCATTACATTTTTAAACATTATTTTAAAACACTCCCCAACCTTATCCCCTATAAACGCAAAATCCCACTCCTCAAAAATATATTACAAAATTCGAAATTTATATGTAAATTTAAAATTTATAATTTTACAATTTTAATTATAATTTTTAACATTATTTTAAAACACTCCCCACCCTTATCCCCTATAAACCCAACATCCCGCTCCTAAAAATATATATCAAAATTCGAAATGTAATTTTCAATTAAAAATTTATAATTTATAAATTTA
Source organism: Calotriton arnoldi (assembly GCA_963921515.1). Classification (NCBI taxonomy): domain Eukaryota; kingdom Metazoa; phylum Chordata; class Amphibia; order Caudata; family Salamandridae; genus Calotriton; species Calotriton arnoldi. The sequence goes on from CAWUFW010011398.1 coordinate 392,833, forward strand.
TCTTATATTTGTAATTTTTTTTTACACTCCCCATCCTTATCCCCTATAAACCCAACATCCCGCTCCTAAAAACTATGATACAATTTTTTTTTTTACTATATTTAAATAATATACTACTACAAACAAACTAAAAAAAAACACCAATATAATACTTTAACGTAATTTTTACATAACGATATTTTAACACTCGATATTACATACTTCGATAATTTTTACAAGACTTAAAAACGATATTTTTAGCATCGATATACAGAACATCGATATTTAATACAATCGATATATTAAACTCGATATTTCTGTATATCGATATTTAAAACTCGATATTTAGACTACTTACCGTCTCAACATATGCAGCGATTGTACTCGGCTGCCAATCCGTTCATGTTCCCACATCCTTGGTGACAGACACTGAAAACAGTTCTTTGGATAACACAGAAAAATGCAGTACATGGAATTAGATTGGCATTTACCTTTAAACACATTTACGAGCATTGTTGGAAAGAGAAGCGTTGAGACAACTTTAAAAGATTTTTTTAGAAGGTTTAATTTTGTTGCTCATTCCACTGTTATAAGTTCTAAGGTGTGAGCCATGAGAAGACATTATATTTAGAAGTAATTTGAAAACGTTTGACTGAACCAATTACTTTTTTGATGAAAATGAATACTCCTTACTTTCAAATCATTTCAGATATCAATAAAAACTATGGGGCCGATTCCGATTCAGGCCGGAAAGCGTACCGACCGACTCGGATCGGGAATCTATTCCGACCGACACGTACCGGTGCAGCCCGACCCGCCTAGTACGATGAAATGCGTGCAAAATCCGACCGACTCGTACGGAACACAAGCCGAACGACCGAACCGCGCCGAAACCAGCTATCCGGCCGGAAACCCACGCGAATCGAACCGACCGACACGCACCAGGAATGAACCCGAACGAAACGTACCCGCGAAGTCCGACCCGCGCAGTACGATGCAACGCGTGGAAAACCCAACCGAGTCGCACGGAGTACAAGCCGTACGAATGACACGCATACAAAACAGCGAGCCGAAGCAACCCAATACTCCGCCACCGACGCGTACGCCGCTCATGAAACACAACACAAACACAGCGTGAACGACTCGGAGAAGCTCACACGAGACAACTGCAGGGTCCGACTCGGTCAGAAGAACGTCTCCTTCATGCACAAAAAGTACAAAGGGAAAAACACACAAAAAAAAGGCCAAACAAGCAATTACAAAGCCAATAAATACTGGGGGGGGGAAACAGGGAACAAAGACACACCCACAACTCCACCCATATAAAGGCCACAAATCCCTACCATGATCCTTTGCAAATTCAAATGACCTGCCAGCACAGAACACCAACAAACAGCAACCACACACACACTCACAGCTCATCCATCACACAAGCCACACACCATCAGCACCTCAACAAATAGCACCCTCACATACACCCAGCAAAACCCACACTCACACACCCTCACTTGCACACCAACACCCACATCACTCACCACCACCACCCATCACCATGCCCCCAAAGAAGAATCCAAAGTTCCTAGACAGTGAATTGGAAGTCCTGGTAGATGAGATCCTCAGGGTAGAGCCACAGCTGTTTGGTACACTGGTCCAACAGACACCCATGTCGCAGAAAACCAAGATGTGGGAGAGGATCGTCGACAGGGTGAATGCACAATCACCATGTTTGCGCACAAAGGAAGACATCCAGAACAGGTGGTATGATGTGCGCAGGAGGATCAGGGACCTACTAAAGAAGGATTACATCTTGAGCCAACACACCGGCAGTGGCCCTCCTGCCAAACCACTATACCTCAGGCCCTGGGAGGAGAAGGTGCGGGCCATCCTACCACCAGTGAGCATATATGGACTATCAAACATCCCAGAGCCTGGTGAGTACACAACAAATATACCCAATATCATGTGACAATATACACACATCACTGTCAAGGGGATAGTCAAACCATGCACCCTTAGCAAATCCACAGCAACAAAACCAGAATCATCCCAAGATGTGTATGTCAGTCAGATAAACACAATACATGTCATCTCATAGTGATATGTAACTGTGTCATGACATGTACAAACCCTACAACAAATAAAGCTAGGCAGTGGCACAAATCTAACCAACAAACACAGTCAGATATGTAGCCACCACTAGAACACCACCACACAGGGAATCCCACAGAAAGGAAGGAATTCTGTGTATGCTGGTCAAGTCAGTGTAGCCAATAGCATCATGGGAGTTGTAGTCACAGATATTGCCCACCCTCACAATACGCCCATCAATACCACACTGAACCATGCTCACATCACAGGGAGTGGAAAACAACTGACAAGATGGCTGACACTGGCTACTGCTGTGGGGAGCACAAGGCCCTGCTGGCAACTGTGCACCAACCAACAGCAGGACACCATTGACTGACATCCTGAAAGACAACTTGCACTCCCTGCAATGGAAGCACGTTCCATGGTGGGATATCTGGCTGGGTGGGAAGGAGGACTGACATCTCTGACCATAGTTACCAGCAGCTCTTCTCACACACCCCCTAACACAAACTACACACAACTCACCTGGGAAAATGCATTGCCTCACACTAAAATTAATTATCCCACAAAGAACCACCACCCTGGGTTATGCTGTGGGAAGCACAGGGACACACATCGGACTTGTAGCCAAACAAACGCCAGGACAACACTGTCAGCCATCCATTCAGCACAGGCACACTACCCCACAGGGAAGCAGAGTCAGAAGGAAGGAAGTATGGGCAAGCTGGGAAGGGGGGTGAAGGCAATAGCATGATGGGAGTGGTAGTCACAGCTCAACATCCCCACCCACATGGCCCAGCAAGCTCACACTGAAGCATGCACAACTCACAGGGAGTGGAAAGCCCCATCAAAGATGTCTGACACTGGTGCTCTGTTGTGGGGAGCTAAGGCCATGCTGGGAACTGGCCACCAACCAACAGCAGGACACCACTGTCAGCCATCTTGCCATTGCTGTCACACTCACACACAGTGAAGTCCACTCAAAAGGAAGGAAGTATGGGCATGCTGGGAAGGGGGGTGTAGGCAATAGCATGATGGGAGTGGTAGTCACAGCTCAACATCCCCCACCCACATGGCCCAGCAAGCTCACACTGAAGCATGCACACCTCACAGGGAGTGAAAAGCCAACTCAAATATGTCTGACACTGGCCTCAGCTGTGGGGAGCACAAGGCCCTGCTGGGAACTGGGCACCAACAAACAACAGGACCACACTGTCAGCCATCTTGCCATTGCTGTCACACTCACACACAGTGAAGTCCACTCAAAAGGAAGGAAGTATGGGCATGCTGGGAAGGGGGGTGTAGGCAATAGCATGATGGGAGAGGTAGTCACAGCTCAACATCCCCCACCCACATGGCCCAGCAAGCTCACACTGAAGCATGCACAACTCACAGGGAGTGAAAAGCCACATCAAAGATGTCTGACACTGGCCTCAGCTGTGGGGAGCACAAGGCCATGCTGGGAACTGGGCACCAACAAACAACAGGACCACACTGTCAGCCATCTTGCCATTGCTGTCACACTCACACACAGTGAAGTCCACTCAAAAGGAAGGAAGTATGGGCATGCTGGGAAGGGGGTGTAGGCAATAGCACGATGGGAGTGGTAGTCACAGCTCAACATCCCCCACCCACATGGCCCAGCAAGCTCACACTGAAGCATGCACACCTCACAGGGAGTGAAAAGCCCCATCAAAGATGTCTGACACTGGTGCTCTGTTGTGGGGAGCACAAGGCCATACTGGGAACTGGCCACCAACCAACAGCAGGACACCACTGTCAGCCATCTTGCCATTGCTGTCACACTCACACACAGTGAAGTCCACTCAAAAGGAAGGAAGTATGGGCATGCTGGGAAGGGGGGTGTAGGCAATAGCATGATGGGAGTGGCAGTCACAGATATTGGTCACCCTCACAATTGGCCCATCAACACCACTCTGAACCATGCTCTCATCACAGGGAGTGGCAAAGAACTGACAAGATGGCTGACACTGGGTTCTGCTGTGGGGAGCACAAGGCCCTGCTGGGAACTGGGCACCAACAAACAGCAGGACACCACTGTCAGCCATCTTGCCATTGCTGTCACACTCACACACAGTGAAGTCCACTCAAAAGGAAGGAAGTATGGGCATGCTGGGAAGGGGGGTGTAGGCAATAGCATGATGGGAGTGGTAGTCACAGCTCAACATCCCCCACCCACATGGCCCAGCAAGCTCACACTGAAGCATGCACACCTCACAGGGAGTGAAAAGCCACTCAAAGATGTCTGACACTGGCCTCAGCTGTGGGGAGCACAAGGCCCTGCTGGGAACTGGGCACCAACAAACAACAGGACCACACTGTCAGCCATCTTGCCATTGCTGTCACACTCACACACAGTGAAGTCCACTCAAAAGGAAGGAAGTATGGGCATGCTGGGAAGGGGGGTGTAGGCAATAGCATGATGGGAGTGGTAGTCACAGCTCAACATCCCCACCCACATGGCCCAGCAAGCTCACTCTGAAGCATGCACACCTCACAGGGAGTGAAAAGCCCCATCAAAGATGTCTGACACTGGTGCTCTGTTGTGGGGAGCACAAGGCCATGCTGGGAACTGGCCACCAACCAACAGCAGGACACCACTGACTGACATCCTGAGAGTCAACCTGAACCCACTGCAAGGGTGGCATGCTTCATGGTGGGATAACTGGGCTGGGGGGAGAAGGATGGCCGATGTCCACCAAATACAACCAATGCTGGCCATGTACACACCTCAACATTCATATTGAAATGCTCAAAGTATGCAGGACAATGTGCTACACCAATATCAACCTCTGACTGTGACAACTTAGGACAATGCAATGTACAGGCCCGCATCCAGAGGTACAGTCACAACTGTCAGGTTGTGAACCATTGATGCCTGCAGAAACATAACATACATTGTGTGTCTCTCCCAAAAACAGGTGATGATGGGGACACAGCAGCAGACGATGAGGAGTCCCTGTCCCAGGCTCCGGGGGACACTGAGCTCACTGGTGTGGAACAGCCTCTGCCCCCCTCGGATGGCAAAGACCTACCTGGCACCTCCGGTGTGAGTCATCATGCAGCACCAGCAGGACCACCATCTGCACCCCCTGCACCCACCCCTCCAACAACTGCCAACACACAGACCACCCCTGCCGACACCGACAGACCAAGGACCACCACCACCAACAGCACACGGACCCCAGCCCAACGTGGAGCAACGGACACCAACACCAGCAACAACCCCCAAGGGGGCCCAGGGTCACCTGTGCGTGCCACCGCAGGTCCTGCACGTGTCGCCAGGGGTGGTGGGAGGGGTGGTAGACATAGGTTGCTGCTTGCAGAGGGGTCTGGACTGCATGATGACCCACAACTGGTACGCATAGCTGATGCGTACCAGACTAGCACCGGAGAGGTCAGCCAGGTAGTGGGGATCCTCAGGGACATTCAACAGCAGCAGGCTGCCCATCATGCCCGCTTGGACTCCCACATGTCCCGCATGGAGTCCAAGTGGAACACATTGCAAGAACTGACGGCGGTGCATAGGGACATATTACAATGCCTCCGCCAGATTTGCACCAACATGTCAACACCTCCCTGTGTGCCCACAAAATCTGGTGCTGCAACAACTGCAACTGCCACAGGGAGGGAGGATGACTCTGGCGGAGAGTCCCCTGCACCGCAGCAGCCTGCACTTGAGGGTCCCCCCCCAAAGAAGAGGGGTCGCGCGAGGAAGGGCGACTGAGAGGCCGATGGCCATGCACAACCCCCAGGAAGCCAACACCTGTTCTGGAAAATCACCTTTGTGCGCAAACTGTTCACCCTGTCGAATGCAACACAATTCTCCCACATGACATGGGGAGTTCAAGTTGGACCAATGTATCAGATGACTGTGGACTTTACTCTGGACATTTCTGCTTCCAGGACTTCCAAATCATCTAGGAACTTTGGATTACAATCACAATGTACAGCACCCACCATCCTGTGCACTATACTCACACATGTATGTCAATAAACTCACTAATACACCATACTTGCCTCTGTTGTTATTCCAACGTTGTTTCTGTCATGGAGATGATGATCTGCGAAATGACACTGTGCATGCTAACTGCTACAGCAAGTACAACACCGGCATGTGAGTCATGGCGACGTGGCACATATGAGGGAGACACACCACCAGGGCTACACAACACATACACACCAGGGCCATCTGACTCATCGCCTACACTGATGTTGCCAGGAAATACGGTGCAATGCACAGACACAACACCTATTCACAGTCTGTGTTAACTAGCCCACTGGTGCAGTAAGCAAATGTCAGTCAGATGTGTGACCACAGACAACGCACATCACAAAGTGAAGCACAGGTTTATTACACATTTGCAACATGTTGTAACCACTACAGATGCAAGGTAATCCCACCTGGCAGTGGGCACACAGTCAACAAGTGTAGAAGAAAGGAAGTCCATGGGTGTGGCGCACATCACCTGTAGGGAAACGACAGCTACCACCCTGGAAGTTGATTCACAGTGTCGGGGGTTCACAGTTGACCAAACAACCCTGAAAGTACACTGTGAAGGACAGAAATGACACACAGTCAAAAGCACTGAAGAACAGGACAGAACTGCAATACTCATGCCCAATACATGTCACAAGATACCCACCCAGAACCAAGTTAGCATGTCAACACTGTTGGGGAGTACAGACTACCTGTAAGGACACATCGCTGCACACATACAGTCATGTAGCACATGGACACACTCAAACAGCACCAGAGCACCACCAACACATATCATGCAAACTCACATCATTGACATGACATCTCTGGATACTCACATTCAGCTGAAGAAGTTGGTGATGAGCTGTGTGCGGACATCACCCTCATCATCATCATGATCACTGGCATCGTGGTCCAGGCCAGGATCCTCCACAGGTGGCGGATGTTGGTCATCGTCATCCAGCAGACGATGACAATCTTGCACACCTTTGCTGGGGCATATGGGAGGGCCCCTCCTGTCTTGTCCAGGCAGCGGAAGCGGCTCTTCAGGAGACCAAATGTCCGCTCAATCACTCTCCTGGTCGACCATGTGCCTCATTGTAGCGCATCTGGGCTGGTGTCACAGGGTTCCTGAGGGGCGTCAGCAACCACGGCATGTTGGGGTATCCGGAGTCACCTACATACGGACAATTGCACATTAGCTGAGTTGGAAAAGAGGGTGGAATACTACATTGCAGAACACACACAATGGTACAAAGTCAGTACACACCGACAAGCCAGGCACGCTGGTTCCGCATCTGTGACATCATCCTCGGGATGCGACTACTCCTCATCACGTAGGTATTGTGTGCAGAACCGGGGAAACGGGCACACACGTGTGAGATGCTCATATCTGCAAGACATACCACCAGTGCATTGACCGAATGGTAATGTTTGCGGTTCCTGTATGCCTGCTCATGTGCCTGTGGTGGTATCAAAGCCACGTGTGTCCCATCAATGGAGCCAATGACATGCAGCATCCTCCCCAGGGCATAGAAGTCACTCTTGACGTCAGTGAGTTGTTGACGTTTAGGGAAATAGATGTACTGGTTCAGGTATCCCAACATTGCCTCCAAAACATCGCGGAGCACACGGATGTACATGGTCTGTGACATCCCACCAGCAGACGCCACAGTGTGTTGAAAGGTACCGGTGGCAAAGAAGTGTAGGGCTGCCATCACTTTCACCTTGGGGGTCAGCGCTGTAGGGTATGTCCGGCCAGGTTGCAAATGTGGGGCCAACCGCACCGTCAATTCCTCAATCAGTGGCCTGGTGAAGCGGTACCGTCGGATGCAGTCCCGTTCAACCATTGTTGCAAGGTCAGGGAATGGGCGATGGACAGCTGGTGCCCTGCAGTGCATAGGTGAAGGAAGAAAGATTGTCAGTCACCCCACATATGTGGCTTAGACCAGACTCAATATCACATGATACATCATTACGAGACACAAGTACATGATGCGTGTGCCGTTCCGTAAGGACATGTATGGCACCTACATGGCTAACATCTAACATCACAGTTCAACATGTGTCCTCAACAAGTCCCAGGTTGTGCTATGGGATATCATTAGGCTGTGTCACAGTACCCATGTACTGCTGTCACGTTCCAAACACACACCACAGTGACATGTGAGGACAGATGTGCCCCAGGCATCACAGCTCATCGACAGGTAGATACCCAGGGACCCTGTATTGCCACATGGACACTGGCATGACATGGTGCATCATGAATACACCACAGCTAAACAACCATGACCCCCACAGGTAGTGGTCCCTGTTGCCTCGGCAGGACAGACATGGCCATCTGTGACACACACACGCACAACATCAAAGTCCATGCACAAACAACGTGGATGTGGAGACTGTCTCCCATTGTGCACATGGAATCAGAGACATTGTAAACACAACATGCACACAGACTGTGGAGGGCCATCACAATTGTGGCAATGGGTCACCTTGTGACGTACATACCGTCCCACATGGGACTCAGGGGGTATGTGACATGACATACACATACACAACCGTGAAATGTGACCATGCCACATGCTCTGAAATGAACAGTTGCACACCACAGTGTTCATGTGCACAACACACCAAGGATACTGTCCCCATGAACATGTGCACAGCCTGGGAGTGGCTGCCCCCAAGTGCCACCCACAAAACCACATGTTGACCCCCATACACGGAACAGGTGATGCAGCCTTACATGCCTTAGGATACAGTGTGGACAGGCTGTGGTGTTGTAGGTGTGCCCCTCACTCCCTGGGAAGTAAATGTGGCTGGCATACGTTCACCTGTGACAGGCATGGTGACATATGCCAGTGACTTGTACAGGGACGCGTTGTACAGCAATGGACCGATCAGTGCACACGCATTGGCCATTGCATACAATGTGAGCGGGTACGCGTTGTATTTGCAATACGCATTGTACAGCAATGGACCGATCGGTGCGCACGCATTGGCCATTGCATACAATGTGAGCGGGTACGCGTTGTATTCGCAATACGCGTTATACAGCAATGGACCGATCGGTGCGCACGCATTGGCCTTTGCATACAATGTGAGCGGGTATGCGTTGTACAGCAATGGACCGATCGGTACGCACGCATTGGCCATTGCATACAATGTGAGCGGGTACGCGTTGTACAGCAATGGACCGATCGGTGCGCACGCATTGGCTATGGCCTGGCATGGCAACGGACGCGTTTTCAAACCTTCAACGAGTCGGATGCTGTAAATTCAGTTGGCCACCCACAACAAGTTGCAAATTCATGGGTGTCATGAAGTTGAACTTTTGAAGGATGCTGTGGGCGTGTGTAAGTGGTGCAAATCCATGGATTGGCCAGATTCAGAAGATGCAAACGACTTGGACCTATCACTTTGGACACATGGGACAGTATCTGCCTCAGCAGCACACATATAATGCTGGCTGTTCCCCTGAGAGCTCACTTGCCTGCACTACATGCTCCAGGATGACATCTGCCACCACCACTGCTGCTGTCTCTGCATCCTCTGGCTCCTGCAATGGCACGTACTGTGGAGAGAGCCCCAGCCTTCTCCACTGAGGAGAACCAGGCCCTGCTGGACAGCCCCCTTCCACAGTACAGCAAGCTGTATGGGAAACCAGGGGAGCAGGTGAGTGTGCTGTCCACTGCCTAACAAAATGTGCATGTTGTCTGACTAGCAAGACCTACAGTCTGCACCCCACTGGCTAGCAGGCTCACTGAGTAGTTGTCACCCCCCATAGTGTGTAGTTACATGCACTGAACAGGTATAGTGCAGTAACAGTGCATTTAAACGAGGTTTTACTTCCCAGGCAATGATACCATGTAGTAACTGCTGGCAAACTGTTCATAGCCATCGTTGCACTGCCTGTGTACATCATGTGCCCCTGTGATTTAGACATGTATATCCAAATGTGTGATGCACGGAAATGTTGCATGTGTAGTAATGGGCTTTTCACTTTGTCATCCTCACAGGTTGATGCCCACCAGAAGCAGAATGTGAGAAGTTGTCCTGGCATATGCTGTCCACTAATTATAGTGGGCACCTTGCACCAGTCCAAACAACCCCTTATTGGAGATAGGTTAAAGACAACCTTATTGAAAGCTATCCTAGTGGTAGCTATGGAGAGCAGCCTTCAGGCTAAGTCTTGAAGGAATGTAAAGCAGCTTGTTTTACCAGTCTATAATCTCTTGAGTGACCAAATGAAAGAGCACCACACCAGGTATATATTCAAATATATGTATTTATTGCTAAACACACCCCTCTAGTCTCTTTATGAGGCTAGAGTTCGAAGTACATAAGTTAGAAGATATTTAAACACAGTAATAGCACAAATACACGTTTGGGCCCTAGGGGCGTACCAAATCATATACCAATAAAGTGGTATGCGAACCACGACTGAACTAGACACTAGGCCTAGAGCCTCTAGAAGTGCTTGGACCACAAGGAACCACCCAAGGTAGTGACACAGGGGACCCACGGGAGACGCGTGCAGTGTAAATACACAACCGCGATACGCCGTTCACTTCTATGGAGAAAGTCGGGATCGGGAAATTAGAGAAAAGGGACACTTAAAAGAGGACTAGGACAAAACCCTTTGAGATCTAGGACTTTGAAGAGTCTCTACCCACGGGAGCACTGGAGTACTCGTGTTACCTCACCCAGGGAAGCCGGGTGCATAGGTGCCTTTCGGGGTCGGGTTTCGTCGTCGATTCGAATGGCGATCTGCTGCAAAGTGCTGCTGGCGGCCAAGAGAAAAGTGTCCGGGTGGATCCAAGAGTGGATCGGAGTTCTGAAGAACCTGAAAGCAGAGGGGACAGAGTCTGGGTCACTAGCCAGTGACCAGGAAGGCGATGGACAGATGCCCACCGATGTCGAGTGCTTCTGGTGCGTTGACGGTCGTCTTGACTCTTCAGCCACGAGGTCCAGGAGGCGTTGTCGGCGACCAGGAGCAGGATTCGGGCTGGTACACGATGTCTGTCGAGTGCTGAGGTGTCGGCGACCGGATTGGACCCAACAAGCCTTGGCAACGGCAAGTCTCGGTGAAGATGTAGATCGTCGATGGTGCAGACCAGCAAGGTCTGTGGAACTCACCCAGCAAGGGTAAGTGAGGGCAGGCCTGGAGCAACCAGGATGCCAAGTACGAAAAGGATTGGCCTTCGTTAAGGGCTACTAGCCAACGGGCTAGCGACCGCGAAGGAGCCTTGTGACGCCGCACGTGGAGCTGGCTTACAGGACACTCGTGGAGTGGGGGCCAGTGATCTTCGGTGCAGGTGGTGCTGGAGGCTAGGGCTACTCGTAGCCCAAAGCACGACTTCTTGGGAGACCTAGAAGATGATGCACTTGCAAATGTGCTCGGTGTCCAGGGGTCACGGTCTCAAGTCACCCACGATAGCCACGGGCCTCAGCTTTGCTGGGGACTCAGGAGTAGCCTCGGGGAAGTCTGAGAATCCACCTCTGGTGATGCGATGACTTCGGCGTCCGACGGGAGCTTCAGAAATGCGAACCGGACAGATGCTTCTTTGGTGCCTGCCAAGCAGGGGAGTCACTCCTTGACCCCAAGGGAGATTCTTCTGTCCTCTAATCGTGAGTAGAGCGTCGAAGGTCCAGGATTCAGTTTCAGAGTTTCGTCCAGGGATAATCTAAAGTCCTAAGGACTGGGTTCCTATCTTTATACTAAAGATAGGGGTTGGACTACTCTGTGGCCCCACCTATGGGTGGGTCAGGGCAGAGGGGTGGCTACGCCCCTTTCCCTTTGTCCAGTTTGCGCCAAAGCAGGGGCTGCAAGCCCCTGATCCGGTTTGAACTGGGGTATGCACAGGGACACCAAATGTGCCCCCAGTGCAGGACTTCAAAGCACACAGATGGTGCTCCCGCCCAGCCCCAATACACATTATCCTGTCTGGGGAGGTGGTCACACCTCCCTGGGACAGGAAACCTATTGTCCAGGCCTCCCCTGCCGGAGTTTCGTCCAGCAGCAGGAGGCCAGATTCGTGTCTGTGGCAGCAGCATCCATTTTGTGATGCCAGGGCTTTGGAGAGAAGTTACCGGGTTAGTCAGAGTTAACATGTCTTTCCCTCTAGAAGGGTGGAATGCTACCCCCGCCGCCAGAATTGGCGGGGGGGTAGTATTCCAAGATGTTTGACACCAAACACGACATGTTTAGGTGCAGCCATTCCAAAGTTAGCATTTTACCGCGAGGATATAATGCGCTTAAGAGTATATGGTCAGGCTGCACTACAAACAGCATCAGAGATGGTCTCCGAACGCTGCAGAGGGGCCCTGCTCATGCAGGGGCACCCTCTCACATAGGAACCATGCACTCTGCCTTTAGGATTGATAAGGCCTGCCTTAGGAGTGACTTATAGGTTTATATGTGTGTATGTGTTTAGTGATATAGGTAACCTATATCACAGTAAGGAGTGCATGCACCACCTTACCCAGGCTGCAGTAGCAGACCTGTTGTGTCAGTTTGGATGGCCTTCCAGGGGTGGCATAATACATGCTGCAGCCCCTGGTAGGCCTCTGAGGTACCTATGCCCTTGGTACATAGTATACCATATACTAGGGACTTATAAGGGCACTCCAGATTCCAATCAGAGATGTGCCTAAGGCACATGGAAACCTTTTTACAGAGAAAGCAGATAGACTGGGGCCCTGAATAGCAGGATCCCAGTCCAACTAAGTCATAAACCAGCAAAACACCATAAAAAAAAGTGGGGGCAACCATATAGACAGATTCCACCTTCCTACATAACCCCCCCAAACGAACGGAGATAAGGCTAACCTTGGCCAGTTGAGCCTTCATTGACTAAGTGGTCATACAAGGAAGCACCTGCACTAGCATGGTTGCCCCCTGTCTTATGGTCCACTAGGCAATCCCTCACCCTAAGGGTATAAGAGGGTCTCCACCATGGGGAATCACTACCTGTGGTGTGCTTAGGTAAAGTACAAGGCTGGTGAGGTGTCTGAGTAGGGAAGTGAGGCCCTAGGAATGTTGGCCTCAGTTTCCTCAGATCACTGGTCACGATGTATGCCTGTCTTTCCATGACTGAGTTGCACTTTGCTCTAAGGGTCAACCTTTGGCTGCCTACAGCTGGGGGTTGGGTCCCTTTGGATGGACTACTGGAGGGACAGGGCAGGTTTGGAACCTTCAGGTCCCAGGTTTGCCCTTGCCTACCAGAGTCCTTCTGGGGGAGGTCCCTACATAAAGGCATGGGGGATCCCTCAGTGTGTAGAGGAGTTTTCACCTGGCTAGGGCTACTAGACTGGGTGCCCCTAATCTGCTGATGGGGGGTTCCTCTGGACAGGGGGCCCTGGGGGTCCACTGACCGCCCTGACCTCTGCAGCCCTGGGCTGGCTGAGGCAGGGTAGAGAGGGGCAGGTTACCTGCTCCAGACTGGGTACCACCTTGGAAGGGTCCTCTGCCATCAGGGGTGTGGCCAGGCCAGGCCTGACTACCTCTGGGGCAGTTCCTTCACTAGGGGTAGGGTCAGTTCCCTGAGGAGGCTGACCCTTACCTACTGTCTGGAGGGAAGAAGACTTCTCTTCAACCCTTGTGCTCTCTTTTGGGGGAGAGTGGGCCATTCTTTCAGGCTCCATCTCTCCAAATTCTTGGGCTGGGGCTGTGGCCATCACAGCCCCACTAACCTTTACAGGGACGCCCAACATCCTAAGATGGGTTTGGTGTTCAACTTCAGCCCAGGCTGAAATTTCCAAATCATTGCCCATCAGGCAATCTACAGGTAAGGTGGGGGACACTGCCACTCTCTTTGGGCCTGTGACCCCCTCCCAGCTGAGATTGACTATGGCCATGGGGTGATCTGTTCTGACACCATCAATGTTGGTCACCTGGTATTTAAACTCAGGTAAAAGCTGGTGAGGGGGACTAGTTTCCCTGCCACCATGGTGACACTAGCCCCTGTGTCCCTAAATGCCACAGCTTTCTGACCATTAATTATTGGCTCCAATCTGTACCTGCCCAATGCTATGGGACCCATGGTAAAGGTGGCAAATCCTATACCACCATCAGAGTCAGAGGAGTCTGTTGAGGAGTCCCTGTCGAAACTAGGGCCCACCTCTGTTCCTCTTGCAAAAGCACCTAACTTTTTGGGTGCACTACTCCCAACTGGAGGATTACTACTGGTAGTACCAGGAGGGGTGGTAGTAGTTGTGGGAAGAACATTTTCTTTATTGCCAATCCTGGGGCAACTGGGATCAGTTTTCCAGTGCCCAGGCTTCTTACAGACATGGCAATATGGTTTCTTTTCAGGAGAGGAAGGAGTTTGGGACCCACCCCCAGAAGAGGAATTTTGGGGCCTTGTAGGGGACTTATCCTTAGATTTATCCCCACCTTTCTCTTGGGACTTAGTAGAATCTTTCTTCTGGTCACCACCCTGATTTCTAGTTTTTACTCTGGTTCTGACCCATTTGTCTGCCTTCTTTCCCAATTCTTGGGGAGAGGTCAGATCAGAGTCCACCAGATACTGGTGCAAAAGCTGGTTTTGACAATTATTAAGGATCTGCTCCCTCATAATCAAATTGTACAATCCTAAAAAGTCATGCACTTTGTTGCCATGTATCCAACCTTCCAGAGCCTTTGTAGCACAATCTACAAAATCAACCCAGTCTTGAGTCTGAGCTTTTTGGGTGTCTCTGAAGTTCAACCTATACTGTTCAGTGGTTAGGCCAAACCCATCTATCAGAGCACTCTTCAAGACTGTGTAATTGTCAGCATCCTCTTCTCTTACAGTGAGGAGCTTGTCTCTACCTTTGTCTGCAAAGGAGAGCCACAAGATTGCTGCCCACTGCCTCTGGGGGACCTTCTGAACTTTACAGGCCCTCTCCAGTGCAGTTATCCATTTGTGGATGTCATCCCCACTCTGGTAGGGAGGGACAATCTTGTTTAGGTTTCTATGGTCATAAGACCTGTCCCTATCTCTAGGGATATTGCTGCCACCATGGGACTCTAGTCCCAACTTTCTTCTCTCCCTAAGGAGATCTAGGGATTCCCTATCTAAAGCCAATTGCTTTTTTCTGATTTCCAGCTGAGTTTCCTCATACTGGACCAGTCTGGCTCTCCTCTCATGAGAGGATTCCCTCCTGTGAGAGGAGACAGAGCTCCCTATAGAGGTGCCAGAGTGGTTAGACTCCTGAGAAGGAGATCTAGACTTCCTGGGCACACTCTTAATCCTTCCTGGGGGACAAAGAGGGCATCATTCTGATCATCCTCATCATCTTCCACAGGAGGGATTGGGTTATCCAGGTCAGGGTCATTGTCACCCTCCTGGCCAGTCTCAGAGGGGGCTGGGGGTATTGGTACCCCTGGCCTCCTCCTCTTCCTCTGCCCCACCCTCAGCTCCTACCCCTTCAGTCCCCAAGGGCTTACTAAGGTCATAAGCCACCAACAACTCCTTGAGGTGTTGGGTGGTGGGGCTTTGGCCTGTCCTTATTTTTCTCAAGTTGCATAAAGCTCTCAATTCCAAGAATGGGAGTGTATCATACTTGGAGGGTGGAACCTCAATGGCTTCCTGCAAGGATTCTTTGGATCCTGCCCTTAAAGACATTACTAGTGTGGTGTGGTGTATGCACTACCTACTCTAGTGTGGCCTACTAAACTCTCTTGAGTTGTAGAAAGGGTTGTGCTATCCCTTAACACACAACTCTAAGTTCAGTAGAACTTACTGTATTCTAAGCTTAAATTATATGTACCTTAGGTACCTTTAGTGGTTTTCAGTTGATCAATTCAATTGAGATTATCTGGTAAAACAATAGCAAGATGGAATCCCACACGCTGCACACCAATGTGAGAAGTTGGCCTGGCATATGCTGTCCACTAATTATAGTGGGCACCTTGCACCAGTCCAAACAACCCCTTATTGGAGAAAGGTTAAAGACAACCTTATTGAAAGCTATCCTAGTGGTAGCTATGGAGAGCAGCCTTCAGGCTAAGTCTTGAAGGAATGTAAAGCAGCTTGTTTTACCAGTCTATAATCTCTTGAGTGACCAAATGAAAGAGCACCACACCAGGTATATATTCAAAATATATGTATTTATTGCTAAACACACCCTCTAGTCTCTTTATGAGGCTAGAGTTCAAGTACATAAGTTAGAAGATATTTAAACACAGTAATAGCACAAATACACGTTTGGGCCCTAGGGGCGTACCAAACCATATACCAATAAAGTGGTATGCGAACCACGACTGAACTAGACACTAGGCCTAGAGCCTCTAGAAGTGCTTGGACCACAAGGAACCACCCAAGGTAGTGACACAGGGGACCCACGGGAGACGCGTGCAGTGTAAATACACAACCGCGATACGCCGTTCACTTCTATGGAGAAAGTCGGGATCGGGAAATTAGAGAAAAGGGACACTTAAAAGAGGACTAGGACAAAACCCTTTGAGATCTAGGACTTTGAAGAGTCTCTACCCATGGGAGCACCGGAGTACTCGTGTTACCTCACCCAGGAAGCCGGGTGCATAGGTGCCTTTCGGGGTCGGGTTTCGTCGTCGATTCGAATGGCGATCTGCTGCAAAGTGCTGCTGGCGGCCAAGAGAAAAGTGTCCGGGTGGATCCAAGAGTGGATCGGAGTTCTGAAGAACCTGAAAGCAGAGGGGACAGAGTCTGGGTCACTAGCCAGTGACCAGGAAGGCGATGGACAGATGCCCACCGATGTCGAGTGCTTCAGGTGTGTTGACAGTCGTCTTGACTCTTCAGCCACGAGGTCCAGGAGGTGTTGTTGGCGACCAGGAGCAGGATTCGGGCTGGTACACGATGTCTGTCAAGTGCTGAGGTATCGGCGACCGGATTGGACCCAACAAGCCTTGGCAACGGCAAGTCTCGGTGAAGATGTAGATCGTCGATAGTGCAGACCAGCAAGGTCTGTGGAACTCACCCAGCGAGGGTAAGTGAGGGCAGGCCTGCAGCAACCAGGATGCCAAGTAAGAAAAGGATTGGCTTTCGTTAAGGGCTACTAGCCAACGGGCTAGCGACCGCGAAGGAGCCTCATGACGCCGCATGTGGAGCTGGCTTACAGGACACTCATGGAGTGGGGGCCAGTGATCTTCGGTGCAGGTGGTGCTGGAGGCTAGGGCTACTCGGAGCCCAAAGCACGACTTCTTGGGAGACCCAGAAGATGATGCACTTGCAAATGTGCTCGGTGTCCAGGGGTCACGGTCTCAAGTCACCCACGATAGCCACGGGCCTCAGCTTTGCTGGGGACTCAGGGTAGCCTCGGGGAAGTCTGCGAATCCACCTCTGGTGATGCGATAACTTCGGCGTCCTACGGGAGCTTCAGATTCCAATCAGAGATGTGCCTAAGGCACATGGAAACCTTTTTAAGGAGAAAGCAGATAGACTGGGGCCCTGAATAGCAGGATCCCAGTCCAACTAAGTCATAAGCCAGCAAAACACCATAAAAAAAGTGGGGGCAACCATATAGTCAGATTCCACCTTCCTACACAGAAGATATGGCTGACCATCGTCCGGGCAGTGAGATCCGTGGGGGACTACAAGCGCCGGATCCGCAACTGCCAGAAGAGGTGGCAGGACCTTCGGGGCTGGACCCGGAAGATCGCACGGGTCCAGCTGAAGCTATCGCCTCCTCGCAGGAGGGGCGGACACCGGACCCTGACCCCACACATGCTCAGGATCCTGGCGGTGGTCTTCCCTGATCTGGATGGGCAGCTGAAGGCCAGAGAGCAGCAAGGAGGGGGTGAGTCCATGACTGCATTGTGAACTTTGTCTGCCATGCTATGTGCCCTCCTCTGGCCTGGTTAAACTTCCACAGTACATCAGTCATGTGGTCCAGGACCCATGTCCCTCAATTGTGCACTGCCCACTCCTCATCTGATACCCAGGTGTGACCCTTATAGTCAGGGAATTGTGTCACTTGGGTACTGTGTCCTTGCATTTTGCTTAGCTCAAGGTGGGGGACAGCATTTGTTCCATTAACTCTGTGGTGGGCATCATGGGTGGGTCCATTGCTTACACAATGCCTGTGTCCTGACATGTAATCTGCGTGTTACTTTGATATGTGGTCCAATTGTTGAGCTGATCCACCACATGTGCCTGGGGTATTTGGCACACACCCATGCTGCGGGTGTGAACAATGTTTGGGCCTCAGGAGTATGTATATCAAGTGTGTCACACATACTTAGCCACCTGCCTACTGTCCAGGGCTCATCCCTCATTCACATGGGGCAGGACAGTCATGCCTACTCCAGGCCATACAATACACTCTGTACTCCCACTCACGTGTATCAGCTGACACGTTGTGCTCAGTGATATGTCCCCTCAGGTGTCTGCCTCTGTGTCATTGTGCTGTGGCTTCGTTGTCAGGACTACTGGGGTGTTTCTCGGTTGGGACTCAGCATGCCACCGGAGATGTGACCATAGGAGACGATACTTGTGTGACACATAGGTGTTTGATCACTTGACCGTGCAGACTGGGGTATGCGAATGTGAAGTTCAGGCAGCTGTTTCCCATTCACAGCAGATTGTGAGGTGCTCAGGTTCTGAGGGTTGTGTTACAGGTCTCCCATATGTCCAATTGGTATGACGTGGACAAATAAGAGTTCAGATGATGTGGTGTGTGGGGGATGGACATGTGCACTTGTTCAGCTCCAGGACTTGCATTCCCCATGACCTAGGATTGTGACACAGTGCAGACTGCTGTTGTCTGGCTGCCGTTTCCATGTGACTGGAGACAGTGATATATGACTTAGCAGGCATGCCTGTGCCATGGCATGAAACTTCCAATGAGTGATCCTGCAGGGGAGTGACATGTGCTACATGCACCCCATTGTGGCAATGACTATCAGGACATGGGTGCATCATGGTGTCTGGTGCTGGTATGCATCACATGCATTTCAAAATTGACTTTGGCCATCCCTTTATCCGGACATCTGTACTGACTCAGTGGCAAGAGTTGTGATGTGTGCATGTTCACATACTTCACCGTGTTCTCTGCATTGTCCAACTACTGTGTAGGTGGTGCATGTGTCCACACTGGGGTATTGCCATCCCACAGACACCATACAGATGGGTGCAAGGCCAGGAGGGATGTGAGTGCCATGGTTGACCATCAGACTGTCAATTGGCTTCTCCTACTCTGTTTGGGCACTTTTGGCCGTGTTCAACTAAGGATGCCAGGGCTTGGTCTGTAATGTGCTGTACTTACTGTGGTGTGTGCGGTTGGTGCAGGTGACTGATGTTTGTCTGTTTCCCTATTGTTTGCAGATACATCCACGGCCACAGGAGGGGACAGCTCCACGGACCAGGAGGAGCCGCAGAGCCAGACTGGGTCAGCAGCCGAGGAGTGGTCGGAGGGACCCAGTGGCACGGAGGGCGAGGGGAGCCACACCGAGGAGTCCTCAGCAGCATCCACCTCAGCTGAGGACCACAGCAGCTCGGAGGATGACTCCCTTGTGGAGGCGGGTGTCAGCAGCCACCACACCCCAGCTAGTGTTGCTGTCCCAACCACCACCACCACCGCCCTCCCATCGGCTCCCATTCCAGAGGTCCGTGGAGGCTCCCGTGTTTGGGAGCATGTCTCCTTCGTGCCAGGAACCGCACCCCCTACCCCTGTGTCCCCTGCTGCCCTGAGTGAGGAGTCTGTGTACCTCCTTCGCCAGCTCCATGTAGGGCAGACAGCAATGCTGAGTGTCCTCCATGCCCACACCACTCTGTTGACTCAGCTGGTGTCGTTCATGGAGGGCATCTCATCGGGCATGTCTGCCCTACAGAGGAGCAATAGGTCCATGGACTCCTCCCTGACGGCAGCAGTGTCCCTCCTCCGACAGTCCCTCACACCTCCTACCTCTGCCCCATCCACACTCCCCAGCACCCTACCTGTCCCAAGCACACACACACCGGCACAGGCACACACCAGCACAGACACAAGCAGCACACAGACACACACGCCAAAATCCAGACGCACACGCACGCACAGTCAGGGGACTGAAACCACACTCACAGGGGATGGGGCCCAGGCACACACACACGCATCCACAGTCACTCTGCAGTCCTCCGATACCTCTCCCTCCAAGGCCCCTTCCCTTGCCTCACCTGCAACCCCACCTACACGGGTCTTCCTCTGTGACCTCGGTCTCTTCCCCTCCGATCCAGCTGATCCAGCATACCGGGGGAAGAGGAAGTCCACCCACACAGAGGGGAGTGCCCCTCGCCCCTGGACACCGTCCCCCAGGCGCAGACCGACTGAGGCACTCGTCCGCAAGTCCCCCTGGACCCGGAAGAGCAAGACCCCGCCGCCGCCCTGCAGCTCAACCACCAAGTCTCCTTCCTCCATCCCTCAGGCCCCCACTCCACAAGTGCCCCCACCACACCCTGCCCCAGGTTCCCCCACCCACAGATACACCATCCCCAAAATGATCCGGCCTTCTCCCCCTGCCACTTGCTCTTCCAGCACCACACCCCCCGCTGCGCATGTCTGTGCCACTGGTGTGGAGACGGTGTCCACCCCCTCTGTCCTGCCCACCTTACCTGAACCCCATTCTCCTCCCCTGGAGATAGGCACTGCAGTGGAGTTCACTACCACCCCGTCTGACTTGGGCACTGCAGTGGGGAACCTGTCCACTCCATCTGCACGGCCCACTGCAGTCGTGCCAGCACCCACACCATCTGAGGCATGCCCCCCAGTTGTGCCGGCACACACCATGTCAGACACCTCCACTGCAGTTGTCAGTGACTCTCCAGCACCCACCACCCCTTCCCTGCCTCCTTCTGGTGAGCCCTGATCCTGTCCCTGGAATGCCTGGCCTGCCCCCCGTATGCCCCTCCGAGGGGATTGTCCCTGGTGTGTAGCAGTGCAGGCATGCGAAGGGTGACATCTGGCACTGTCACCCTGTTTGGATTCATATTATGGACTGGCCATTGGCCTTTGTTATATATTTTCTTTCACTTCTCTCACCCAAATGCTGAATAAAGCAACTTTATGTTCTCTAGTTGTTTTGCTTCTGATGTACATGTTGTTGATGATGCTAACCGTGCCCTTGCTGCAGTGATGCTGATTTTTGGTCTCATGTAAATGAAGTGTTACTGTGCAGGAACCCATGTGGTCCACGGGGAATGTGTCCTATCCTGTAGTGTATCCATGTCATCCTTTGCAGCATAGGAGGGTGTCATGTTTCCAAGATTTGGCAATGGGAATTCCTAGGTTTTATTGGCAATATCACATCTGTGGCTTACAGCCCTGCACATCTGTTGTGCTTGCCATTGTTCAATTAGTCTCCTTCCCTGCCCGTGTGGCCATCTCCACTGGACATGCAAGTTTGGACATCAATGGGGAAGGACTCATCTGTGTTATCAGTGCAACTTGCTATACATGTGTGTTGGATCTGTGCTGATGATTTCGGTGACACTCCCATGACCAGGCTGATATGACGGGAGCCTTCATTTGGTGCTAATTGTTGACTGTGTGACCAAGTGTTCTGTTGACATGATGGAGCCCTACTGAGGCAACGTATGGGCCGGCTTTCCTCACACAGGAGTGGGGTCCCCTCATGGCAGTGTGTAATTCTGTGACATTGCCTGAGCCCAAGGTGTGTGTTGTGTGAGCATGTCTGTGTGTGTTCACTTCCATGTTGCTGGGAATGCTGGGATCCCTAGTGATGTTCCTGTTTGTGATGCTTGCTGAGTTGACCTATGTTCCCCCAAAGTCTTCTCCCTGGGTTCTCTGGGATGTGGGTGCATGGCACATTACTGGTCATCAGGGTGTCACCCATAGGTGTGTTTGCTGTCAGGGCTGAGTTTGTGGGCAAACGCAGATGGGACACAGTCAGGATTCCCCTTGGCACTTGTTGTTTACACCTGTCATGTAATTTCCAGTTTGTGTTATCTTTCAGTGATTGTGACACGTTGTGTGTGTGACTGCTGCCACTCCTCATGGTCAGGGCTGCAATGTTGGAAGTTGTCTATGTGTGTTCTTTGTGGGTGACCTTGGCTTCTTCATTGGTGTGTGACTGTGGCCGGGATCCCATTGGTTGGTGTGGTATTGCCGTCATGTCCATGTACAGCGTACTGTGCAGTGTGTCAGACATTCACGAGTCTTGTTGACTGGCCATGTGTGATGGGTTTCTGCACCTTAGTTGCCACCGCCATCCCTGGGATTGTCATGGGTGCATGTGCAATGTCACCAGTGCATGTGATCTTCACTGCTGCACATTGTTGGAGGTCGAGGTGTGTGGTGTTGAGTGTGTGCAGATGAGAGTTGTTGCCCGGCTAGGCCCCTGCCTCCATGTTGGCCTTGGCTGACTGGCCGTGCTGATTGATTTGTGCTTGTGTAGGTGTGATGGTAGTTTGTTGCTCAGGACACATGACTGTGGTTCACAGTGTGAACGACATCTAGCTTTGTCATCACAGTGGGATTCTCATGCAGCCCAGGGTCACCACATTGTGGGGACCCTGGGGTAGTGCTGTGGTGTGTCTGTGTCTTGCTGTGTTAGTTGCTGTTCCTACATGCTTGTGTGACATGTGTGATTTGTGCTCCCTCTCATCTAACAATGGGGATTTGGATCCATGAGTTACTTTTGTGTGGCACTGTATGCGCATCTGTGTAATTGGTATTCAGGCCTCCTCATGTGTTGTGTGGTTGCCTGGGGACACTGGCACACCCCCCTCACCTGTTGTGTTTGATGTGCAGTGTGGGGCTGCCTGTTTGTGTTTGTGCATCTGCACCACTGCATTGGCATATCTTCGGTGTGCCATTGGCTGTATGTTGTTTAGTGGGTTCCCCTGCTGTCCCTGGGATTCCTAGGTCATCAGTCAGCACGATGATCATGGTTTGTGTGTCCCATTGCTGCCATGGTATGGTATCTGTTCACCTCACATCTACAGTCTCCACAGGATATCTCCATTTGTGTGCCCATTGGTGCAAATATGTGGGTCTGCATTATGATGGTCACTTCTGTCATTGTGTCATTGATGAATGTTGACAGTGTCAGCCCCCATGGGTGATGTTTGTCTGCACATGGCCAAAGGTATGTCTTCTTTGCACTGCACTGTTTGCCTCACCCAATCTATGTTGCTATGGGACACAACCACTACTTTGCCACTGATGTGTTTGTTGTTCTGTGACCAGGAATCATCCATGCAGTTTGGCAGTTGCAGCTTTTTCAATGTCAACACTTACCTTTTGATCACTGTGATGATGGGGATTTAGACCCCATTGCCACAATGTTCAGAATGTGCTTCAGCTATGGACCCCACACTTACCTTTTGGTCACTGTGATGATGGGGGTTTGGACCCCATTGCCATAGTGGTCAGGGTCTGCTTGCATTGTGGAGGCCACACACATTTATGTGTGACACATGTGATAGGGGGTCACATTGTATGTTCAATGTCATGTTCAGTGTTGTAGGCATTTGACACAGGCTACACACGCTTGTCATGGTGTTGGGAGGCTGTTTTTTTCTTACATTCCTTATGTTGGACTATGCTGATTGTGTCATGCATTACCCATCCTATGAGTAGGGGTGGTGTGGGTGGTAGGCATCCAGCCCCCCCTGGGTAGGGGTGGTGGTAGTGGTAGGCATCCAGCCCCCCATGGGTAGGGGTGGTAGTAGTGACAGGCATCCAGCCCCCCTGAGTAGGGGTGGTGGTAGTGGTAGGCATCCAGCCCCCCATGGGTAGGGGTGGTAGTAGTGACAGGCATCCAGCCCCCCCTGAGTAGGGGTGGTGGTAGTGGTAGGCATCCAGCCCCCCATGGGTAGGGGAGGTGGTAGTGGTAGGCATCCATCCCCCCATGGGTAGGGGTGGTAGTAGTGACAGGCATCCAGCCCCCCCTGAGTAGGGGTGGTAGTAGTGGTAGGCATCCAGCCCCCCATGGGTAGGTGTGGTGGTAGTGGTAGGCATCCAGCCCCCGATGGGTAGGGGTGGTAGTAGTGACAGGCATCCAGCCCCCCCTGAGTAGGGGTGGTAGTAGTGGTAGGCATCCAGCCCCCCATGGGTAGGGGTGGTGGTAGTGGTAGGCATCCAGCCCCCCATGGGTAGGGGTGGTAGTAGTGGTAGGCATCCAGCCCCCCATGGGTAGAGGTGGTGTTAGTGGTTGGCATCCAGGCCCCTATGTGTGTATATGGCATTGGTGATAGCCATCCCGCCCCTATGGTGCTGCTGTTGCTGGTATAAGTAATTTCTGCATCCCTATGTGTGTGTGTTATATGTCGGGTACGTGTGGTTTGTTTGTGTGGTGGGTGTCTGACTTACCTTCTGCGCCGTACACGTCCGTACCAGTTCCGGTAATAGATGTAGAGTATTGGTAGGATCTGCGCGATTGGATTCATGTTTGGTTCGTCTCGTTCGTCTTTCTCGTTGCTTCGACTCGTACTCGTGGCTGGCGTGTACGTCTCGTAGCCGTGGATTGTCTTGTGGCGCGAATCGGAGCTTATGTGCGCCTCTCCCGGATGCTTTGACGTGCCGTGCGTAGCGACTGGTTCGGCGCGTACGGGGCTGCATTTTGGCTTCCGTGCGACTCGATTCTGCGTTTCTGGATCAGGCTCGGTCGGAGAACAGGAGCTGGATTGGGTGAGTGCGACTGGGTCGGGATCTGGGCAGTTATGCGCATCGTACTTGCTCGTTCGGACGTATGAACGAATCGGTCGGGAAACACGCATTCGCCTGGTTTTTTTCCCGGGCGAATAGTGTTAGGTGCGCCTCCGACCGGGATCGGAATCGACCCCTATGTGTCTGGTATTACTTCGTTGTGTTTTGCGAAGACTTGTCTTCAGATTCATATTTAAAGTGGCCATTCAGTGTACAGAAAATAAATGTTCTCTTTGACCCAGACCTGCATCACCAATTATTACCAACAGGCATTCCAGATCTGTTTAATGATATCAGCAGGGGTTATGAGACTATTGTGACGTAATTCACCAGATGGTCCTTTAATCGAGGTGGTGGACACTACTGAAATAGTTATGGGGAAGACACCAAGGATTTGCCAATGGGGAGAGGGTTCCCAGGGAAGAGATAAAAGAAAGGGTATACAATTTACGCGTTTGGCGGTGTTATTCACAAAGATAATCTATCTCTATGAATTGGAAGTCGGGCGTTGCCCCGCTGCGGGCAAAAGTTAAAGCGTTACTACAACTTCCATAGCCAGTCCTCAAGGGAGTGAGTAGGATGAGCCGAGTAACAGCGAGCAAAGGAAGTGTTGTGCAGTTTTTGACAAGTTACCAGCAACCATTAGGTGTGCCATGAAACAAGATTGGGCTACCGCTGACCAAACTGCAAAGAACAATAGATGGTTCGGCGGAACAGTCTGAGGCACTAGGGATGACGTCTCACCACTCTGCAGGGACAGAAGCCGCTAGACAGGAACACACGTTGCTAAACAAATAGAACAACCATGTCTGCACCACTCGCATACATTGCGCTCTGACAATATGTTACCAAGAAATGTTCGACAGACTATGTACCTCAAGTAAGATATTTTAAAAATTCAGCCAGTGCACTCTGAATAAAGGCAAGTTAGGTAATCATGCTTGAGGATTACCATATTTATCCTGCAGCTGGAGAGCGCCTACCTTACGCCATTACTTTCACGACCCCAGCCATAATGCCACGCTATGTGCTCAGCTCTGCTTGTGCCTTCTTGAAGAATCATCCGTTGGCCCTGAGGCGTCGCTGCATCGGTCAAAGAGGGGCCCGCAGTGAATGTACTCAACCGATGAAAAGATAATTTAAGACCTGCACATACCAGGCTGCATTTCAACATGACAGGGTGGGAAAATAAGATTTTGTTATGCCATGAGGACCCGGACCAGAGAGGTGGCAGGAAGAACCAATGGCAACGACATGGCCAAGCGACGGCACGTCCCCCAAATTCAGTCGCGGCCGGCATGACGGGTGGGAGGGGGGGTGTGTGGTTCGCGCAGGGGGAGGGGATGGTAATTACATTTTTTTTAAACTTACCTTCCCGCCGGTCACGCCCAGCCGCCTCAGCTCCGGCTGCTCCTGGCCGGATTCCGCGTCTGGAACCAGGCTTCCTACCTCCCCTCCCCAAGCCAAACGCAACGCTGCAATGGCAGCGTTGTGATTGGTGCGGTGCAGGGACAGCGCCCAGCCGTGCGCCTGTACGGAGGCCATTTTCTCTATGTAGGCTGCATGCAGCCTACATAGAGAAAATGTAGAGTGTGCATGACTGCTTTGATCGGCCCTGGGGCCGACCATACAGTCAGGGCCCACAACAGTGGGCAAGCCACTCCCCCCCTGCCCTCGAGCAGGACCGACCAACCGCCCGCCCCCAACCAGGCACTTCTGCTTTCTCGCAGTGCGAGAAGCAGAAACATAAAATGGTAGTTTTATGTTTCTGCTTCTCGCACCGCGAGAAAGCAGTGGGGCAACGCCCCTACGCCCCAATGGAGGAGCCGCCACTGTTCAGTTGTTAAACTGCTACTAATGAGATGAAACTATGTCACTATTCCCATTCACAAACCAGGGATGTGCAGTATTCACACCAACTAGTTTGTGAATGACAAGTTAATTTGCATTGCAAGCTATGTATTATTTGTTTGCATAATGACCTTCCTATTAAATCAATGAAGCATGGTTAGTTGCCTATGATTGGATGTGAATGAAGGGATGGAGGCCTACAAGGGACAGCACAAATCTATCCATCTATTTGCATTATGAAATGTCAGGGCGAGCAGGCAGTGGTCTACTGGACCACTTCCTGTTCCTACTCAATGCCGCCAACATTATTCCCAAAGGGGAAGCTGGCCATGTGGCGCTGTGATCCATGAATCAGTTACTGCCCCAAGTTCGATGTCGTGGATGATAAATTGTATGTGACTGCAACTGCGCTCACAAACCAGTGACACATTTTATTGAGATGCCCTCCTTCACCTCCCCCTTCTACCTGCAATTTATAATGGATTGCAAACACCCTTTTTTGAGTCAGGAAGACTTTAACAACTGGAAAATGGATGGTAGTATATTTAAAAAATATATATGGTTGTCACAAATCTTGGGCCATATTTATCAAGAGATTGTGTTGCCCTTGAGTCACGCAGGGTGTCGTACGGGCAACGCAATCCTTAAATCAGATTTACCAAGCAATGCAAGACCATCTTGTCTCACCCTGGTTGGTTAGTAAATCTAGTGTAACACAAGGAGGCGCAAACTCCTGCCTTACGTTACTCTGCCCCAGGGAAAGCTTCCATGGGTGAAGTGTGGGTGTTCCTATGCATCCACCCATGGATTTTGGTTCACTCCCATATTTACCATTAGTAATAGACCTGGGATGCATCAAAATGCTACGCAACCCCAGGGGAGGCGGAACGGGAGAAATATGTTTATTTTTTCTCATTTGTCCTCTTTCTACGTGTGCTGCCGCCTGCAGCACATGTAGAAAGAGGAAAAAGTCTCAGAGGATTGTTTTTATGCAGGAATGCATCACTTCCTGCACAAAAACAATCCTGCCTACAACGCAGACACCCTTGCACCATGGTGCAAGGTAACCTGCATTGGTGCTAGGCAGCAGTTTGTGCGCCACCGCAGGCAGGGAGCAGGAATGTGCGTGTAATGTTAAATACAGCGCATCCCTGTTGTCTCCCTTTTATGCAGCGCAGTATGGTGAATTGCTGCATTGTGTGAATATCTGATAAATTTGGAATCCAGTGTTGATGCATATTGCAAGCTTGCAAACTCAAAATACCTTTCTATATGTGGGCCGATCAACTGTCATAGGTGGAGAACAGCATCTACTAGAAAAATACAATAGATAAAATGAAGAAAAAACACAGAAGTCACTTCCAGTGACAAAGTATTATTTATGTTTTTTATCCTAGCAAGGTAAAAGTAACAGAAACGGCTAAAAGGCATCAGAAATGACATTCAGTGAATAATGTCAATTTACTACTGGAGACAATGTAGCAAACAGTTCAGAGTTCTGCGATTATATTGGTCCCAAGATCAAAGCAGGAATGAGAAACTGCTTTCGCTAGCAAAGAACTGCTGCATAATTTTACCATCTGCCCAATCGCCCAGATTGTGAAATCCTGAGACACACATTTATCTCCCAAGCAAAATGTGTGTAATTCTCTGTATTCAGCTGTGAGATGATTTTCCGAACATCGCCAACAAAGCAGTTTCAAAATAAAGTCAGAGTACAGTACCGTATCTCTTTCCCAGCAGAGATTTGGGCAGTGGTTCCCAAACGTTTTCAACCTGCTGCTTCCTTGGCTTATTGCCCCTTGGCCGCGGTTCCCCATTATGTGACAATTTTTTTGAGGGTGGAAGAAATGTATGCCTGGCCTCGGGTGTACTTCCACTTTTCTCCGTGGAAATAATTGGGATGAATCTGATAAAGGTATTATAATCATATATGTAATCCTATCCTATCCACTGCGCAGCCCCATGCAGTGTCAATGACTGACTGCAGGGACACTGGGTTCTCGGAGAAGTGAACTGTAGGATATTTGGGGGCATATTATCAATAGACGGCGATAAATATCGCAAAGCGCGCTTAGCGCTTTTTTATTTATCGCCGTCTATCGCTGGAATTTATCGCCCGGTTAGCGCGTTATTAACAACGCATATCACCGAGGCGATAAAAATTCCAGCGATAGCGGGATATCGCCGTTTTCCATGGAACAACGCTGGTTTTCCAGCGATTTTCCATGGGAAACGGCGATATCCTTGATGATAGGGCCTGTGGTCTTAGCCACACAATCCACCTCCCATGTTAAGTATGCCTTAGTCTGGAATTTAACAGACGTTAAATTCCAGCGTTAAGGCTCAGTAGGCGCGAAAAAAATCAGCGCTAAACCGGACGGGGCTTCGTTGTAAATACAGCGAAGCACCGTCAGCGATATTTTATAATGTAGTTGTAAGGGGCATGCCTACCTTGCATCTCATCAGCGATACGAGGCGAGGTGATAGGAAACCGGGCGCTAAGGCAAGGAAACACGCGCTAGCGTGTCCTTGTTAACAAAGCAATAGAATTATCGCCGCTTTTCGCCCGAAAACGGACGCTAAAGCGGCGATAATGTTATCGCCAGCCCTTGATAATATGCCCCTAAGTACCTTGTCTTGACAAGATGCTCATGCTTTATCGTCTCCCCTTCTTGGGTTTTTCCCTCCTTTACCAAGGAACATGACAATTTTAGCATTGATTGTGGGGGTTAAAGCCATCTTGTCTAAGATGGTAGGCCTCTGGCACTCTACTCTCATTTTTGCCCTAGAGGCACATATTTCATTGTGATTTTTATCCTAGATTTAATTTGTCCTACATTGAATAGAGGAGGAACCCACAGAACCAACAGAGTTGAGCCGCCACCAGAATTAACATCTATATGCACCAGCAGGTGCCAAAAAGTTGCCAGTATCAGAGGAAAGTTTATAAAAGTGGAGGACGCAGCAGTATTATTAGAACTTGAGACTTAATTATCCAGGTACTCCCTTAGGGTTCTTCTTCAAGCCTCCTCATCAGTCTGAGTCATATCCTCTGCACCACGTCAGCACTCTCTACAATGGCTTAAGTCAACTAGATCCTCAGGGAGTTGAATCACACCACAAAACAGATTGGGAATCCTCTCTTTATGTTTTGCTTTTTTTATGTAGAAAACTCAACAGTTGACCCATACCCCAAATCAGGTGTTATGGATGTACAAAAAACAGTTTGCATATAAATATGCAAAACAGTCCTATAAAATGCATGCAACAGTGCTGTGACCCATAGACAAGATAGTCTTAAGCATTCAGTGGTTCGCAAAGACAGAAAAACAGGTAGCGAGGCTTCAAGAGAGAAGCTGACTCAAAACTAACACTCTTGTTGAAGCACAACCTTGTGCTGACCCCCTGCCTGCCTACCTAAAAGCCAATACAATGTGAAGGCTGTAGTGTGCCTCTGGAGCCTGCAGGACTGCTTTGTTTACTCAGCATGACCCGCAACGAACTCAGTCAGAGGCTTGTAAAGCCTGTGCTCCCGGGAGTCGACGTGCGAGTTTGCACAGAAGTAATTAAGCCGCCCCGCCCTCCCCCCACCAGGAAAGTCCTTCAGCAAAAAATAAATAAATAAATGCACATGTTCGTGGATGTAAAGCAGTAAACAGAGCCCTGGAAACACTCCAGCCTGAGGCAGAGAAACAATTACAGTCAAATAAATTAAGGCACTGAAAAACTCACATTTCTGTGACGTTAATCAGCAATTATCACTTGAAACCGAAAATCAGAAACCCTTGGTGCGCGGCAGCCCTGGCTAGTTTTGAGGGCCCACTGGGGTGCCGCGGGGCAAAGATTGGGAACCACTGGGTTTGGGAATAGGTCCTGCTTCGTCTTGGATGGAAAGAGGCTGCAGTCTGTTTATCACGTCCTTTATATTTCATAGACACTCCTTTTGGCCATGTATTATGCATTGCAGTGAAGTCATCACCAGCCAGCATAGTGCATCGGAGGTTTCTGTAAGTAAAGTAGAACCCAGTCTTGAGATCACTCTCAACGGAATCTTGTACCACAATCCACAACCAAACCCCCTTAACTTAGAAACCTACTTCAAGGGGAAACATCCTTTACCCCACAGGCAGAAACAATGACCTGACTTTACTCCATAGTCACTACCCCAACTGCAACTTTACCACACGTTCCTTTACCACGCAGGTCACTACAACGACTTACTTTAGGGGGCGCGTTGTTGGACTGGTGTTTGATTTTAAGTCCAACACCTTCCCTACTGATACACTGACTGGAGTTGGAATAGTAATTTATACTTTTCCAAAGTACAGTGCCCCCCTCCTAAGGCAAGTCATTGTAACGAATTGCGTGGTAATGGAACATGTGGTAACATTGCAGTCGGGGTAGTGACTGCGGAGTAAATGCATGTGTAGGAAATGCATGTGGGGTTCTGTCATCCATCCTACTATAAGTCTGTCCCATTCCAATACAGAGGTGTCAGGTGGGAGTGGCAGGCGGAAATACCCCTCATTCCAAGTGTCTGGTAAATAACAAAGTAATGAGTGTTTGTGTACCTATTACCCACAACTTGCTTGCCTGGGTGATGCACACCGGTGCCACAACATTACTGCAGATCTCATAATCACAATGGGGTTAGTAACTCCTGTTACTGGCCCCATTGGAATTAGGAGAAACTCATAATAAACTCCTTTGTTGATATTATTCACTTCAGACCACCTGCAATAAAAGCCAGCACTGTTTGCAAGAACCACCTCACATTAAATGTCAATGGGGACGGCCAGAATGCTCTAAAGCCATGTCAGCATCCTCTCTGCACTAATAATTATTATGTACTGCAGGTTTAATGCCCTTTGAATAATATTATGGGCCATAGCCGCCTCTAAATAATCAACATTATTCTCTTAATTCTCAACGACACAAGCAGAATCTAGTGTACAACAGAGCCTTCCTATTGGCCTGTGACACGGTGACATCTCTCATCTATATAAATCTTCAACATGAGATGAAAACATGGATCAATCACAATACCATGAGTACTTCTCCAAGGGCTCATAGAATGTAACCATTTCCATTCCATTCTTCACTGTATGATGATGCTCTACGCACACTTGTTATATCCATCCATGGACATCTTGTTTGGCATGTCATGGGTCTGGATTAAATATTGGCCCGAGACTGACCTAAACAGAATTAGACAAACAAAAAGACACATGAATATGAAATTAAAAAATACACTTTACGTTGGTGCCATGTATCATTCTTTAGGTTTTACACACCTCCGGCCTCATCTATTTACAGCTCCCCTTGGGTTTGATGTATGGCATGATTCATCATTGGGGGAGTGGACTGGCTTGTCCAGGCAGGGTCTTTCCAAATCTTCTCAGGTTAATAATTTTATGTTGGATGTAAACATCACTTGTTATTGCGGACTCAGTAATCAAGGCATGCTACCTTTTTCTTTAGTGTCAGCATTTTGATTTTAATTTGAATGTTGTATTTTTAAACTCATATTCATGTTTCATTTTGTCTAATTCTGATAAGCTCAGTCTTTGCATTAAGAAAATAATTGCTTCTTCTTTGTTATTTTCACCATAGGGACCCCTGTTCCTGAGAGTCTGCAAATTGATTATGGCATGATAAAGCTTTAGATGCAAGATAAAAGTTTTTGCATCATTTGAGAATTAGTGCACTAGAAGGACATCAAATTCGGTGTAAACATTTTATTGCTCTAGATTCCATCAAGTAATTAAATTGTCATCTTAAACCCCGAACCTTAACCATTCCTCCCAACAATCACCATAAGCAGAATCATTTCTCACACCCGAAAGTTGTTTCTCTTATTGGAATCCATCTATCACCTGACTATACAACTAAACAGACAATCTTACCCCTGAGGGATTTTAGTAAGATTCTTCCTATTCATTATTTGCTGTAGGGGCTAAAATGGACTTGATTATCCTGTCATGGAACGTTGCCAGTATGGTTGACAAAACTGATGACCTTGGTTGATGCATGTTTAGATGATAAGGCATTTTTTCTTTCTTGGAAGCATTTATTTATTTATTTATATAGCGCCTGAATCGACCCCTGAAGGGGTATCTCTGCGCTTCGGACAGGCTGCAAAAAATAAAACTAATGAGCGGGATCAGAATCAGAATAGGATGGTCTTAAGGTGCTTTCTAAATTGGAGATGGTCAGGGCATTGTCTCAAGTGAAAAGGGAGCTGATTCCAGTAGAGAGGGCCAAGGTGGCGAGAATGCCTTCCCACCCAGCCTGGCTTTCCTGACTCGGGGAACCACAAGAAGGGATTTGGTTCCTGAGCGGAGGGTCCTGGAGGGCGTATACGGCGTGAATTTCTCAGCAAGATAAGCGGGGCCGAGGTTGTATAAGGCTTTATGAACAGTACAGCAGACTTTAAACTTAACCCGCTCGCGTACTGGGAGCCAATGGAGCTGACGGAGGAGAGAGCGGGAAGCGGACTTGGGGGGAGGGGGAGTTCAGGACCAGTCGTGCCGCGGTATTCTGGCCCACCTGCAATCTACAGAGCGAGGACTCATTGGCAGAAACCAAGAGGCCATTGCAGTAGTCCAGACGACTCAATATAAGTGGCTGCATCAGAGTTTTCCGAGTTGAATTAGGAAGCAGGGGAAAAACTCGGCGTAATAGGCCCAGCGTATGAAAGCAGGAGCCAGCTGTCTGAGCAGCATGCTCCTTCAAGATGAGAGGCTGGTCCAGGCGGATGGCTAGGTTCTTAACAAGGGCCTTGGAGGCGGGGGAGCACCAAGGTCCACCGGCCACCATTGCGGAGTCCACAGCATGGAGGCCTCTCCGAAAAGCATGATCTCTGTCTTCCCGACATTGAATTGAAGAAAATTACATCTCATTCAAATAGAAATAGCCCTCAGACCAGAGGAGAAGGCCGACTGAACAGATGGGGTGAATTTGCTAAAAGGAAATAGTAGCTGCGTTTCGTCGGCGTATGAAATGGGAACGAACCCATAGGTCCTGAGGAGATTGGCCAAGGGAGCAACATAGATATTAAACAGGGTGGGGCTCAAACAGGAGCCCTGAGGTACTCCCTTGGTCAGTTTCATAGACGCCGAGCGGTATGGACCGAGATTGATGGTCTGAGACCGGGAGGATAGAAAGCTTGTCATCCACTGAAGGGCAGTGTCTCTGAGTCCAATCTCCTCCAGTCTCCTGAGCAGTATCTGATGAGAGACCGTGTTGAATGCGGCAGAAAGGTCCAACAGCACCAGAATCGTAGATTGGCCCCTGTCTAAGGTCATCCTGATGTTATCCGTGACCGCTAGCAGGGCCGATTCTGTGCTGTATTTGGGCCTAAAACCTGACTGGGAAGTATCAAGGCTGCCAGTGAGTTTGACATGGTCAGACAGATGTTTGTTGATGTGCTTTTCTAGTAACTTGCTCAGGAGAGGGAGTAACGAGATGGGACGGAGATTGGAGGGATCAGCCAGGGGAGCTTTGGTGTTCTTTCGGACAGGCATAACCTGTAAGTATGTCAACTTACATCCATGCTTAAGCAAGAGTTAATCAATGAATACAATATATCCAAATATATTTGAATAGTTTGATTTACAGATCTGAGAACTTTCCCTTGATAGCCTGTAACATCTATGATGGACCTAACAAAGTAACATTGCTTCAAGACTTTTAAGGGGGTCAATATTGATTATTGAGACAGATCTTGCTGAGGATTTTATGAGTTGCTTAAAGCTGATAAATATTGCTGGCATTAATCCTCAATTTTCAGTTGTAACATTACTATGTTGACACGTAGGCTATTGTGGTTCATTTTGGTATATCAGAACTTGAAAAAATAAACAATCTAAAATAATTATTAAATTGTCAAGAAAACTGCTGTATCTGACATCAGAATGTATTTTGTCAGCACATGATGGCAGGTTCCTGAAAGATATTAATAGGAGTCCCCTGTAGACTTGAGGCAAGGCAAATCGTTATAGATTGCAATATGTTTCATTTACAAACTTGGAAAGATATATGTACATGATTTATAGATTAAAATGCGAATAAAGTTTGAACATAATCCACTTCGTTTGGTCCTCTTTAATTCAGATGTATATGGTGCCTGGGAAGTTATCTCAGCTCATTATTTCAAATAATTACTGTACTCCTGTATTTCATCTGCCAAATTATGGTCCCATTACCCCTAGAATGTTTTTTAGAAATCTTACAACTCATATAACTAATGCTTAGCTACAATGTGCTTAACCATCAGTCATAATAAAGGGCTACTTAAAATGATTGGAAAGGTGGTTTGTTATCAATGCAACTGTTGGATACAAACAAGAAGGTTATTCTTAACAATAAGTAGATAGTTTAATATCCGTTGGAATTCAAAGGAGTAATTTCTTTTTGCAAATTGGATAGGTCATCGTATAAATCCTGCATGCCTGCTCTCAGGGCTAAACACAAGCAATTGGTAAAAGAAAAAAGAGAACATTGTCAGAAAATGGGATGCCCACAGAAAAACAATATATTGAAAAACCTGTGAGTTGTTTTGGAACGGCAACCGGTTTATGTAGTACAGCACCTGTGCCAAAGATCCACACATCAAAATAACTTGTACAAACTGTCAGCTCTTTGCACAACAAAATTAGCACAACAAAATCTTTGTATGGCAGCATTATGAAGAGGAATTGGCAATGATAAGATCAATCCATTGACTCTTAGAGAGTTCAGACATCCTATACTTTCTGAAGCTAGAGGGAAGTCTCTAGAGATGAACAAGCTTCTACTTGATTATCATATAAGTGCTATTGAGATCTCAGCTCCCCGCATTGCAATGGAAAATAATTATTTGATGCAGAGAATCTGCCTGCATAAAGGGATTGGAGTTTACTACAATCATCTAGATCCATAAGAAAGGTTCACTGGATCAATATCATAACCACAGACCAATAATACTAATTGGCTGTTTAGCAAATATTTATGGCAAGATCATTTCTAAAAGAATCGAGGAGGTGGAATTTTGTAATGTGTTCTTGTCCCTCCAACAAGTGGCTTTTATTCTTTTTATTCTTTTGGTGTGTAGCTTGAGTTTCCCTTTTCTGCAACACCTCAACTGTTCTCTGTTTTACTGTAGATTCCATAGGGTACTGTATTTGGTGTTGCCCTTTTGGTGCAGTGCATTTAGAGTGTCTGTGCTGTGGAACAATGGAAGAGCGTTGGTGTCCTTTGCTACTTCATTGGGTCTAAGGAGGGAGAGGTGTTTTGTATATTGTTGTTGTATTGCATTTACTTACGTAAATATGTTTTGCGTAAGTCTGTGAGTCTCCCAAACTAAGGTTAGAATTTATAGTATATCTGGTGATTTGTTGACATGTATCCAAAATCTGCAGCACCGTTGATAGTCTTGGTCTAAGCAGGAATTTAATTCATTGTGAGAAATGCTTGCTTCATCATGTGTAGCAAGAATAATGAAGAAGCATTGTTTTATCTCCTTTTTGTTTAACCAAAGGGATTTTCTCATCCATTTTTCCTGGTATAATTTATCAAATTACCTAAAAATATATCTTATTAATGGATATAGCAGGACCTTTTTCAATAAGTGTTGTTCAATAAGAAATGTTCAGTATAAAATTAAACACCAGGTGGCGGCTGGGTAAATTAGGCGCACAGTCGATGTAGAGTAAATCTTACAAAAGTCTAGACGATATTGTCCATTTATTTTGCTTTTTTGGTGCTCAGGATGAGGGAGAGCCACCCAATCTTCCTCAGTTGGAAAAGAAACTTCTCCACAATGTAGACCATAAATCTCCGAGCACTCAATAAATCACTGATGAAACTAATGGTTTTAAGAATGTATCCACAAATTGTGATAGGTGTTCAGTTGGTCCCCCTATCCCAGAGACAATCAGTCTGCCTGGTGGGAAGGGGGCATTTTTGTGTATCTTAGGCAAGGTATACAGACATTGAAATCTAGGTTTGTCAATCTTAAGGTAAGTATATTCTTCAATAGTCAGCAGTCCTTCCTTATACCAAGACTTAAGATCCATATTGATAACATGCGTGATACGTGATACGTGATATGGGGTTGGTGTCTAATGCCACATAACAGTTGGAATTGCTAAGTTGTGAATAAACTTCATTATTATAATCCGTTCTATTCATTACAACTACACATCCACCTTTATCTGCTTTCCTGACGATTAAAGTTTCATCATATCTCAATGTCTTCAATGCATGCCTCTCCTGTCTGGTAAGATTGTCTGTACTGTGTAATTTGCCCAGCATATGTTTGCTAGACATTCTATCCAGATCATTGCATACATTCTTAAAAAACAAATCACAACAGTTATCAGGAGGGAAGTTCGGAGTCCATTTAGATTTAGGTCTTAACCCACTATCTCTGCTGTATCCAATATCTATACCTAAGTGTGACAAAAGTCCTTTCACATCAATTGTCTCCCCTTCTTCAGAGGCAAGGGAAAGTAATACAGTAGTGTCTATCGCATCTTGTATAGATAGGTCACTCAAAGGTGTCATCCTTGTGTCATGCTATGCACTCGCTGTTTGTGTCATAAAATGTTTTTTAAGCTTAAGCTTACGCACAAATTTATAAATATCAATCTTGGTCTGATCACAGTTTACAATATTTGAAGGACAAAAGCCAAGACCCTTCTTGAGAACTTTAAACATGTCACTTTATCTAATAAATTGACAACATTCACATTCATATTTGTATCAACCTGGACCATGGATGTTAGTTCTATTTGTTCCATGATCTCGTGCGGATGCCTGCCCTGTCTCCCGATTGATCCCTTTGTTCTAGTGCCTCGTCTGGTCTTTCTATTCTTCCGGGACATATACTGACCTTCCGATTCCCTATTCTGATCCTTTTAATTTCCCCCGAAAAACGATTGTTACCTGAATCTGAGGTACCCTCAAGCTGATCTGCATTGCTCTCATCGTCAGTAGATACCACACTAGATGAATGGCTACTTGCTGTCTCTGTTGGAATATCCATACTCCCTGTAGGTTTTTTATTAACTAAATAGTCAAATTTAATTGCAAATGGAAATACCCTCCCTGCCAGATATCTCTTTCGCCCCTTTTCAGTTTTCTTGTTGTGCGCATTTTAATTTCTTCCTGATGTTTTCTAAGTATCTCTTTGAGTATTACATAATTCTTTTCAGTCAGTTCCGGTAGATTCATATCACTAATCTCTCTTTCTACCTCCTTAATTTCGTTTTGTAACTTGACTACTTTTCTTTCAGCATTAATTATCAGTATCTCCATAAGATTAATTGAATTATTGGTAAGTTCATTTTCCCCTCCCAGTAAAAGATCTACGTCTAGATCAAAGTAGTTCAATATGGCGCTCATGCTGAACGCCACTGACCCGATACACGCCAGGACGGCCATTCACTCTGAGGTAAGCCAGAATACTATGGGGATTGTTTAGCCCGATAATGGTAATCAGGAAATGGTGTGATTTTCTACTTTCATAGATACTGAGTTGATTGGAATGTCTTAGTATTTAATAGGACTATCGAATCAGGAATTAATCTTATGGGAATCCAACCTGCCTATACAAGCTAGACTAGAAGAGTGATAGATGGGAACTAGGGTGTATGGAACTAGTGTAGCTGCCTTGTAATATTGGCATTGGCCACATAATTGATACTCTTATGTCACTAGTAATGGCAGAGTAGTGAGTCTATTGCGATTGAGTGGTGCCTCCTTTTCTCTTATTATAGATGTACTGAGGCAATGACGTTGCACACAAGTCTTTGCTTATACCTCTGAAATAACAAGGTAAAACACCCGTTTTGGGTTTTACCACTCTGAATATCGGACTATGATTTTAGGATCAGGAATAATCAAGGAATTACATTTTTTTCAGACTTGTAATTTACTTTTTGGATACCGTGATAGGCACTTTCTATGAAGTACAGTGCTAATCTACTTTATGGTGAGTTGATTTGATTCTTACGTGGTGGCCATAAATAATCAAGTGCTTAGCAACTAAAACAAACCTGATCACTGGCACATTATAACAACCACCACTTGATTTGTGCATAAGGAAATTGGTGGTTAGTTGCACCTCTACTGGATATCTTATAGGCCTACGGAGGCCATATGCACAAATAAGCCAAAGAGACTTTGGGTTTATCGGATCTTCTTTATTTTCTTACTTCTTACTAGTCTTCTACTTCTTGTTGCTTCCCTTTTGGTGTACTAATATTGACTGCAATGCATCAGGTACCACTTGGGTAAGTGACGCTGGTGATAGGACTGGAGATATTACTATATCACTCCTAACTTCGAAGGAATTTACTTCCCCCCATTCTTTAATATATCAGCATCTTTATATTTTAGCCCTGATGAAGTCTGCTGGTAATATTAAAAGTAACAGACGAAACACATATTGGCAAAGAACAAAAAGACAAGTGATGATGTAATGGACTGTTTTGGATTTCAAATAAAGGACTGTTGATACCGAGATCACTACTTCATCAGTGATTTATTAAGTTCTCATAGATTTCTGGTCAGAAATGTTCAGTAGAAGTTCATCCCTATCAAAAAACCCTCATCCTTCTGGACCTGTTATTAAGATTGAGACATAATCTAAAGCAGGCTTCTCCAACAAGTAGCTTGTGAGCTACTGGTAGCTCTCCATGTACCTGTAAGTAGTTCTCCTGTGTGCATCGTTACCGTTTGGTGTTGGGGATGTTGCAATTATTACCGTCATGTATTATTCAGGTAGAGACATTCCAAACTGACAAATCCTTTTTTACGTTACTGCTGACAGCTTTGCTTGATGCACTGAGGTGATCACTGGTGCTATTTTTTGCGAAGGGTGGCCACTAGTCTCTCTATTACAATAGTAAAATACTAATAGTATTAGTAGCTCGGGATGATTATCATTGAGCATAAGTAGCTATTATTAAACAAAAGGTTGGAGACCCCTGATCTAAAGAATCCTTGATACTTACTGAAAACATCTTTAGCATAAGGTTTTGCTAAGGTTGTCAGTGGAGCAGTCTATAACACAAAACATAAAATTTTTGGAAATTCACTGGCTAGTGAGCGGCATAACCTTAGGCTATCCACTGCAAATAGTGACAATTAAGTTAATACAATTCTAACAAAGTGAGTTTATGTTCGAGTATGTGAGACAATTGAGAAACTAAGTTCAGTGGGTGTTAAAAATGTGGCTACTGGGGTGTGAGCCCTGCTTAAACAGCAACCACAAGCCTAGTCAGGGTAAGGCGCAAGCAAACC
Organism: Calotriton arnoldi; assembly: GCA_963921515.1. Taxonomy (NCBI): domain Eukaryota; kingdom Metazoa; phylum Chordata; class Amphibia; order Caudata; family Salamandridae; genus Calotriton; species Calotriton arnoldi. The sequence goes on from CAWUFW010011398.1 coordinate 432,650, forward strand.
CCAAATTAACCTGTGCTCAACCCCCTGGTAGCTTGGCACAGAGCAGTCAGGCTTAACTTTGAGGCAATGTGTAAAGTATTTGTGCAATACTTCAAACAGTAAATCAGTATATACACCACACAAAAAGATCTTGCACCAGGTTAAAGTAATAGAGCAAACTTTTATAAATAAAACATGACCAAAACAAAAAAATCAAATTAGTAGAACCAAAGTTATGAATTTTTAAAGAATAAACTAAAATATAGCGTCTAAAAGCATAAATCGCTAACTGCGGCTAGCTTGTCGCGCTAGACCAGGTCAAAGTCAAAAGTTCAGGCTGTCCGCGATGAAACGCAGGTCAGATACAGGCCCAACTTAGTCCAAATGAAGGTTTACCTTCGCAGAATTTGTGCCAAGAGTCCTGTTTGCATTGGAAAGGGTCGCTGGGAACAAGGAGAGCATCATGGGTGGCAGTTGGCCTGTCGGGGAGAGATTGTTGGACGTTGCGGTTGGGCGGGCTGGAGATTCACCATGGTGGTCTCCCACGGGCTGACAATGCTACTGTGCGAAGAGATGGACTTGAGGTGGCTCGAGCTGTTTTCTGTGCGAGGGGCATGGTTCAGGTGCAAATGAGCCAGTCTGTGATGCATAGAGCTCAAAAGCTTGAATTTAAGAGCTCAAGAGCCACACCAAGGGTCCAGGACCTAAGGGGCACCTCTTGGGGTTCAGGAACATGCTAAAGACAGGTCCAGGATCTGTTGGCGAGCCTGTTGTGTCCCTGAGGCTTAGATTAGTGGGCCTGCAGACTAGCCTTTTGAGTTACTTTGGGGCCCTGGGTTCAAGATCGAGTTGCAGGTCCAGTTCTTTTTCCCCAGACTAGAGGGCAGCAGGTAACAGGTCAACACAGAAGGGTAGCACTTCTTGGTAGAGCAGCAGTCCAGCAGAGTCGCAGTCCTTCTAGCAGCACAGTAGTCCATCTTACTGGCAGAGTTTCTACAGGTCCAGAAGTGTGCTGAAGTGGTGGTGTCTGAGGTCCTTATTTTATACAGTGGTGCCCTGGTTCTGCAAGGTGGGAGACACTTCTAGACAGTGGATGTAAAGTGCATAAAATTCCCTGCGTCCATAGCCCTAGTTCCACACTGGCTGAAGAAACAATGGAGAGTCATTAGGCCCTTTTTATGGAGACAGGACACAGACTATTCAGGTGCAAGTGAGGCTGAGCCCAGCTCCTCCCTCCCATCCTGCCAGTGCTGGCCATCCAGCCACACCTAAGCTCACATTGTGTGTTGCTGTATAGGAGGAATACACAACTCCTAACTGCCAACTACTCCCAGTCATGTGACCAGAGAAAGGCACCAAAAGACTAAGGAAAAAAAATGGCAACTTTCTAAATGTGATATTGTCAGAATTGTAATTTAGAATCGGTCTACACCATAAGTTTGGATTTTGAATTAGGATTCCAGAGACACAAAATATGACCCAGTTACCTCTAACCATTTGGCAATTACAATTATAAAATGTCACTACTAGGACATGTAAAATGTAAAAGTGCATGTCCTACTTTTTAAATCCATTGCACCCTGCTCTCTGTAGGGATATGTACCACCTCAACAGTTTGAGATTTTCACCCTACATCTGCATGAGCCATCTGAGGCACCTGTGGTCTGTCTGAACCCGTAAGTGGATGCAAACAGGTATGGTCTCAACTTCTTCAGTGGCCAGACTACAGCAAAGGTCTCCTTTTCAATCGCACTCTATCTCTGTTCCTGTGAAAGTAACCTCCTGCTAATGAAGGCTACTGGTTGGTCTAGGCCCTCCTCATTTAACTGTACTAAGACTGCTGCTATGCTCTGAAGCATCTGTCTTCACTATGAACTCCTTAGAGAAGTCAGGAGCCTTGAGTACGGGTGCTGTACACATGGCCTCCTTGAGTGAATCTAAGGCTTTTTGGAAGGCCTCTGTCCAGATTACCTGTCTGGGCGGCTTCTTTGAAGTCAGCTTTGGTAAGGGGGCCACAATGGTGCCATATCCCATAACAAACCTTCTATAGTATCCAAGGCACAGGAAGGCCCCCACTTCTGTCTGTGTTTTAGGGGGTTGCCAGGCAAGGATAGTCTAATTTTTGGCCTGCAGGGGCTGCACCTTTTGCCAGCTCACCATGTGGCCCAGATAAATCACAAAACCCTGCCCTATTTGGCACACACTGGCCTTGATAGTTAGGCCCACTTGCTGTAGGGCCTGAAGCATCTCCTGGAGTTGTACAGGTGTTCCTCCCAGCTGCAGTTGTGGACAACTATGCTGTCCAGGTAGGGAGCACAAAATGCCTTCTTCCAAGCCAGGACCCTGTTGACCAGTTTCTGAAAGGTAGCAGGGGCATTCTCAAAACCAAACGGTGTCACCCAAAACTGGAAGTGGCCTTCTGGGGTTGAGAATTTAGCCCCCTCAGTCAGAGTAATCTGTTAGTACCCTGATGTCAAATCAGAGGTACTGAGGAATGTAACAGCACCCACCCTGTCTATGATCTCATGAGCTCCGGGGATGGGGTGTGGGTGGGTCTTCATGACAGAATTGAGGCCCCAGCAGTCCACACAGAACCTAGGTTCTGGAGTGGAGCCCAGTGGAGCAGCCTCGGGTACCAGCACCACAAGGCTGTACAGGGGACAGTTGAAGGGCTTAATCACCCCTAACACTAGCATCTTGGAGACCTCCTTCTTGATACTGGCCCTCACCTTGTCTGACAACCTGTAAATCTTATTTTTAACAGGAAGACTGTCCCCAGTGTCTATGTCATGGATGCACAGGTGTGTGAGTCCAGTGGTGAGGGAGAACAGAGAAGTGAAATGCCCCAGTAACTGGTGACAGTCACTCTGCTGTTCTGGGGTCAGAGCAGAGGAGAGCTTGACACCTTCCACTGACCCATCATTTTCCTGGGCAGACAGGAGGTCAGGGAGAGGTTCGCTCTCCTCTTCCACTCTCTCCTCTATCACCAGGAGCATGCTCATTTCAGACCTCTCAAAGTGCTGTTTGTGACAGTTCACATGGAGCACCCTTAAGGGGTTTCTAGGGGTCTGGAGATCTGCCAAGCAAGTGGACTCCCCCTTCTGCTCCTTCACCTCAACACTAAAATGGGAATTCCAGCTGTCCAAAAAGAGCACACCCTCCCACTGGAGATAGGAACCCAGGGGTGGCTAGCATAGTGCTCGGGGAGGAGTTTGTCGCAGTTAATGGGGGGAGTTTAGTGGGGTTACACTAGCGTCCCTGGGTAACAGCGATATGGTTCCTGAGATCCATGTGCCATCAAATAGTACAAAGTATAGGCAATGGGTCACCATCTATGGGCAAGGTGTTGAGGGTCTGAAGGACACAGGTGCCAGTATGACTATGGTAAGGAGCCAGCTGGTGTCCCCAGACCAGGTGATTCCCAATGCATTTCCACCAAGTTGTGGTTGCTGACTACAGGGAGGATCACTATCCTGGGGCTGTGGTTCCAATTGAGTGGGGGTGTTACCGGTCTTCATGCCAGTAGATTGTTTGTTGAGTAATGACCTTGAGCACACTATCTGGAAAGAAGTGGAGCTCAAGGCTTATGTGTAGATGTTGGGGTTACCTAATTGGATCTGTGCCATGACAAGGTCCATGGCTGTTCTGGAGGTGAGTCAAAAAGGGCTGAGGCCTGGAATAATCGTCCAGCCAGCTGCTAAAAAGGCGAAAGGCAGAGCGTGTGGGGAACCAGCCCCTGAATGTACTCCCAGTGAGATGGATGGACCAACTGTGGAGTCCACTGAGCGGGACATTTCTCCCCTGGTGTCCTGCCAACACCTGCTGATTGGCATGTTGAAGTAGGATCCACCAGGGAGGAGTTCTATAGGGCACAGAGGGAGTGCTCAACCTTTGAGGGCATAAAACGCCAGGCTTAAGCCCAAGCAGCAGGTGATGTCTCTGGGAGCTATCATATTTACTGGGAGGGCAAACTCCTTTACAGTGAGCCTAAGGCTCCTGTACATGAGACAACAAGAGCCCTGGTGGTCCCCCAAGTTTACAGGGCCTCGCTACTGGAGCTGGCTCACGAAATACCCCTGGCAGGACACTTGAGCCAAGACAAGACATTTACAAGGCTTGCCCGACATTTCTATTGGCCCAAAATCAGGACAACCTCAGACAGGTTCGGTAAGTCTTGTGTGACCGGCCAGGCTAGTGGGAAAAAAGGGAAAAAGCTGAAAGCTCCCCAGAACCACTACCCATCATTATCACCTCCTTTGAAAGGGTAGGCATTGGCATTGTAGGGCCTATGGATTCCCACACTGCTCTAGGCTACAGTTTCATTCTGGTTCTAGAGGATCATGCCACTCAGGACCCAGAGGTAATCCCTAAAAGGGCCACCACTGAACCTGCGGTGGCAAAGGCACTAGTGGAGAGTTTTACCCAAGTTGGTTTACCCAAGGCATTGATTCTGACAGGGGCACAAACCTCATGTTTGCATATATGCAGTCCATGTGGAAAAAGTGTGGGGTTACTTACTAGTTCTGCACACCTTACCACCCCCAGACAAATGGGCTTGTTGAGGGATTTAACAAGGTCCTAAAAGGCATGATCAGAAGTCTGCGTGAGGGCCTGAGGAAAATGTGGGATATTCTCTTGCCCTACCTGTTGTTTTCCTACAGGGAGGTACAGCACAAGGGAGCAGGATTTAGCCCCTTTGAGCTTATGTACAGTCACCCTGTTAGAAGACCTCTCAGTTTGGTGAAAGAAGAGTGGGAGAAAGCTCCCAGAAAAATTACCCAAGATGCAGTGAGCTACCTGCTGGCCTTTCGCAGCAAAATGGCTAAGTTGTGGAAGCAAGCTTCTGACAACTTGGAAGTCAGTCATGCTATAATGAAGGAGTGGTATGACCAAGATTCTACCACTGTGGATTTACAGCCTGGGCAGAAAGTGGGGGTCATGGAACCTGTGGAACCCGTTGAACCCAGTGCCCTTCAGGACCATTTGACTGGGCTTCATGAGGTGATTGAGAAGTAGGGTAAGGTTACTTACGTGGTAGACCTTAAGACCCTCATGCAACCCTACTGGGTGTTTCATATCAATTGCCTCAAGCCATACTTTAAGAGGTCTGAGCTCACCATGCTATTAGTGACAGGTGGAGCAGAGGAAGCTGAGAGTGAACCTCTTCCTGACCTCTTGGCCTCCAAGGAGAAGGATAGGTCTGGGGAGAGAGCAATCCTTTTCCCCACTCCAGCTCCAGAACAGCAGAGGGGCTGTTGTGAAGTGTTGGAACAGTACACCTCGCTTTTTTCCCTTATTCCTGGGATTACCCATCTGTACCCATGATGTGGACACAGTGGACAACCTCCCTGTCAAGCATAAATGTTACAGGTTGTTGGATAAGGTGAGAGCCAGCATCAAGGGCAAAGTCTCGAAGATGTTGGAGTTGGGGGGGATAGAACCCTCCAGGAGCCCCTTGTCCAGTCCTGTATGTCAGGTACCAAAATCTGCCACACCAAGCCCACACCTGAACTGAGGTTGTGTGTGGATTACAGAGGGCTAAATTCTATGATCAAGACTGATGTTCATCCTATCCCTAGGACGGATGATCTCATTGACAGGTTAGGGCCAGCCCAGTACTTAAGTAACTTTGATCTTACATCAGTGTACTGGCAGACCGCCCTAACAGAGGTAGCCAAGGAGAGGGCAGCCTTCTCCACTCCAGAGGGCCACTATCAGTTCAGGATGATGCCCTCTGGATTAAAGAATGCCCCTGCCACCTTCCAGAGGCTGGTGAACCAGGTATTTGCTTGTTTGGAGGCCTTCTGAGCTGCCTACCTGTCTTTAGTAGCAGTTAGGAGGACCACCTCTTACACCTCTGGAAAGTGCTTCAGGCCCTGCAACAGACAGGTCTGACTAGCAAGGCCAGTAAGTGCCAGATAGGGCAGGTTCTATGGTGTACTTGGGACACCTGGTGGGCTGGGGAAGAGTGCAACCCCTTCAGGCCAAGATAGAAACCACCATGGCATGGCAGCCCCCAAAAGCCAGACTGAGGTCAGATCATTCTTGGGCCTCACTGGTTACTATAAGTTTGTCAAGAGTTATGGCACCATTGTTGCTCCCTTGACTAAGGTGACTTTGAAAAAGAAGCCCAGAAATGTGCTTTGGACAGAGACATGCCATGTGCACAGCTTCCAGGAGTTTTTCGTTCAGACAGATCCCTCAGAGCATGGTATGGGGCAGTACATTCACAGCTCAATGAAGAGAGCCTGGACCAACCTGTAGCCTTCTCCTCCAGAGGTTACTCCCCAGGTGGAGTGCAATAGACAGAGAAGCTTTTACTGTGGTTTGGGCACATAAGAAGCTGAGGACATACCTGTTTGGCACTCACTTCCTGCTTCAGCCTGGTGGCTTATGCAAATGAGGGGTGAAGATCCAAAATTGTTGAGATGGTTAATTTTCCTACAGGGTATGTACTTCAGGGTGGAACACAGACCAGAAGTAGACCACGCCAATGCTGACCGTCTCTCCAGGTTAATCTGCTTAGTGATGACTCCCTAGAGGTTGGGTAGCTCTACCCACTTTCCGCTGGGGGGGGCACGTGTTTGACCTATCATCATGAGGGTGGTCTCCCCCCAACTTTGTGCCTGCTTCCCCCCACTTTTTGCTGTATTTTCTTGTTGGCCTTAGAACTCTGAGCACCAGTGCTAACCAGGGCTAAAGTGCATGTGCTCCTCCACTAAACATGTTGACATTGGTAGATACCTGATTGCCATATTTAGTTCACCCTTAAGACCCTTGTAAAGTGGTATACCATGTAGCCAGGGCCTGTAATCTAAATGCTACTAGTGGGCCTGCATCACTGATTGTGCCACCCACACAAGTAGCCTTTCAAACCTATCTCAAGACTGCCATTGCAGTGTCTGTGTGTGCAGTTTACTGTCACTTCGACTTGGCATTTAAAACCACTTGCCAAGCTTTAAACTCCCCCTTTATTACACATAAGACACCCCTAAGGTAGACCCTATGTGACCCTAAGGGCAGGGTGTGGTGTAACTAAAGGCAGGACATGTACTTTTAAGTTTTACATGCCCTGACACTGACAAACAGCTACATTCGTTTTTCACCGCTGTGAGGCCTACTCCTTCCGTAGGCTAGCATTGGGGATTCCTTTAAATACCTTTTAAGCTGTATTACCTGAATGAAGAGGTGTAGCCACTTCCTGTTTAATATCTTTGGAATGGTGGAAAAGTTGGATCTGACATTAGCCTTTTAGAAATGCCACTGTTCTGCTCTGTGTGCCTGTAGCCTGTTTCCAATACATGTCTGGGCTGGGTGACAGCTACACTTTGTGCATTCCCTCTATTCAGCCTTAACGCAGGAAGGACTAGGTGTTACAGGGATAAATCTTCCCTCATCTGCATACTGATAGCCATCTTGGACAGGAAGGGGGAGAGGTGGCTCACACTCACATCTGAATAAGTTGAAGCTTGCCCTCACATAAAGTGCTGATTTACCCCCTACTGGTAGTCCGGAGTCTGGGCTGGGTTGAAAGGGATCCTTGTGAACTTCAAAAAACCCTTTTAAAGTCACACCCTACATCAAAGGCACTTTTGGGTATACGTACTAGGGCTCTGGCCCTATCAAATCAGTACACTACTGGACCTTTGAAGAACTTTGCTGGAGTAAAGACTGCTTGACTAAAAGTATTGCCACTGTGCTGTGACTGACTGTTCTGAAGAACCGCTTCTCTGCTTTGCTGTGCTGCCCTGGTGCCTGCTGCTCCCTGCCCTGCTGAGGATAAAGACTGGACTGCTCACTTGAACCTAGACTGAGTGCATAGAATTGCTGGCTTGCCTCCTGTTTTTCTGAAGTTTCAGGGACACATAAGACTTTCTGCAATCCTACTGGTGCTGCTGGACTCTGCCATATGCGAGTCAGGCAAGGACCTGGCACTCCCCCTCCAGGCCTGGGCCTCAGAAGTGGGTTCTGCAGCTGATTTCTGCTAAAACTGATGCATTGTCTCAACTGCGTGAGAATTTCCACCACAATGTGCTGCAACACCAATGCAGAGGGTGTTTGACGATGAAAAGGCCTCTCTCAGTGAGACGCGATGACGATGCAGAGGCGTCTCGGTGCCGAAGCTTAACATTTACTTCAACAGAGCTTGACGATGACGTGGGACCCTCTATGGTCGGCTCGACAATGCAATAGACAATCGACGACGACAAAATCTCCATCCAAGGTATTTCTTCAGCAGGACCTTTCTAGGTCCTGTAGCCGGACTGCCATCAATCACGTTTAGCCCAAACTTTGACTTTGCATCGGTCCCTCGCGACCTCAAGTAACCATTTAACCGCTAGTGACTTCTCAGTACTATTTTTGGTTTATTTTAAAAAAATTCATATCTCGACTTCTACTTATTGGATTATTTTTGTTTTGGTCTTGTTCTACTCAGATAAATGTTTTCTAGTATTCTAAACCTGTGTGGAATTTTTTGTGATGTTTTCATTGAGTTACTGTAATTTAAGTGTTACACAAATACTTTACACATTGCTTCTTAAGTTAAGCCTGACTGCTCTGTGCGAAGGGTACCAGAGGGTGAGCACAGGTTAATTTAGGGTGTGTATTTGACATACCTGTACTAGAGTGGTGGTCCCTACTTGGACAGGGTGCAAACCTTTGTCAACTAGAGACCCAATTTCTAACATGCTGTCTTCATCTGGTGCCAATAGAAGTGGGAAACAAGCATGGCGAAGGTCTTGTCTTGCCCCAGATGTTCTGCCAGGGATATGACATGAGCCAAACCCAGTAGGAAGGTCCTGTAACACTGAGGGACCACCAGCACACAAGCTGCTCCAGATCCAGGAGCCTTAGGCTCGCAATATAGGAGGTCATTCTCCCAATAGATCAGTAATCTCCATAGGTGTCACCTCCTGCCTTGGCCTCAGCTTGCTGCCTCAAGCCCTCTAGAGTGGGGCACTCTTTCTGCACTTTGTAGAGTTCCTCCCTGGTGAGCCCACCTCAACTTGCCAACCAGCAAGCTCAGACAGGTCACCCACAGAGACAATGTCCTCCCTTGTTGGCTCAGGAGTATCCTCCTCAGATTCCCATCAACCTCAACCTTGGTAACTTCAGGGGCCAGTTTCCCATGACTTCTGCCCCTTTCCCTCTTGGCAGATGTCTGGTCAATTGTTCCAAACTCCAAATGCCCTTGACTCCTTTCCTGGGTGGTCCTTTCCTGACCGTTTGGTCATACAGACCTATTCATACAATCCCAACAGCTCCAAGTGTGACCTGAGCTCTACCTTTCTCCAAATAGTGTGCTCCAGGTCGTTGCCTAGCCTCCCTATGCGCTACACTCGCCAACCCAGGTGTCTGCCCACCAGTGGGGGGCTGTGCCCTCTTGGGGCATTTGGAGTTGCCATTAGAGTGCCCATACTTGTAGCACTCTGTACATTGGGTTACAAACCTCCCTCCCCACTTATCAAAGAACCCCTTCTTTTTAGGCTCAGACTAGGACTGTTTGCCACTACTCCACTGACAATTATTTTGGGGCATTTTGAGAACTTCTTATTTTTAAGTTTTTCTCCCTCCTCTCTCTTCTGGTGCGACCCCTGACCACTCTGGTGGGAGTATCCCCAGATACATTTTTGGACACACTTGTGCTGGCCCAGAGATCCCCCTCTTCAGCAAGCTTCCTGGGATCAGTCAGCTGACTTTCAACTAGGTGCTGGAGCAGCTCTAGAACACAAATACTGAGCATGTGCTCTCTCAAAATTAGATCGTACAACCTATTATAGTCATTAACTTTACTGTCTCACACCCAACCATCTAGTACCTTGCTAGAGTAGTTCATGAAATCTACCCAGGACTGGTTGAGGAGCTTCTGACTGTCCCTGAACCTCTGGCAGTACTTTTTAGGGATCAGTCCAAACTTAGCAATCAATATGGCTTTCATCGGCATCTACGTGGTTTGGTTCTCAACCTCTAAAGTAAGAAGTGTATCCCGCCCCTTTGTAGGCATGTATTTCCACATACCACCCCCCAGTGCTCTTCTTGGATCTTGTGAACCATCAGGGCTACCTCATAGGCAGAAAAACAATTGTCAATATCATCCCCTACCACATTACTAGACACCAGATCCGTGGGGATGGGGATCTTTTTGTCTCCTTCAGACACTGCAGAATTGCTGCCACCATCACTGCTGAACTATGCCTGCCAGGCCTTGAGAACCAGCTCCTTCAGACTCAGTTTATGAACCTGTAACAACTTTTTCTCCTCCATGGCCAGTCTCCTCTCATCCAAGGCTGTCTCATCCTAAGCCATTTCCTTTTCTGCCTCTGGTGGCAGTTTCTTTTCATCCATCCTGAGTCAAGTAATCTCCAGCCTGAAATTCCTCACCTCCCTCCTCTCAGCCAACTCCCCTGTGTACAGGCTGCAGAAAGAGACACTGCTCCCAGCCCTGGCAGTGGGCTGCTCTTCAGACCTGGCTGTTCTGTGGGGGAGCATTTTTGCCACTGTAAATGAGTCGAGGAGATTGCAAGTTGGGGGGGCAGGAGTTCTGCCAATATTTGGGGGAGCTCAAAGTGACAATGAAGGTATGATGTCTAAGACTGTCATACACTAATCACATGCTATCTTATGCCAATAAATGATGACATTTTATGAATTTAGCTTTGATATTGTTTGCTATTGTACCACTTCTTTTCTGTCGGCCAGTGGCGTAGCTAGACTATGTGCGGCCTGTGGCGGTCCGTGCGTTAGCCGCCATCTGCATGTAAGAGTGGGGGGTTTGGCGCAGGTGATTCTCGCGACGGCCGCATCCTCAGGTAAGAGCGTGGGTGCTGCCGATTCCTGCGGCAGCCGCATTTAAGAGCGTGGGAGACCGCCGCCCCCAAAACGTGTGCCGCTTGCTACGCCACTGCTGTCTGCAAGTGTGATTCAGTCTATGTGGTAATATTAGTGATGCCATACGTGATATAATTGTTGCTGTAATTTGATATGTTATGTGTGAAGCAGACCTGCCAACAAAAGAAAAATGCCACAGTGAGAATGGCGCAAGCCCTTGGAGGTGATGGGGCTCGAGAAATACCTAGGAGGTATTTACCCCCTCCCGCCACCAACCCTCCTTCTCAACTGTGTGAAGGGAACCGATATGATGTGACACACCGTGGCACCAAATGAGTTGGCATGTCTGGGGAAGTTATGTGTGAGGTTATTAAAGTGTAAGGGGATGTGGGAGATTTGATTACATCAATACCTTAGTAGCTGGATTTCTACACTTTTTAGGTTTTGTGTTTAATAGGAAGGTGGAGACAAATATTTAGGGTCAGAAGGAATTATGGATTCCTTCTACCACAATTTCCACACACGAATGGGGCTTAAAACAGACTATAAATGGTATTACGCACATACTCTTTATCAAAGAAAGGTATTCTTATGGGATGGCAGTTTACACAACTCCTTTTTATCTAGGTTATGTTCAGAACCCTTTGGTGTACAAATGATAATGGATGCACCGAGGCTATAGCGAACACTACCTGAATTCTGCGTATCAAACCTCTCTCAGGAGGCACACAGCTGTGCTGGGCATCCTGAACGCCTTTTGTACCTGAATACTGACAAGATCTGCCCAGTAGATGGAACTGCATCAGGAATAGATAGGCATGCTCCCGTGAGTTATAAAAAAATAAAAAGGTTCAGCTTCATATGAGAAAGAGAATTGCATCCTGGGCCGAGAAGGAGATGTTTGCTCAGCCCGCGGCCCCTCATAAGAACAGGTCAGGAGTCGTCTTCCTTCTCCGAGTCCTGAAATGAATCCTGCCTGCAGAGATGAGATGGAAAATGGCCGCCTCTAAATAATTACCTTCCCCGCTTAATGTACTGCAGCAGCAAGCCTCGAATCCTTGCATCCCGACTTACTGATTCAAATGAATAAAGAGGCTTAATGACCCATAGGATTATAAAAGTAACGTATGGCTCTGCAGTTCTTTTTTGCTTTCTTGGAAAGTAAGCACGCGTGGCTTTCCGGGTGTTTTATGGGTCATGAGGGAAGATGGCAGAAGGGCCTTGTGTGTTTTTCTATATTTGTAACTCTCTTAGGGGCACAGCAGCAAATTGCTAAATTTGGATAGTATTGCTTTCCTTGGTGCTCTATGCGCGGTCAGGAAGGGAAAGATAGTTAAGCCAATAGGATACTGTGAGGAATCCAGGAGGGAGGTTACCAAGGTAATCCTTCGTTACTAGGCCCCAATCAAGACTAATGGGGCCTTTTGCTTCTGATGTGCTGCGGGCTAGTAGTGGTGATCCAGAAACTGGGAGCGGCCAAGTACCTCTCTCAGCACTTGGCATTAAGCTAGTGAGTCACGGTAGCCCAAGGCGGATTCAGGAAGGTGCCCTGGCCTAGAAACTTAGGGGCAGATTTACAAGGCCCTTGCGCCACTTTTGCGTCATTTTTAACATGGGAAAAGTGACGCAAAAGTGGCGCAAGGACCTTGTAAATAAGCCCCTTAGAACTTAACACCACAATAACTAAATAAATGCAAGAGAAATACTTTAATACACACAGCTAAATACCTCACATAAATTTACAAATATTTAAAAAATCAGAGTTAGAAAAACCAAAGGGAACACCCACTAAAGCAAGGGCGGAGTGGGAAAATAATCCCCTAAAAGCAGGCCAGTCCCCATAGGTCTGAGGCAACTTTACCCGTTTGTGTGCTAGCAGGATCTAATTCCTAAAATAACTATACCCCATATATTCCTATTGCAAATCTTGTGGTGTTAGAGTAAGGGCTACTTGCTTTATCACAGTCTTCATAACACTATGAACAAGCATTGGCATAGCCAATAGGTCTTGCCTTTAATTAAGTTAAAGCCATTTGCTTTGCTATACAATACCATTAGCAAAGCAAATGGCTTTAACTTAATTAAAGGCAAGACCTATTGCATTTTCAATGCTTGTTTTACCAGCTGTCCCGGCATATTTCGGCAATTTTAGCTCATGTCCCGGTTTTTAGAGGGGGTCGACTGAAAACAGCGAGAGGCACTTTTTGGGTGTTTTAAAGCTGTGCTAGTAAGCAGCTTTTATAAGTAAGCAAGTTAAACAATAGGTATGATGTTGGTTGTAGAAATTACATTTTATTTATTTTCTTAATGCCTCTTCTGTGATCCTATGTTGATGAGAGCTGTCATTCTGCCCCATTCCGTGGATGAAAAATTGTAGTCCTTCTTCTATTTTTCCAAAATGCCCAGGTTTTTGGTTCTGAAGATCTGGTCACCCTAGACGTACTTTGTGTGTGCTCTGTGTAGATCCAGAAGCACCCCCGCTTGCAACTTTGTACCAGATGAAAAAGGAGGCAATAAGGAAATGCCCATCAAAAAATATTAATTAGACTTTGCTATCTATTTATTGGTGTGCTGCGTTTTCTCTACAGTACTGTGCAGCGTAGTTTCTATGGTGATGTATACCCCAGAAGAGGCATTTTCTGATTTCCGGCGCATTTTGGCCACGGCTCTTCGAGGTGCAGCCAAAAACCTCCTTCACACCCACACATTGTCTTCTTTAAGAGCTGCGCGCGCCAGCCACTGGGACCAGTTTCACAGTTACAACGCGGCCAAGATTGGTTTCTGCTCGAGGATTGATTTTATGTTGTAAGAAGGAAAGACAAAGAAAGCTGCAGCAGGTCGGCTGATTAAAATGCAAGGTTAATGATCAAAGACAGGAAACAGTAGCTTGAGTCCAGGCTCGTGAACTGCCCTGAGACATGACCCAGCTTCCACTGGGGTGTGCACAAAATTACAGAGAGCAAGCATCAGCAAAGCCAAGAGTTCTCACCTTTACGATCTTTTGACTTTGCAAGTGCTTTTTGGCAATGCTGTACACAACAAGAAAAAAAATGCATCAAGCCCGGCTTCAAAAGTGGTGCGCGCGCCGCAAGCGAGAGGAAAGCCAGATGGCGCCTGATCGGGCGCTGAAAGCTGGCGGCTGCGCACGTGCACGCGATCGTGAACGCAAGCTGGAGGCCAGCAAAAGCGTGGGGTAGCACTTTCAAAACCCACTTACTAAAAGTCTCGCCAGAGCAGCGCATGCGCTGGCTCAGGCGAGACCTAAAAATGGGCATTACAACAATTCAATGGTCAGTGAAATGTTGTTATACAGCTATGAATGAATTCTGACTTTTTCTAATGAAATGTAGAATTATTGGTTTTGACACTTCAACACTGAACTTTGCGAACCATTGAACATTTTAGTCAAAGACCTTACTTCTACTTTCTATTTCCGTTGCTTAGCCACCTCTCAGAACCAAATGTAAAATGAATTCAACACAAACCTAAAGCACAACACAAAATCTGCCATGGGAGCAACGTAAAAAAGGCACAGACTCTCCTGGGAGTATTGATATATCCTTTATGTACTACAGGATGGCAACTTTGGGCCATTACTCATGGCGTCTATGTGAGGCCTGTCCCTTTTCTGTGGGCCTCTGCCACTTTCCATCTCTCTCTGTGGTCCTTCTTGGGCACACAAACAAAATGTTCCTATTTACCAATGCCCAGTGGACATATGGGGCTCTCCTAGGCCTCAAGGGTTTCTTCCCTTGTGGCTGTGGGTCACTTTACATTCCTTGTAGTTTTTGTAAACACTTTTGATGCACTTACTCGTGGGAGCCCCTGTCCACCTGTGTCATGTGTATTGCTGGTGAGACCAGGTGGATCCCCAGAACTGTGTGGTCATGCACCTCTCTTGCCCTTCCTCAGCACTTCCTCCCTCAGTGGTGGGTGTGGAGGCCAAATATCTATGCCTGTCTATGCTACTCTCTCCAGGCGTGGGCAGCGGCAAAGGCGGACATTTTGTTCTCCTGGTACTCAGTCTCCCCTTCTGACGGGTTCAAGCAGAGTAGGATTGGTGGCTCTCATAGCAGTGGGTATCGGTGTTGGTTCCCCCACCTCTATAAACAGTGACAAATTGCAAGAAGCAGTACCACAGTGCTTCAGATCCACAGGGTTCATAAAACCTCTCTGGTACCATGGAGCTGTTTCAATAACTCTACTTGGGATTTTCTATTATGGTGGATGCCTCCAAGCACTCGCAGCGCTGCATATGAGTGGCTGCTAATTTTATGAATATCTTTAACCACCCATTCACATTTAGATGCAGTTTGTTGCACTGGTCTCCTGGTGGCATACTCCAGCCACCAATAGTGCTCTTTTAATAACTCCAGAGCTCCAAAATTCGGATGTTGAGGTCTTGATACTTTTTTACAGTGCCTGACTGAGAGAAAGTCATCATGTGTGCCCTATTCACCCCCATTGTTTAACTGATACTGGTGGTAACTGACTCTAACTGCGCCCTAGGCTCTGCTAACAAGGCCTAGGGCCAGTGCACTGATGAAAAAGATATATGGTAATTAGGTATACTTACAATTGGCAATGATAGACCTCTGTAAGTCCCTAGTGTTAGAAATGGGATTTCTGGTTGGCTAGGGCATGCGCCTAAGCCAGGCAGAAACCACCACTCTAGTCAGGGCAAAGGAGTTACACACTGAAGATAACCCCTGTTCACTCCCTTGGTATCTTGGCACGAGCAGTCAGGCTTATCACAGAGGCAATGTGTAAAGCGTTTGCGCAACACACACACACACAACAGCAGCAACACACTAGGCACACTACAAAAGAAACTCCACACAAGGTTATATAAAAAATAGCCTTTGTATTATCATAAACACACTAGAATCACAATCACAAATCTACACTGTGCCAACTGGCACTGGGCAATATTCACTGGGGATTATATACAGGACCAGGCCAATCGGGACACGGTCAGAACCATCAGAATGCAGGTAGTAAACATAAAGCACAACCAGTAACTACTGGTACAATAATGACCTCAGCATTATCACATTAGGCATAAAACACATTAGGCCCAAACCTCATTAGCATAAACACATTACGCAATAGGCCTCACCAGCATAAACACATTATGCAATAATCATGGTGCATAAATCACATTTGGCGACCATCAGCATAAACACATTATGCCCACATTTGGCAGTGCACCATAGTAACACTAATTAGGTGCATACATCACCTTAGGGCCTTGCGCCCTATCAGTACACCCATAAAGTGCACACCGCACCTTAGCGTAATCGCTGAACTGACCCCAGGCCAACTGGCCTTTTACTGGGGCTCAAATGCCCTATGTCCCGCAAAGTCAGGGCGCGAAATGAGGCCTCTCGAATGGCCCCCTGGCTGCCTCTGCAGCGAAAACACAGTGCGCAGATGGGCTGGGGTGCAACTCACCCCTTCCTGAATAAAAATAGTATGCCCCTGTTGTTGCAGCTGCCCTCAACCGGCGGGTCAGCTGTGCCAAATTAGCCCGGGCACCACTGTGATCTGGGGGCAGCCCCTCTCCGGGACTCCTAATTATCAAATTGCCCAAACGTTGCAGATGCCCGCAACTGCGGCGCAGCTGGGATAAATAAGGCAGGCACTGGCACTACACATGCCTCGGGAGCACCAACACGGCTCCAGGCACTGACAATGTGCCTCGACCAACCCCCCAACAGCTCACTCTCAGCCCCCACTCACCGGGGCTCTGTGGGGCTGTTCTCAGCATCCTCCGGTCTTCAGGCACTGGAAAGGTGCCTCAACAGGTCCCGCTCTCAGCCCCCTGTACCGGGACTCCTCTCGTGGCCCTGGCGGCAACTGCAAGGCTTTAGGGAGCCTCCACTCACCGGGGCTCTGTCATGGACTCCTTTTGGCAGGGGGCAGGCACCGGCAATGTGCCTCGACTGTCCCCTCTCCACCAGGGCTTCTCCTGACCTCACCCGGGCCCCCTCCTGGGGCCTGGGACTTCGACGTGGAGCCCGCGAGGCTCTGGATGGCCGAGAGGCAGCAGGCCCCGCCCACAACCATGCAGCCTGCCTGGCTTCCGGGTCGCCGCTCGATCGTGGCGGCTCGTTTTCTCGGCAGCTCCTCAGTGCGGGGTAGGCTCCCGCCTCACAGGCAATGCGGGGTGGGCTCCCGCCAATAAAATAAACTCCAATGCGGATGGGCTCCCGCCAGATGAGCAGCAATGCGGGGTGGGCTCCTGCTTCTGTCGCATCCAGGTGGGGGAATCCCCACGTCGGGATTCCCTCGAAGTAAGTTGCAGCTCAGCGCTGCAGAGCCCACGCTCTCCTCTTCTCTTCGGCAATAAAAAGATAGCGCTCACGAGGCGCTAAGAGTCCTTAAAGTCCAAGGGGCATAGCTGGGGCCAGGCAGGCCAGCACACAGGGCCCTCCAGCAGGGAAGCAGTCCCGTGTGTCGGTTCCTCCTGGGGCCCAGCAGCAGCAAGCCCCATGTCACAAGGAAGCACAGGAACAGCACAACACATGGGGTCACAGCCCCAATATTTATATCCCAAATTCCTTTGTCTGCCCTGCCAGAGGGCTTGGGGGAACCAGTCCTAACTGGTTCTGGGGAGTGTGGAGCACTTTGTTTACAGGGCTCCTCTTCCCCTTTGTCAGGTTGGGGCTCTGTCATCAGACACACCACAGGGGGGCGGAGCCAGCATTCACAAAGGCAGGCACAGACCTATTCAGGGTCAGGGGACTACTCCACCCACTACTCCAAATGCAGATGCCCTATTCAGCCTAGCGCTGACTCACCCTGCCCCTCCTGGAGCCACACACACCTCACCAGCCCCTGCCACTCCAAAGCCAGACATGCAATCCACATCAGGCAGGCAGACACATAGCACACTGAAATGCCAACTTCTAAAAGTGGCATTTCTAAAATAGTGATAATAAATCTGCGCACACCATTGCGCAGCATTTATGATTACTATTTCAACCATACCAAACTTGACCACGCTGCTCCTCTCATATCAGGAATTACCACTGAAACACTTATCAGGGAATCCCCAATGCAATCCTATGAGAGGGCAGCCTCACAGCAGTGAGAAACCAAAATGGCTGTTTGTCACTACCAGGACATGTCACACACTTAAGGTACATGTCCTACCTTTTACCTACAATGCACCCTGCCCATTGGGCTATCTAGGGCCTACCTTAGGGGTGACTGATATGCAGTGAAAGGGGGGTCACAGACATGGCACACACTTTAGGTGCCACGTTACAGCGGCAGTAACACTGCGCGCACAGGCCCTGCAATGGCAGAGGCCTGAGACAGGTTTGAAAGGCTACTTTGGTGGGTGGCGCAATCAGCGCTGCAAGCCCACCAGTAGCATTTAATTTACCAGCCCCGGGTACATGAGATACCACTTTACAAGGGACTGACAGGTAAATAAAATATGCCAAACAGGTGTAGACCAATCTTACCATGTTTACCATAGAGAGCACACGCACTTTACACTGAACAGCAGTGCTAAAGTGCCCAGAGTCCTAGAACCACCAACACCATGTCAGAAAAAAGGGTAGGAGGAAGGCAAAAAGTTCAGGGATGACCCTGCAAAAAGGGCCAAGTCCAACACAACCCCCTTCCAGCCCAAACGCAGGGTAGACCAATCACCACCTTCATGGGCTTCCCTGCCTTGGGCGATAGAACACGGACGCGGGCCCGCAACTGCAGGGGCACACTCCAGTTCTACGCCATTCTGAACCCATGTGGCTCCCTCTGTCAAAGCTCCCAGGACCAACTAAGCTACCCCACTGGTACTCCCTAGTTGTCCACGGCCAGGACCAGGCCCTAGGCCATCCAGATGTATCTGGTCCTTGCCATCTCACAGAGTGGGGGGCAGTAACCCCAGGCACATAGTACCCATTCTCCACTCTACTCCTCATCAGGGCAGTTCTAAACTGCCATTGATCCTCCAACCTAGGGTCCGCACCCTCAGGCTGACCAGAAGTCACAGGCGAGGCTCTCCTGCCCCTACCTCTCCTTCTGGGTATTACGCACTCTCCTCCTTGGAGGTTGGCCTCCCAACCTAGGGGCTGAACCCGCGGCTCAGCACTTGCCTGGCACACCAGGACTTCTGGGGACTTGCACAGTATCTCCCCGAGGGTAACACATGACTCATGTGTCGTGTGACAGTCTGCCTGGTGCAGATCTCCCGACCCCATGTCAATCTGACAGTGCGCGAAGATCCCCCAGGACAGAAGTGGTGTCACCATGGTCACTCCTAGGAGGCTCAGCCCTTCTGGCTGGCCCCTGACCCACTGGTTCTCCCACTGGGGAACACATCCCCCTCTCACCCCTCAATCTTGACTTCTGCACCCTCCACTTAGGAGCGGCACCGCCAGACACCAGAACCACTGGAGCTCCATTTACAGACGGTCCAGGTTCTCCTGACACTAGGAGATCCCCCTCAAATGGCCTACTAGTACAGCCTAGGCCCCCGACCTGGCGTTCCCTTAGGGAACCCTCCAGGCCCTGGGTTTCGGGCACCTTGGGACACAGCCCACACTCACTCATTCTCCACTGAGACAGTCCACTGAGACCTCGTCGAACCCCAGGCCATCACATCCACGGACTACATCCTTCTTGGAGACCTGAATTTCCACCTCAACAACCTCAGCGACCCCGACTCCGCCGCCCTCCTCGACAACCTCTCCAACCTCAGACTGAAGCAACTCGTCAACACCCCCACGCACAGAGCAGGACACACTTTCGACCCCATCTTCTCAGGAGGGTCAAACGTCCACTTCAGCCACACCACGTAGCCGCCCTGGACCGACCACCACTGTGTACATTTCACCTTCAACACCACCACCGCACCCATACTGGCCCCCCACTCGCCATGAAGGAACTGGAGTAAACTCACAGAAGAACTCCTCAATGCCACCCTCCTCCAAGACCCCCACCACCGCGACCGACGCCAACTCCGCAGCCACTGAATTTCACAGATGGATCTCCAGATGCGCCGACAAGATTGCCCCCCTCCACCACCCAGCCAAACAACGCCCCCCGAAGGCCGCCTGGTTCACCACCGACCTCCAAGTCGCCAGGCGCACATGCAGACGCCTCGAGAAGACCTGGCGAAGCCGAAAAACCTCTGAAGACTTAAACAACCACAGGAGCGCCCTGAAGAAGTACCACCAGCTCATTAGGGACACCAAACGGACCTTCATCAAGAGCAAAATAGACGCCAACGCAACCAACGCCAAGGACCTCTTCAACGTCATTCAGCAATTCACCAAACCACCCAGCGAGGCCACGGACGTCACTCCATCCCAGGAACTCTGCAACAAGCTCAGCTCCTACTTCCATCAGAAGATCAAGACCATCTACGACCATTTCAGCAGCCAGACGCCGTTCACCACCCCTCCCCCTCCGCGGACCACCAGCCAACCATCACCACCTGGACTTCCACCACAGTGGAACTCATCACCACAACCATGATGAAAATCCAATCTGGAGCTCCCACGGACCCCTGCCCTCCGCACATCTACCAGAGGGCCACCACCAACATCACCCCGAACTACGACAGACCATCAACCCTCCCTCCAATCCGGCATCTTCCCCGAAATCTGGAAGCAGGCCAAAGTCAAGCCCCTCCTCAAGAAACCCACGGCCGACCCTACAGACCTGAAGAACTACCGGCCCATCTCCCTGCTCCCTTTTGCCGCCAAAATCACCGAAAGACTCGTGAATACACAACTGACCGCGTTCATCGAAGAAAATGCCATCCTAGACGCCTCCCAGTCCGGATTCCGCAGCAACCACAGCACCGAGACCACCCTCCACCAACGACATACGCATGCTACTCGACCAGGGACACACCGCAACCCTCATCCTACTAGACCTCTCCGTGGCGTTCGACACCGTCTCACACCACACCCTCACAGCCAGACTACACGACGCCGGGATACAAGGAACCGCCCTCAACTGGATCCGTTCCTTTCTCTCCGGCAGATCCCAGAGGATCAGACTCCCCCCCTTCATCTCCGAACCCACAGAGATCAGCTGCGGAGTACCACAGGGATCATCGCTCAGCCCCAGGCTGTTCAACATTTACATGGCCCCCCTCACCGCCATCGTCAGACAGCACGGACTCAACATAGTATCCTACGCCGATGACACCCAGCTCATCCTCTCCCTCACGAAGGACCCCGATGACACCAAGATCAGCTTCCAAGAAGGAATGAAGGACGTCGCGGCCTGGATGAAGGACAGCTGCCTGAAGCTGAACACTGAGAAGACAGAGGTCCTCATCCTGGGACCCTTGACCTCCGCCTGGGACGACACATGGTGGCCCTCCACCCTCGGAAACCCTCCCACCCCGACAGACCACGAGCGGAACCTCGGCATTATCCTTGACTCCTCCCTCACCATGACCCGCCAGATCAACGCCGTCGCCTCCACCAGTTTCAACTGCCTCTGGATCCTCCGAAAGTCCTTCAAATGGATCCCCGCCGAGCACAGAAAAACCGTCACCCACGCACTCATAACCAGCAGACTGGACTACGGAAATGCCCTCTACGCCGGCAACAACAGAACCCTCCTGCACAAGCTCCAAACCATCCAAAACGCCGCGGCCAGACTCGTGCTCGGGACACCTCGCACGAACACATGACGCAACACCTCTGCGACCTACACTGGCTCCCCGTCGAAAAGAGAATAACCTTCAAACTTCTCATCCACACCTACAAATCCCTCCACAACATCGGACCCAAATACCTCAACGAGAGAGTCCGTTTCCATGCACCCAAAAGGAATCTCCGATCCGCCGACCTCACACTAGCAGAGATCCCCCGCATCCACAGAAGCAGAGCAGGAGGAAGGGCCTTCTCCTACATCGCAGCCAAGGCCTGGAACGAGCTTCCAGTCAGCATGAGACGCTCCCCGAACCTACACGCCTTCAGGAAGGACCTCAAGACCTTGCTCTTCGACTGAGCCGGAGCTGCTCCCCCCCAGCGCCTTGAGACCCTCACGGGTGAGTAGCGCGCTCTATAAACCCCCTCATTGATTGATTGATTGAGACAGGACGTGAGCCCCTACACCCCTCCCACTACACCGGGACCTTGCTGGGCTACTCTGAACCTCTTCCACCACACAGGATCGGAAGATACCTGAGCCACTCCTTTTGGGATCACTCCCCAATGCCTCTTCAGACCCTCCGTCACACAGCCAGAGGTCTGCCTCCCATGCACGCTCCCTGGGATCAGAGAACTCACACTCTAACAGGTGTTGTCGTAACCCCAGAAAACAATTACTGAACATGTGCTCTCTGATAACCAGATTGAACAGCCCTACTCAGTGCTACTCATCACCCAACCTTTCAGTGCATCACAACATTCATCCACAAACTCCCCCAAGACTAGTGAGACAGTTTCCTACTGCCCCTGAACCTCAACCTATACCCTTCAGGTGTGACACCCTCTTCCTGGGAACTAGGTACCATCTTCTGGGCACTGGGAGTGGGACTTCCTGCACTGGACTTTATATTGCTGCCACCACTGGACCCCACCCTCACTATTGAATCCAGACAACTAAAACTGCACTCAGGGGATAATCTACCCTCCAGAGCTAGTTTCTCCCTGGCGAAGGCCTTCTCTGCCTCCGCCATCCTCTCCTGCGCTAAGACCCTCTCAGTCTCTAGCTTTTTCTCTTCAAGGACCAACGCCTTGAGACTCAACTCCTGGGCCTACAAGGCCTTTTTCTCCTCCAAACCCAGCCGCACTATCTTCGTGGCATACTCCGACTGGAGCGAGTCTAAAGCCAGCTGATGCTCCCTTTCTTCTCTCCTATCCACCCACTCCTCTGGGGACAGGGAAAGGGATGGGGCACTGCCCCGGCACTGGACCCAGCAAGGGAATCCCTATCTATGGGGACCGCACTACCTACTAGCGTCCCTGCCCTGTCATTTTCTTCCTCTTCTTCAGACTCTTCAGGGACAACCTCAGACCCACCACCCTCTTGGTGTGCGGCCTGGGCACTCTCCCACTCAGACTCCTCACGTCTTCATGTATCCTGTTGCCATTGTAGCAGGGCATCCCTAAGGAATAGCTGAGTGTCCTCCCCACTCACTGCTAAGCCTCTCTCATCACAGAACCCCCTTAGCTCCTCTAGACTGTAGTTCAACAGCAACAGATCATATGTGTTAATGGTAGGTTCCATTCTGGCAAGGCACTTAAACCCACACAAGTACAACACAAGACTCCTAGGCGTAAGATCTGAAGCAAGAGTACACAATTTGAAAATGACACTTTTAGGAGAAAAATAAAACTCAGGAAAAATAATCCCCAAACATGTGATTCTCTAAATGCAGAGTTTGTAGTGCAACCAGTTGTCGCTGTGGTACTGCGCAAACGCAAGTCCTATCCTCACCGCTGACAACCAATGTTAGAAATGGGATTTCTGGTTGGCTAGGGCATGCGCCTAAGCCAGGCAGAAACCACCACTCTAGTCAGGGCAAGGGAGTTACACACTGAAGATAACCCCTGCTCACCCCCTTGGTAGCTTGGAGCGAGCAGTCAGGCTTATCACAGAGGCAATGTGTAAAGCGTTTGCGCAACACACACACACACAACAGGAGCAACACACTAGGCACACTACAAAAGAAACTCCACACAAGGTTATATAAAAAATAGCCTTTGTATTATCATAAACACACTAGAATCACAATCACAAATATACACTGTGCCAACTGGCACTGGGCAATATTCACAGGGGATTATATACAGGACCAGGCCAATCGGGCCACGGTCAGAACCATCAGAATGCAGGTAGTAAACATAAAACACAACCAGTAACTACTGGTACAATAATGACCTCAGCATTATCACATTAGGCATAAAACACATTAGGCCCAAACCTCATTAGCATAAACACATTACGCAATAGGCCTCACCAGCATAAACACATTATGCAATAATCATGGTGCATAAATCACATTTGGCAACCATCAGCGTAAACACATTATGCCCACATTTGGCAGTGCACCATAGTAACACTAATTAGGTGCATACATCACCTTAGGGCCTTGCGCCCTATCAGTACACCCATACAGTGCACACCGCACCTTAGCGTAATCGATGAACTGACCCCAGGCCAACTGGCCTTTTACTGGGGCTCAAATGCCCTATGTCCCGCAAAGTCAGGGCGCGAAATGAGGCCTCTCGAATGGCTCCCTGGCTGCCTCGGCAGTGAAAACACAGTGCGCGGATGCGCTGGGGTGTGGGGTGCAACTCACCCCTTCCTGAATAAAAATAGTATGCCCCTGTTGTTGCAGCTGCCCTCAACCGGTGGGTCAGCTGTGCCAAATTAGCCCGGGCACCACTGTGATCTGGGGGCAGCCCCTCTCCGGGACTCCTAAATATCAAATTGCCCAAACATTGCAGCTGCCCGCAACTGCGGCGCAGCTGGGATAAATAAGGCAGGCACTGGCACTACACGTGCCTCGGGAGCACCAACACGGCTCCAGGCACCGACAATGTGCCTCGACCAACCCCCAACAGCTCACTCTCAGCCCCCACTCACTGGGGCTCTGTGGGGCTTTTCTCTGCCTCCTCCAGTCTGCAGGCACTGGCAAGGTGCCTCAACAGATCCCGCTCTCAGCCCCCTGTACCGGGACTCCTCTCGTGCCCCTGGCGGCAACTGCAAGACTTTAGGGAGCCTCCACTCACCAGGGCTCTGTCATGGACTCCTTTTGGCAGGGGAGAGGCACTGGCAATGTGCCTCGACCGTCCCCTCTCCACCAGGGCTTCTCCTGACCTCACCCGGGCCCCCTCCTGGGACCCGGGACTTCGACGTGGAGCCCGCGAGGCTCCGGACGGCCGAGAAGCAGCAGGCCCCGCCCACAACCAGGCAGTCAGCCTGGCTTCTGGGTTGCTGCTCGATCGCGGCGGCTCCTTTTCTCGGCGGCTCCTCAGTGCGGGGTAGGCTTCCGCCTCACAGGCAATGCGGGGTGGGCTCCCGCCAATAAAATAAACTCCAATGCGGGGTGGGCTCCCGCCAGATGAGCAGCAATGCGGGGTGGGCTCCCGCTTCTCTCGCATCCAGGTGGGGGAATCCCTACGTCAGGATTCCCTCGAAGCAAGTTGCAGCTCAGTGCTGCAGAGCCCACGCTCTCCTCTTCTCTTTGGCAATAAAAAGATAGCGCTCACGAGGCGCTAAGAGTCCTTAAAGCAAAGGGGCATAGCTGGGCTCAGGCAGGCCAGCACACAGGGCCCTCCAGCAGGGAGGAAGTCCCTTGTGGCGGTTCCTCCTGGGGCCCAGCAGCAGCAAGCCCCACGTCACAAGGAAGCACAGGAACAGCACAACACATGGGGTCACAGCCCCAATAATTATATCCCAAATTTCTTTGTCTGCCCTGGCACAGGGTTTGGGGGAACCAGTCCTAACTGGTTCTGGGGAGTGTGGAGCACTTTGTTTACAGGGCTCCTCTTCCCCTTTGTCAGGTTGGGGCTCTGTCATCAGACACACCACAGGGGCGGAGCCAGCATTCATATAGGCAGGCACTGACCTATTCAGGTTCAGGGGACTACTCCACCCACTACTCCAAATGCAGGTGCCCTATTCAGCCTAGCGCTGACTCACCCTGCCCCTCCTGGAGCCACACACACCTCACCAGCCCCTGCCACTCCAAAGCCAGACATGCAATCCACATCAGGCAGGCAGACACATAGCACACAGAAATGCCAACTTCTGAAAGTGGCATTTCTAAAATAGTGATAATAAATCTGCGCACACCATTGCGCAGCATTTATGATTACTATTCCAACCATACCAAACTTGACCACGCTGCTCCTCTCATATCAGGAATTACCACTGAAACACTTATCATGGAAATCCCCAATGCAATCCTATGAGAGGGCAGCCTCACAGCAGTGAGAAACCAAAATGGCTGTTTGTCACTACCAGGACATGTCACACACTTAAGGTACATGTCCTACCTTTTACCTACAATGCACCCTGCCCATAGGGCTAGCTAGGGCCTACCTTAGGTGTGACTGACATGCAGTGAAAGGGGGGTCACAGACATGGCACACACTTTAGGTGCCACGTTACAGCGTCAGTAACACTGCGCGCACAGGCCCTGCAATGGCAGAGGCCTGAGACAGGTTTGAAAGGCTACTTTGGTGGGTGGCGCAATCAGCGCTGCAAGCCCACCAGTAGCATTTAATTTACCAGCCCCGGGTACATGAGATACCATTTTACAAGGGACTGACAGGTAAATTAAATATGCCAAACAGGTGTAGACCAATCTTACCATGTTCACCACAAAGAGCACACACACTTTACACTGAACAGCAGTGCTAAAGTGCCCAGAGTCCTAGAACCACCAACACTATGTCAGAAAAAAGGCTAGGAGAAAGGCAAAAAGTTCAGGGATGACCCTGCAAAAGGGGCCAAGTCCAACACCTAGTATATAGTAAGGCGAGGGTGAATCAAACAACCTATAAGTCCCTAATATATAATTGGGCGGGGGTTTAGAGGCTCAGTAGATTTCTTTCACTGGAGTGTGCACTGCTGCGATGCCCGCTGTCATTTTAAAGGCAGCACTGCTTTGCAGACTGTCTTTAAAAGTAAATTATATGCAAATTCGACTTTGCAATTAAAGGTAGTTCGAAAGAGGCAATCTACCTTATTTTTTACATATCATTCACCCCAAAGGTCTCCCCTAAATGCCCCAGGGGTGGGGTGCTATGTAGCTATAGGCCGGGACATTATAAAATATGTTTTATATTCCCAGGTAAGGGGAAAACTGGCAGTTTCGTTTTACTTCATTGTAGAATACTAGCCCCATAGGCTAAGTATTAATATTGCTAGGAAGGGGCTATAAATGTCATTCAAGCACTTAAAATATTGGCAATGATACATCCAGCAATCTGCTACTGTTGAATTTAGCATAACTAGTACAGAAAGGAAGGAATAGGACTTTCTTTTCTGTGAGCCGAAATCCAGCCTTCTACAGCCTTTCCTAATTGGTCAGCCTTAACAGGCTTAGCCAAGCTGCTTTGGTGACATGATAAGTGGCCTGCACGGAGCAGCGGTTATCTGATGGGGGTGCTCTGCAGCTGGCCATGTTGGGGGTTGGGTAAATCAAACTGGGCTTCAAATTGAGCAGGACAGTAAGAAATGCCAGCCAGGCCGACCCCCTGTTCCTCTACTGCCAGCCAGATGGCAGGCCCAGGAATGAAATTTGCAGGAGTTCTAGAGTGGAGTGTTAATGGAAATGAGCCACACCAGTAGGTTGGTTTAGTCAGCTCTTACTCCAAAAGAGGGAAAATCTCCAACTTGAATTTTAAAGTGCAGCACTCTGTGGGACAAGAATATGCTACACTTTGGAGGAAGCTGTCATGCTTTTGGGTGGCACCCGGCACCTCATTGGAAAGGGGTGCCCCCCTGCTTGTCGCCCCAGACCATTGAATAAATATGTGAGAGCTGCTCAGCAGCTCAGATTTGCTGCCTGAAACTATAAGAAGAAGGATTGCCCGGCTGGAACCATGCTCTGCATCACAGGGGATTGCTCCCTGAGGCACTGCTCCTGTTGCACACAGCCCTGAAGACTTTGCCATGCTCCAAAAAGGATTAAGGAGTGGGCTTCCTGAAAGCAACAGGTTAACAGAGCTGCCCTGCACCATCTCCCTCAAGAAGGCCCCAGCCTGGAGTGCGTCCAGTGGACTTTTAATGATGTGGCCAGGTGCATTGTGGGAACTGTAGTCCCAAACTTCCAAGCACCATCTCAGAGCTTCTAGACCCTTGGATTTGTGCTTTGGACACTTTGAAACCTCAAGGGGAACTTCAGGAAGAAGTTCCAGAACTCTGAAGAAGTTTGGAGCCGCTTTTGGAAAAAGCTATATAAGTGGACCGACTCAATGTCGAGAGTCAACTAGACCACCTTCAACCGCGACCTGGACTGGATTTCAGGTTTGTCCCGCTTTAAGCTTTGGAGTTCCAGACTTCCAGAGAAAATCCTCCAGAAAAGTTTGGAAGTCGGAAGGTACAGTTTTGACCGGGGCCTTCGGCTTAGTGTATCCGACCAGGGCTCCTTCGCAGTGGGCCTCAAACTTTGACTTTGTCCCGGTCACTTGCAACCAGATGTCTCAAGTTGGTGCTATATGTTTTGAAGCACTATAAAGTGGGTAATCTTTAAAAATTCATATCTCCATTTCCCTATATTGACTTTTTGTTGTTTTGGTGTCATTTTAAAGGTAAAAATATTTCCAATTTTTATAAATTGGTTTGGGATTTTAATTGTGTGTTTGCTCCAGTGTAGCGCAACCAGATACCTGCAGTTGGCGCCTTGTGCTTATTGGTGCTAGAAACATCTAAAACCTTGCAAAATGATATCCCCAGTTCCCCACATCCGATTCTTCTGTTTTGGTGTCTGTTCATTAAAATGTTCTGTATTTTTAGAATAAATTCCTGTTGGATTTTTATTGTGCTGTGTTTTCTACATCTTAACTGTTTTGGTACTGATAAATGCTCTGCATATTTCTCCTAAGTTAAAACTGTCTGCACCACAGCTACCAAGGGTTGAACTCAGGTTTAAATTAAGCCTGGGCAGAGCTACGTGGAACTCCGTGAACTGCAAAAAAACTCGGCTGCTCTATGCGGACCTCTGCAAGAGGCGGAGTGTGTCAGATAAATGCCGTTTGCTGTGATTTTCATCGCCGGGTGTTTCTCCGCACTGTGCAATCATCGCGAACTGCACCATGCACACCACAAGTGGGTCCTGCTTCCTTTCTGCCGCTCGGGTAGATTTTTTACTTGAGCGGCAGCTTTCTCAACGCGAACGGACAGTTTCTCAAAGTGAGCGGTGGCGTGCATACTGCGACCACACGCAATGAGAAATCCGACAGCCTGCGTTGAGAAATCTCGCCGGGAGGTTGATTTTCCATGCTCGCGCTCGCCAACTTGACATTGACATTTGTGAATGGGGAAAAATATCGCCAGGAGGTGGATTTTCCTCACTCTGCAACTTGATGTTGATGAGCGTGAGCGAAGAAAATAACTCGGATATCCGCGAGCTCCTCGTAACGCGGAGTGCGGAAACCTCCGCAAACTCCGCGAGCGGAGCGAAGTTCACCCCCAGGCTTAGTTTAAATTATTGAGACTAAACAGGATCTAGCAATAGTGCCAATATTACTTGAAGAGGACTACCATCCACTTCAACTAATAATCCACTTTGTTAAAGGTCTCAAAACGCAAGAACCTCTCTCATTTTGTTAGCTGAGTTTGCAGTGAGCATAAGTAAACTACACATCAGCCACATGGGTAATACTACCATTTGAGAAGGTCTTATTTCCTATATTGAGAAAGCTGACAGTAATGCATTTAACGCTAAGAATAATTTTAACAACAACAATAACCGACTTGTTATGAGTGGTTGCTGCTGCTAGGCTATACTGTACCCTTCCAGAATGATGTGGTAATGTAGTGTAAGGAGAATCTTCAATTTACTACCACTGAAAGACTGCCGCTCATTCTGAAATCAGGCCCCTAACAAATAGAAACTGGATAACATCAGGTTTAGGGCCTGATTTAGAGTTTAGCAGAAAGATTACCATCAAAAACGTGATGGAGATACGCTCACCGTATTACGAGTGCATTATAGCCAATAGCATTTTTAATGGGGTGGACGGGATATCCATCATGTTTATGAAAGAGTAACTCGGCCGTTGTTATCCAAAGCAGGTATTTACTTGTGAAATTGTTTCTTTTAAACACCAATGATCAGAATCTTCTTTTAAATAAGCGAATATGTTTGGCCCTTAGCTTTCGAAGGACCTATTCCAATGCATAAACTTGCAGTAAGCCCAGGCAACACACAAGTGCCCATTCTCTTAAAAGTAACATTCATGTGAGGGGAGTGCAAGACATTGAGAGTATATGCTGCTCTGCCCTACCCTCCATGAATAATTAAATATTGGTTCTCTGCCTAAACATATCAACCTGTGTTATGTATGTTTTTCATTTTGGTTCCAAATTAAGAGGCAGAGACGGAAAATAGTACAGCTCTCCATATGAACGAAAACATAGTAGGCACTTCAAGACAGGAAGAGGTCAACGGTGAGCCCCAACTAACTGAGTTGAAAGCAACTGAGAAAGCCCAGTATAGACTAAAACCATATAAATGGCCCTCAGTGATTTAAGCTATTACATTTTTCACATTTATTTCCCATTTGTGAACAAACACAGGTCATGCAAGTAAAAAAAAACTTCTGAAAATGTGTCCTTTAGTAAAGAATTCTAGTTTGAGCAAAAGAGCGTTTAACAGTAAGTGTGGGAAAAGGTGAATTGATGTACCACAAACTAAACTTCTTCTGCTGATAGGTTGGTGAGTGCAAACGTCCACTTCAGCCACACCACGTAGCCGCCCTGGACCGACCACCACTGTGTACATTTCACCTTCAACACCACCACCGCACCCATACTGGCCCCCACTCGCCATGAAGGAACTGGAGTAAACTCACAGAAGAACTCCTCAATGCCACCCTCCTCCAAGACCCCCCACCACCGCGACCGACGCCAACTCCGCAGCCACTGAATTTCACAGATGGATCTCCAGATGCGCCGACAAGATTGCCCCCTCCACCACCCAGCCAAACAACGCCCCCGAAGGCCGCCTGGTTCACCACCGACCTCCAAGTCGCCAGGCGCACATGCAGACGCCTCGAGAAGACCTGGCGAAGCCGAAAAACCTCTGAAGACTTAAACAACCACAGGAGCGCCCTGAAGAAGTACCACCAGCTCATTAGGGACACCAAACGGACCTTCATCAAGAGCAAAATAGACGCCAACGCAACCAACGCCAAGGACCTCTTCAACGTCATTCAGCAATTCACCAAACCACCCAGCGAGGCCACGGACGTCACTCCATCCCAGGAACTCTGCAACAAGCTCAGCTCCTACTTCCATCAGAAGATCAAGACCATCTACGACCATTTCAGCAGCCAGACGCCGTTCACCACCCCCTCCCCCACCGCGGACCACCAGCCAACCATCACCACCAGGACATACACCACAGTGGAACTCATCACCACAACCATGATGAAAATCCAATCTGGAGCTCCCACGGACCCCTGCCCTCCGCACATCTACCAGAGGGCCACCACCAACATCACCCCGAACTACGACAGACCATCAACCCTCCCTCCAATCCGGCATCTTCCCCGAAATCTGGAAGCAGGTCAAAGTCAAGCCCCTCATCAAGAAACCCACGGCCGACCCTACAGACCTGAAGAACTACCGGCCCATCTCCCTGCTCCCTTTTGCCGCCAAAATCACCGAAAGACTCGTGAATACACAACTGACCGCGTTCATCGAAGAAAATGCCATCCTAGACGCCTCCCAGTCCGGATTCCGCAGCAACCACAGCACCGAGACCACCCTCCACCAACGACATACGCATGCTACTCGACCAGGGACACACCGCAACCCTCATCCTACTAGACCTCTCCGTGGCGTTCGACACCGTCTCACACCACACCCTCGCAGCCAGACTACACGACGCCGGGATACAAGGAACCGCCCTCAACTGGATCCGTTCCTTTCTCTCCGGCAGATCCCAGAGGATCAGACTCCCCCCTTCATCTCCGAACCCACAGAGATCAGCTGCGGAGTACCACAGGGATCATCGCTCAGCCCCAGGCTGTTCAACATTTACATGGCCCCCTCACCGCCATCGTCAGACAGCACAGACTCAACATAGTATCCTACGCCGATGACACCCAGCTCATCCTCTCCCTCACGAAGGACCCCGATGACACCAAGATCAGCTTCCAAGAAGGAATGAAGGACGTCGCGGCCTGGATGAAGGACAGCTGCCTGAAGCTGAACACTGAGAAGACAGAGGTCCTCATCCTGGGACCCTTGACCTCCGCCTGGGACGACACATGGTGGCCCTCCACCCTCGGAAACCCTCCCACCCCGACAGACCACGAGCGGAACCTCGGCATTATCCTTGACTCCTCCCTCACCATGACCCGCCAGATCAACGCCGTCGCCTCCACCAGTTTCAACTGCCTCTGGATCCTCCGAAAGTCCTTCAAATGGATCCCCGCCGAGCACAGAAAAACCGTCACCCACGCACTCATAACCAGCAGACTGGACTACGGAAATGCCCTCTACGCCGGCAACAACAGAACCCTCCTGCACAAGCTCCAAACCATCCAAAACGCCGCGGCCAGACTCGTGCTCGGGACACCTCGCACGAACACATGACGCAACACCTCTGCGACCTACACTGGCTCCCCGTCGAAAAGAGAATAACCTTCAAACTTCTCATCCACACCTACAAATCCCTCCACAACATCGGACCCAAATACCTCAACGAGAGAGTCCGTTTCCATGCACCCAAAGGAATCTCCGATCCGCCGACCTCACACTAGCAGAGATCCCCCGCATCCACAGAAGCAGAGCAGGAGGAAGGGCCTTCTCCTACATCGCAGCCAAGGCCTGGAGCAGAGCTTCCAGTCAGCATGAGACGCTCCCCGAACCTACACGCCTTCAGGAAGGACCTCAAGACCTTGCTCTTCGACTGAGCCGGAGCTGCTCCCCCCAGCGCCTTGAGACCCTCACGGGTGAGTAGCGCGCTCTATAAACCCCCTCATTGATTGATTGATTGAGACAGGACGTGAGCCCCTACACCCCTCCCACTACACCGGGACCTTGCTGGGCTACTCTGAACCTCTTCCACCACACAGGATCGGAAGATACCTGAGCCACTCCTTTTGGGATCACTCCCCAATGCCTCTTCAGACCCTCCGTCACACAGCCAGAGGTCTGCCTCCCATGCACGCTCCCTGGGATCAGAGAACTCACACTCTAACAGGTGTTGTCGTAACCCCAGAAAACAATTACTGAACATGTGCTCTCTGATAACCAGATTGAACAGCCCTACTCAGTGCTACTCATCACCCAACCTTTCAGTGCATCACAACATTCATCCACAAACTCCCCCAAGACTAGTGAGACAGTTTCCTACTGCCCCTGAACCTCAACCTATACCCTTCAGGTGTGACACCCTCTTCCTGGGAACTAGGTACCATCTTCTGGGCACTGGGAGTGGGACTTCCTGCACTGGACTTTATATTGCTGCCACCACTGGACCCCACCCTCACTATTGAATCCAGACAACTAAAACTGCACTCAGGGGATAATCTACCCTCCAGAGCTAGTTTCTCCCTGGCGAAGGCCTTCTCTGCCTCCGCCATCCTCTCCTGCGCTAAGACCCTCTCAGTCTCTAGCTTTTTCTCTTCAAGGACCAACGCCTTGAGACTCAACTCCTGGGCCTACAAGGCCTTTTTCTCCTCCAAACCCAGCCGCACTATCTTCGTGGCATACTCCGACTGGAGCGAGTCTAAAGCCAGCTGATGCTCCCTTTCTTCTCTCCTATCCACCCACTCCTCTGGGGACAGGGAAAGGGATGGGGCACTGCCCCCGGCACTGGACCCAGCAAG
Source organism: Calotriton arnoldi (assembly GCA_963921515.1). Lineage (NCBI taxonomy): Eukaryota > Metazoa > Chordata > Amphibia > Caudata > Salamandridae > Calotriton > Calotriton arnoldi. Next base: position 465,964 of record CAWUFW010011398.1, read on the forward strand.
GGAATCCCTATCTATGGGGACCGCACTACCTACTAGCGTCCCTGCCCTGTCATTTTCTTCCTCTTCTTCAGACTCTTCAGGGACAACCTCAGACCCACCACCCTCTTGGTGTGCGGCCTGGGCACTCTCCCACTCAGACTCCTCACGTCTTCATGTATCCTGTTGCCATTGTAGCAGGGCATCCCTAAGGAATAGCTGAGTGTCCTCCCCACTCACTGCTAAGCCTCTCTCATCACAGAACCCCCTTAGCTCCTCTAGACTGTAGTTCAACAGCAACAGATCATATGTGTTAATGGTAGGTTCCATTCTGGCAAGGCACTTAAACCCACACAAGTACAACACAAGACTCCTAGGCGTAAGATCTGAAGCAAGAGTACACAATTTGAAAATGACACTTTTAGGAGAAAAATAAAACTCAGGAAAAATAATCCCCAAACATGTGATTCTCTAAATGCAGAGTTTGTAGTGCAACCAGTTGTCGCTGTGGTACTGCGCAAACGCAAGTCCTATCCTCACCGCTGACAACCAATGTTAGAAATGGGATTTCTGGTTGGCTAGGGCATGCGCCTAAGCCAGGCAGAAACCACCACTCTAGTCAGGGCAAGGGAGTTACACACTGAAGATAACCCCTGCTCACCCCCTTGGTAGCTTGGAACGAGCAGTCAGGCTTATCACAGAGGCAATGTGTAAAGCGTTTGCGCAACACACACACACACAACAGGAGCAACACACTAGGCACACTACAAAAGAAACTCCACACAAGGTTATATAAAAAATAGCCTTTGTATTATCATAAACACACTAGAATCACAATCACAAATATACACTGTGCCAACTGGCACTGGGCAATATTCACAGGGGATTATATACAGGACCAGGCCAATCGGGCCACGGTCAGAACCATCAGAATGCAGGTAGTAAACATAAAACACAACCAGTAACTACTGGTACAATAATGACCTCAGCATTATCACATTAGGCATAAAACACATTAGGCCCAAACCTCATTAGCATAAACACATTACGCAATAGGCCTCACCAGCATAAACACATTATGCAATAATCATGGTGCATAAATCACATTTGGCAACCATCAGCGTAAACACATTATGCCCACATTTGGCAGTGCACCATAGTAACACTAATTAGGTGCATACATCACCTTAGGGCCTTGCGCCCTATCAGTACACCCATACAGTGCACACCGCACCTTAGCGTAATCGATGAACTGACCCCAGGCCAACTGGCCTTTTACTGGGGCTCAAATGCCCTATGTCCCGCAAAGTCAGGGCGCGAAATGAGGCCTCTCGAATGGCTCCCTGGCTGCCTCGGCAGTGAAAACACAGTGCGCGGATGCGCTGGGGTGTGGGGTGCAACTCACCCCTTCCTGAATAAAAATAGTATGCCCCTGTTGTTGCAGCTGCCCTCAACCGGTGGGTCAGCTGTGCCAAATTAGCCCGGGCACCACTGTGATCTGGGGGCAGCCCCTCTCCGGGACTCCTAAATATCAAATTGCCCAAACATTGCAGCTGCCCGCAACTGCGGCGCAGCTGGGATAAATAAGGCAGGCACTGGCACTACACGTGCCTCGGGAGCACCAACACGGCTCCAGGCACCGACAATGTGCCTCGACCAACCCCCAACAGCTCACTCTCAGCCCCCACTCACTGGGGCTCTGTGGGGCTTTTCTCTGCCTCCTCCAGTCTGCAGGCACTGGCAAGGTGCCTCAACAGATCCCGCTCTCAGCCCCCTGTACCGGGACTCCTCTCGTGCCCCTGGCGGCAGCTGCAAGACTTTAGGGAGCCTCCACTCACCAGGGCTCTGTCGTGGACTCCTTTTGGCAGGGGAGAGGCACTGGCAATGTGCCTCGACCGTCCCCTCTCCACCAGGGCTTCTCCTGACCTCACCCGGGCCCCCTCCTGGGACCCGGGACTTCGACGTGGAGCCCGCGAGGCTCCGGACGGCCGAGAAGCAGCAGGCCCCGCCCACAACCAGGCAGTCAGCCTGGCTTCCGGGTTGCTGCTCGATCGCGGCGGCTCCTTTTCTCGGCGGCTCCTCAGTGCGGGGTAGGCTTCCGCCTCACAGGCAATGCGGGGTGGGCTCCCGCCAATAAAATAAACTCCAATGCGGGGTGGGCTCCCGCCAGACAGAGCAGCAATGCGGGGTGGGCTCCCGCTTCTCTCGCATCCAGGTGGGGGAATCCCTACGTCAGGATTCCCTCGAAGCAAGTTGCAGCTCAGTGCTGCAGAGCCCACGCTCTCCTCTTCTCTTTGGCAATAAAAAGATAGCGCTCACGAGGCGCTAAGAGTCCTTAAAGCAAAGGGGCATAGCTGGGCTCAGGCAGGCCAGCACACAGGGCCCTCCAGCAGGGAGGAAGTCCCTTGTGGCGGTTCCTCCTGGGGCCCAGCAGCAGCAAGCCCCACGTCACAAGGAAGCACAGGAACAGCACAACACATGGGGTCACAGCCCCAATAATTATATCCCAAATTTCTTTGTCTGCCCTGGCACAGGGTTTGGGGAACCAGTCCTAACTGGTTCTGGGGAGTGTGGAGCACTTTGTTTACAGGGCTCCTCTTCCCCTTTGTCAGGTTGGGGCTCTGTCATCAGACACACCACAGGGGGGCGGAGCCAGCATTCATATAAGCAGGCACTGACCTATTCAGGTTCAGGGGACTACTCCACCCACTACTCCAAATGCAGGTGCCCTATTCAGCCTAGCGCTGACTCACCCTGCCCCTCCTGGAGCCACACACACCTCACCAGCCCCTGCCACTCCAAAGCCAGACATGCAATCCACATCAGGCAGGCAGACACATAGCACACAGAAATGCCAACTTCTGAAAGTGGCATTTCTAAAATAGTGATAATAAATCTGCGCACACCATTGCGCAGCATTTATGATTACTATTCCAACCATACCAAACTTGACCACGCTGCTCCTCTCATATCAGGAATTACCACTGAAACACTTATCATGGAAATCCCCAATGCAATCCTATGAGAGGGCAGCCTCACAGCAGTGAGAAACCAAAATGGCTGTTTGTCACTACCAGGACATGTCACACACTTAAGGTACATGTCCTACCTTTTACCTACAATGCACCCTGCCCATAGGGCTAGCTAGGAGCCTACCTTAGGTGTGACTGACATGCAGTGAAAGGGGGTCACAGACATGGCACACACTTTAGGTGCCACGTTACAGCGTCAGTAACACTGCGCGCACAGGCCCTGCAATGGCAGAGGCCTGAGACAGGTTTGAAAGGCTACTTTGGTGGGTGGCGCAATCAGCGCTGCAAGCCCACCAGTAGCATTTAATTTACCAGCCCCGGGTACATGAGATACCATTTTACAAGGGACTGACAGGTAAATTAAATATGCCAAACAGGTGTAGACCAATCTTACCATGTTCACCACAAAGAGCACACACACTTTACACTGAACAGCAGTGCTAAAGTGCCCAGAGTCCTAGAACCACCAACACTATGTCAGAAAAAGGCTAGGAGAAAGGCAAAAGTTCAGGGATGACCCTGCAAAAGGGGCCAAGTCCAACACCTAGTATATAGTAAGGAGAGGGTGAATCAAACAACCTATAAGTCCCTAATATATAATTGGGCGGGGGTTTAGAGGCTCAGTAGATTTCTTTCACTGGAGTGTGCACTGCTGCGATGCCCGCTGTCATTTTAAAGGCAGCACTGCTTTGCAGACTGTCTTTAAAAGTAAATTATATGCAAATTCGACTTTGCAATTAAAGGTAGTTCGAAAGAGGCAATCTACCTTATTTTTTACATATCATTCACCCCAAAGGTCTCCCCTAAATGCCCCAGGGGTGGGGTGCTATGTAGCTATAGGCCGGGACATTATAAAATATGTTTTATATTCCCAGGTAAGGGGAAAACTGGCAGTTTCGTTTTACTTCATTGTAGAATACTAGCCCCATAGGCTAAGTATTAATATTGCTAGGAAGGGGCTATAAATGTCATTCAAGCACTTAAAATATTGGCAATGATACATCCAGCAATCTGCTACTGTTGAATTTAGCATAACTAGTACAGAAAGGAAGGAATAGGACTTTCTTTTCTGTGAGCCGAAATCCAGCCTTCTACAGCCTTTCCTAATTGGTCAGCCTTAACAGGCTTAGCCAAGCTGCTTTGGTGACATGATAAGTGGCCTGCACGGAGCAGCGGTTATCTGATGGGGGTGCTCTGCAGCTGGCCATGTTGGGGGTTGGGTAAATCAAACTGGGCTTCAAATTGAGCAGGACAGTAAGAAATGCCAGCCAGGCCGACCCCTGTTCCTCTACTGCCAGCCAGATGGCAGGCCCAGGAATGAAATTTGCAGGAGTTCTAGAGTGGAGTGTTAATGGAAATGAGCCACACCAGTAGGTTGGTTTAGTCAGCTCTTACTCCAAAAGAGGAAAATCTCCAACTTGAATTTTAAAGTGCAGCACTCTGTGGGACAAGAATATGCTACACTTTGGAGGAAGCTGTCATGCTTTTGGGTGGCACCCGGCACCTCATTGGAAAGGGGTGCCCCCTGCTTGTCGCCCCAGACCATTGAATAAATATGTGAGAGCTGCTCAGCAGCTCAGATTTGCTGCCTGAAACTATAAGAAGAAGGATTGCCCGGCTGGAACCATGCTCTGCATCACAGGGGATTGCTCCCTGAGGCACTGCTCCTGTTGCACACAGCCCTGAAGACTTTGCCATGCTCCAAAAGGATTAAGGAGTGGGCTTCCTGAAAGCAACAGGTTAACAGAGCTGCCCTGCACCATCTCCCTCAAGAAGGCCCCAGCCTGGAGTGCGTCCAGTGGACTTTTAATGATGTGGCCAGGTGCATTGTGGGAACTGTAGTCCCAAACTTCCAAGCACCATCTCAGAGCTTCTAGACCCTTGGATTTGTGCTTTGGACACTTTGAAACCTCAAGGGAACTTCAGGAAGAAGTTCCAGAACTCTGAAGAAGTTTGGAGCCGCTTTTGGAAAAAGCTATATAAGTGGACCGACTCAATGTCGAGAGTCAACTAGACCACCTTCAACCGCGACCTGGACTGGATTTCAGGTTTGTCCCGCTTTAAGCTTTGGAGTTCCAGACTTCCAGAGAAAATCCTCCAGAAAAGTTTGGAAGTCGGAAGGTACAGTTTTGACCGGGGCCTTCGGCTTAGTGTATCCGACCAGGGCTCCTTCGCAGTGGGCCTCAAACTTTGACTTTGTCCCGGTCACTTGCAACCAGATGTCTCAAGTTGGTGCTATATGTTTTGAAGCACTATAAAGTGGGTAATCTTTAAAAATTCATATCTCCATTTCCCTATATTGACTTTTTGTTGTTTTGGTGTCATTTTAAAGGTAAAAATATTTCCAATTTTTATAAATTGGTTTGGGATTTTAATTGTGTGTTTGCTCCAGTGTAGCGCAACCAAATACCTGCAGTTGGCGCCTTGTGCTTATTGGTGCTAGAAACATCTAAAACCTTGCAAAATGATATCCCCAGTTCCCCACATCCGATTCTTCTGTTTTGGTGTCTGTTCATTAAAATGTTCTGTATTTTTAGAATAAATTCCTGTTGGATTTTTATTGTGCTGTGTTTTCTACATCTTAACTGTTTTGGTACTGATAAATGCTCTGCATATTTCTCCTAAGTTAAAACTGTCTGCACCACAGCTACCAAGGGTTGAACTCAGGTTTAAATTAAGCCTGGGCAGAGCTACGTGGAACTCCGTGAACTGCAAAAAAACTCGGCTGCTCTATGCGGACCTCTGCAAGAGGCGGAGTGTGTCAGATAAATGCCGTTTGCTGTGATTTTCATCGCCGGGTGTTTCTCCGCACTGTGCAATCATCGCGAACTGCACCATGCACACCACAAGTGGGTCCTGCTTCCTTTCTGCCGCTCGGGTAGATTTTTACTTGAGCGGCAGCTTTCTCAACGCGAACGGACAGTTTCTCAAAGTGAGCGGTGGCGTGCATACGCGACCACACGCAATGAGAAATCCGACAGCCTGCGTTGAGAAATCTCGCCGGGAGGTTGATTTTCCATGCTCGCGCTCGCCAACTTGACATTGACATTTGTGAATGGGGAAAAATATCGCCAGGAGGTGGATTTTCCTCACTCTGCAACTTGATGTTGATGAGCGTGAGCGAAGAAAATAACTCGGATATCCGCGAGCTCCTCGTAACGCGGAGTGCGGAAACCTCCGCAAACTCCGCGAGCGGAGCGAAGTTCACCCCCAGGCTTAGTTTAAATTATTGAGACTAAACAGGATCTAGCAATAGTGCCAATATTACTTGAAGAGGACTACCATCCACTTCAACTAATAATCCACTTTGTTAAAGGTCTCAAAACGCAAGAACCTCTCTCATTTTGTTAGCTGAGTTTGCAGTGAGCATAAGTAAACTACACATCAGCCACATGGGTAATACTACCATTTGAGAAGGTCTTATTTCCTATATTGAGAAAGCTGACAGTAATGCATTTAACGCTAAGAATAATTTTAACAACAACAATAACCGACTTGTTATGAGTGGTTGCTGCTGCTAGGCTATACTGTACCCTTCCAGAATGATGTGGTAATGTAGTGTAAGGAGAATCTTCAATTTACTACCACTGAAAGACTGCCGCTCATTCTGAAATCAGGCCCCTAACAAATAGAAACTGGATAACATCAGGTTTAGGGCCTGATTTAGAGTTTAGCAGAAAGATTACCATCAAAAACGTGATGGAGATACGCTCACCGTATTACGAGTGCATTATAGCCAATAGCATTTTTAATGGGGTGGACGGGATATCCATCATGTTTATGAAAGAGTAACTCGGCCGTTGTTATCCAAAGCAGGTATTTACTTGTGAAATTGTTTCTTTTAAACACCAATGATCAGAATCTTCTTTTAAATAAGCGAATATGTTTGGCCCTTAGCTTTCGAAGGACCTATTCCAATGCATAAACTTGCAGTAAGCCCAGGCAACACACAAGTGCCCATTCTCTTAAAAGTAACATTCATGTGAGGGAGTGCAAGACATTGAGAGTATATGCTGCTCTGCCCTACCCTCCATGAATAATTAAATATTGGTTCTCTGCCTAAACATATCAACCTGTGTTATGTATGTTTTTCATTTTGGTTCCAAATTAAGAGGCAGAGACGGAAAATAGTACAGCTCTCCATATGAACGAAAACATAGTAGGCACTTCAAGACAGGAAGAGGTCAACGGTGAGCCCCAACTAACTGAGTTGAAAGCAACTGAGAAAGCCCAGTATAGACTAAAACCATATAAATGGCCCTCAGTGATTTAAGCTATTACATTTTTCACATTTATTTCCCATTTGTGAACAAACACAGGTCATGCAAGTAAAAAAAAACTTCTGAAAATGTGTCCTTTAGTAAAGAATTCTAGTTTGAGCAAAAGAGCGTTTAACAGTAAGTGTGGGAAAAGGTGAATTGATGTACCACAAACTAAACTTCTTCTGCTGATAGGTTGGTGAGTGCAAACGTCCACTTCAGCCACACCACGTAGCCGCCCTGGACCGACCACCACTGTGTACATTTCACCTTCAACACCACCACCGCACCCATACTGGCCCCCCACTCGCCATGAAGGAACTGGAGTAAACTCACAGAAGAACTCCTCAATGCCACCCTCCTCCAAGACCCCCCCACCACCGCGACCGACGCCAACTCCGCAGCCACTGAATTTCACAGATGGATCTCCAGATGCGCCGACAAGATTGCCCCCCTCCACCACCCAGCCAAACAACGCCCCCGAAGGCCGCCTGGTTCACCACCGACCTCCAAGTCGCCAGGCGCACATGCAGACGCCTCGAGAAGACCTGGCGAAGCCGAAAAACCTCTGAAGACTTAAACAACCACAGGAGCGCCCTGAAGAAGTACCACCAGCTCATTAGGGACACCAAACGGACCTTCATCAAGAGCAAAATAGACGCCAACGCAACCAACGCCAAGGACCTCTTCAACGTCATTCAGCAATTCACCAAACCACCCAGCGAGGCCACGGACGTCACTCCATCCCAGGAACTCTGCAACAAGCTCAGCTCCTACTTCCATCAGAAGATCAAGACCATCTACGACCATTTCAGCAGCCAGACGCCGTTCACCACCCCCTCCCCTCCGCGGACCACCAGCCAACCATCACCACCTGGACTTCCACCACAGTGGAACTCATCACCACAACCATGATGAAAATCCAATCTGGAGCTCCCACGGACCCCTGCCCTCCGCACATCTACCAGAGGGCCACCACCAACATCACCCCGAACTACGACAGACCATCAACCCTCCCTCCAATCCGGCATCTTCCCCGAAATCTGGAAGCAGGCCAAAGTCAAGCCCCTCATCAAGAAACCCACGGCCGACCCTACAGACCTGAAGAACTACCGGCCCATCTCCCTGCTCCCTTTTGCCGCCAAAATCACCGAAAGACTCGTGAATACACAACTGACCGCGTTCATCGAAGAAAATGCCATCCTAGACGCCTCCCAGTCCGGATTCCGCAGCAACCACAGCACCGAGACCACCCTCCACCAACGACATACGCATGCTACTCGACCAGGGACACACCGCAACCCTCATCCTACTAGACCTCTCCGTGGCGTTCGACACCGTCTCACACCACACCCTCGCAGCCAGACTACACGACGCCGGGATACAAGGAACCGCCCTCAACTGGATCCGTTCCTTTCTCTCCGGCAGATCCCAGAGGATCAGACTCCCCCCCTTCATCTCCGAACCCACAGAGATCAGCTGCGGAGTACCACAGGGATCATCGCTCAGCCCCAGGCTGTTCAACATTTACATGGCCCCCCTCACCGCCATCGTCAGACAGCACAGACTCAACATAGTATCCTACGCCGATGACACCCAGCTCATCCTCTCCCTCACGAAGGACCCCGATGACACCAAGATCAGCTTCCAAAAAGGAATGAAGGACGTCGCGGCCTGGATGAAGGACAGCTGCCTGAAGCTGAACACTGAGAAGACAGAGGTCCTCATCCTGGGACCCTTGACCTCCGCCTGGGACGACACATGGTGGCCCTCCACCCTCGGAAACCCTCCCACCCCGACAGACCACGAGCGGAACCTCGGCATTATCCTTGACTCCTCCCTCACCATGACCCGCCAGATCAACGCCGTCGCCTCCACCAGTTTCAACTGCCTCTGGATCCTCCGAAAGTCCTTCAAATGGATCCCCGCCGAGCACAGAAAAACCGTCACCCACGCACTCATAACCAGCAGACTGGACTACGGAAATGCCCTCTACGCCGGCAACAACAGAACCCTCCTGCACAAGCTCCAAACCATCCAAAACGCCGCGGCCAGACTCGTGCTCGGGACACCTCGCACGAACACATGACGCAACACCTCTGCGACCTACACTGGCTCCCCGTCGAAAAGAGAATAACCTTCAAACTTCTCATCCACACCTACAAATCCCTCCACAACATCGGACCCAAATACCTCAACGAGAGAGTCCGTTTCCATGCACCCAAAAGGAATCTCCGATCCGCCGACCTCACACTAGCAGAGATCCCCCGCATCCACAGAAGCAGAGCAGGAGGAAGGGCCTTCTCCTACATCGCAGCCAAGGCCTGGAACGAGGCTTCCAGTCAGCATGAGACGCTCCCGAACCTACACGCCTTCAGGAAGGACCTCAAGACCTTGCTCTTCGACTGAGCCGGAGCTGCTCCCCCCAGCGCCTTGAGACCCTCACGGGTGAGTAGCGCGCTCTATAAACCCCCTCATTGATTGATTGATTGAGACAGGACGTGAGCCCCTACACCCCTCCCACTACACCGGGACCTTGCTGGGCTACTCTGAACCTCTTCCACCACACAGGATCGGAAGATACCTGAGCCACTCCTTTTGGGATCACTCCCCAATGCCTCTTCAGACCCTCCGTCACACAGCCAGAGGTCTGCCTCCCATGCACGCTCCCTGGGATCAGAGAACTCACACTCTAACAGGTGTTGTCGTAACCCCAGAAAACAATTACTGAACATGTGCTCTCTGATAACCAGATTGAACAGCCCTACTCAGTGCTACTCATCACCCAACCTTTCAGTGCATCACAACATTCATCCACAAACTCCCCCAAGACTAGTGAGACAGTTTCCTACTGCCCCTGAACCTCAACCTATACCCTTCAGGTGTGACACCCTCTTCCTGGGAACTAGGTACCATCTTCTGGGCACTGGGAGTGGGACTTCCTGCACTGGACTTTATATTGCTGCCACCACTGGACCCCACCCTCACTATTGAATCCAGACAACTAAAACTGCACTCAGGGGATAATCTACCCTCCAGAGCTAGTTTCTCCCTGGCGAAGGCCTTCTCTGCCTCCGCCATCCTCTCCTGCGCTAAGACCCTCTCAGTCTCTAGCTTTTTCTCTTCAAGGACCAACGCCTTGAGACTCAACTCCTGGGCCTACAAGGCCTTTTTCTCCTCCAAACCCAGCCGCACTATCTTCGTGGCATACTCCGACTGGAGCGAGTCTAAAGCCAGCTGATGCTCCCTTTCTTCTCTCCTATCCACCCACTCCTCTGGGGACAGGGAAAGGGATGGGGCACTGCCCCCGGCACTGGACCCAGCAAGGGAATCCCTATCTATGGGGACCGCACTACCTACTAGCGTCCCTGCCCTGTCATTTTCTTCCTCTTCTTCAGACTCTTCAGGGACAACCTCAGACCCACCACCCTCTTGGTGTGCGGCCTGGGCACTCTCCCACTCAGACTCCTCACGTCTTCATGTATCCTGTTGCCATTGTAGCAGGGCATCCCTAAGGAATAGCTGAGTGTCCTCCCCACTCACTGCTAAGCCTCTCTCATCACAGAACCCCCTTAGCTCCTCTAGACTGTAGTTCAACAGCAACAGATCATATGTGTTAATGGTAGGTTCCATTCTGGCAAGGCACTTAAACCCACACAAGTACAACACAAGACTCCTAGGCGTAAGATCTGAAGCAAGAGTACACAATTTGAAAATGACACTTTTAGGAGAAAAATAAAACTCAGGAAAAATAATCCCCAAACATGTGATTCTCTAAATGCAGAGTTTGTAGTGCAACCAGTTGTCGCTGTGGTACTGCGCAAACGCAAGTCCTATCCTCACCGCTGACAACCAATGTTAGAAATGGGATTTCTGGTTGGCTAGGGCATGCGCCTAAGCCAGGCAGAAACCACCACTCTAGTCAGGGCAAGGGAGTTACACACTGAAGATAACCCCTGCTCACCCCCTTGGTAGCTTGGAACGAGCAGTCAGGCTTATCACAGAGGCAATGTGTAAAGCGTTTGCGCAACACACACACACACAACAGGAGCAACACACTAGGCACACTACAAAAGAAACTCCACACAAGGTTATATAAAAAATAGCCTTTGTATTATCATAAACACACTAGAATCACAATCACAAATATACACTGTGCCAACTGGCACTGGGCAATATTCACAGGGGATTATATACAGGACCAGGCCAATCGGGCCACGGTCAGAACCATCAGAATGCAGGTAGTAAACATAAAACACAACCAGTAACTACTGGTACAATAATGACCTCAGCATTATCACATTAGGCATAAAACACATTAGGCCCAAACCTCATTAGCATAAACACATTACGCAATAGGCCTCACCAGCATAAACACATTATGCAATAATCATGGTGCATAAATCACATTTGGCAACCATCAGCGTAAACACATTATGCCCACATTTGGCAGTGCACCATAGTAACACTAATTAGGTGCATACATCACCTTAGGGCCTTGCGCCCTATCAGTACACCCATACAGTGCACACCGCACCTTAGCGTAATCGATGAACTGACCCCAGGCCAACTGGCCTTTTACTGGGGCTCAAATGCCCTATGTCCCGCAAAGTCAGGGCGCGAAATGAGGCCTCTCGAATGGCTCCCTGGCTGCCTCGGCAGTGAAAACACAGTGCGCGGATGCGCTGGGGTGTGGGGTGCAACTCACCCCTTCCTGAATAAAAATAGTATGCCCCTGTTGTTGCAGCTGCCCTCAACCGGTGGGTCAGCTGTGCCAAATTAGCCCGGGCACCACTGTGATCTGGGGGCAGCCCCTCTCCGGGACTCCTAAATATCAAATTGCCCAAACATTGCAGCTGCCCGCAACTGCGGCGCAGCTGGGATAAATAAGGCAGGCACTGGCACTACACGTGCCTCGGGAGCACCAACACGGCTCCAGGCACCGACAATGTGCCTCGACCAACCCCCCAACAGCTCACTCTCAGCCCCCACTCACTGGGGCTCTGTGGGGCTTTTCTCTGCCTCCTCCAGTCTGCAGGCACTGGCAAGGTGCCTCAACAGATCCCGCTCTCAGCCCCCTGTACCGGGACTCCTCTCGTGCCCCTGGCGGCAACTGCAAGACTTTAGGGAGCCTCCACTCACCAGGGCTCTGTCGTGGACTCCTTTTGGCAGGGGAGAGGCACTGGCAATGTGCCTCGACCGTCCCCTCTCCACCAGGGCTTCTCCTGACCTCACCCGGGCCCCCTCCTGGGACCCGGGACTTCGACGTGGAGCCCGCGAGGCTCCGGACGGCCGAGAAGCAGCAGGCCCCGCCCACAACCAGGCAGTCAGCCTGGCTTCCGGGTTGCTGCTCGATCGCGGCGGCTCCTTTTCTCGGCGGCTCCTCAGTGCGGGGTAGGCTTCCGCCTCACAGGCAATGCGGGGTGGGCTCCCGCCAATAAAATAAACTCCAATGCGGGGTGGGCTCCCGCCAGACAGAGCAGCAATGCGGGGTGGGCTCCCGCTTCTCTCGCATCCAGGTGGGGGAATCCCTACGTCAGGATTCCCTCGAAGCAAGTTGCAGCTCAGTGCTGCAGAGCCCACGCTCTCCTCTTCTCTTTGGCAATAAAAAGATAGCGCTCACGAGGCGCTAAGAGTCCTTAAAGCAAAGGGGCATAGCTGGGCTCAGGCAGGCCAGCACACAGGGCCCTCCAGCAGGGAGGAAGTCCCTTGTGGCGGTTCCTCCTGGGGCCCAGCAGCAGCAAGCCCCACGTCACAAGGAAGCACAGGAACAGCACAACACATGGGGTCACAGCCCCAATAATTATATCCCAAATTTCTTTGTCTGCCCTGGCACAGGGTTTGGGGGAACCAGTCCTAACTGGTTCTGGGGAGTATGGAGCACTTTGTTTACAGGGCTCCTCTTCCCCTTTGTCAGGTTGGGGCTCTGTCATCAGACACACCACAGGGGGGCGGAGCCAGCATTCATATAGGCAGGCACTGACCTATTGAGGTTCAGGGGACTACTCCACCCACTACTCCAAATGCAGATGCCCTATTCAGCCTAGCGCTGACTCACCCTGCCCCTCCTGGAGCCACACACACCTCACCAGCCCCTGCCACTCCAAAGCCAGACATGCAATCCACATCAGGCAGGCAGACACATAGCACACAGAAATGCCAACTTCTGAAAGTGGCATTTCTAAAATAGTGATAATAAATCTGCGCACACCATTGCGCAGCATTTATGATTACTATTCCAACCATACCAAACTTGACCACGCTGCTCCTCTCATATCAGGAATTACCACTGAAACACTTATCATGGAAATCCCCAATGCAATCCTATGAGAGGGCAGCCTCACAGCAGTGAGAAACAAAAATGGCTGTTTGTCACTACCAGGACATGTCACACACTTAAGGTACATGTCCTACCTTTTACCTACAATGCACCCTGCCCATAGGGCTAGCTAGGGCCTACCTTAGGTGTGACTGACATGCAGTGAAAGGGGGTCACAGACATGGCACACACTTTAGGTGCCACGTTACAGCGTCAGTAACACTGCGCGCACAGGCCCTGCAATGGCAGAGGCCTGAGACAGGTTTGAAAGGCTACTTTGGTGGGTGGCGCAATCAGCGCTGCAAGCCCACCAGTAGCATTTAATTTACCAGCCCCGGGTACATGAGATACCATTTTACAAGGGACTGACAGGTAAATTAAATATGCCAAACAGGTGTAGACCAATCTTACCATGTTCACCACAAAGAGCACACACACTTTACACTGAACAGCAGTGCTAAAGTGCCCAGAGTCCTAGAACCACCAACACTATGTCAGAAAAAAGGCTAGGAGAAAGGCAAAAGTTCAGGGATGACCCTGCAAAAGGGGCCAAGTCCAACACCTAGTATATAGTAAGGCGAGGGTGAATCAAACAACCTATAAGTCCCTAATATATAATTGGGCGGGGGTTTAGAGGCTCAGTAGATTTCTTTCACTGGAGTGTGCACTGCTGCGATGCCCGCTGTCATTTTAAAGGCAGCACTGCTTTGCAGACTGTCTTTAAAAGTAAATTATATGCAAATTCGACTTTGCAATTAAAGGTAGTTCGAAAGAGGCAATCTACCTTATTTTTTACATATCATTCACCCCAAAGGTCTCCCCTAAATGCCCCAGGGGTGGGGTGCTATGTAGCTATAGGCCAGGACATTATAAAATATGTTTTATATTCCCAGGTAAGGGGAAAACTGGCAGTTTCGTTTTACTTCATTGTAGAATACTAGCCCCATAGGCTAAGTATTAATATTGCTAGGAAGGGGCTATAAATGTCATTCAAGCACTTAAAATATTGGCAATGATACATCCAGCAATCTGCTACTGTTGAATTTAGCATAACTAGTACAGAAAGGAAGGAATAGGACTTTCTTTTCTGTGAGCCGAAATCCAGCCTTCTACAGCCTTTCCTAATTGGTCAGCCTTAACAGGCTTAGCCAAGCTGCTTTGGTGACATGATAAGTGGCCTGCACGGAGCAGCGGTTATCTGATGGGGGTGCTCTGCAGCTGGCCATGTTGGGGGTTGGGTAAATCAAACTGGGCTTCAAATTGAGCAGGACAGTAAGAAATGCCAGCCAGGCCGACCCCCTGTTCCTCTACTGCCAGCCAGATGGCAGGCCCAGGAATGAAATTTGCAGGAGTTCTAGAGTGGAGTGTTAATGGAAATGAGCCACACCAGTAGGTTGGTTTAGTCAGCTCTTACTCCAAAAGAGGAAAATCTCCAACTTGAATTTTAAAGTGCAGCACTCTGTGGGACAAGAATATGCTACACTTTGGAGGAAGCTGTCATGCTTTTGGGTGGCACCCGGCACCTCATTGGAAAGGGGTGCCCCCTGCTTGTCGCCCCAGACCATTGAATAAATATGTGAGAGCTGCTCAGCAGCTCAGATTTGCTGCCTGAAACTATAAGAAGAAGGATTGCCCGGCTGGAACCATGCTCTGCATCACAGGGGATTGCTCCCTGAGGCACTGCTCCTGTTGCACACAGCCCTGAAGACTTTGCCATGCTCCAAAAAGGATTAAGGAGTGGGCTCCTGAAAGCAACAGGTTAACAGAGCTGCCCTGCACCATCTCCCTCAAGAAGGCCCCAGCCTGGAGTGCGTCCAGTGGACTTTTAATGATGTGGCCAGGTGCATTGTGGGAACTGTAGTCCCAAACTTCCAAGCACCATCTCAGAGCTTCTAGACCCTTGGATTTGTGCTTTGGACACTTTGAAACCTCAAGGGGAACTTCAGGAAGAAGTTCCAGAACTCTGAAGAAGTTTGGAGCCGCTTTTGGAAAAAGCTATATAAGTGGACCGACTCAATGTCGAGAGTCAACTAGACCACCTTCAACCGCGACCTGGACTGGATTTCAGGTTTGTCCCGCTTTAAGCTTTGGAGTTCCAGACTTCCAGAGAAAATCCTCCAGAAAAGTTTGGAAGTCGGAAGGTACAGTTTTGACCGGGGCCTTCGGCTTAGTGTATCCGACCAGGGCTCCTTCGCAGTGGGCCTCAAACTTTGACTTTGTCCCGGTCACTTGCAACCAGATGTCTCAAGTTGGTGCTATATGTTTTGAAGCACTATAAAGTGGGTAATCTTTAAAAATTCATATCTCCATTTCCCTATATTGACTTTTTGTTGTTTTGGTGTCATTTTAAAGGTAAAAATATTTCCAATTTTTATAAATTGGTTTGGGATTTTAATTGTGTGTTTTATCTTATTTAATGTATTGGTGTTCTTAAATGCTTTACATACCTGTCTCCTGAGTTAAGCCTGCCTGCCCGCAGCCAGCTTCCAAGGGTTGAGCCAGGGGCTAATGTATTGAGACCTTTTCTGGACCGTATTGCGTTGGTGGCCTTATTGCTAGTGGTAGGTGCATACTTACCCCTACTAACAATCCATCATCCAAAACTGGCACTGTTGCTTTTTTTTTTTCTGCAGCAGCTGGATCTGCCCTTCTTCCAACCCCAAGAGTCTTCCTGGCCACAGCATCTCATGGCAGACCACTCTCCTGCACTCCCTGAGCACCCACAGGCCTTTTCCTGTTTGCCGCATACCTTTGTGTTCAGCAGGAACATATGGTACTCACTCCTAAAGCATAAATAAACAAGACACGCCCTCGGAAGTCTAAAGGGACTTCTTGTCTTTGGGGTCCAGAACAAATTTACTTGAAAGAGAGGCTAGAACCTCTGGACAGTCTAACAAAAGTTCCAGAAGTACAAGTCTAGAGTGTGTCCTTGCTATTAGTTAAGGGGGATGAGAAACCACCTCAAATTATAATAACAATCTCTGTCAGGGTGCATCACAAAGTCAAGAATTAAAGCTGTGCTTAGCCCTTTTGTAGCTTGGCACAAAGCAGTCAGGCTTAACATAGAGGCAATGGATAAAGTATTTATGCAGCACTCAAGCAGTAATAAAGTGAAAACAGAACACAAGAAAAATCCCAGACCAAATTGGAAACATAAAGTAAAGTTTAATAAATAAAATGATTCCAAAACAACAAACATCCAAAAAGTAGACCCGGAGATTAATATTTGGTTGGTCTAGACTGCATCAAAGTCAAAAGTTAAGGCTGACCGTGTTGGAGACGGCTCGAAGACAGGGATCAGGTTCACCCCAGTGGAAAGTTTACTTAATGGAGGAAAAGTGATCATCTAAGAATGATTGGGGTGGGGTAAGCTGCAAGCTGGATCTGAAGCACGACTTATCTATAGCGGGTTGCTGAAGAGTGGGGTCATTGTGTAGTCACCAACGAAGGCGGGAAAGCTCTAAGTGGACCAAAGCTGAAGTCTGTTCCCAGGAAGGCTTCAACATCGATGGGTTGTGTCTAGGCGTCGGTCCCAATGAAGCCCTATGTTTATACTTAGAACCTTCTCTGGCAATCAGATCTGCTTCAGTGGGGCGCAACAGCAAGTTGAGACCGACTCATGACTCGATGTTGATGGCTCTGACAGCTATCCTGGTCTTGGCCGGTCCTCGAGGCAGAAAGTTTGCAAACAGTTTCTAAGTCCCACTTCTTGCAATTTGGAAACAGGTGGAGTACACTCTAACACCAGCTAAGAGTTCAGGACCCTGGGGAACCACTTGGTGACTCGCTCCAACAGAGACCAGCAGCAGGTCCAGTTGGTACTGGTCATCTGGGCAGTTGCAGGCAAAGGTGCATCTGGAAGCTTGTTATGTCCATGTAGCCCAAACAGAAGGCCAGTCAACTGACCCTTGGAGTCACTGCTGGGGTCCTGGGTTGAAGGCAAGCAGGTCAAGTCCTCCTTCAGGTTTCAGACACCAAGGCAGTCCTTTTTTTGTTTCTTCACCGGACCAAGAGTGTTCTCAGGAGAGGTCTCTGGGGTCCACTTTAATGATCAGTGCCAGTCTGTCGCTGGGGAAAAGTTCCAGCCACTCCTAACCAATGGGGTAAAAACTCCCAGGGGTGACCTTACCCACTTTGGCAGGGCGTCCTTCTCTAAATAAATGCAGCATGACGGAACCCTTCTTCTCCTGAAGAGAAGAAGTGTGGCTGTGATAGTGTGCAACCCCTCCCTAGTGGGTCACTCCAAACCAATTCCAGAGCAGCTCCCCCTCCCACTGGGTTTGGAACCCAGCTTACTAGGAAGACAAGTGGAAACAGACTAAGTTGTAAGCTACATCTGCCAGTGAGATGGTAGGCACTCTTTGAAGCTCAGGGAGTGACTAGCCACAGTCCTCCAGGCCATGCTGCTCAATGAGGAATAACACCTCTCCACACCCAAGCCTTTGACCACTGTCTGGGAGCAATCCACTTCTCACCACAGGGGAGCCATTCAACAGCCATGTGAAACTGTCCACTGACACAGAAGTCTTTTTGGTTAAGGCAGAGAAATGACAACTTTCTAAAAGTGTAATTTCTAAAATAGTGATATAAAATCTGACTTAACCATTAAGGTTGATTTTAAATTGCTATTACAATCAATATTTGATTCATCTTTCTAGCAGCTCCCAAGCTAAGGATTATACGTTGTTATACTGTAACCCAGTGTTTTCCTATGGGAGAGCCAGCCTTGCCACAGTAAAAAAACAACTTTTGGAGTTTCCATTGCCAGGATATATAAAACATTAAGGGCCTTATTTATGAAGGCCTTGCAACACTTTTGAGCTGCGTTTGCGCCACTTTTCAAGACGCAGCCATGGTGTAAACAATGCGCCACGTTGTGCCATTAATTAACAAGGTGACGCATCTAGACAGATGCATCACCTTGTAAAGCCCTGTGCCACATTATACCTGCGTCAGGTATAATGTATGCAGGGTGAGCGTTCCCACGTAAAAAAGGGAAGTAGAAGGGCCGCAATTAAATCTATGAGAGCCTCATGGCAGGCGTAAGGGTGACGCAGTGCCATAGGCACAGGCCTACCCCATGCATTGCTGGAGTTGCGTCCTGCTCAAGACACAACTTCAGCAATGCGTGACTTTTGCCCCGACAGATGCATTAGGATTCCTGGCGATATGGAGCGCTGTACATTAAATAAGGCACATCCATGGTGTCGCAAGGAGGGCGCAGTGAAAACTGTTGCATTACTGTTTTAATGCAGCGATGCAACAGTTTTCATAAATGAGGCCCCAAATATAAATGTCCAACTTTTTAAATACCATACACCCTGTCCTATGGGCATTAGAGTGTACCTTAGGGATCACTTATAAGTTTCAAAAAAAGTTTATGCCTGGCAAAAGGTTGTTTCTTTTGCCAGATTGAAATAGCAGTTTAAAACTGAATACCCAAGCTGCAGGGGCAGGCCAGGAGTCGTGCTTTACAGTATTACTTTAGTAAGTGGCACAATGATTGCTGCAACTCTCTAGAAGCATTTAGTTTAAAGTCCGTAGGTACATGTAGTAAAACATACTAGGGAATTAAAGAAAATTAAATTACTCAATATAATGTATACCAATTTTACAATGTTTAACAGGGAGAGCACAACCATTTTACCACTTGCAAGCAGGAGTAAGGCGTGCAGAGCCGTATGTTCAACAAAAACAGGTTCAGTAAAAGAAGGCAAAATCTGGGGGAACACCACACAAAATATGTTTATTTCCAACAGTCCTCTACACTCCAGGTCACGGGTTCATTCTCTGTATTCTGTTTTTCTGTCGCTCAACTAATCGTCCATGTGCAGGGATAAATGAAAAATCGAGGTGGTGAATTCTAGAATCAGGTAGTCACTACCCAATCTAGAGATGCAACATCAACTCTCCACCCCAATAGGCAATTCCACAGGCCAGCTCACGCTGCCCAACCTACCTGCACAGCATTCTGAAAATAGGGGCTCAAACAATAACAGGGACATATCCCTCTTTCTGTGGCAAGCACCACTCAGTTTGAATAGTTGCTTTCCTCAAAGCTACCTCTATGGGGACTGGCACCAGAGGTCTTTGTCCTACCAGTGCTTGTCATGGGGGTGAAGCAATTTGGCCTATGGAGACTTCACCCTTGTTCCCTTCCTCTGCTAGGTGGTGTAAATGACTTCAAGAAAAGGAATGAAAGGGCCCTGGCTGGGACTCTTCACTGGTTTTAGAGTGTACTAGAGTGTACTCATGATTGGACACTTAGATTTTTTTTCTGAACTTTTCACAAAAAGAAGCAGAAGTTACCACTGGACCGCAATTGAGCAGGGCCATCAGCATAGAAATGCTGGTCGAACTCAAGTTGCTGGTTCATCCTACTGAAAAGATACTGACTTCCCCCAAAAATTTCTAGTCCTAAAGACGAGGACTACACAGGGACCAATGCCGAGCAGCACCCTGCCTATGATGACACCTTCCTGGGCCTGATCTTTGGACTTCACCAGCTAGAATCTTTCCCAGCTTCAATATTAAGAGCCTCAAACTTCTGACCAGAGCCAAGACTCCCACCCAGGGCCTGCGCTTCAGCCAGCCAACTTCGACAAGCCCCTCTTCAGGTCCGACTGGCATTCTGACCCACCGACAGCCTTGTCCCCAGGACTTTCTCCAATTCAGAAGGTAAACTTTCCACCAGACCAAACCTGATACCTGTATCCAACCCACGATCCATCGCAGTTGGACTTTTGACTTTGCTCCAGTGTAGCGCAACCAGATACCTGCAGTTGGCGCCTTGTGCTTATTGGTGCTAGAAACATCTAAAACCTTGCAAAATGATATCCCCAGTTCCCCACATCCGATTCTTCTGTTTTGGTGTCTGTTCATTAAAATGTTCTGTATTTTTAGAATAAATTCCTGTTGGATTTTTATTGTGCTGTGTTTTCTACATCTTAACTGTTTTGGTACTGATAAATGCTCTGCATATTTCTCCTAAGTTAAAACTGTCTGCACCACAGCTACCAAGGGTTGAACTCAGGTTTAAATTAAGCCTGGGCAGAGCTACGTGGAACTCCGTGAACTGCAAAAAAAACTCGGCTGCTCTATGCGGACCTCTGCAAGAGGCGGAGTGTGTCAGATAAATGCCGTTTGCTGTGATTTTCATCGCCGGGTGTTTCTCCGCACTGTGCAATCATCGCAAACTGCACCATGCACACCACAAGTGGGTCCTGCTTCCTTTCTGCCGCTCGGGTAGATTTTTTACTTGAGCGGCAGCTTTCTCAACGCGAACGGACAGTTTCTCAAAGTGAGCGGTGGCGTGCATACGCGACCACACGCAATGAGAAATCCGACAGCCTGCGTTGAGAAATCTCGCCGGGAGGTTGATTTTCCATGCTCGCGCTCGCCAACTTGACATTGACATTTGTGAATGGGGAAAAATATCGCCAGGAGGTGGATTTTCCTCACTCTGCAACTTGATGTTGATGAGCGTGAGCGAAGAAAATAACTCGGATATCCGCGAGCTCCTCGTAACGCGGAGTGCGGAAACCTCCGCAAACTCCGCGAGCGGAGCGAAGTTCACCCCCAGGCTTAGTTTAAATTATTGAGACTAAACAGGATCTAGCAATAGTGCCAATATTACTTGAAGAGGACTACCATCCACTTCAACTAATAATCCACTTTGTTAAAGGTCTCAAAACGCAAGAACCTCTCTCATTTTGTTAGCTGAGTTTGCAGTGAGCATAAGTAAACTACACATCAGCCACATGGGTAATACTACCATTTGAGAAGGTCTTATTTCCTATATTGAGAAAGCTGACAGTAATGCATTTAACGCTAAGAATAATTTTAACAACAACAATAACCGACTTGTTATGAGTGGTTGCTGCTGCTAGGCTATACTGTACCCTTCCAGAATGATGTGGTAATGTAGTGTAAGGAGAATCTTCAATTTACTACCACTGAAAGACTGCCGCTCATTCTGAAATCAGGCCCCT
Source organism: Calotriton arnoldi (assembly GCA_963921515.1). Taxonomy (NCBI): domain Eukaryota; kingdom Metazoa; phylum Chordata; class Amphibia; order Caudata; family Salamandridae; genus Calotriton; species Calotriton arnoldi. Next base: position 487,541 of record CAWUFW010011398.1, read on the forward strand.
AACAAATAGAAACTGGATAACATCAGGTTTAGGGCCTGATTTAGAGTTTGGCAGAAAGATTACCATCAAAAACGTGATGGAGATACGCTCACCGTATTACGAGTGCATTATAGCCAATAGCATTTTTAATGGGGTGGACGGGATATCCATCATGTTTATGAAAGAGTAACTCGGCCGTTGTTATCCAAAGCAGGTATTTACTTGTGAAATTGTTTCTTTTAAACACCAATGATCAGAATCTTCTTTTAAATAAGCGAATATGTTTGGCCCTTAGCTTTCGAAGGACCTATTCCAATGCATAAACTTGCAGTAAGCCCAGGCAACACACAAGTGCCCATTCTCTTAAAAGTAACATTCATGTGAGGGGAGTGCAAGACATTGAGAGTATATGCTGCTCTGCCCTACCCTCCATGAATAATTAAATATTGGTTCTCTGCCTAAACATATCAACCTGTGTTATGTATGTTTTTCATTTTGGTTCCAAATTAAGAGGCAGAGACGGAAAATAGTACAGCTCTCCATATGAACGAAAACATAGTAGGCACTTCAAGATAGGAAGAGGTCAACGGTGAGCCCCAACTAACTGAGTTGAAAGCAACTGAGAAAGCCCAGTATAGACTAAAACCATATAAATGGCCCTCAGTGATTTAAGCTATTACATTTTTCACATTTATTTCCCATTTGTGAACAAACACAGGTCATGCAAGTAAAAAAAAACTTCTGAAAATGTGTCCTTTAGTAAAGAATTCTAGTTTGAGCAAAAGAGCGTTTAACAGTAAGTGTGGGAAAAGGTGAATTGATGTACCACAAACTAAACTTCTTCTGCTGATAGGTTGGTGAGTGCAAGAATGCGACAGTGTTTCTGACACGACACAACATGACATTGCAATGTTTTATTCATATTGTTACTATTGTTCGTTACTGTTGGTGTTATTAGTAGGAGTAGTAATAGTAGGAATAGGAGTAGCACCGTTTAATAGCATTAATAATAATTAAAATAACATATAAAAACTGTATTTTCATCATCAGGGTGCCTCCATGCAATAACACGTGCCAAGTACATACAATGCTTTGCTACGTCATCAAAAATAGAGGTTTTCTTACAGTTGGTTAAATATCTCTGCATTGAAGGTCCTTTTGAAACACATAATTGTCAGGTGAGGTGATGGGTGTTGAAGATTCCAGTCCTAATACTCTTTGCTTTGTAGTAGCTGTCTGAGTTCATGCCAGAGGTGATGCCCCTCCTCAAAGGTAACGCTCTGGCTCACTTAGGGCTGCTTCTTTTTCAGTATTAGACCTTGGCAGCTTTTCCACGAATTATGATTTGCCGGTGATGGGTTGAAGGTCCCTACTGGAAAAAAACAAAACTTCCCTTTGAGTATACATTTTCAAAATTAGAAACAAGAAGGTTCTCAGATATGATGGGCTGTGTTATGCAGTGGAATAGTCGGATAAGTTCTTTGGTCAAAATTGAATGCGTGTGTACTGTTAAAAATGGGGAATATGCTGACTTGTACATACGTTTGTACGAGATTTATATAGTGCAACATTAGCTACTAAGCGATATAATGCAGTGCAGTACAGAGGTGCGCAATTTAGGCAGTCTAAAGGAGCAAGACATAGTACAAGATACAGGGTTACAAAGCAGTAGCAGCCGGTGCCAGGTAAAAGTGCTGGGGCAGCGCGGAGGGGGCAGGGTAGGGGGTGGACAATAACAATACTAAAACAAAACAAAAAAATGACCTGCTGCCCGCCGCTCTTCTGGCTCCACTGCAGCACCGGCTGAGGCTCCCAGACTCCCCTACAGCCAATCCAGACGCTGCTATCATGCTGCTGGCAGCATGAGAGAAGCACTGAGATTGGCCTGAGTGCCTTGGATTTGCGCTCCCAGAGAGACTCGGATCCTGTGCCTGCTGTCTGCAACCCAGCAACGCAGCTCGGGTTGGAGACATCTCAGAGGGCATCTCGTTTTATATGTCCGAAGACGGCCGGCCAAACAGTGCCCACTACTCCCACTCCATGCCCCACTTCAGTCATCACGATGGATGGTCTTGACCCCAAGACGACTCTGTGAAGAAAAATAAAATGATAATAAACCTGTTTCATTATCATTTTATTTTTCCCAGGTGTGCATCTGCTGGCGGGGGAGATACGCTCCATTCCGGAGGAGCCGCCCCTGTTGCAAAGTGGGAAACGGATATAAATAATAGCTACGCAGAGAGGGTAGATCCAGGAGAGGGTGGTGGGGGTAAGGTGGAGCTGCAAGAGAGGGGCAGCTAGGGGGCTCAAGTGCAGTAGTCAGGTACCTTAGTGTGAGTGAGGTATTTGCCAGAGAGTTCATAAATGGGGATGTTATAACACAAATACTTGCTGCTTGAAGTGAAAATTATTTTTCCTGTTCATAAGTGGTGAAGGTTGGGGCTTGCTGGATCTGAACTGGAATGAAGTTCACTATGCTGGGTGAATGTTAGCAGAAGGCCTGGTGTCTACTATCTTTCTTGCATTTTTCAAATTCTAATTTCCATAGTAATAGTTTTAGCTCCTTCATGTCCAGGCTGCAGCCATCCAACAACACTTCTAGGGCATAGTTTTGTCTCGAGACAACTGTGGGAACACAGGATAGTATGGCTTTTGCTGTTGTTTACAAGTTCCAGTGCTTTGCATCATGTAAATATAGTGATTTTTGACAACTGTTTGACATTTATAAGATATTCTGGGTAGAGAACGTTATGAGATCCACAAAACTAAGCCAAAAACCTCCATTGATTCCCCCCATCAAGTGTGACACATAGAAATGCCACAAATGTCAAATATTTCCATAGTGTTAATCCATTAGGGGTGTGTGTACCAGGTCGAATTTATTTTTAGTGAACCTAAGGAATGAAAATGGGTAAATATCGCCAAAATCGACTCTGTATTGAACTTGAGAACATAACCGGATTACTTGCCCAAGCAGAGAAACTGCCTCAGTTATACGGCTCCAAAACGTGGTCAGTAAGGTGTGGGCTGTCCACCGTGAATTTGATTGGCTGCCAAGAGTCAATCAAAATGTGCCAAAGCCATTCTCATTGATACATGGCAGCTAATAAGGTAGCAGAGTCTCTAGAAGTGATTTTTAGGAGGGGATACACTGAGCCACAGAAACTGGTGGTGCCACATGCAAAGAGCAATTAGAGAGAGAGAGATAAATTCAGATGTTAACATTTTGAACAAACGTAGGCCTCCTTTTTTGCCTCAAACATTGCTTTGCAGTGAAAAGCAGATGGGCAAAAATGTGTGTAGGAAGATACAGGAGCCGATTACGATATTGGGCGCCTGATACCGTCTCGTAAATGGGACGGACCAACCTCCGGTCGGCATTCCTGACTGCCTGAAGTGGATGCGACCAAACACTGTTCGGTTGCATTCCAACATTTCCCTATGGGAGCATGTGTTACGGCCATAAACCGGCCGTAGTACATGCTCCAATAGGGAAATGGGAGTTGGTGTAAATCCCTGCACCCCGTGGCAGGCACCTCAAGGTGCTTGCTATGGGGAGCAGGGATTAACAGGGGGGCACAACAGGGGGCCCCACTGCTCCCAACCGGAGGCCGCACACACAAGAGGCCCCTGCCAGGGACCCCAAAACATGTTTTCCAGCAGGGTTTCCATGTCGGAAAGACCGGCATGACAACCCTACGGGAAACCCTGCATCGTAATCCCAAGGCGGAAAGAACGCCCTTTGGTATTACGGGCCATTCTCTGACTGGCCTCCTTGAGCCCGTCGGAAACCAGCTGGAATGACAAGACGGTTTTAATTTTGAATCAGCTGGTCGGAATTGAAACCGACGACGGCAGTCGGAAAGCTACGACAAGGTCAGAGGTTTTCCGACCACCATCGTAATAGGCCCCACAGTGTCTGTATTTTCTTCTGTGTTGCCTCTTTCCGCATTCAACAGTTGATGTAGTGGGGCCACAGTGGAGTCAGGACAAATAGAGCTGGGGCATCTTTCTAGCAACTCCACTGCAAGAAGGACAGCCCTTATGTGGAGTTTGTGGGCCATGTTGAAATTGCTGACTTCAGATCACCTCCATTTTATGGTTTGGCTTGACAGAGCAGCTGTCACCAGACTACTATGTGAGCATCACCAGAGAAAGACTTTGGCTCCGCCCACACATTGGGAACCAGGAGTACATGCTTAATTAGGAAGATTTTTTGACCTTCCACAAAAAAGTGCTAGCCCTCGATGCAGCTGTGATCATGTGTTTTTATTTATCTAGCTTCCTATGCTTGAACTTTTAGCGTCACACACATGATAATGGAATGCTACTTAGGTGTGTTAGATAACTAAATTACTGATGTCTTTCTCTGGCAGCAGCACAGATGGCAGGAGGGCAGTCATTGACTTAAGTGCATTTTTAGGTCTGGCTTGACAGTGCAACAATCACCTGACCTTTTAACCAACACAAATATTGTTCTACAGTCCTTTGCTTCCACACAAATATATGCCTACTCCCATTCTACTTACTTGTTATACTTCATATTGCCATAGAACATTCCTTGAAAGCCAGACATTGCCAATGCTTGTTTAACATAGTGTAGACAGTGCAGAAGAGAATGCTGTGAAAAAAGGTGAAATTACGGCATTATTTGCTTCTGCAAATTAAAAGAAAAAAAGGTTGACTCCTATTTCTCACCTGTGTGCACCAAATTTCCCTTAAAGGGGACAACCCGTGAAAGATGAAATAATGTCACGATAATGCACAGCTGACATCAAAAAACAAAACAACATTCTAGAAGGCCTATTGCTGGTGAGAGAGATGCAGGACTGGACGAAGATGGACCCTTTAAAGTTTCAGATAAGTTGTTGTTGCTGTCACAGGCAACGATTACAGTATGTAAATGTAATGCATACACATTAATAAGCAGATACAGTATCCGGGGAGCGATTAGCCTTTTAGCCTTCCCCAGCATAAAAAAGTACCTAGAGATGCAAAATGAAATTTAAAACACCTGACTCAGGGTTTAAAGACCCGTGCACGGGATATTACTCAGCGTGACTGACAGTAAACAGCATCTTCCTTCCACGACGGGCTTATTCTAAGATCAACACCCAAATTAATCAAACTTCCTTGATTAATCAAAATTATATATTATCATCCTGATTGCAATCATTTATCAAGGAATCCATTTTACCATGTAATTTATGAGATGCTTAATCAGTGCCAAGGAGTAAGAATCCCTCTGAGGTCTGTAAAGCCAAAGTGTGCCTGGTGCTGTAATTACGAGCTCTGTTAAAAAATATTGGACAGGCAAGAAGAAACTGTGTCTCAGGCAGGGCGCCTGAGCCTCCCTTCGCCAGGGTGCTTCACTCTTTACAGAGTTCCACTTGGTGCACTTTCGGCTGCAGTTTTGCAAAAACAATCAATTCATTTCCTCATTTACATGACGAGTTTACATTAGCAAACTCGATAGGGTTGCACTACAAGTAAGAGAGTTAGACAAACATTCATTAGTAGAAGTTGCATCTTATTAATGATAGTACAATTAAAAGCAAACTAATCCCTTTAGTATGAAGTTATACTGTACGAAAACTAAATCCCTAATAAGATTTATTCCGCAGTTTGAAACTGCAACAACAAAAAGTATTTGGAAATGCACTCAAGTTGATTTTGAAAATATTATTGGACTGACATTTTTTCCAAAAGAAAGACAGAGGGGCATATTAGCAAGGGCGTTTTCGCCGCTTTAGCGGCACTTTTTGCTGATAAAGCGGCAATATTTTTTATCGCCCTATTAGCAAGCTGTCGCTAACAGCTGTTAGCGACAGCTTAATGGCGATAGCGGCCGTTTTGTTGCCGCTTTGCATGTCAGCGATAATTATCGCTAATGACATGCAAAGTAGGCGTTCCCAACTAAAAGCAACTGCAAACAGTCGCAAACACAACTTCCCCCTATTAGCAATGCCCGCGAAGCGATAAAAAAAGTCGCGCTAACCGCGATTATCGCTGGAATCTAACACCTGCTAAAAACTTGACATAACCTTACAATCCACCTCCCATTGACAAGAATGGTTAAGTCCTCACCTGCCTATTAGCAAGCTTTTCATTAGCGCAGTGAATTTCTCGCTGGATTTCTCGCGCTATTGCTGGGTTTCGCCGCTATCGCTGGATTTTTTATCGCCTTTGAGATAAGCGTTGATAATAACGAGTTATCTCCGCGATGAAATCCAGCGATAGCCGGCGATAAAAAAAACAGCGCTAAGCGAGCTTCGCGATAATTATCGCAATTCCTTGGTAATATGCCCCAGAGTTTTGTGTGCCTTAGTTAAACCTAACTGCCCAAAAAGTGACATTTGTGAGTGAAATGACAGTTCCTAAAGCTTAGGCCCTCAATTTGAGTGGTCCGGTAATCTTCCTGGTAAATTCGGCCAACCAGTAAACAATACCATGTAATTACCGGGGAAATCAGTAATTTCAGGTCCAATTCTGCTTGTATTTCCCAGTTTGACATACAAATATCTATCTATCTATCTATCTATCTATCTATCTATCTATCTATCTATCTATCTATCTATCTATCTATCTATCTATCTATCTATCTATCTATCTATCTATCTATCCTGCCATGTCATCCACTTTGCCTCCTTCATGAGTTTTGCATTGATGCATCAAGCGGGGGCCAAAAAAAGGGAAGAGTCCCAAAAGAGGGATTTCCCATCTTAATTACCATAGGAAACTTTGGTCTCTGAAACAGCTGAAAAAATAAAAAATTTGGAAAAATATTAAAATTTTACCCAGAAAGCGTGCTTTGTGTGATTTGATGTAAATATGTTCAGGCGATTGAGAAATTAGCATATAAATAGGAGCTTGGCAATGAAGGGGTTAAACCTCTTATAACATTAGCGATATCTAGATGGTTGGTTGCAGTACTCCTTCAGTACAATATTGCAGTACTCCTGCAGTACCAAAATTTCTGCCCTGCAGACAACCATCCCTCTGCGCTACGGTGGTTTGGGCATAGGGCCTGCTACAGGTTAGGCCCTGCTACCAACTGTCAGATGAAAAAAAAGACACCGCATAAGGGGGTCAGGAATGAGAACTACTCGGAGGAGTTAGAGAAAGGGGCAGTGGAGACTACAATCATGGAGGACAGTAACTTACAGGGTCGGGTCATGTCCCAGCCTCCGAGTGACTGGGACTTGACTTCCAGCTGAGAGAGGGTAGATTAGTAGGTAGTTAATCGATGCTGAAGACTGTGCCTGGAAACATCGGGCTGGGCACTATAAAATGGAGGCAGGACAGCAGGCGTGCTGCTGGCGTGCTGAAGGCGCACCACAGGTAAGCCTGTCTGCGCTCATCTGCGCCCAAACATGCCCAGGGGCCAGGAAACTTGTATCTTACCATCCCACCCGGCTACTTACACGAGGGATTACCTGCTCCAACTAAGAAGGGTGCCCAATGAGAATTGCCTGCACCTATGGACCCAACCAGGGACACTGACTCTTGTAAGTTCTGTTCCTTTTATCTGTTACCTGAGCTGTAACCTGTGTATGTTCCCCCTATCAAGTCACAAATGGGAAATTCTCTCCCTTCTGGAAGGCAATAAACCAGATGTTGTCTTCCTGACTGAAACCTAGCTCGATGCGGAGTCAGGTCCTGACATTGTCCAGTGTCTTCCCCGAGTATTATATATTGGGTAAAGATAGAGCATACAGGAAAGGTGGCTAAAGACCTCTTTTACCTGCCGCATCGATCCCCTCCTATTTCCTTACTGCGAAAGTCTGGTCTTCTCTATCTTCCTATCCCTGACGTCATCCTTTCACAAATGTGACGGATGTCTCTCCATCTTATTACAAGTGCCATAGGAGATAATCCACTTGTATTAAGAGGTACGGGATATCCATCACAATATTGAGGTACAAACACATCTGCTAAACTCTAAATCAGGCTTTTAGACTTAGTTGACATAGAAGAACCAAGAGCTGCTAGCGTGCAGTTAACAAAAGCCCAATGAGGCAGGCAGTACTTCCAGATACGCATTGAGGTGTACACCCAATAAGTTGATCCAAACATTAAAAATACCAAGTTTACCTATGCCTCTCCCATCTGTCACATTACTTTTTTTGCCATTTAATAATTAATGCAAGTCACCTTTTCTAAACCAGTTAGATATGTATGTGTCTCGTTACCAATGGAAGCTACAATACACATAAGCAATGCAGTGCTTTAAATCTTCAGTGACACCTGAACATGGGAATAAAAGAGGAGGTATACTTGTGTCTCTTGAAATTGAAGTGTTGGTAGTAATCTTAGAGGCCGCTGTCTGTGGATGACCAGCCACAATGGTTGTGTCCTTCTTAATTGTCTGAATATACAGTGAACACTGATTCCTGTAAATTTATTTAAATTTCTTAGCACACCAAATATAAAATTAGCAGATCAGGATTATTTACCATAGATGGCCACTTAATGCCCTTCTATTGTTGGAAACAGATGGAAGCAGATGGGGCTGCGTCTGTGGAGCATACTGGTCACAAACAAAGTACCCTAACCTTTTAAGTAATAAGGCATTATGATCGCTATCATCCCTAGAAAGATTCTTAAAGTCACATAAATGATTCCAGACTTTAATATCAATAATAAAACAATCGATGCAAGATTTCTTTGCGCCCCTTTTGAACGTAAAGGCTCTGGATTCATCCATCCATTACAAGCCCTAGGACCAAGGGACAGTGTGAGGGAAGCCAGCTGTAACGCTGCAGCCGACTAAACTTTTAAGAAGACTGCCTCCTGTGATGGAGGGGGCAAACAGCTCAGGATTCCTGGATTAGAATTCTGTGAAAAGAATTCAAAAAGCTGTCAGCGATCCCGGCAACGTTTCTACAAGAGCACAGGAGTCTCAGCATTCAAGGTAGGGGAGTCGGCTAATGACTTTGGGGCTTATTTACAAGCCTTGTGCACCGCTTGAAAGTCGTTTTTTGTGACGTTCCAGGGGCACACATGGCTTAGCCATATCTACAAGACCTAGTAAAGTTACCCTGCATGGCTTTTCATTGCCTTTAGATATGGAGTAAGGCAAAGCAGTGCAAGTCGCTGCCTTGCCTTGCGTCATAGAGGCATCCCATGGGTGTTGCTGTGGGTATTCCCACGCAACACCCAGACTTTTGACGCTGCCCCAGATTTACAATATCTCGTAAACCTGGGGCAGCTCCAAAACCTTGCACCTCTCTAGAGCAAGCGTAACATGGAGAAATGTTTACATTTCTCCTAGTTTTTTCCCCTTTCCACGTGTGCTGCATTCTGCAACACACATGGAAGGAGGAAAACGCCTCATGTGATTATTTTTTGCAGGAAGGTTTCCCTTCCTGCACAAAAACAATACTGTTTACATTAAGAAGAAGGGCTGCGGGGCTTTTGTGGTGCACATGATCCTCTGCTCTTTGAGCCGTACTCCAATTGAGCCCATTGCTCCCCTTTGTTCCCCTGCTGGGATGGTACTTTGCTCACTGTACATCGTTCGTCAGCTTGCTTGGCCATAAAATTCCTAGTGAATGTGCAGGGTGTCTGGCTATTCACTTCACTTCTGCTGGCACCTCATATATTCTTCTCAGTGGCAGATCCTCCGCAAAGGCGGAGGAGCGTTGCCCCACTGCTTTTCAGCAGTGTAAGGAAAAATAAAATGATAGTACCTCAATGTTATTATTATTAAATTTTTTCTTATTGTGGGTGCGGCAGCTTTGCGAGGCGGGGCAGGGCTGCCCTGCTGACAGAGCAGGGGAGTGGAGGAGTGGTTTTCACCCCCTAAGTGTGCATGCATGTTTGGCCAGCCATCTCGGGCTGGCCAAACCTTTGTGTGCACTTAGCATGTTCTCCACCCAGGCTGCCTACAGCCTTGGTGGAGAACTTGCCCAGGCTCCCAGTCCCCATCTGAGTGCCGTACCACGGTGTTCAGACCAATCACAACGCTGCATTGCAGCATTGTGATTGGCTCAGGGGAGCCTGGGTGGTTCATGTTCCGTGTTCCGGCCGGAGGGGCGAGTAGGAGGACGCAGCGAGGAGGACGCGGAGAGACGGTAATTTTAATTTTATTCTTTATATACCACCTTTCCCCCCTGCCTCTCCACCCCGCCAGCCCTGATCAGTGCCAAACACCACTGAATCTCCTTCTGTATCCACGCTGGGGTGGGACATCCTCCCTCTGCTTGATCTGGGAACTATTTAAATCATCACGAGTGAGGGGGGCTCACGGACACCTCATACTTGGGTCGTTTCCCTCTCTCCAGGCTGCTCTTACCTTCTCTTCGGCTCTGTGCTGGTGCAGGATGTTGTCCCCCAGCTCGATCGCACATTACTGAAATCTCTGGGGGGTGTATGTAGCCGAAGGCCCTTTGCGACTTAAGCTAAATATCACCTTAACCTCCGCCTGCATCCCCTCTTCGGTCTCTTGCTGGGGTGGGACCCGTTCCCCAGCATGTTTGGCCCCAAGGAAATGTTATTAGGAGCACATGAGGACCATCACCACCACAAGTCTTTGCAGGAACAGCGTATGGGGGGCCCTGGACTTTGGACACCCAAGCTGTTCTTTAACCTTGTTTTATTTCGTTCCTCCTTCCCATAGGGAAGGGCTTTTATTTTCCGTATTGCTTGATTGTAAATGGTCGAATTCAAATGCTTAATCTCAAAAGGTGAGGACTACATGTATATTAGACACTTGGGTCTTTGTCCTCAAGCCAGACCTTTTGACTTCTTTATTACTTTTTAAATCTACATTTTGTTTTTAACATACATTTTCTGTTAGCAACTGTTGTTTATGGATAATTGACTTGTGCTTACACTCAGGATATTTTGGTATGGTTCTAGGTTGCATAACCCTAAGGCTGTGCCATTTTCCTAAGCTTATATCAATATTATTACAATATTATTAAGTCGAAATGCGTAAGAGAAAAGCAGAAGAGGGTTCCCTTGAGACACACAAGTCCAAAATGCTTCCCAATAATGCTGCTGAGAACTGCACCCTCAAAGAAATTGACACCCTGATAGATGAGGTGGAATTATTAATTAGCGAAGGGAAATCACAGAAGAGTGCCACAAAGAGCAATGCCAGCTTTGAGGCAAAGGCAGGGATTGTAAACATAGCTGGATGTCCCAGAGAGGTGTAATAAAAAGTACCAGATCGATGTCCAAACGCAAAGCCAAGGTGGGTGGCCCTGCAATGGCTCCTTCTGGTGCTGACGGGCGCAGGACACACCTGTCCTTGGTCTGGACTCTGCCCAGCGTATCCCGCGCTGCTTCTTTAGAGACTGCACTTTAAAGAGACAAACCAGGAGATGCACTTGTGAGTGTTTGAGGGGCCTCCTCCTTTGCCCCTGGGAGTCCTGGGACTTGAAGTACATGCGATGCTGGCATAAGCGCCTTACTAGATTATGATGTAATTTGGTGTAGGGTTATACTATTTTCGCCTTGCCAATATTAGGATTCTGTTGTCCACACCAGATATTTTTTCACACCCCATGCAGTAAAGTGCAAAGAATGCAGAAGAGGCTCACTCTCTTCATGCTTCTCCAGCAGGACCTGCACAGTAGCAGCTTCCATCTCCCTCTCCTCTTTTCCTGGTAGCCCTACTCCTGTATATTGTCGTTGTATGCTCTTGCTCACCTCTTGTGAAGTCTGCAGCATTCTTCCTCTATGTGACAATTTCAGGTACTATCAAACCTCTCTGTCCCTAACTAGCTTAACCAAAGGTCACAGAGTTTACTGGTCACCCTCCTTCCATTACAAGTTTTACATGGGTGGTGTGTGAAAAGTTACAAGACAAAGTTTGTTTTGCCTGAAAAGATTCTTCAACAATAAACCGCAACAGGGATGACAAACCCATAGAACTTTCAGGGCCTGATTGGCAAAGGTGAACTTACACTTTTGTGTAAGTTCACTGTGTTTTGGTATTCACAAAGGAATTTTACAGGTAGCATCTTTACAACTGAAGAGTCTCTTCACTTGTGGAGGTGACTCTGCAAATAAAAAGATAGAGGGGCATATTCTCAAGGAACTATCGCCGTGTTAACGGCACTTTATCTCAGCCAAAGTCGCGATAAAATTATCACCCCATTCACAAGCTGGTGCTAACAGCCGATACCACCAGTTTACTTGCGATAGCAGTCGCAAAAAACATCGCCACAGATGACCCCGGCAACTAACGCTAATGATATGCAGAGTAGGCGTTCCCGTGCAAAAAGCCGCGACAACACCACTCCACAACATTCTCAACGACCAGCCAGATCGGCGATAAGATCACAAAACATGCGCTACGGCACGTTAGCAGCAGGAAACTAACACCTGCTCCTACTTGGTGTCAAGTCATACGACAACCGGCACCAGACAAGGGAGCACAGCCCATAGCCACACATGAAGAACAACAGATGCCCTGGAGCTACCGATCATGCAGCCCGGAGCCCCAATAGGTCAACAACACCCACCGCCACCACCCCCAGGAACCCCCCCCAGGGCCCTACCCCGGGCACCCCCCACGCCCACCCCCACCCCACTTCGGACAAAGATATTGCACCTCAACTCCACGAAATCATGAACCAAACAAATCGCCTGAAGTCGCACAATCACAACACCCAACATACATGTGTGGTCAGAAAAAGGGAAATCATACATCCATATCATAATATTCAAACAATACGTTTATTACAGAAGAAACCAAAAAAAATAATCTGAAGAGGCATGGCGGGTCGTCTCAGGACATTCTGTAAGTCACAGCCTGCAAAACAGAAATCTGGATCAGAAGGTGTGCCATGCGCCCATCAAGGTACAGAGACAGAGAGCAAAAGAGAGAAAGAGAGAGGGAGAGAGGGAGAGAGAGGGAGAGAAAGAGAGAGGGAGAGACGGAGAGAGGGAGAGAGAAAGAGAGAGGGAGAGAGGGAGAGAGAAAGAGAGAGAGAGGGAGAGAGGGAGAGAGAGGGAGAGAGGGAGAGAGAAAGAGAGGGTGAGAGAGTGCCGACACTGCGGACCTAGGCCTCACTGCTCACCTGCTGCCACCGGTGTGTCGCCAACCACGTGCCGGTATTCACAGCAGTCCCCCAGGTCCCTCATCTGAAACAATTTCCAGAGACATGAATGGCAGAGTCCATACAGTTGCACACGCCATCATCGCTTGCCCGCCCCTGCGCACACAGGCTGCTGCACACCAGCCCCTCCCGCCGCCCAGCAGTTATTGCCCACCCCTGCACAACCAGGCCTCACTGCTCACCTTCCGCCGCCGGCATGTCTCCAAGAGGGCCCACCACGTTCCGGAGGGATCTCCAAGCCCGGTGCCCGCGACCATGGCACCCTCCACATCATGAAGCCCCGGACCGCGGGCCACCAGGTCACACACATGATTCTGGGTCTTGATTTCGCAATGGCAGAGACCACATCAGTGCACACGGCATCATCGCAGGATGCACACCCGCACAGCGCTTGAGGTGCCACTAACTCTGTGAACCGCGAGGCAACGCCACGTGGCAGGAGGCCCGCCCTGCCCGCTGGCTCAGGCTTACACTGCGGTCCAGCAGGGCTCACACTAATCCTTGCCAGTCCGGACCACCAGGACGGCGCATCATCGCAGGCTGCACACCCGCTCAGCACTTTAGGTGCCCCTATCTCACTGCACCGCAAGACACCATCCCGTGGCGGTGTGCCTGCCGCAGTGTATCCGGTGCCACCAAGTCTGTGCACCGCTAGCCATGGACCCTTAATGATTGAGTCCCGTGGTGCGGACACCATCATGTCACCCCCGGCACTTGGCAATGTGAGGTGGCAGAGCCCTAGGCCCTCATGCATACATGAGAACTACACGGAGACACCCAGTCAGAGAGAGTGGAAATGGCGTCCAGCACGTGCGCCAGGCCCTTTTCATTGGCAGGGTCACATGTCCTGTGATGCCTGTGCTGGATGGGTGTGGTGTGGGTGTACACCAGCCGTGAGTGAGTGGCTGTGGCATGCTGACAACTAGACCTGTGAGCTGCAGATCCCAACAGTGAAGACCTGGGACATGTAGCGTTTTCGTCCCCCCCTGTGTGCGTAATTGAAGTGGGCTGTCCTGGCGTATGCCAGTCCTGCGCAAGGGTGTGAACAATGACCCGGGGGCTCTGGGCATGGTTCCGTCCTGGGCTGGACAAGGAAGTGACTACTGGATGTGTCTCTGTTGTAGTGTCGGCGCCACCCGGACCGCAATCGGCAATGTGTCACCCTGTGACAAAAGTCCCACAACATGGGCAACATGGACGTAAGGGGGAATCACTGACTCTACATTCATCCATACTTCCACACTTGAAAGATCATAGACATGACACATCTGTGTGAATAAGAATGTTTATTGCACATTCAAGGGAGTGTTGCAGCTGGAGCAGTACAGGGCCATGCCAACCCCACTTCACATTGTCGGCCCGTGGAGGGCCAGCCAGAGTCCTTCAGGGAATGACAGGTACATCAGGAGAGGAGGACTTCAGTTCGCAGTCTGATAGCTGTGTCATTAGTGACCAAACACAATATATAGCAGTCCATGTTGAGGTCCAAGGTGAGTGTCGCAGAGTGCATCGGGGGACAGTGGAAGGTGATGATGCAGAGGGCAGAACCAAGCAGAAACAGGTCACATGGCGGAGATGAATGCTACTGCGTCCTCCTGACCACGATGGCAGATTCATCCGCATCTTCATCCTCTGCTGTTGCATGTGCCTCACATGTGGCTGATGGTGTTCTGTCTCCAGCACTGTATGGCACTGACACATCAGGGGCCGGAGATGTGGATGGGGTGGTAGCAGCAGCATGCATCAGCACCAGGCCTTGTGGCAGCAATGCCATGAGGAGGGTCTTCAGGGCATTGAGGGACCCAGCTACCTCTCACTGGTGTGCAGCCGCTCTTTCCGCCTGCGTCCGCTCCATGTTCTCCATGATCCTCCGCATGTGTCCCAACTTCCTGGCGAGATCGCTGGAGGCACTCTGACTAGACAGTCCTTTTTGTCGCAGAGTCAGGACTCTAGCGATGTCACCCATGGTCCGTTGGAGAGCATGGAGCGGACTGTGGGTGTCCGTTAGGGACTGTGAGTGGTCCCTGATGGGACTTAGACACCCACGTATGGCGTCTAGTTTGGCTGCCATGCGGTCGAACCCCACCTGCACCTGTTCAGCCAGCTTCTCCTGGCACCCCAACACACGGCGTTGGAAGGCCATGTGTTCATCGTGGGGGTCCTGGGAGGCAGACGTGGTGGTGGGTGCTGCCTGCTGTGTGTGCTGTGCAGGGGGTGGGTTCTCCTCTTGGCAGCTGGGCTGCCCTGATCCTGGAAGTGGGCTGCGGAGGCTCTCCACGAGCTGTTGGAGGGCGTCAGAGTCGAAGGTGTGGTGGTCCTCTTCGTCATCAGAGAAGAGAGGTTCGGACTGCTCTGCAGGAGGTGTTGGATTTCCCCCTGCAATGTGAAGGGGAGATGCAGTTTAACATCGTGTTCACATGTATGTTGACGCATTGTTCATGTTTACATTCAGACTGCATGACAGTGTACATTGTGACTGTTTGGGGGGAGCTGCCTATTTAATGCGGGACAGTGGACATTCAGACTACATCACGGATGTGTGTTTGTACTTGTACATTGTTAACTCACATTTCCCTGCAGTGCCAAATGTGATTGGCCAGTTTCTATGCACATGGGGCACCAGTTGTGTCCTCTGTTCTGTTGTGGACGTGTTGCGGTTTGTACCACATCGTTGTCAATGTTGATGTGCTCTGCATGTAATGTGTGTGTGCCGCATTTTGGGGGAGTCGCCCCTGCAGCTCTGATTTAGCTGCCCTTATCCCTTTCATGCGGTGTGCCTCTGGGTTCTGTGCTTATGCAGTGCTGAGATGTTGCATACCTGTGTGCATTGGTCTCTTGGTGGGAGTTGTGAGTCTGGGGCATGGTTTGTCCGCAGATGTGCTATGCTTAATTGTGCATGTGTGCCATTGTGCCCATCTCCCCCGTCCCCCCAGTCCCTGGTGGTTACTCACCCTGTTGCTGTTGTGTCCGGTCATGTTGAGCAGTGTCCGGTCCCCCAACTCCTGCCACCGTCTCCCCACTGATGACTGTGGACACCATTTCCTCCATCTCGTCCAGCTCCTCCTGTGGGGCTGGACTCCCACCTCCAGTCTGCATTGCTGCCTTCCGGTTGTTTGCGAGTTTCAGCTTGGTTTTGCGCTTCACATCATTCCAGCGCCTCTTGACCTCATCCATTGTCCTCTTCAGCACTCCGACTGCATTCACCTTGTCCACGATGGTCTGCCATATTCCATTTTTAGTTGCCAGTGACAGAGTGGAGGTGACGAACAGTGGTTGATGGTGTTCTATCACCTCCGTTATTAGGATCCTGTTTTCCTGCGGACTGAACCGCTTCTTCCTACTCTTCTTGTCCTTGCCCTTCCCTGACCCCGAGGTCCCTGTCTGTTCCTCCGGGGGGCTTGTGGGGTTCTGGTTGTCCTCTGCACTTGCTCCGGATGCCTCCATTGTGCTTCGCTGTTGTTTGGCTTTTGTTAATATGTTTTTTTTCTACTTTTATAGTGCATTTTCCCGCATGACGCGTGGGAATTGCAGGCCTGTGGCTGGTTTTCGTAGATTTTTGTATCGCGATTGGCATCATCGCTACTATTTTCGCGTTGGGGTTTCGTGTTTTTGCGGCGTTGCGTTGTTTTTAATGCGTTCATTTGACGCGTTGTCGTATGACTATCGCATGGTACCGCCGTGTTGTGAATACCACGTTGACACAAAGTTGTTTTTCCACGATAGACTGCGATGTGAAGGGTTGCGTTAAGCTACACTTGCGGTGGTTATCACACGTTCTTGAGAATATGCCCCAGAGAGTGATAAGGATGCAACATGTAAACTTCTTTTGTGAATTGCAAAAAATTGTAAATTTACACAAAAAAATAAAGTTTTCCTATGTGAATCAGGCCTACTGTGTCTATGACAGTAAAAAGAACAAAATCTCTAACTAAATTCCAGAAACAACTGACCTGCCTGGAACGTAAACAATGTAAAGAATCAGACATAGAACCATGTCAACCATCTTAAGCAAAGAAAGACATAGCCATACTACCTAACAGCAATAGAGAGCAGGGCCATCAAGTCACTGAATGATAATTACAACATTGTAATTAAACCAGCAGGCATGGGTTGACAACTTACTCAGATTATATCACATAATTATACACGACATTGATTCAGCAGATATTATTCCAATTTTCTTTATTCGTGAGCTCTTCTTCACAACACATAAAACCGTAGCCAATGTGTTTCGTCCTCTCGGACTTCTTCAGGGCAAGCGAAAATGTGTTGGCCTTCTGTTATAAATGTTGTCAGTGATGTTCAATCCGTTTCTCATAAAAGTGATACTGGTGAATACCTTATCATAGTAAAATCTCATCCTAGGTAAGGGTATTGATGGCCAGTCTTCTATTTTTAATTCAACCGTTAGCCAAAGTATGGCATAGGTTAATGGGTGTTATCATATTCCACAACTTTCAAATTCGTAGCATGCAGCTCGCGTTGTGTCTGCGGATCGTCTAGGTTAGATGATCCGGGGACACAACGAAGTCCGAGAGGACGAAACGCGTTGGCTGAATCAATGTTGTGTATAATTATGTTATATAATCTGAGTAACTGTAATAAGGCGTGCCGGACCGAATTGTTGTTGTGCTATTTGTGGGGTTTTGTAATCCCAGGAGGCTTAAGGGCATTGAGCCTCGGGTCCTGTGCACAAAAGGATAAAATGCTACACATGTCCTCACTATAGTGATAAGTGCAGTCCCATTTGCCTCATACCCTGTGTATCTGCTGTTTTGATGGGTTGACAATTTACAATGAACATCAATGAATATATACAGAATGCATACAGTCAGCATTCCGATGAGGTATTAAACCAAACTGCAGGATGACTCACTCAACCAAACAATACAAGGAAATTAACATCACTCTCAAGTAACAACAGTGAATACATTGAACCCAGTACCTGGAAGATATATTAAGGTTCCCAAGATACACAAAGATCCAACATAGAGCATCTAATAAGCTCTGGATCAGGTGTACTAACTCAGAACATCTCAGTGAAGATAGACACTGTAATAAGAACCACTGATATCTTTCCTCCTAAATCTTTGGTGAAAGTTCTTTACTGGGAGTGGGCTAGACATCTAGGGCCCAATTCACAAAAGTAATCTGAGACAAAATCCTAACTTTACTACCTTCGGTATTCACAAAGAGCATTTAGTAGTAGTAAAGTTATGATTTTGTCTTAAGTTTTGGTCTTAAGAAAAAATCCTAACTTAAGTTTAACTTAAGACCAAAACTTAAGACTAACTTAAGACAAAATCCTAACTTTACTAATACTAAATGCCTTTTGTGAATACCAAAAGTCGTAAAGTTAGGATTTTGTCTCAGATTACTTTTGTGAATCGGGCACCTAGAGTACAAATCAATGACAGGAGGTCGTTTGACTAATTAATTCCTGGATTTTGAATCTGACTGTGTATTGCAGGTCTATCTTGACACCAGGTGGTCTAACCCTTTCCCTGTATCCAAATATTGCCTTTGTTGAATAGATGTGTCGGAGACTGTCGCCCATGCCTTGTTTGTATGCCCAGCTTACAGGATTCCTTGGTAAAAATGGTTGAAACCTGTCTGCACGGTACTGGGCATACAGAGTCATCTAGTTGCCCAAGGATTCTGAGATCTGATCCTTCCACTTTATATTCTTGTGCTGTGGCCAACTTTCGAAGGCACATGTGGGGTACTAGGAGGAATTTCCTTGTAAATCCTTGTGAATGCATTTCCGGACACCACCATTAGGATCGGATAGTGGTCTATGTATTATATTAGAACATTGAAATGTTGAGAGCTCTATTGGAGACAATCTAGGGGACAATAATGGCTGTACAGGCCCTCTGCTCCAATATTCCAATGTTTGTCTTTTGTTTCTCTCTTTTTATTTTAGAACAGTCTACCCTCAGCGGGTGAAATGTTTAATAGCATTATAGCCCTTCTACCTCAGCTTTATGGTTTGTTATTGTCTCTCTCTGTGTAACTCAGGTCCAGGGCCCTTAACAATCGGCAAATGTACCATCTATAGTAAACCCCCTAAAAGACGACCGAGTCAGCTATCTGAGAAATGACAGACTCCGGATACACAAACCATACATTTATCCGAAGCACACCAAGTATGGCATAATATAAAACTGCACTATACAATACGATTAGATATGGTAGACCCACCAGGTTTCATTGAAAAAATGAAGACTTTGAAATCTGAATTCATAAAGCCATGTATATTCACCTGGTTAGAACTAACCTCGAACAATATCTATGAATGCAGAGCTATAAAGGCTCAAAAGTGGGTCCCACTTCTGGGCTTATGCAAACAACAGTTAGAAACTGTTATTGGGTACAAGTGAGAGAGATTCTTGGGTCTTGATTTGGTCTGCCAGTGATAAGAGTAATACCCTACGGAACACACATTGCTCCACACTGTATTGTGTAAGAACTAGGGTCTGCTGAAAAGAATCCTGAAAACTGGAGGAAAAAGTCAACCGGCATAAAAACCACAGTGTAGTTTCCCGAACATTGTAACTGCAGCTTCTGTATCAACTGGTTAAAATTAATCAGATTTTACCAGGTACAGTGCCCTTCCTAGAAAACATGAATTGCTCTCTCCAGATTGCTGGGCTAATTACATCACTCATGACATTTTCTGTGAAATCATTGAGAACATCACTGCAAAATCGGAAATGGCATAATTGATGTCAACAATGTGCATGGCGGTGGCAGAGATTTCCACAAGAAAAGATAGGCGAGGCGAAGGTTGTGAAGAGCGTTTGTCAGACGTGAGTAGTTCTACTGTAGTGCTATTTTGCATACCACAAAATGCAGTTTGTGAATAGACCTGAAAATGTTTTAAATACTAAAAATCCCTTACTTTATGCTCATAATTGTTGGTATGTACACAGGGAAACAACCCCTACTAATAATAACACATACAAACACGTATTAAGGAATATGACTGCCTAACTCTCCAAAGTCCTTAAGAGTGTGTAACAGAATACTTTTTATTGTCACATCTCCAGTCGTACAACAGAATGCTACAGACCATCACCATTCTCATTTGTTTAGTCAACAAATAATTGTTAAAAGGTAAGCAAAACTTAAACATTCTAATTCCCATCAGTGCCCATTGATAGATGCACCTGGAAGAAGAGTCTTCAGCAAGCCAGCTATTGGACCCAGACAGGTCCTGCAGATGAAATACCTCAAATGGAGCTTTTGTCGACGTTGAGTCTACTATTTCATCATCAAGCTGTGCAAAAAGTAACCCTGGGCGTAGTTCGCGTAGTCGCGCTACGCGAAGCTACGCGAAGACGTCGGAGCGCTACGCGAGCTAGCTACGCGTAGCTACGCGAGCGTGCGTAGCTGCTTGTTGCGCCCGTTCGCGATGAGTTTTTCTTCTTCGGGAACGCGTTGTGCGTGTTCGTGACGCTGTTTGCGTGCTCGGAGTATAGTATCTCGCAAACTTACCCATGCGGTCGCCTATGGGCGCGGCCATCTTGTTTTTCACTTGTCCCGCCCGTTCGCGATCCCTTATTTCCTGTTCCGGGTCGCGTATAGCGTGAGCGCGATGCGCATTTCATGTTCGGGAACGCGTCGTACGTGTTCGCGACGTTTTTTGCGTGCTCGGGGAGAAATATCGCGCGAACTTACCCACGCGGTCGCGATGGGCGCGGCCATCTTGTTTTTCACTCTATGCTATGGTTCTGGGCCTGCTTTTCTATCCTCCCTCAATCTTTGCAATCCTTAGTTTTTTACACTGTTTTTCAATTTTTCTTTATTTCTTATCTCTCTCTCTCTCTGCCTAAGTCTATATTTTGCATTTTTTTCTACTTTTTACTGTGTTTTTTTAACTTTTCAACTGTTTTATATAACTTTCTTCTTTAAGCTCCTACTTCTTCCCCTAACTTTATTTTTCCCTTCTAACTTTTCTTTTCCGCCTCGTCCTCCCACCCCAGAATCATGGCGAAGGGTAGCAGCAGTAACGGCTCGAGGGCAAGGCGCGTGCGCCCAAGAGCCGCCTGCCGTGCGGCAGACTGCGCCCTGCAGGGGTGCAAGCCCGCCAGCTTTTTAGTGAGGCGGAGGTGGCCGCCCTTGTTTTTTTTGTTCAGCGCCACCTCCCCTTGACCTTGGCAGCAGGCGGCAGGCCAGGCTCCGGGTACCCTACCCAGGAGCGTCACTGCCGGTGGGCGAAGGTGCGCCGGGCAGTGTTTCGCTGCTCAGGGGTCCGGCGCACCCATAACCAGCTGGCACACCGGTGGTCAGACATCCTGGACCGGGAGCTTGACCTGTTGGACCTGCTAGGTGTCGAGGTCGTGGGGCTTGGTGAGTAGCTAATATATATAGTAGTATAAGTATTGTGATTTGTGTATAACTTTTTTACAAATAACAAGAATACTGCTGCTTACATTGCAGGTAAATTACGTTTCAAATTCTTCTGTGTTTGTAGGACACAGGTGCTGGGCGCTACTCTTACTTGTTTGCAACTTTGCGCTCGCTTGTCCTTATTATTATGTAAGAGTTTACTTTAGAGAACTTCAGTTAGGTAATGCTATTGCTAGAGAGACTCTAGTCCTTCCTTTGTCCTCCTGTCAAATTGTGGTGGATGGAATTTGATACTAGGTTTAGTTGAGCGGTCTGCGTGACGCATTCTCTGTCACTGAGTGCTGCTTACCCCAGTCCTTAGTAGAACCTTTTGTAGTTTGTAGTTTGTTTAGTGAGTGGTAGGCTTAGCAGTGTCAGTCAGCTGCAGAACATCAGACGCAACCAACGAACAATTTGGTGTATGCATTATGCACCAATTTATGCATGTGTCCTCCTTCTCATCTATGCATTTTTGAGGGCTAATAAAAATGGAAATGCAGACTTAATGAACAATTGGCCCGCCTGGAATAGGTGGGCTAGGTCAGGTGGTACTTAGGCTTAGTTAGTGTTCTGGATTTTATTTGAATCAATCAGAATGGAACACTGAATTAGTGTTCCTAAATAAGTAGACTGTCCGTGAATCCCGCAAGCCAGTAGTCGATCGGATTAGATAGGTCAATTTTATTTCAATTTTTGTTTCCTAAAACGTTTTTTGAGCGTTTTTTACATAATTTATTTGTTTCACAGCAATCATTAATGTTTGTGTCTTTCTTTATTATATCTTACATGATCACTGATCTGCAGCACCCAGGGGCTAGAAGACGGGGTCCGAGTCGGCGGGACAACCACCAGAGGACCGCTCCTCTACCGAGGGCCCTGCTGCTGGTCCCAGTAAGTCCTCCAGTGGTTAATATTAACAATTATATTGCCCTAACTTTTACTGCACCTTATTTTTTCCAAACTATTAATTCTGGTTCCACTCCCTAATTCTATTTTTTACAAAAGATTCTTTGATCTTGACTTGACTATCTGTTTCTAAATTCTGGTTATCCCTGCCTCTAAGTTCTAACTGCCTCTGCTATGAATGTTTGTACTACTACTATTAGTCTGTCGCTAAGCTTGCCCAGTTTGCATTGCCACTCTTTATTTTACGGTTTTGAATAAAACTCAGATTGACCAATAGCTCTAGCCACTGAGTCCAGTCCTTTCGGTTGTCCTCTTCTAGGCTTCTTAATCTTGAGGCTTTGACAATTACCACAAACAAAATGCCCAACCAGATATTTGACTATTTTTGATAGGATATAGTACATACTACTACTGATGTGGGGATTCTGCACAGCCCCATGCAGAACTATGCACAAGAAAATAGGTTGTTGGTGATGGGAGTTTGGAACTTGGACCTTCCTCACACCTCAGTCAGAAGTGAACCCACAATCCCCTGAACGACTAGCTATAGTGTCTCATTAGGTCCCCGAACCCCCACCCGAAGATACTCAATGATTACACAACCCAGAACAGATAACACCCTTTCGCTCACTCACTCGTGCAAGTCCACCACCACCACCACACCAAATACCACAGAGTCTATGTGTAAGTTCAAAAGGTTTATTTTCAACTAACAAGCTCTGTATGTTGTTCTATAAAATTCAGTGTACTCCAGCCAGCTTCAACAGCAAAATGCATAAGATTAAAAAAATTAACATTGTTACAACAAGTGCATGATGATAGAAGACAAAAGATCTGTGCGAATTCTGGGAGACTCCTCACCGTAGAACGTAGAATTACTGGTTACATGCATCATTCATAAGCTCTGCAAATCTCTGGTTCGTAGAAGGGAATCTTCTGCCTGAGAAAAATGGTGCGCGTTAGATAGTATAATGCAAGCATTTCTCAGTCCTGCCAAAAAAGTGTAACATGTTACTTATGGCTAAGCAATACGGACTAACCGAACTCCATAACAAAGTGGCTTGATTTTTTACCTCTTGTATGCAACGCTCAGACAGTAGCTGTATGTGCTCATGTGGGCTCAAAAAGGCGTCTTACTGTTACTGCACAACAAGCTGCGAGGTAACATGCGCAAAAGACATGAAGCGAAAAATGGTTGCATGGCTCAGGCTAACCTTGCAAAGAGTAGAGTATAGTATAAAAATGACCCTAGGGACCATAACACTACTAGTGTCTACTGACTCTACTCTAGTACCCGATTTGGACTAGTGAATGTGATGTATAATAATATGTATGTATTAACTTTTTTTTCAATCTTGCTAGTGAAAATGAATAAATAGGGGGAGGTGTACAGGCATCCAAAAATGTGTCATGTTTTTATCTAGGCGTACTAGCGACCACCAGTGCCGGCGGGGCCAGCGGCGATTCTAGCATTCCGGAGGGGGCATGAGAAGATGCGGCACCTGCAGGAGCTACAGGGGGTGAGCCAGCAGCAGTGGCGGGTGGTGGTAAGTTATATTCATTACTTATTGACATTGCACTAGCTGGAAGGGTGTTGACTTCACTCACTGTACTGTTGTTGAGACTTATTAGGTATGAAGTTGTAGTGAACATTATACAACGGTTAAAGAAGACACCCTTTACTTAGCATTAGCAATGCAGTAGCAATAGCATTACCAGCGTGACTTGATTAACCAATGGCCTCTTATATCTGACTCCAACTCAGCTGTGAAAGTTTTATGGAGGAGACTAAAAGTCAGATCAGATGACCTTGATGGATGTGTTGAACAAAAAGGGAAAGAAGGGTGGAAGGAGGAAGGACGGGCGAGATTTAATATGATGACTGGCAGAGAAGGATACGTTGGAAGCATGGATAGGTGGCTGATAGGAATCAGATGCATGTGTTGTTGAAGGATGGGTGGAAGGTGAAAGAAGAATGGATGCCTGCCTGGGTGGGCGACACAGTATGGGTGGATACTGTGGATAGCAAGAATCATCAGCGGTGTTTGGGTGAAACTCAAAGCCAAGGCAAGCAACGGAGTGAGTGGACGCATGAGTTGTTGTTGGTGAAACAAAGTAAGGTTTGTGGAGAGATTAAGAAGAATGATTGACATTTACTTAGAATGGATGGATGTCTGTATGTATTCATCATAGACAGCATAGGTGGAGACTGTCACGGGATGCACAGTTTTAGTTTTAAGGGAATATAAAAGAAACCGCGCCAGAGTAGCAAAGCCGATGTGGGGAGGGGCAGGGTGGGGGGGGGTAGTAGTAAACAATGTATTATGCGGCCAAATACAGGCAACTTTACTGTAAACATACAAATAAATAAAGCGAATTTCATTGTGCGCACTGCACCGCCAAATGCAATGCAGTGCGCGCAACAAAATTAGTTTTATTTATTTATATGTTTACTTACCTGTAATTGGCCGTAATCCATAGTTTACTACCCCCCACCCTGCCCTTCCCCACATCACCGCCCGGCAGCACTCCCCGAGTCCCACCACCGACCGCTACTGACCTTATGTCGTCCCCCCATATAAAAGCAATGATCATTGGCTCAGATATATAATCTGCCTTTTAGTAGTAGCCAGGGCACTGTGAAATTGACCAATTGCCCTCCATGTAACAGAGAGAGTATGGCCAGTGCCACCCGTAATAGAAAAATACGAGCTTCCCCACCTGCAGACAGTAGTGTATCAAACTAACGTGAGTCTGCGTCATGACTCGTATGTTTGTCTTGGGTGCGAGCATAGATGACCGAGCTGGCATGCCGGCTACAACCAGGTTATGTCATTTCACTAAACTAGAGATAAGAAGAAGACTGGTGTACTGTGTACTGGTTGGAGTCCATAGTGCTAGTATAATGCCTGAAACTCCCACAAATGTTAGAGGCCGAGGAAGTGGGAGGATAGATAGATTATTACCACAAATGTTATGTACTGTGCTTCTTGCTAGTGCTACTGTGCCATTATGTGTTGAATTAATTTTGTGTTACTGTTTTGCTAAGAGTACTGGTTACAACAATATTCTTTTTCTTTCTTGATATAGATAGTACTCCTTCCCAAGAAAAACCATCCCGGAAGGAGTTGGCAGCCAGGGCCCGGCGCCGGAAACTGGAGGCCATATGTGAGGAGTACCGGCGGCTGGTGGCTCAGGCGGAGGAGGAGGAGGCGGCAGCAGCTGCAGCCTCGTCCGATGCCCCGGGCCCCAGCCAGGCCCCAACTCCAGTGGTACGGCGCCGCGGTCTGGCAGCCGCCCGCCGCCGCAATTCGCTAGCAGCCAGCACTGCTGTCCCCCACCCTGGATGCCACTGCAGGGCATTTCGCCGCAAGATTCTCCTCCGGGTGTCACGGCTAGAGGAGCAACTAGAGGAGCGGGTCAAAATACTGGTGGACAAACACCTCAAAGCCCGCCGAATATAACATCTATAATAGGACCCTGTTGCATTGCCCCTTTTTTATTCCTTTTGTTGGTGGGTGGGAATTGGGCGTTGTGGTTTCTGGACATTCTTTGGACTTTTTTCGTTTTGGACATTGGTTGGGGTTAGGGAGAGGGGTGGGTCAGGTGTGGGATAGTTTATTTTTGTTAGGGTAATAAATTATATTTATACTTAAACATATAATGTTAATGTTTTGTGGGGGTTACTGTTTTACGAATTAACGTCACATGGTTTCCTTGCTGCTGCAGGGCTGCAGCCAGTGTTTGATTTAAATAATCTGCCGATGATGTAACACAAACAGATAGATGCGGTACCCCTCACTGAGTTATTTGTCCTACTAGTACTGTCAGTCTCTCCTCCTAGTCCATTATACCTCCCACCAAACTTATCTTACCTGTGATTGATGATGATTACGTTCGGCACAGCGATGGCTGCATGGTTTCCCAAGAGATGCCATGGTTGTGGTGGTAGTAGTAGAGTAGACACTGGCAGTAGCATTTGCTAAAAAAATAAAAAAGAGACAGTCACTTGCCTGAGAGCGACTGTGGGAGGAGTAGTAGAACGAAGTAAAATACAGTACAGATGAAGACTGCCAAACAAACAATATTGCATTTGCAACTGCTAAAGTCAAATAAAACATAATGGTGGCGGGGACAGCCTAGTACAAGAAGTTACAAACTGTAGTTGTATCGAGTGAGTCACTTAACTTAACACAATCGTAATTCATAACCTTTACTGCTGTGTGGTAGGAGTTTGATGATGAATCCAATCAATGCCGGCAATTAATTATGATGTACTATTAGCCGGTGACGGCTTGCACATAGACTGAGCATGGGTGGGCAAGCAGAAGAAGCTCCTCGCCCTGCCTTGAAATTGAATTAATGTTGCTTTCACCACATCTGCCCCAGCAAGCGTGTGATCAATTGGTGTACATTTTATGTAGTCACATCACACCTCAATATAAATCACAACCCGGGGGAAGAGGGTTAGGGTTTGATGAATGGATGGGAAGGGGGTTTGGGGAAAGGTTTGAGAAAGAAAAACAGTACGCATGGACAACAAAAGCAAAGCGCAATCTTGGCAGACGACCATGATCTTATCCAAAAAATCTATAAAGGGAGAAAAAGGAAATGCATGCATGATGATGAAGATAACTTGATGGTTAATGAGTAGTACTTATTAACTCCTACTAGACAATTAGACAGTACAGGGCAGCAGTATATTCTATGCAATTTGCCTTGCCTGTAATATGCCCTCAGAGACCCAAATTCCATGTTGTACTGGGCTTACTTTTAAAGATAGCAAAGAAAATTAAAAAATAGTTGTAGGGATCAATTAGCAAACAAACAACAACACACAACACACAGTCGTAATGATTGAAGAGAAAAAAGGATTCCAATTAATTAAAAGATGAATGATGAATGATACTAAAGTTACTGTATTATCCTGGTCAAATTGTGGAGTTGAATCTCGTCCTTCCTCTTGGTCCTATCTTCCATGGACGCTCCGCACATCAATCTTGGTGGCCTTCCTGATGCGGATTGGTAAGGTAAATGTGAGTTGTGTCTCCCAGTATAGCACAGGGTAAAGGCCGGCCTGTAACGTCTAGATGGAAAAACAAAAGGGGTATTGAACAATCAATGAATAAAAAAAAACATCAATTACGGTGGAGTCCAAGAAGAGAAGAGAGAACACTTTCAGACTGAGGCGGCTTGGATATATCATGTATATTCTGTTTACAGCATTAAGCTACAACAACAGGACAGAACAGGCCCACCACAGCACCAGCCCGTGACCCAACCTACATTTACCTTAATTTTTGACAGACTACACTCGACTACACCACTACATGGACATGTAGGTCTGCTGTGTTTACTTTCTTGTTGAATTGTTGTGTTTATGTTTACCTTATGCCACTTCATGAAACGCAGTTATTCCTTAAATCATCTCCGATCCAAGTGACTGACTGCGTGCAAAGATAGTATGGTCATCATCATGGTGTGGTACGTGTTGTCCAACTCCAACTCAGTCTGTAGTGACTCCAATTAAGTCCATATTCCATATTAAAAAATTGCAACAGATATTGGCCTGCACCTGCAGTAGTAGGAGTACAATTTGGTTATTAAACAAGAAGGGAAACATTGACTGTCACTTGAGTGACTTTGTAGATTAACTTGTAGAGTAGAGTTCGACTTCATGCACAACATCAACACAACAAACAACAGCAATCGCTCAGAGTCTGCAAGCATCCAATGCATTCCATCATTACCTGTCTTGCTCTTCTCTTTGGCTGTCAGATGATCAGATGCCTAGTTCTGACAGGTGTGTTTTTTTTTTTTAACGGGGCAGTGGCCTCATCATTACTCCAGTCCACATTCATTTTGAGTGTTAGTCGCTGTTTCAGTTTTCGTCTTATTCATCTGTGGCACTTTGTCACAGTTTAAGTTGCTTCACATGGTCAGCACTGATGATGATGGGCCGCGGCCTGGGTAGCGCTCATTGCTGGTCAATTGAGTTTGCACAAATGTCAGCAAGTTTCTTCGAAGAGTCTTGTCTTTCTCTGCCAAGTACCTTCTGTCCTGACAGTGAGGAGCTTTGGATGCCTGCCGAGGCTGTAGCCTTCTGACAGTGATGAGTTCACTTTTGGATGCCTGCCCAAGTTCTGACAGTGAAGAGTTGTGGATGCCTGCAGAGGCGGTAGCCTTCGGACACTGATGAGTTTCGGCTCGGAAACAAAACGGAGGATAGCTATAGTCACATTTCACTTCTTATGGAGGGACTGTTAAAGGCAACATTTCTTGTACTCCAATGTCTGGCTTGATGGAAATGTACTAGGGCGAGACAGGAAGATGAAGCAGGACTCTGAAGAGTGGACAGTTAAATGCACAGACGTGCAACTCCAATAGGGAACTAAAAAGAGAAGACGGTGGTGATGGATTTGGTGTAATTTGATTTGAACCAGAAAGACAGATACACAGACAAATAAAGGAAGGAAGAAAGTAACAATTTGAAAGCCTAGTTGTCAGGGAAGAGGAGCTCGTCCTCAAACTCTGGTGGTTCGGACAGAAGTAGGTCCTGTAACGCACTACTTACGTCATCCAAGTCGCTCTCCTCTTCCTGCTGTGATTCACGTATTTTGTAATCCGGTGGTATAAAGTGCTGATTCATTTTGATCATGGTTAACCTCTCCACGCTTTTGGGCGAGAGACTGGTCCTTTTCGAAGTTACAATGGCACCAGCAGCACTGAAAACACGCTCAGAGGAGACACTTGCGACAGGGGAAGCCAGATACTTTATCGCCAGCCTGCTGAGCACTGTCCATTGGCTTCTTTTCCCATACCAATACACCAATGGGTTTCAATCCATGAAGACCTCTGTTGGGTCATCCATATAGGCCTGGACCGTCCGCTCAATGTTCAGGGGTCCTCCGATGTGCTCGGCCTCTTTTGCCTTTGCATCAGCACTGGACTTACCATACCCCTGCCGTAGAAACCAATCAGTTGCCGATTGTACTGTGGATGATCCTGTTCTTGCTGTTGTTGATGTTATTGTTGGTGTAGGTGACTGCTGGGAGGCAAACGCACTGCCCTCAGGCTCCGAAGTAGAACTTGACTCTGGATGCCCTGTAGTACTTGTTATGGCCTGGGGTGGGGGGCCTGTAATTAACAGCCGTTCGTTTTCGAAAATAGTGGCTTCCTTAACTATCAATGTTTTGTAGTTGGCAACATCCACTTCCGAAAAAGGAATTACTGCCTTGCTGTTCAGAAATACTTTGTACCGTGGATCCAAAATTGTGGCAGTAATGTAATGTTGGTGTGACAAAATGTTATTTTGAATCCTTGTACTTTCAGATACGCGAGCGGCTAAGGTCTCCGCCACATGATATGCGTCTTGTTTGTCATCCACACCTGCGTACGTTTCAGACACCTCCTTCAGCTGTTGCCTTAGCATGTGCAACAATGGGATAGCTTGGCCCATAGTACAGTCCTCCCTGCTGACTTCACGTGTGAAGATCTCAAAAGGAAGTAGCATCTCAGTCAGGCATTTAATGAGGTCCCATTGACCCATCTCAACGGTCATGCCTCTCACAGTAGGTTCCCCTAATCTTTGCATGACATAAGCATTGAGTGGTATGTACAGTTCAAACAGACGATCAAGCATGTAATAAGTTGAGTTCCAACGTGTTGGCACCTCCTGGATGAGCGCTTTGACTGGCATTTTATGCTCACGTTGAATGACCCTCAGCTGCTTCCGGGCTTTAAAAGAATGGCTGAAATGTGTGCATATTCTTCTGCAGGTGGCCAGTAAGTTGCTGACTTTGGATTCATTTTTCAAAAAGTCTTGAACAACAATGTTAATGCAGTGTGCCAAACACGGGACCTTGAAATAGCCACCATCGCCCATGGCCTTACCTACATTACTGCCATTGTCCGTGGCAACAAAACCAATCTTAAGCCCTCTTGGGCGCAGCCACTCAAAGACCTTGGTGTTAAACTCTTCCAAAATGTTTGCAGCAGTATGAGATTTCTCCATGGCAAACATGGCTACAGTTGCATGTTTGCGAGTAGCATGAAAAATCTCAGCAGCGTCAACACCAGCAGATATCTGTTCTCTAACCCCCGCAAAAGAGATCCAGTGTGCAGTGATGCACATGTAATCTGTGGCTTGGCAACTGATCCACATGTCTGTTGTCAGGTGGATACTGTGAACAGCACTCTGCTTCAAGGCTTTTCCAAGCAATTCCAGCACGTCGTGATGTAGTGCTGGAACAGCAACTCTGGCAAAATAGTAGCGGCTGGGAACATGCCATTTTGGGCAGATGGTTGACACAAATTCCAGAAAATCCACCCCTTCAACAAAAGAAAAAGGGAGAAGGTCCAGTGCTAACATTTTAGCCAGCTTCGCATTGTACAAACGTGCTATTGGGTGGTTGCGTTCGTACTGCCCCTCCCCCCAAACATGCTGATAATGGTAGGCTGCATGGTTTTCCTTTCTCTTAGGCTCAACAACGCACTTTTTTTGATTGCGGTACTCCTTGGTGTCTCAGGCTGACTCTTACTCTTGTGCCACTGAGATGTTGCTGAAGATGTGGGCGACGTTAACACTGCACTGCTGGGGTCAGGGACACCTTGTGTACCACTACCAGAGAGAATGTCTCCCTGTCCTTCCTCTTCCACCGTGATCGGATCTTCTACTCCTTTATCCCCACCAACACCAATGGTTGCAGTTATTTTTATGTCGCGAAGGTGGTCCTCCCAGCTGATCAAGTGGTGTTTGTTCAGATGGGTCATTTGCCCTCCGGTACCATAGTTTGTACCAAGCTTACCACGACTAACAGAGGTATTACAAATGGAGCATATAGCAATGTTCTCCTCCTTTTCGCTAACCGTAAAGAAGTCCCAAACTGGGGAGCTTAACTTTGGCCTCCTGCTGGAGGTGCCACTTCCAATGCCGGATGAACTGGAGGGTGTGTGTTGAATTTGACTCTGTGCTGCTGTACCACTACCTACTTCTACTGAGGTGGTGGTTGTGCTGGATGTAGGTCGCTGCCGGGCCTTTGCTAATGCAAATATGGAAGCTGTAGGTCGTGTTGGTGGTGTTACCTGTGGAGGTATGCGTGCTACATCCCTCGCAGCGATTTTGGATAGGGTAATAATGTTGGTCTCCATCTCCTCGGGGCCGGGAGTGATGTTCGTGATGACTGGCTCATCATCATCATCCTGCTGTTCTACATCGACCTCCATAAGTGTAAGGCTTTCTGGAACCTTCCTTTTCCCTAGCTTGGTCTTGGGACGTGGCTCCCTCTCAGACTCAGTTTGTGGCTTCCAAGTGGCATCTACATCATCAGAAGGGGGGCTTGGCGAAGAACTTGATGGACTACCCCTCCTTTTCCTTGCTGGAGATTTGGAAGACAATGGATCTTCTGAAGGAGTGGCTTCTTCTTCTACCTCTGCATGAGGCTCAATTTCCTGAACTGCCCCTACTTCGGGAGGAACAACAACTACTATTGCGGGCGGTGGTTGCGGCTGTTGTTGTTGACCACTTATCTGCTGTGTTTCCTCCTGCGTTGATTGGGTACTACTTTGAGATAGCGATAAGTTTATCTCAGGCTCAGCATCACTGCTTTCCACCATTAGGCTGGCTACCTCTTCCACACTCATGTGCTTGGGCCTGGGTTGGTGGGTTGGGCTCACTGATGCGGAGGTGCTGCCCCCAGCTTGCCCCCCGGACACCATTGCTGCAGGCGTAATTTTTTTTTCCCCCAAAAAGGTACTGGGCGGCACACCAGACTTAAGTGTCACTTCCTTCTTCTGTTCCTTATTCTCAATAGCAACTTTCTTGGTACTGGAGGACCTGGTACCTGCTTTCTTTGGGCCCATCTTCTTCAGATGTCAGCAGCACTCAGTTGCAGAGATGTCTGGTCAGGTCACACGTCACGTGTACAGCAGCAGGATGTCTGTCTGGCAGTGCAACGGGCAATGATGACACACCTCCTCCTCAGTCTTTGTGCACCTAAAAGCAAAAAAGCCAGAACAACATCAGTCAAACGATAGCACAAATCAAACAAATATAATATAGATCTTAGTGTGTGGTGGTGGCCTCAATTATTAAATTTTAGCAACTCAGTGAACAACAACACACAGTGTAGCCATTTATGAGACTTTGACAACAAGGCCAGGGCTTTCCTGGCTACTGTGTAGTGTGTACACTCTGGAAGAATAAGAATAGTAAAGAACAAAAACTAAAATGTAGTGGAGCATGTTTGGCCTAAATTTGTGCATCACGTGGGATGTATGCAGCATCAGGGACCTGCAGCTGGCAATGGGGATGGATTTGGAAGCAGTAAGACAAGAGGAACAATGGAAAGAGTGACACCTATGTGGCAAAAACAGCACACTACTAACTACCACCACAAAATGGCCCCCAGCAACATGGTGACTCACAGGCACAAGGCACGGCAAACAATGAAGTCAAGCAGGCCTATATATGGGCAGACAAAGGATGCCTGATAAAACACACACAGCTTTAATGCAAAAACTAAAATCCACATGGCTAAAAACAGTTTGGAAAGTTAGACAGCCACTACAACAACACATAATTATAATTACACACGCAAAAAAGGCATTTATTTAACACACCCAAAAAGTGAAATAGACCCTCCCAAAAAACCCACATTTTGCAATTAAATTCAATGCCATCCATGGCCTAAATGATGTCAAAATTCCACAGACAAGAAACCGTTTTTATGCACCCTTGATGACTACCTCTGGGCCTACTTTACTGGCAGACTAGGCCGCAAGCTTGGAGGCCTATGGCAAAAGCACAGTGGCTGGTCCCACAAAATGGCCGCCACCACATGGCCAGGCCACCCAACAACTTCCTTCCTCGTGAAAAAAATTGTAAAACAAAAAAAAAGTGACTCCTTGCTCACCAAACTACATCTAAATGACAACCTGAGGAGTTTTTGTGCAAAATGAACTAAATCATCATTTTCGAGAAGGTTTTATGCTGCTCGAGAGATATTCTTCGCCAGATTTTAAATTCTGCATGTTCGGCATCGCGATCATCACAAAAAGTCGTTATCGCGCACGCGAAAACGTATATTGAGCGCGCAAAGAAGATAAAAAGTGTAAGTCCGCGTTGTCGCGCAGTGCGGAGTTGCCCAAAGTCCGCGAGCTGAATGCCCAGGGTTACCTAGTGGCTGAAAAGGCCTATTTATTTAACACACACCCAAAAACTGAAATACCACCCCAAAACCCACATTTTGCAATTAAATCCAATGCCATCCATGGCCTAAATGATGTTACAAATTCAACAGACAACACAGAAACAGTTTGTATGCACCCATGAGGATGACTACCTCCGGGCCTACTGGCAGACTAGGCTGCAAGCTTGGAGGCCTATGGCAAAAGCACAGTGGCTGGTCCCACAAAATGGCCGCCACCACATGTCCAGGCCACCCACAACAACAAGAAAAGGAACACAAGACAGACAATGCAAGCCTATGGCAAAAGCACAATGCCTGGCTTTACAAAATGGCCGCCACCCACATGGCCAGGCCACCCGAAATAACAAGAAAGTGAAGACAAAGGACAGGACCAGGCAGTTGGAGACTCTGGGCAACTTCCTTCCTCGTGAAAAAAATTGTAAAACAAAAAAAAGTGACTCCTTGCTCACCAAACTACATCTAAATGACAACCTGAGGAGTTTTTTGTGCAAAATGAACTAAATCATCATTTTCGAGAAGGTTTTATGCTGCTCGAGAGATATTCTTCGCCAGATATTAAATTCTGCGTGTTCGGCATCGCGATCGTCACAAAAAGTCGTTATCGCGCGCGCGGAAACGTATATTGAGCGCGCGAAGAAGAGAAAAAGTGTAAGTCCGCATTGTCGCGCAGTGCGGAGTTGCCCAAAGTCCGCGAGCTGAACGCCCAGGGTTACCTACTGGCTGAAAAGGCCTATTTATTTAACACACACCCAAAAACTGAAATGCCACCCCAAAACCCACATTTTGCAATTCAATCCAATGCCATCCATGGCCAAAATGATGTTACAATTCAACAGACAACACAGAAACAGTTTTTATGCACCCATGAGGATGACTACCTCTGGGCCTACTGGCAGACTAGGCTGTAAGCTTGGAGGCCTATGGCAAAAGCACAGTGGCTGGTCCCACAAAATGGCCACCACCACATGGCCAGGCCACCCACAAGTTCACAACAAGCATAAGCCAAGGGGAACAAAGAAAAGACATGCAGGCCTATATGGAAAAACCAGCACACTACTAAACTACCACCACAAAATGGCCCCAAGCCACGTGGTCACTCACAGTCACACCAGGCCATGGAAAACAATGAACTCAAGCAGGCCTATAATAATATGACCAGACAAAGGAGGCCTGCAGTGCTAAACAACACAGCTTTAATACAAAAATGCAAAAACGAAAATCCACAGGGCTACGAAAGGTTGGAAAGTTACACAACAATCACACACACACATCCAACAAAGGTATATATATTACACCCAAAAAGTGAAATACACCCCAAAAACCACATTTAACAATTCAATCCAATGCCATCCATGCATGCCCTACATGATGTTTAAATTCAACAGACACCACAGAAACATGCACCCATGGGTACCTCTGGCTCTAGTCTGGGCCTACTGGCTGAAATTCCAATCAAAGAAAAACAACTAGGCCCCCACCGAAACTAGAGGCCACAACAATAAATTTTAAAAACGATGGAAATCCCCCAAAAAATGTAGGTACAAACAAGGCCCAATCAAACAAACAAGTACACCAATTCTCCAACTTACTTGTAAAATCTCAAATCCAAAAGTCCTCAAATCCAATCCAATGATATGATGCAGCAGACAGACACAAAAAGTGATCCTTCCAGCTCCAAATCCAAATGAAAATGAACAGCACATGGACAAAGCACTGGGACGAGCCTGCTGGACAGGAACAGGAAGTTTGAGAATCAGGGGCACTTCCTTCCTCTTGGAAAAAAAGTAAAAAAAGAAAAGGACTCCTTGCACAAAAAACTACAGCCAAATCACAATCTGAGGAGTTTTTGGAGCAAAATCATCATTTTCGAGAAGGTTTTATGATGCTCGAGAGATATTCTTCGCCAGATAGTAGTTTCTTCGTGTTCGGGATCGCGATCTTACCAACACTGCCGCCGGAAGTCAGATCGCGCGTCCGAATGACGTGTTCGCGTTCGCACACTCTCGCGGGATCGTGCGGCCGGATTCCAAATCTCGTGGCGCCCGCGAACGGATAGGAAGACGCGTCGGCGAACGCAGAATCACGGTAGGTCGTTACCGTGCACGCGAGAACGTATATTGAGCGCGCGAAGAAGAAAAACAGCTACGCTACGCCGCAAATTGCGTAGTGCACGGTAACTTCGCGTTCTACGCGAATCGCGAATTTACCGAAACTACGCAAGCTCCGCGAGCGTAGCGTAGTTCACCGCCCAGGCTTAGCAAAAAGGATCTTGCGTCGTCGTGGAACTCCATTGAAATGAATGCAATGCCTCGTCGACAAGCCGTGCTGAGCGTCGTCATCAAGCTGCGCAGGCCGTGGAACAGCTGTAGTTGGGCAGCCGCTGCATAGGCATCGAAGAGCTATGCAGTGGAGGTTCCTAAGAAGTCGATGCAATGTGACGGTTTTTGATGAAAACAGCTGCAGAACCCACTTCTGACCCAAAGTGGGCACCTCAGGCAGGTGTAGGACTCAGAATGCAGAGTCTAGCAGCATTGCAGTAAGTCTTTTGTGTCCATGAGACTTCCGAAAACAGGAGGCAAGCCAGCAAGCCCTTGGAGATCATTTGGAGGGAAGACAGAGTCCTTCCAGCAGAGTCAGGAAGTAGCAGGCAGCAGGGCAACAAGCAGAAAAGCAGTCCTTCCAGAAAAGCAGTTCATTTGATTCCTTTAATCCGCACAGCAGTCCTTCTGACAGAGGTTCAGTTCAAGATCCAGAAGTGTCTGATTTTAGGGGGCAGTACTTATACCCATGAGTGTCTTTGATGTAGGGAGTGACTTCAAAGGAATTCTCTGAAGTTCACCGGGATCCCTTTCAACCCAGTCCTGTCTGCCAGGCTAACCCTGGGGGGGGGGGGGTAAATCAGTGTTTTGTGTCAGGACAGGACACAGCTATTCAGATGTAAGTGTGAGCCAACCCCACCCTCTTCCTGCCCTGGAAGGTTATCAGAATGCAGATGAGTCCTCTGTCACACCCAGCCCTTCCTGTGTTTGTGGCTGTCTAGAGGGAATGCACAAAGTGTAGCTGTCACCCAGCCCAAATGTGCATTGGAGGCAGGCAAAGAGCAGTAAGTAAAGAGAAATGTCCACCTTCTAAAAGTGGCATTTCTAAAACATTAATGTTACGTCCAGCTTTACCAGTAAGGAGGATTTATCATTACCATTCCAAATATATTAAACATGAAAACGCTACTCCTCTCTGATCAAGAATTACAGCGGAAAAGTATATTAAGAAATTCCCAATGCTGGCCATCGAGAGGGTTAGGTCTCACAGTAGTGAAAAACGAAATAGGCTGTTTGTCACTACCAGGACATCCCAAACATATAGGTACATGTCCTACTTTTTACTTACATAGCACCCTGCCCTTAGGGTTACTTAGGGCCTACCTTAGAGGTGACCTACATATAGAAAAAAGGGTTGTTTTAGGCTTGGCAAGTAGTTGTAAATGGCAAGTTGAAGTGGCACTAAACTGCACACATAGAAACTGCAGTGGCAGGCCCGAGACAGGTTTGACAGGGTACTTCTGTGGGTGGCAAAATGAGTGCTGCAGGCCCACTAGTGGCATTTGAAGTACAGGCTCTAGGTATATGGTGTACTACTTTACAAGGGACTTACAAGTAAATATGCCAATCAGGTACACACCAATGTTATCATGTTTAGGGGAGAAGCACATGCACTTTATCACTGGTTAGCAGTGGTAAAGTGCTCAGAGTCCTTAGGCCAACAAAAAGAGATCAGCAAAAAGAGGAAGAAGGCAAAAATTTTGGGGTGACTCTTCAGAGAGGGCCATTTCCCAACACTGACCTTTACCTGAAACTGGAAAAAATAGCTAAAAACTGAATTATGTTCCTAGGGGTGTGCAAAACCTGCATAATTTGCTGTAGCGTAAATATGAAAAATGACCACAAAATCATGAAATTATGCATATTTATATAAAATGCGCATCACACTCAAAAAATTACCCATGAGGTCCATTTGTGTAAAAATTCAACACATTTTTTGTTGATTTGCGGTTTCTTGTCTTCAAAACATTGCCGTCCGTGTTTGGATTCTTTGAGCTAAAAAATTAAGAGAAAATTCAACGTAGGTAAAACATCTATCTGAAATGTTTGTTGACCCTCCAAGTAAAAAAAACCTGTTCTTGCATTCAATACACTGCCACTTACGTTAGGATTTGTAGTTTTGGTATGCTTGGGTAAAAATCTACTTGAAATGCCACTCGCATTCAATAATGACCTGGTACATCCTGATACGTCTAGCTGAAATTGGCAGAACCATTAGAATTCACAAATTAGGTTAAGTAACAC
Organism: Calotriton arnoldi; assembly: GCA_963921515.1. Classification (NCBI taxonomy): domain Eukaryota; kingdom Metazoa; phylum Chordata; class Amphibia; order Caudata; family Salamandridae; genus Calotriton; species Calotriton arnoldi. The sequence continues at coordinate 525,446 of CAWUFW010011398.1, forward strand.
ATATAACGTACACATTAACTCACTTCGCCTGGCATGCTTTGTTCACCGTAATTGGTCTTTTTTTATCTGCCATCTGAAAAGGGTATTTTGTGCTTTGGTTTGTGTTTTCTGCATGGTGGGAGGTGTGAGTTATGGCATGTATTGCATTCTATAGCTGGTGAATTTCAGTGGTTTTGCACATATGAATCAGTAGCATAACTCAGTTTTTAACTATGTTTTTTCATTGAAATACATGTTTTGTTTGTTATGCCTCACTCAATTCTGACTATACTGCACATGGCCCACAGGCATGTGTAGTAGGGATTGGCCACTGAATCTGCCATGCCGCATGGCTCTGAATCCAACCCGCCACAGGCAGCCTAACCACACTGTGCGTTGAGATTATCACACAGAGCTTGGCCTTCGGCCAGGCCCGATTTTTGATCTTTTTGGGGGGGCCTGTGGACCCTGGTTTGATTTGCAAATGCAGGGCAAGCTTCATGCCATGGTACTGCTCAAACTGGGTAAGCCTATCCTTCCAAGGTTAGTGGTTCCGAACCCATGACTACAAACCCCCAGAGGGCATAGCATGAATTTGTGAAGCTTGCAGTAGGTCTGTGGTTCCTAGGCATGAAGCATTAGAGATAGGCGCATGGGTCTCTGGTTGTCATATAATGGGGGAGTAACGGAGAAGGGCATTCAAATTGGAGACAGGGAATTCTGCCAGTGTTGAGACCTCAAGCCAGGCACGTGATCTGAAAAACACCGCTTTTTATTAGATTATTTTTTATAGATTTTTTGTCTGCTTAACCCTCCCCTCCCCCCACCCCCATTTAAACTCAAAACTAAAGGAAGAAAATCCTTCCCAACTCTAGGAACCAGAGCATGGAACCTGCTGCCCACACAGCTAAGACTGTTAGAATCAGAAATGCTCATCAGGGAAGCTCTTAAGACCTGGATTTTTACAGCTCCTGACCCACTCTGTTTCTCTCTGGTGTAATGTATGCCGGTCTGATCTCTCTGCTTAATCCCGCACAGCGCCAAGATGCTCCTTCCGGAGTGATGTTTGCGCTTTCTAAATGTATAAATCAAATCAAATATTTCATGCACAGAGGCAGATATACTCTACAATATATTCTAGAACATGATACATATGTTCTCTATTGTTGGTCAATGTATCCTCCCTCACTCTGCTGTTTACAATATTCATATTCACCTTGTTTCTGATAGTGATCCTTGCACCTTTCATGACGAGCCTTTATTTTCAAGCATCACCTCCGCTTGTGGTATTACATAATATTGTATTTTTTCCTGCTCTGATGTTATGCAGGAAACTGTAGCTTGTAATATCATTTACATCGTATTTTATCTACTAAAAAGTGTAGGCATGACTTTGCATCAAAAATAAAAGCCTCCAAGATGGATTGGTAAAGCTTGAGAGAACTTCTCCTTTCTCAAACCTTTTCCAACTGTGCTGTGCACTTACAACGGGGGAAAAGTGTTAATTTATATCTAAGCATTGTATTTTGAATCCTTACATTATAGAACCACGCCTGACATCTTGATACCCTTGACGGTGGTGCAAAGATGTGTGCATTGGTTCAAGGCAGCCAAGAGTACGCCAGCGCAGAGCTCTGTGCATTGGTGCAAGGCAGCCAAGAGTACGCCAGCGCAGAGCTGTGTGCATTGGTTCAAGGCAGCCAAGAGTACGCCAGCGCAGAGCTCTGTGCATTGGTGCAAGGCAGCCAGGAGAACGCCAGCGCAGAGCTGTGTGCATTGGTGCAAGGCAGCCAGCGCAGAGCTGTGTGCATTGGTGCAAGGCAGCCAAGAGTACGCCAGCGCAGAGCTGTGTGCATTGGTGCAAGGCAGCCAAGAGTACGCCAGCGCAGAGCTGTGTGCATTGGTGCAAGGCAGCCAAGAGTACGCCAGCGCAGAGCTGTGTGCATTGGTGCAAGGCAGCCAAGAGTACACCAGCGCAGAGCTGTGTGCATTGGTTCAAGGCAGCCAAGAGTACGCCAGCGCAGAGCTGTGTGGATTGGTGCAAGGCAGCCAAGAGTACGCCAGTGCAGAGCGAGAGAGAAATAGTCATCCATATATTAGAAGATAGGGCACAGTTCTGCTTTGTCCCTTTTATGCAATGCATCAAAACAAATTTAGCTGCTGCTGCTGCTGTGGATGAAAATTTAGTAAACCCCCCAATTGGAATTTCTCCATTTTTGCCCAGGAACACAAATATTTTTGGACCACGGACTGGAGCAAAATTGGTAGTCCGCATTCTTTACTACAAAAGCAATGAAAAAGCGCAAAATGGATTTGCCCAAATTTTGATGCCAGTGAAAAAATTATTTAGTACTAAAATACAGTAAAACTATCCAATAAACACTGAAAAAGTACAGGGACTAGTGATCACTTGTGACTTGTAATGAGACATTTATTCATTTGGATATTCGACTTTTACGTCTACATTGCTGCCACCCCCATTGCCTTTCGCACGACGGCCTACTGAGTCCACCTTCCAGAAAACCTACCCATGCTGGAAAATTCAAAGATATATGGAACTCTTTCTGAGAATGTAGTCTATATTGTGCTGAAGGCTAACTGAAATGAAACTTTCGATTTCCCCCGCATTACATATACGACTCGGCATCTTCATCTGATCAATCTTCACCATTTATGTTCATGGCCCCAAATACACTGCATTGTTTGCCTACAGATTCGCATTTGCTTATTTCCTAATTTTCCAAGTGCTTGCAGTCTAAAAAAATATTATGGTTCCAATCCTGATTGGTGGACAAATACTAAATAGGAAGCAAATGCCTATATAATCCTGACTTGCCACTAAAAGTGGCGAAAAAAAACAGTCTCAGCTGGTGGGTTGCTCACCTAGAAGTAAATGGGGCACACAAATACTGCACATGTGCCACTAATGCATCTCAGGATGGGGAATAACATGCACTATTATCCCAATTTTTAGGCTTGCAATACAGAATGATGTGCAAATTGCTCACTGGCGGCATATTTATGGGAATTGTCATGCAGTACAGTGCAGCAAGTCTAGGTGCTGCGCTGCACTGTGTGACAGGGAAAGGGCAGGAATGCGCCATATTTAAAAGAATACGCTGTAGTCTGGTCCCCTCTCTTGCGTCTTTTTGGTCACCTACCGCCAGTGCAGGCACCCTTCCACCATGGTGCAAGGGTGCCTATGCTGCATGCAGGTGTTTTTGTGAACGAAGGGGCACCTTCCTGAACAAAAACAATCCTGAGAGGCTTTTCCCTTTTTCTGTGTTTGCTGCAGAATGCAGCACACATATCCATAGGACCCTGAAAGAGAGTTACAACGCCAACATAAATCTTGTATAACAAGCTTGAGTTTAAATAGATGAGAAGGCTACTCTTTTGCCTTTCTTTCCTTCTCTTTTCCCCTTTCTCTTTTTTCTTTTCTTTTCTTCTCCCTTGTACATGCTCTTTATTAATTGCCTTCTTAATCCTGGTTCTTATTCATTCTATATAAATGTTGAGACATGGTTATTTTATGTACTCACGTTATACTAAGGAGATTATCCAGATTGTTGAATGGTTCTGCATGTTCAATTTTACTCTTAAATAAACATATTGAACTTGAAAATGAGGATAAATAGAGATATTTTTCCTCTTCACGCCTCTCCTGGGGAGGTGTATCTTTTTGACGCATTCCCAGGTTTACCTGTTCTTGTAAATCTGGGAATGCGTCAAAATCGATAGATGGTGCCTGGGAACACCCACCTAACACACATGGAAACGCCTCCCTGATACAGAGTAATGCAATACAGCAATTTGCGCTGCTTTACATTGCTAAAGATTGCTGAAGCCACAGAGGGCCACACAAGGTGGCCTTGTGTGGCTTCGTGAATCTCACTTTTTATTTGCATCATTCTTGGGCGATGTGTCGCAAAGGGCCTCATAAATATGCCCTAGGAACAATACAAATCCAGGGTGAATGGGTGTTCAATTTGCTCTTCCTCTTTATTCAATCAATCAATCAATCCTTTTGTAGAGCGCACTAATCACCCATGAGGGTCTCAAGGCGCTGAGGGGGGGGGTGCAGCGACTGCTCGAACAGCCAGGTCTTGAGAAGTCTCCTGAAGGTCAGCAGGTCCTGGGTCTGTCACAGCTGTGTGGGGAGGGTGTTCCATGTCTTGGCGGCGAGGTAGGAGAAGGATCTGCCACCGGTGGAGGTCCTGTGGAAGCGTGGGATGGTGGCGAGGTCGGCGGAGCGAAGCTGGCGGTTCGGGGTGTAGAAGGTGAGACGTTTGTTGAGGTATGCTGGTCCGGCGTTGTGGAGTGCTTTGTGTGCGTGGGTGAGGAGCTTGAAGGTGATCCTCTTGCTGACTGGGAGCCAGTGCAGGTCTTTCAGGTGGGCAGTGATGTGGGTGTGGCGGGGTATGTCGAGGATGAGGCGTGTGGAGGCGTTCTGTATGCGTTGGAGTCTCTTCTGGAGTTTGGCCGTGGTTCCCGCATAGAGGGCGTTGCCGTAGTCCAGTCTGCTGCTGGCGAGGGCCTGTGTGACCGTCCTTCTGGTTCTGGTGGGGATCCATCTGTAGATCTTGCGGAGCATGCGGAGGGTGTTGAAGCAGGAGGAGGAGACGGCGTTGACTTGCTGGGTCATTGAGAGCGATGAGTCCAGGATGAACCCCAGGTTGCGTGCGTGGTCGGTGGGTGTGGGTGCGGCTCCCAGGGCGGCTGGCCACCAGGAGTCGTCCCAGGCAGAGGGGGTGGATCCGAGAATGAGGACCTCTGTCTTGTCCGAGTTGAGTTTCAGGCGGCTGGTCTGCATCCAGCTAGCGATGGCCTTCATTCCTTCGTGGAGGTTGGTTTTGGCGGTGGCGGGGTTTTTCGTGAGTGAGAGGATCAGTTGAGTGTCGTCGGCATAGGAGACGATGTTGAGGTTGTGCGAGCGGACGATGTTGGCGAGCGGTGCCATGTAGACGTTGAAAAGGGTAGGGCTGAGGGAAGATCCTTGGGGCACGCCGCAGATGATCTTGGTGGCTTCAGAACGGAATGGGGGAGGCGGACCCTCTGGGTTCTGTCCGTGAGGAAGGAGGTGGTCCAGTCCAGGGCTTTGTCGCGTATTCCTGCGTCGTGTAGGCGTGTGCGTAGGATGTGGTGGCAGACGGTGTCGAAGGCGGCCGAGAGGTCCAGGAGGATGAGGTCCGCGGTTTCGCCGTTGTCCAGTAGGGTCCTGATGTCGTCTGTGGCAGCAATGAGGGCAGTTTCGGTGCTGTGATTGCTGCAGAATCCGGATTGGGACGGGTCCAGGATGTTGTTCTCCTCGAGGAAGTGGGTCAGTTGTCTGTTGACGATCTTTTCGATGACTTTTGCCGGGAATGGAAGAAGGGAGATGGGCCGGAAGTTCTTGAGGTCCTTTGGGTCCGCTGTGGGTTTCTTGAGTAGGGCGTTGATCTCGGCGTGCTTCCAGCTTTCCGGGAAGGTGGTGGTCTCGAAGGAGCTGTTGATGATCTTCCGGAGTTGGGGTGCGATGATGCGGTTTGCTTTGTTGAAGATGTGGTGAGGGCAGGGGTCAGATGGTGAGCCGGAGTGGATGGTGTTCATGGTCTTGATTGGGTCATCGTTGTTGACGTGAGTCCAGGAGAGCAGGCGGTTGGTGAGGATGGGGGCGGTGAGTCTGCAGTGTCGGCGGCTGTGGGGAGGGTCTGGGTGTTGAAGCTGTCGTGGATGTCTGCGATCTTGCGGTGAAAGAAGGAAGCTAGGGAGTCGCATAGGTCTTGCAACAGCGGAATGTCATTGGAGCTGGAGCTGGGGTTGGAGAGTTTCTTCACGATGTTGAAGAGCTCTTTGCTGTTGTGTGCGCTGTTGTCGATGCGTTCCTTGAAGGAGGTCCTTTTGGTGGTTCGGATGAGTTGGTGTTGCTTGCGGCTGGCATTTTTTAGGGCTGCGTGGTTGTCCGGTGTATTTTTGTGGCGCCACTTTTTCTCGAGTCTTCGGCAGGTCCGCTTGGATTCTTGGAGGTCGGTGGTGAATTAGCTGGTTTTTCTGTCGGTGCGTCTGTTTGAGATTTTTTTGATCGGGGCGAGAGTGTTGGCGCAGTCGTCGATCCATTGCCTGAGGTTGCTGGCGGCTGTGTCGGTGTCAGTGGTGTCTGTAGGTGGGTCTTGGGCGAGGGCGGTGATGAGCTGGTCTTCGGTGACCTTGTTCCAGCTGCGGTAGGGGATCCGTTGCGGGTGGTGGTGTGTGGTGGGTTTCTTGAAGGTGAAGTGGACGCAGCGGTGGTCGGTCCAGTGGAGTTCGGTGGTGTGGCTGAAGGCGACGTGGTTGCTGGCGGAGAGGATGGGGTCGAGCGTGTGTCCGGCAATGTGGGTGGGGGTTGTGATGAGCTGTTTGAGTCCGAGGTTGGCGAGGTTATTGAGCAGGGTGACGGAGTTGCTGTCGACGGCGTTCTCGATGTGGAAATTCAGGTCTCCGAGGAAGATGTAGTCTGTGGATGCAAGAGCGTGCGTGCTGACGATGTCGGAGATGGCGTCGATGAACTGTGGCCGGGGTCCGGGGAGTTTGTAAACGAGTGTTCCTCTGAGGGTGGTGTTGGGGTCGGTGTGGATCTGGAAGTGCAGGTGCTCGGCGGTGCTGGAGGTGTCTGTTGTGCAGGTCGAGACTCTGAGGTTATTCTTGTAGACGATGGTGATTCCTCCTCCTGGTCTGTTGGTGCAGTCCCTTCTGGTGATCTTGTATCCATCTGGGATGGCTATGGCAATGTCGGGTGCCGATGAGGGGCTCATCCAGGTCTCTGTTAGGAAGGCGACGTCCGGGGATGCTGAGTCGAGTAGATCCCAGAGTTCGATGGCGTGCTTAAGGACGGAGCGGGTGTTGAGTAATATGCATCTGAGGTGGTTGCGTTCTGCTCTGACGGGTGGGGTGGGACGTGCGGGTGTTCGACGGCTGGTAAAGCTGCAGCTGCGGCAGGTGAAGGGACCGTGGCTGGTCTGGAAACAGTTTGATGATCTGCCGGTGTTGAGTCCGTGGAGGAAGCCGGCGTTGTAGCGTCGTCAGATGTCGTGGCTCTCGCGAGGACCAGGAGGTCTGGCGCTGGGCGCAGTCAGGTGCGGACGGGCGCAGACGGGCTTGCCTTAGGCGCACCTTCGGCGCGCCAGAGGTGCAACCGCACAGCGGTCGCCATTTAAGTAGGGGAAGGGGGAGGGACGTGCGGCTGGGAGGCGGGAGCGGGGCGGGTTGCGGCGTGAAAAAAATAACGCAGTAGCAGCGTTATGGGCTATGGGGGAATGCAGGAAAAATCAAGCCAAGAATAAAATAAATGTACAGGACCCAGCAGGGAGAGGTCTCGAACCCTGCCTGTGTGGGACCGTGAGCTGAGCACAGTCGGGCGGAGCTGCGGGGGAAGAGCTGATCTCTGACCGAGGGTCAGGGGTCTAGCTCGCGCTCCCCGCAGCGGTCACCATTTAAGTAGGGGAGGGACGTGCGGCTGGGAGGCGGGAGCGGGGCGGATTGCGGCGGGAAAAAAATAACGCAGTAGCAGGGTTATGGGCTACGGGAGAATGCAGGAAAAAGCAAGCCAAGAATAAAATAAATGTACAGGACCCAGCAGGGAGAGGTCTCGAACCCTGCCTGTGTGGGACCGTGAGCTGAGCGCAGTCGGGCGGAGCTGCGGGGGAAGAGCTGATCTCTCACCGAGTGTCAGGGGTCTAGCAATCTTTTTATATTGTGGGACTATTTGTTTTAATGACTGGCTAACAATTACAAAGTAAAAGATAAAAGATAAAAACGAATTATATAATTTTATACAGCTGGGCGCAGGAAGGATTCCAACAATGACTACCTGTCCCAAAATGTTTGACAATAATTGATTTTCACAGCAGACTAGGGACTCCTCCTCACTTCTTGAGTTCTGTAAAAAGCTGAAGACCTGGATATTTAAGTAATCAGGAGGGGATTACAATCCTGCTAAAGTGCCTGGATACCCTCACAGCTGATTAGTGCACTCTACAAATTGACACAACATAGTATAATAGTTTAAGATAAAAGTTTTTGAAGGCGACCCCAGCCCCACATCTTTCCTAGTTACTGCATCAGCTCCAGTGTTGAAACTACCTTTCAAAACTACACTGCATTTAATTTCAATCTTATAGTGCATCATTACAAAGCTTCCAAATAACCTGACATTCATGGAATGATGTGCAGGCCACTGAAGTTTACTATCTAATAAATGTCAAAGGTTGAGTTTATGGGGAATGCAGCTGAAGCATTTGACTGCCCTTAGGCAAACCATGCTACAGCGGCTTATCCTATTAAAGATGCGAAGTGTGGTGTTTTTTCCCTATGTCTTCTCTTAATTTGGTGTAGTGCTCATAAAGAACCCATACAGAGCATGATGGAAATTGACGTTCTAGTGCATTCTGGGATTAATGCAGCAGGCCGTGTGCGGTTTGCAAAACTCTTTCATTGGGGCAGGAGACTTTCCGCATCTGCAAACACTGGACACCCTTCAACTGCTGGAGCAGTCAGTTCAGGATTCGACTCAAACTAAAGGCTTTACACATGATGCAGCAGCATTACCTGCGAAGATTCAAACTCCATAAACTAGCAACTTTACAATGTATTTTGCAATGATTTTTTCTGAATTTAGACATAAAACTACATTTTGAACGTACCCATTATAATAAAAAATTAGATTTTCATATATTTGCTTGTGAATTAAATATGTTATTTCATAGTCTGTATGTTTGTTTGATGTATACTTGTTTCTGTATTTCTGTATATTGATTTGAGGCTCAATTCATAGAAATTGCTTAGGCAGGGGGTCCCTGGATTCCAGTACTTTTTCAGTGGGGGTCTACAGATGTCAAAAGGTTGAGAACTACTTCCCTATGCCATCTTACACAGTCTCATCTGCCCAAAAATGTACTTCTGGTCCAGCCACCAGCATCATTCTTCACACATGGTCCAGAGCTCCAACATGCCCCATGTCCCAGAACACATCTCCTTACCCACCCTTTATGTCTGAGGCATGCTGTGCTTAAGAAATGGGCACTTGTGATGGCGACACTGCACATTGTAAAAGCTGCAAAGCTTTGGCCAGCTTCATCAATGTGAAATGTGGACATTTGGCCTAATTTTATTAGCAGAAGTAAAGCCTTCACCTATCCGCAGCTGTCACATGCAATGGGGAAGCAAGAGTGCTTGTTTTGACTCTCCATTTGAAGCAGAAAACACTGATGTTGAGCCAGCAAAATGTCAGTTGTACAGTAGGGCCCATATTTATGGCCAAGTCATGCAGTACAGTGTAGAAAGTCACCTTGCTGCGCTGCACTGCGTGACAGGGAAAGGGCAGGAATGCACCATATTTAAGTCAATACGGCACAATCCTGCCTTTTCCTCTTCAATGGCGCCCATTTGGCTGCTTGTATTGTTAGGAGGATTGGAGCAAAACAATCCGTGGAGGCTTTTTCCTCTTTCTATGTGTGCTGCAGAATGCACACATAGAAAGAGGAAAAAACTAGGAGAGAAATACACATTTCTCCTCGTTACGCCTCACCTGGCGCATTCTCGGGTCTTCTGCTTCTGGTAAATCTGGGAATGCATCAAAGTCCATGGATGTTGCATGGGAACACCCACGCAATGCACATGACAACGCCTCCCTGGTGCAGAGTAATTCAAAGTAGCATTGCCGTACTCAAGATTTCAGAAGCTACTCAGGGCCACACAAGGTGGCCTTGCGTGGCTTCATGAATCTCCTTTTTAATTTGCGTCTCTCTTGCACCACGTTGGGTGGTGCAAGAGACTCATAAATCTACCCATATGTGTATCCAGACACATTTTGATCCCAAATGATCACTTGTTTCTTCTGTAACACCTTAACAAACTCATATTTGTAGATGAAGAGATAAGCCAATGACTGAAAACTATAGAATGCAAACAGGGCTCTTTACTGCTTCTAGAGCCCTATATGCACATTTTGTGTACTTCCAGCTAGGGTAATGCGATATAACTCCATGGCGTTTAATACTAGGTGTATTGAGGACAGAACCTTCGCTCAAAACAGCAAGTCAGGAGTAGAAGCTCCTTTAGAGGCAGATGCAAAACACGATGGACCCTATTAAAAAAGGCATTTTCATTTGTAAAACAAGCTTCACAAAAGGGTTATTGGCAGGCGTAAATGTATATACTACTGCAGTTTTATCAACCTGACGATGGAGAGTCCTTTAGTAGCAAATTCAGTGTAAAGGGTGGAAAGTGGGCAAGGTATGGTCAGCTTTGTAACTTTTTGAATGTTCACAAACATGTCTATGGGTACAGACTGCAATCTGACCCCTTCGCAATCAGAAAATGGGAAGCTGAAAGAATTTCCTCCAGGTTTGGTAGAGACTTAGGAGAAAAGCTTTCTCCATTAGGAAAATGAATTTCCCCGCAGAGAAAAAAAGAAAAAAGTGTATTTGTGTGATAGGCTCCATTTCCCCATGTGGTAGTCTATGCTACTAGATATCTGCACAAGAAGACCCCTGTGGGAGATGTCACATGAAATTCCCAGAGGCAACCATGGAAAACAGCGCCTGGCATAGCTTCCCAGGAATACCGCTGGGAATGCTTATGTACTGAGGAAAAATAAAAGTACATTCTGGTGGCAATGTAAATCTTTATACATAATTTTTCATTTTTTCTATTGATAGTTTCATATAAATGCACACTATAGTCACAATGTGGTCCTGAGCATTGTTTTACTCAGTTCATAGTTTGCAAGAAAATCATGGTGTTTCATTGGTTACTGGCTTTTGCACCTGATTTGCATTAGTTATTACCACATTTTTTGTCGTTCTGTGCCTGGTGTAAGCACCGGCCTATGTTTCTCACTCCAAGCACAAAACATGAGGGCTATTAGAACTAAACTCAGAACTGCAAGGCTAAACACTAGCTCACATTTGTTTTCACAGATTTCTAGTTCCTCTCTCTCTTTCTTCCTCTCTCTCTCTCTCCCTCTCTATATGCATATATATTTATATATTGTAAGTTTGTCCTTTTTTGTCGCCGGTTCTTGCGATGCTGAACCCAAAAGCGGAAACGGACTCCTCTTATCTTGTGCGTATTTTATTATTTGTGCTGTGCTGCCATGACACGTTTCGGCCTCGCAGGGCCTTGATCACATGGTTATTTCGTCATTTCCACCTTGAATTTAAAGTGCTAAGTGCTCAATTGATAGTGAAGACAGACTACTCGCCCAACTTTCCAATGTTACAGTACATGCATGGGCAGTCATACAGTCACACAAATTATCTTATGGTCTTACATATTTTTTGCTACTATGTGCAAATTGCGCAATTTGTCTGTTTAAATACATTTAAGTAACGGCATACATAAGGCAAAGTGCATAGCATTCAAATGACACTCTTTTAAACGCATAAATGCGGGTATATTTAAAAGCAGTTATAAAACAAAATATTAATATTCTGCTAAAAACCACCAACATATACTCGAATAAATAGTGTCTTTAAAAATTGCTAAAATTGTATATATGTAAGAACCCCTTAAAAGACATCATGTGCAAATGTTGCAAACCCTAGGAAGAATACTGCCCCTGTGGGCATCTGTCCTACGGTGCGTACTGTTTAAACATAAAGTGCTGAGTGCCCCTCTGTGCAAAATCGTGCTCCTCTGCATATTTATCATATGCCGAAAAAAGTGTATAGTGCCTGTTAAAAATTGAACAATTACGGAAAAGGGGTTCCTTATAAATTCATATCCAAAAAGTGGGGGGGGGAAAGGAGGTCATGTTATGCGGTTTTGGCGGTGTAGCGGCATGTGATTTATAATAAAAACCATAATGGTTTGATGTAGTATTTGGAAATGTGTGTTCACTGTATGGTTTAGTTGTAGTGAACTTGTGACCTCAAAGCCAAGTATGTAGGTCCTCAGTGGTATTTAATCCTTGAGGACTCTTACTATCTAGTTCTAAAATATACTTGGGGGCAGATTTACGCTGAACTAACGCAGCGGGGTACAGCAAGTCATTTTGCTGCGCCGCGCTGCGTTAGTTTTGAAGCACAGGGATGCGACATATTTACAAGAATATGTCGCATCCTTGTGTTTCCCCCTGCGCTGGCGCACAAACTGCAGCCATGCGCCGGCGCAGGCACCCTTGCACCATGGTGCAAGGATGCCTGCGTCGTGGGGAGATTGTTTTTGTGCAGGAAGGGGAGCCTTCCTGCCCAAAAACAATCACTACAACCATTTTCCTCTTTCAATGCGAGCTGCAGAATGCAGCACGCATTGAAAGAGGAAAAAACGAGGAGAAATGAAAACCTTTCTCCTCGGTGCGCCTCGCTACGCCACCTCTAGGGTGGCGTAGCTTTCAGACGCATCTCCAGAGTTACGATTTCTCATAATTCTGGAGATGTGTCTTGTTCCATGAGTGTTGCGTGGGAACACCAACAGCAACACCCATGGAACGCCCCTTCACCGCAAAGTGCTGCGTGTTAAGGGGCCGTATTTACAAGGAGAGGAAAAGTCACGCAGGGTGGTTTTTCCTCTCCTTGTAAATATGGAGCAGCCCCCTGCGCCACCAGTACGTCACAAAAAGTGACGTACTGGTGGCGCAGGGGGCTCGTAAATCTGCCCCCTGGTTTCCAGTCTTCTCAGGCTGGCCTCCCTGTTGCCACCTCGTCTTTGTCGGAGAATGCAGTCTATCACGTAATACTTCAGGTGGTCCAGATTCTTATCATGGACCTCACTGAAGTGACGAGCCACCGGATAGGTTATATCCGAATTTGTTATGGCTCGTAAGTGCTGGAGAATTCTCTTGTGGGCTTGCAGTTTTGTGCTGCCCACGTACCGCAGCCCACACGAGCACTCCAGTACATAGACTGCAAACTCGGTTTTGCACGTGAGATGTTTGTCGATCAACACAGGTCTGTCCTTAAATGGTGTTTCGAAGGACGTTTTACTGGCTACCAAATTTGCATGCTCTGCATGTTGTGCATCTCACAAATCCCTTGCTACCAGTTAGCCAACTGGTGCCAGTTTTAATTTCGGGACTGCTGCTAACCAGGAAGTCGCTGGTACTGGGAGCTTTCTATAGGTAATCAGAGGAGACTGGGAAAGTGTGTCTCCTAGTATGGGATCATTGCGGACCAGCTGCCAGTTCTTTTTAATGATCCTAGCGAGGCTATCTTTTTGCTTGTTGAACGTCATGATAAGCCTGGGATTGCCTATATCTTGTCCTGCATTTTGTATCTGTTTGGCCTTGCTGTTAGAGGGTTTGAATAGCAGGTCCTCCCTGGCCATAGTTCTAGTGCGGGCGATGGCTTTATCAATTGTTATACAGGTATATCCTCTGGCTAAAAACCTCAACTTGAATTCTTGTTGAGCCTCAATGAGATCATGCTCGTTGTTACAATTTCTGCGTATCCGCAGCATTTCCCTATATGGAATGCTGCTGATTGTATGTTTAGGATGGAAGCTACTTGAGTGTAGTATAGTATTACCCGCTGTTGGTTTGCGATGTAATTTTGTGTTTAAACTACCCTCACTCGTGTAAACCTCAACATCCAGGAAACAAACTGATTTTTTGCTAATGTTGTGTGTAAGGTGCAAATTTATGTTATTGATGTTTAATTTCAGGATGAACTCTTCTGCAGTTTTTATGTCACCTCGCCATATTACAAATAGATCATCAATGTAGCGTACCCTTTTGATAATATGGTTTGCCATAATGTCTGCATATGTGGTGGCCACAACTTTTTCCTCCCACCACCCCATGTGTAGACAGGCGTAACTTGGGGAAAAACTCGCCCCCATAGCTACGCCTCTGGTCTGGTGGTACACCTGTTGTTGAAAAGGAAAGTAGTTATTTTCTAGGCAAAATCTGGTTAGGTCAACAATCATCTTATTGTGCATATAAAGTTCTATTGGCCTAGTACCCAAAAAATGTTCAAGTGCCCTTAAGCCATCACTGTGGTTGATGGACGTATATAAGTCAGATACATCCAGTGTTAGCAGTAGATAGTCCTCACGCCATTGCACCTCATGGATTTGTTTTAAAAAATCCATTGTATCCTGTACATATGATGGTAATGCTTTTACTAGATCTTGCAGACGCGCACACCGAGCAGTTGGACTCATCCGCCGTGAGGGAAACGGCTCCTGTCTATTTCATCCTGCCGTGAGGGGAACGGCCTACATTTCCCAGCTGCCCCAGCCCCACCCGCGAGGATAAAGGTGCGGCTGCCCTTCCGCAACGCGGGACGCGCGCGGGCGAAGCCCGGGCCAAGGGCGGGCCCGTCTGCGCCCGTCAGAGGCTGAAGGAGGCCGGGCAGGGCCATATTATTGACCGATTGAGGTAGCCAGACTGTGAAAGTAAAGGTGATGCAGGACGTTTTATAGTCAGCAGTTACTTGTAGCATTAGATCGTATGTTGAGGCAATTACAACTCTTAGCACCTCCTTTAATTGGACGCTCTCATTGGAACATATAATTTAATGGATAAGTTCTGTGTTTAATAGATATGTTTCCTTACTGAACGATGAGCATTTGATGATATAGAACACTGTCTCAGACGTCTTTTATTTTGGTGCTTGTTACTCCAATTGACTCAGTGTATTTTAATGTATTTCTGTTGTCATTGTTCTTGGTTTTTATTACCATCTTAATTTCCCTCTAGGTTTTAATCTCCTATTTTTAAAACTGCATTCTATGTGTGATACGTGTGTGATACGTGGGATTTTATATATCTATGTTATATATCTATTTTGCTCAGCACATGCCACTTTAAGGATTAGCTTTTTGCACTTTGCACCTTATTACTAAAGGTCTATATAAACTTTATGTCCCATCATAATGAGTATATATGCGTGGTAGATAGATCTGTTTTGTTTTGACTTTGTGGGTTTCTGAATTGTAACCCAATTGTTTTATTGATGTATTGTTTTCCTTTAGTATATGCCACTTTTATCTAAGGTCTATCTATCTTACATCTTATTTTCAGCGGGTTGTTTAAAAACCCCATAGGTTATGTATAGTGAGTTTACCGTGGAAGAATAATCTATACTGTGTAGCACGTACCATCCTATAGCTAACCTATTGTGTATTTTATTTTGGAGGCGAAACCCCATTGCAAGAGAATCATTAAGGGGATTTTTGATTATATGTCAGCAAAGACGTAAGGCATTAAGATTCTAGGAGGTTAAAAAATTTATTGTCCGGTATTGGTTTCCCAGCCTTATCTTTTTAGCCACTGCATTATATTCGGGGAGAAATCCCCATTCCTTCGTGAGGCATCCATATAGGGATATTTATTTTATCGTATCCCCATGGCAAGGAGGAAGATAACTAAGCCTTTTATTGATAAATCATGTACTACGATTGATTCATTCCTGGTTAAAGCGGTTAGTGTCCTCTCTGAGGAAATTGACCGTACTGAGAAGCGTCTCTCTATGGGTTCAAGCTCTATGGGGGTAGACCAGGGAAACGGGGATGAGGTCCCTTTTTGTCCCATTAGCGAGAGCGGATCCGGTAAATCAACCAACAACTCCTTGGCGGTTGAGGAGCTGAATCCGGCCGACATCTCTATAGGAGGCATTAGTGGGGATTTTACCCGAATATCTATGACTCCTAACTTGATTGCCCCCGATAGCCCGCCCCGACCGAAAACAACTAGGGGACGTAGAAAGAATACGACAGAACAGGGGAATTCCAATCCTAAGGCTAAAGCCAATAATGTCAAGAATACTCGGACTGGGAAGCCAGGACCGCCTGCTGATTTCTTGTGCTGCATAGATCCCATATCCCAACATCTAACACTAGCGACTATCTCCGATAAAGTATTAGAGCTTTTAAGGCCGCTTTATGATAAACTGGACATTTTAGCTAGAGAAATTCATAAGATTAGTGGAGTGTTGGATATAGTTAATTGTAAACTCCAAAAAGACTCAATTAGGGATCACCAAAAGGAGGTTATTACAGGCCCCTTTGTTCCAACGGTGGCCATCGGCAATGATTGTTGTGATTGTAGCAAATACCTTAAGGAGCGGCCACCCATTATACAAGCGGAAAATAGGGGAAAAGATGGGAATACAGTAATTGGAAATCCAATTCCTAATAATGGGTTTGTATCACCTTATAAGGAGCAAATAGAGAACAAACCAGACAATCCTAAAATATCTGACCCTATAAAATCTGATGGTCTTAGAGCCTCAACTCATGGGGATAGGATAAAGGCCCCGGTTGCAAATCTACCTCCTGAATGTAGCCCCTATGTCGCAATTCTGACCAATGTTCCGAAACTTCAAATTGGTCAGGTAGAAGAACATGGCTCACTTTTGAATAAAGTAGTGTTTTGGTTGACTAACAACTGTGGTTACCCTATGGAAGGAATAAACCAGATTTTAACAACCCGTAGAGTGGGCTGGATTGGGCCTTTGGGAAAAAGCATTGATGGGGACTGTATTATTATCAATTTTAGATCCCCTAGGTGGGCATCAAATACTCTTAATAATGCACCATCGTTTTTACGGCTGGAATCCAATACCACCCTTCTCCCCCTGGGGTACTTTTATAGACATCTGAGGGCGACGCATGGAAATATAAGTTGGTCCCCAAATGGATCCCTGCTGGCCTCTTCTCGGTATCCCCCCCTGATCAATTTTGCTATCCCAGTATCTAATAGGTATCAGGCTTTGGGTAATTTGGATGCCAATGATTGACGTGAGGGACCGACGCAGGCTAGTGAGGTTGTACGGGATGGTTCTCTACACAAAAGTCCCACAACGGAAAACCCAAATGTCAAGAATATGATTAGTAAGGCTGGTCTACGCATGATGGAGCAGGATGAGATGTCTTCTACCTATGTTTCAAGGACAGCTAGCCCCCCTAGCAATGCAGAATGTACTTCAGTAGAACCGATCACTATTAGTAAAGAGGTAGGATATGCAGTACACCCTCAGGAATTCTCTGAAACAAATATGGGTAAGGGGTACCAAGTTACCACATGGAACATTGCTGGGCTTAAAAGCAAAATAGGCACACCATCATGGTCTGATTTTATCTTGGCCCAACATGATATTATATGCCTACAGGAGACGTGGTGCACCGATCCAATATATGTAGAGGGTTATACCTCATACTGGCTCCCAGCCCAGGCGTCCCTTTCGGGTAGAGCAAAGGGTGGCCTTTTGATTTTGATTTCTATTAATTTGAACAAATGTAAAGTTAAGGGTTGTATCTCCGTGGGGACATATGCTCAGATTATGTGGATGGCATCTATTATGGGTAATGATGTCATCCTGATTAATTTTTACAACAATTTGTTTAACTCCTTACGTAGTTCTATTGTTCATACTCTAGAAAGGGAACTCGAGAAGTTGATTAGTACCATTAGGAAACCGATTATTATTCTCTGGGTTGGCGATTTTAATGTTCAAATATGTCCATTGTCTTTAACTAAAGTTTGTGGGCCCAGGAGGGAGATATGGAAGACGATTGTTATATGCATTTTCCCCATTGTGAATATGGTAGGGCCTTAAATGGTACCATCGCTAAGCTGGACTTGGAATTGCTGCATTGTGCTACCGATAAATATAATATGATTTGTCCCACATTTACAGGTAGGAATGCAACGTCCAATATCGATCACATTATCATTTCCAGTAATAGTGCACATTTATGCTCTCCCCCTGGATAACGGTCCAACCAACTAGTGATCATAATAGTATTTCCTTGTATTTATTATGTTGGGGCTTTAAAAATATCTTTAGTGTCTCTCACAGCCCATGTATTGCTCCCATCAGACCGAATGGTGTCCGGATAAAATGGGCTGGTCAGGACCCATCTAAAATTCAGTATGATGTCATTACACAGTGTCAGAATGAAATCCAAGTTTGTCTAGGGGATGAGGTTGACCCAGTGGTACTACTTGATAATTTTACAAGGATTAATAATATCGTGGAAAATCTTTTATTGAAACCAGCGTGTAGAAATAATAAACCTAAGGTAGGCTGGTTTGATGATAATTGTATCGGGGCTCTGGGCCGTCTCAAACAAGTTTTAGGGTGTAAGCCAAGAAATCCAGATATAATTAAGGCTTCTCGCAC
The DNA here is from genome assembly GCA_963921515.1 of Calotriton arnoldi. NCBI lineage: Eukaryota > Metazoa > Chordata > Amphibia > Caudata > Salamandridae > Calotriton > Calotriton arnoldi. The sequence goes on from CAWUFW010011398.1 coordinate 543,508, forward strand.
AGAATACGCCTTAGCCCTAAAAATTAGGAAATCAGAACTCCAAGAAAGAGCCTGGGAAGACTTAAATCTGGCAGCCGATACCAAAAATAACAAACTTTTTTGGGATACAGTTAATAGTACCTTTTTGAAGGACGATCATATCCCAGAACTTAATTCTTATATTAATTGTAACTCTTGGGTAGCCCATTTTTCTAATATTTTTAACCCACTAGATAAAGACGCACAACTCACTGTGTCTGATCAAAATCCCGTTGAATGGCCAAAATTGCCCCTGTCAATTAGTATAGAGGAAGTATTCGAGGGTATAACTAGTAGTAAGGGGGGTAAGGCCCCGGGACCCGACGGGGTCCCGATAGACCTTTATAAAAGTGAAATGGATTTATGGTCGCCGTTTTTAACCAGAGTTTTTAACGCTGCCGTTGAGACCCATTTCCCTTTATCATGGGGCCAATCTATTATAATACCAATTCACAAGAAGGGTGTTAAGACCGATGTTTGCAATTATCGTCCAATTTCTTTATTGGACTCATCTATCAAGATCATGAGTAGGGTAATGCTAACAAGACTAGAAACCTGGGTACAAGAAAAGTCAGTCCTTACCCAAGTGCAATATGGTTTCAGAAAGGGTGTTGGCACACTGGAGCAGTGTGTCAACCTGGATCTCCTGATCGGCAAGTACACATTAGCTAAGGAGGGAAATTTATATTTATGTTTTGCTGATCTTAGCAGCGCCTTTGATTTAGTAGATCATTCTATCCTATGGCCCTTATTGTTAGATATGGGTGCCCCCAAAGAGATAATATTTTTTTGGCCAGAGTATACGAGGAGCTGTCTAGCAGGGTGCGGTACGGCCATTTAGGCGAATATACCCCGCCTTTTAAAGTTAAAAGAGGCATCCGACAGGGTTGCGTCCTAGCTCCATTACTTTTTTCATTGTTTATCAATGAAGCTGACGCAGCCCTGAAACTGTTTGAGTCAGATGCCCCTAGGGTGGGCGGGAAGCCAATCCCAATTCTTTTATATGCCGATGATGCGGTTCTACTTTCTCGTACTCCTATTGGGCTACAGCGTCTTATTGATAATTTTACTGCTTTTATTACTAAAAGGAAACTTTTAATTAACAAATCCAAAACTTTTGTTATGGTTTGTGGTAGGAACCCTATCACATCTAGTTCTTACTTTATCGAAGGCTCTAAGGTTCAGATAGTTAAGACTTTTTGTTATTTGGGTATTACTTTTGCAGGGAATAGGTCATGGGCCCAGGAACAGGAAAATGCCTGCTCTAAGATGCTTAGAAACATTAATGGTATTTTTAGATTTGCGGCCAAACTGGGCAACCGACGAATTAAAGATATGTTGGTAATTTATGAGTCACGATGCGTTACTGCAGCTCTTTATGGGGCAGGTGTTTGGGGTTACTTTCAGGGTAATACATTACAACAAATTGAAAATTCGTTTTTAAAACGTTTGCTTTGTGTCCCCTCATCTGCCTCCACTGAATTGATCCACCGTGAGGTGGGCATTAAATATATCTCAGATCTGGCTTTAACACAACCCCTTTTATTATGGAAATCTATACGGTCAAAAGAGGAGACATTATTTACCCAATCAATTATACGGGATTGTCTGAAACTAGAGAATTGCTTAAGAATACCCTGGCTTAATTATATCATTTATTGGTTTAAAGTTTTATTTAACTGTGATGTTCGATTGGATCCTGGGTGTATTTTGTCTGTTGCAAGAGCCGAGATTAAATCGACTTTGTTAGCTAATAAAATAGAGGCTCGTTTACGTGTCACCCAGAGTCAATCAACTTTTCTTTTTATTTGCAACTGGACCTTAAACAGGGTTTCCAAACTTATCTGTCATTCGTGACAAGAGCTTCGCATCGATTTGTGCTGACACGTCTAAGATTGGGTATCGCACACCACCTTGTTAATTTCCCATTTATGAACCAGTGCTCTGTCCATGTATGCCCATGTGATGGAGTTTCACGACAAAGCTGCTGCCATATGTTACTATTTTGCACTTTTTATTCTCATCTTAGGAAATTTTATTTAAAACCTTTTTTCCTACACTACAATACAAGATCCACCTCAGATGCCTTGAACTTACTTTTTAGATTGGATGACCCATGTTTGTGTTTTTATTTAGCTACCTTTCTTCTGAAATCTATCAGTACCAGGAAATCAATGATTATTGACATTTGATTGTATGTTCTATGTGTATCTTGTAATAATATGTAATTTTATTATATGCATTTGCACTTTGAATTGGAACAAATATTAGACCTAGTAATGTTGGGACCTCATGTGATTTATGTATTTGTACTTTGTATTTGTATTAACATGTCTATGCACTTTGATGTACTTGCACTTTTTATCCCACGGTTTTATATTGTAGATGGAGTTTTTTTTCATGTCTGTACAGCTTATATGGTTGATTTATTTAACCGAATAAAAGCTTTAAAATCGAATCGAGTCAATGTACACAGATACATTTTCCAGAAGGCTCTGTTTGGCGGATATTATTGGCCTTCCCGGGAGTCTTAGTTTGTCTTTATGTATTTTTGGTATGAAGTAAATGACATATATATATATATATATATATATATATATATATATATATATATATATATATATATGTTTTTGACATAGGTGTTGAAATAACACCACAACTTTTGTTTAAAAACTAAAAAAACATTGAAATTCGCCAGATATAGTTCAGTACCCTAACTATAACTTAAGCCCCCCTATCATGTACTACTTATGACCTTGCATTTACATCACTAATGACATGTTAAAGGACATCATTGATGACATCACTGATAACATCATCCATTATACTACTATTTACTTTACTCCCTATACCTTTAGATCATTTAACAAAAAAAACAATGATGTTAGCAAAGGACCTACAATCATGCACAGCATAAAATTGCTGCATGTGCATGTGTAAAGTCAGAATAACTTGCCCTGGAACCAAATCAGGTTCAGCTTCTAAAGGTTATGTGGTTCACAATTTGGCTACCAGCAAAGTTTTGAATGCGAGTAGTACTCATGTTAAACGAGATAGAGACAGAGCACTGCTGGTGTGAGTTGCAGAGGAACATTTGAAATAGGTTGTGGCTTAAATCCAAGGCAAGTTGCCACAAATGTCAGAAAACTCAAGTTCTTGTTTGCAATATATTAGCCACCTGTGCATGTCTGGATACATGCAATGTTAAATAGAAGTCATACAGTGCTACACAGGCAATTTATATTTACACTGGAGGGTTTAGCTGTAGATATTTATTTCCAGAGCCTCCCTGAATATTTTGGGACATTATACATTGTTAAGTAATGTATAGGTAACCCACTTAGAGATATTATAATCCACAGTATGGTTCTAAGCGTGGTTAAAAGCTTGCATGCCATTCTGTTCCTTTCGGGAGTGTGTAGTGTATTTTAACAACCTACGGAGGGTTATCCATGGGGCATGGTTTGCAAGAAAATCATGGTGTTTCAGTGGTTACAGTTTTTTACACCTGATTTGCATTAGGTATTACCACATTTGTTTTAGTTCTGTGACTGGTGTAAGCACCGGCCTATTAGAACTAAACTCAGAACTGCAAGGCTAAACACAAGCACACACTTGTTTTCACAGATTTCTAGTTCCTCTCTCTCTTTCTTCCTCTCTCTCTCTCTCTCTCTCTCTCTCCCTCTCTCTATATACATATCAATTTATACATATATATATATTTTTTTTTTCTTCACATAGGTGTTGAAATAACACCACAACTTTTGTTAAAAACTATCAGTGGCTAATGAATAGCTCTGAACCGCTTTTTCAAGTTGTGGGTGAGATGAGTTGTTCCTTTGAGGTAAAGAACAAACCCTTTTTTGGAAGGTATCGAAGGTTAGTAAGTTGCTGACTCCTGTTATTGTCTATTAGGCCATTTTGTTTCTTAGGCAGCTGAATACCAGTGAAAAGAGAGTCTTGTTTACTAAATATGGGTGGGCTGACAGGTATGTTATGTCTGCTGCATGTTGAGAAAGGTTATATCCATTATTGCTTAAGGGGGTTATTCAAAATGGACCCCAGGTGTACCTTGCTGAATCATTTCCAGTCTGCAAAGCCTATAGCACACTGTCATACTCATTGTTTGGTGCCATCAGTGATGTCATAAATTATGTAATTGTACATGTCATGAGTTATGTAATATGTGAGGTCATAATCAGTGCATGATACAGATGCAAGGTATAGTTAGCTCAATTAACTAGAAGTGGTGATTTTCAGTGTCCTTTTTGTTTTGTTTTTTAAATGTGTGGCTATTTCAACCCCTGAGTACAACATCATTTGACCCTTTGTTTTTTTCCTTGAAATCCAGGGGCTTTTTGATCATATTCTAAATGTAGCATGTGTAACACCTTCATCAGGGTGGGCCTGATTAGTACTTGGATGGGAGACCTCCTGGGAATACCAGATTGTGTAAGCATTTTGCCTCTCACCACAAACTCATTCCCTAAATTATGTTTTTAAGTTTTATGATTATATTATTTTTTAAAGGTCAAACTTTTTGCAATAGCCCTGGATCTGTAACTCTCTAATGGTAAATGTTTACTGCTTTGAGTGCCTGGAGTTCACTGGTAACTCAGTAAAAGTCATCAGGCTCTTAGTTACAAGCACAGAGCAGCATAGCTGGCAGTCAGCTCTTGTCATGCTGCATTGCTGCTGCTGCAGCTGCTGGTGCTCAGACCTAAACAAAAGTGCTACGTGAGGCCCTGTGGATGTGCAAATAAAACAATTGTAGAGCATGTGTAAGGATGGGGCTGTCTCTGGCTTTGGCTGATGTGTAAAAGAGTGCAGAAAGGAGGTCATTTTGCAAAGGGGAGGTGGAAGGGTGGTGGAAGCAGCAGGCTGCGAGCCGATGCCTATGTCAGAATAAAAGGCCTATAATGGAAGTCTTCCATAACTGCAGCCACACCATGAACAAACAGCCCAATCTAATTGGATCTTGGTAGCTAATAATGGCAGACCTGGCTATTGCTTCGATGGGAGGCGACCTAGGAATACCATGTTCTGCAGACATTTTGTCATTTGTTGCAGACTCATCGTCCTTCCTCCCTAATTTATGTTTTTCATTTTCATTATTATCATTAGAGTATTTTTTAAAGGTGGGCCCCCCCTTACATGGACCCCCTCCCAGAGCAAAACCTATTCCACAATGTGGCATAGGCGTGAGTCTGTGTTGGCACAATGGCAGCCTAAAGTTTGCCAGTGCAGGGAGACAGAAAAACAGCACTATAACCTAGGAGACACTCCCTCTGCGAGCCGCCACTGAGCAAAACACATATATAAATTGCCACACATGCTTTTAAATTTTCATTCAGAAGCAGCCTAAAGGGAGTATTTTAAGTATGGTAAGGCTGGACCACTTGTGACAGACCAATGGCTGCCATCATATTTTATAAAAAGGCAACATTAACTGTTGTAGGTGGGGTTTTTTTGCATGACTTTTCTGGTATGTCTCTGCCTAAATCCTGAGTTGATGGTACCTCAGCAGTGACACATTGAGACATTTATCTCAGGTGACAATACAGCAGTAAGAAGTAAATGATATTGTGGTTCTGCACATTTGTTTCCTAGGGCATGTTTTAAAAAATAGGATTATTTTGGCTTGCCATTATAGCCCATATTTTATGACTATAATGTAATTCCTACGATTCCCAGACTCTTTGCAGCCTAACATGTATTATACATTAGAGAATATTCTGGAACATATATTCAAGGAAATTCAATTTTAGAGAATTCAGAGGTACGATGACCCATTTTTAGTCACAGTAGCCAGTCTTCACACACAAACGCACAGCTATACACATCCATGCACATTTAACTCAGCTCTATATTGTAATTACAGCAACAAGGAATAAAAAACATGCTTTCTTTAATATTTAAGCCTCAAAACATAAGCAATAAGAGCCATATTTATGACCCTTGTGGCGCAGGACCTTGCTGCACTGCCCTGCGTCCCAGGGAAAGGGAAGGAATGTGCCATATTTATCTAATACGGCACATGCCTGTCCCTTCCCTTTGCACTGGTGGCATTTTGGCAGCCTTGCACCAACGCATATACCCTTGCACCGTTGGTGTAATGGAGCCTGTGTTGTAGGCAGGATTGTTTTTGTGCAGGAAGGGGCACCTTCCTGCACAAAAACAATCCTGAGAGGCTTTCTCCTCTTTCTATGTGTGCTGCAGAATTTTCTGCGACCAAAGAGGGGTGGGGCTCAAAGGCGGCCGGGCAGGGCCTGAACAATCCATGAACAATAAAGAAACCCAACCGTCACTTTTGTATGCTGTGATAGATTACACAGACTAAGGTCATTCGCAAATACGAATGGTCTTGAGGATTTATTAGCTTCTCTTTTAAGTCTTTTTTTAGAACTGATTTATTTCATTTGCAAAACATGTCATTACATAAGACACACCACCTTCACAAACAATTTCATTTAGTGAACCACAGAGTTTACGCAAAAATTAAATACATACAACATAAATAGAATTACATTCAGTTTGAATCCAGTCACTGTTAGATGCAACAACCATATGGATAATTGAACCATACAACTTTTCTTTTAAACTGCTAAGGCTGTTGCCTACTGGGTACACATATCTAAGCTGGAAGGGCAAGACATTATTTTAAAACTTGCTCCCTACAGTGAGTATATTTTTAATGATTGAGTTGACCCAGTAGAAGTGGACACCGACGCGTTTCGAGCCTCATCTTAGTTTTGGGGTTCTCCTCAGGGCCTTAGGACTGGATGTAATCTGGAAAGAGAAATCCAGAACACTTTATTTATACCTTATTTCTATCTCCGTGCATATTTAATCTCACTACATTTCTCTTTATTGAATTTGGGCTGTTACCTGCAAACGTCCTGATTTTCAATGCACTTATATGTTTTTGAATCCTAGTTATTATTAGAATTTTCTGCAGACAAGTGCACGATTCTAAACACAAGGGGAAAAAATCAAAGTTTTAATCTTCTTCTCGGGATAGGTGAAGTTTACTTTAGTCCAAGTATGATGTGACATTTTGCACTTTTTTCACTTACTTCAACTGTTTATGGGACGTGAAGTATCCACTAGTATTTTTCGCTGATGTGGTGGGGTTTGTTAATATACAGGTACTCTTTTCAGTTAAACTTCTCGAGCGGGCTCGTATAACTGTAATCAATCAACAAACATGCTATGTTGCTACTGTGTAGTTCCCGCTATTTGTGAAATTAAATGTACTTGTAGTGGAGTCCACCTTTAGCTCTTAAACAAGAGGGATCTTGCACTTGTATAACATCCACTTACTTATGTATCTTAAACAAGGGGTGTTTCTGCTACTGAATACGTCCGCCCGTTGAAGTGCTCCCAAGCATCTGTTTCTCCGACCAATAAACAAAGTCAATTCAGGGGTTTCTGCAATGGAAACAAGCATGCGTGTGACCGCGACAAAGTATCAATATTGAACTTAGCTGTTGAGCTTTCCGTTTCATCAGCGCTTCACTCACTTATTTCCTCTGTTTGTCTCGCAAGTGGTTTCCTCTCGTGTTTCTCCGATGGAATGAAACCGAGTTTCTTGTCTCACTCGCATTTGAAGACTTGTAGACCACCACAGTGGCTTGTGGATCTTGTATTCTCCATTTCTGACATTCGCACATTTCTCACAAGTAGTAGGTATTTTTTGTTGTGAGTGACTATAACTAGCCATGGTCTATTATATTGTTAAATGATCACAGTTAGTTGTTTTTCTTAAAGGCATTGCAGCAATATTGGGACCTCATCCAACGAGTTGTATTTTTCACATTCGGAAGGTACATACATCTTAATGCCATAAGATGAATGTAAGCTGGAAAGCATTCCTTATCCTGCTGTGGGTGGTCCGGTAATGTTTTACCAATTTCTGACATTTCATTCAAGCCATGAACTGTACTATTGAATTTAAGTATTAGGTATGCGTCCTTCCTAAGCAGTTCTGATTCAATGTCTCCTCCACTTGGGCTGGGTTTTATGACACTGAGAACGGTCCATATGAAGTCTCTTTCACCGTGCTTCATCGCTATGAAATGGTTCACCACTGGAAAAGGGGCAACTTTGTTTTTAATCCTGGATCGATGTTGCACAAGTCTTTGTCTTACTTCTTGGTTTGTCTTACCGACGTACAGTTTTGGACAAGGACATACCACTGCATAGATAACATTCTTTGTTTTACAGTTTGTAAAATCTTTCTGTGTCCAACATCGATCCAGGATTAAAAACAAAGTTACCCCTGCTTCAATGGTGAACCATTTCATAGAGATGAAGCACGGTGTAAGAGACTTCAAATGGACCGTTCTTAGTGTCATAAAACCAAGCCCAAGAGGAGACATTGAATCAGAACTGCTTAGGAAGGAAGCATACCTAATCCTTAAATTCAATAGTACAGTTCATGGCTTGAACTAAATGTCCGAAATTGGTCAAACATAACCGGACCGCCCACAGCCGGATAAGGAAAGCTTTCCAGCTTACATTGATCGTATGGCATTAAGATGTATGTACCTACCGAATGTGAAAAATACAACTCGTTGGATGAGGTCCCAATATTGCTGCAATGCTTTTAAGAAAAACAACTACCTGTGATCATTTAATAATATAATAGACCATGGCTAGTTATGGCCACTCACAACAAAAAATACCTACTACTTGTGAGAAATGTGCGAATGTCAGAAATGGAGAATACAAGATCCACAAGCCATTGTGGTGGTCTACGAGTCTTCAAATGCGAATGAGACAAGAAACTCGGTTTCATTCCATCGGAGAAACACAAGAAGAAACCACTTGCGAGACAAATGGAGGAAATAAGTGAGTGTAACGCTGATGAAACGGAAAGCTCAACAGCTAAGTTCAATATTGATACTTTGTCGCGGTCACACGCATGCTTGTTTCCATTGCAGAAACCCCTGAATTGACTTTGTTTATCAGTCGGAGAAACAGATGCTTGGGAGCACTTCAATGGGCGGACGTATTCGGTAGCAGAAACACGCCTTGTTTAAGATACATAAGTAAGTGGATGTTATACAAGTGCAAGATCCCTCTTGTTTAAGAGCTAAAGGTAGACTCCACTATAAGTACATTTAATTTCACAAATAGCGGGAACTACACAGTAACAACATAGCGTGTTTGTTGATTGATTACAGTTATACGAGCCCGCTCGAGAAGTTTAACTGAAAAGAGTCCTGGTATATATTAACATACCGCACCACATCACCGAAAAATACTAGTGGATACTTCACGTCCCATAAACAGTTGAAGTAAGTGAAAAAAGTGCAAAATGTCACATCATACTTGGGCTAAAGTAAACTTCACCTATCCCGAGAAGAAGATTACAACTTTGTTTTTTTTTCCCCTTGTGTTTAGAATCGTGCACTTGTCTGCAGAAAATTCTAATAATAACTAGGATTCAAAAACATTTAAGTGCATTGAAAATCAGGACGTTTGCAGGTAACAGCCCAAATTCAATAAAGAGAAATGTAGTGATATTAAACATGCACGGAGATAGAAATAAGGTATAAATAAAGTGTTCTGGATTTCTCTTTCCAGATTACATCCAGTCCTAAGGCCCTGAGGAGAACCCCAAAACTAAGATGGGGCTTGAAACGCGTCGGCGTCCGCTTCTACTGGGTCAACTCAATCATTAAAAATATACTCACTGTAGGGAGCAAGTTTTAAAATAATGTCTTGCCCTTCCGGCTTAGATATTTGTACCCAGTAGGCAACAGCCTTAGCAGTTTAAAAGAAAAGTTGTACGGTTCAATTATCCATATGGTTGTTGCATCTAACAGTGACTGGATTTAACCTGAATGTAATTCTATTTATGTTGAATGTATTTAATTTTTGTGTAAACTGTTTTGTTCACTAAATGTAATTGTTTGTGAAGGTGGTGTGTCTTATGTAATGACATGCTTTACAAATGAAATGAATCAGTTCTAAAAAAAGATTCAAAAGAGAAGCTAATAAATGCTCAAGACCATTCGAATTTGCGAATGACCTTAGTCTGTGTAATCTATCAAAGCATACAAAAGTGACGGTTGAGTTTCTTTATTGTTTCTGCAGAATGCTCTGCAGCACACATAGAAAGAGGAAAGAACAATGAGAAATAAAGATATTTCTCCTCGTTACGCCTCACCTGGAGAGATGCATCTTTTGGTGCATTCCCAGGTTTACCAGGTTTGGTAAATCTGGGGCAGCGTCAAAAACCATTGAAGCTGCGAGGAAACACCCATGCAACGCCCATTGAACGTCTCTCATACACAGAGTAATGGGACGCAGCGATTTGCGCTAAGATGCATTACTCCATATTTTTGAAGCCATTCAAAGCCTCGCAAAGTCGTTTTGCGTGGCTACAAAAAATATGACTTTAGATTTGCGTCGCACTAGCATCACCTTGCGAGGTGCAAGAGCGACGCAAACTGGGTCATAAATACGCCCTTAAATGTGTACAACTGTAACAAAGACTTTATACGAACAGATGAAAATATTGTAATTGTTTTGTTTGGTGAACCATAAGATTCACTCGTTGCTCCTCTCCACTGTGGTAGCTGAGCTTTAGTTCTGTTGCTGTTTTTCCTTTCTTTTGTAGTCGGCTGATTCCTTACAGTCATTCCCTTATTGATGTTTGCTACTGAGGGTCATTCTTCTGAAGTACCTTGCTACGCTGCTGCTCTCCCATCTATTTACAGACATGCGTTGTGCTGCCGCAGCTCTCTCTAACAATACAGAAAGCTTTCAAGCCCCTATTCCGGGCTGTGTTCATGTACTCTGCAGCCGAGGCTTTCTGTGCGCTGCTCTGAACTGTAACAACAGCACATTGTTCCCGTGTCCTAATGGAAGAGAGATGACGTGACTCGGATGGGGTTGTGGCCATTGAAATATGGAGGGAAAATACCTGAGCTGACCTGCAGTTCAGCGCCATTCACTTAGCTCTCTCTGACTGATGTTCAGTGCACATCCTACAAGCTAGCTGCAGAAAGAAAACTGTAACTATGATACTCTGATGTTGTTGACAGGTAGTGAACGAGCGTCCTCTTGCACGTCCACTCTGGATGTCAAATCATAGCAACTAACAACCAAAACAAAACAAGTGTTTGCAATGCAATAGGTGTCGCATTATTGAAAATTTGAGCTATTGGCGTTGCATTAATATTTGCAAAGGTAATAGCCCAAACTTTCAGTAATGCAAGACCTATTGCATTGCAAATGCTTGTTTTAAGCATCGCTGGCAAGGTGTGAGACTGCCATGAGTAACATTTTCAACATTTCAGTGTAATTACGAGTGACATTTCAACTACTATGAGTGACACTTTTTTGCGAGCAAAATTAAGCAGTAAAGATGAAGGAAAGAAATATAAATATCAGAAATTACACCCATTTAAGCAACAAGAAACTCTAAGAAAATGTTAAAACTGCTGCAAATCACCAGAAATAGAAGGGCACTAACCTAGTGCCATTTTAAACTGATCGTAGTTTTGGGAATATGCAATGCATCATTGGTACAGTCAAGTGTTTTCAACAGGGATATTTAACCCCTCCTCAGCGTGAAATTACTGTAGTAGCATTAATTTAATAATACCTTGTCTCTAGTAAAGTTACAACGCTACACTGCTGCCCCTAGGTGGGGAAAAATAAAAAAATATGCAGCTCACGAATTCCTTTAGAAGTGTCTCTCGATCGGTGATTTGTAGAGCGCACTACTCACCTGTGAGGGTCTCAAGGCACTGGGGGGAGAGGGGTATTGGGCAGCTCCGGTCAGCCGAAAAACCAGGTCTTGAGGCTCTTCCTGAATGCTTGCAGTGTGGGGCTTCGCCTGATGCTGCGGGGGAGTTTGCTCCAGGTCTTGGCAGCGTTGTAGGAGAAGGATCTGCCTCCCATTCTGGCTCTGTGGATGCAGGGGATTTTGGCCAAGGCTAGGTCAGCGGAGCAGAGGTTTCTCTTGGAGGCATAGAAGGAGATTCTTTTGTTGAGGTATTGGGGTCTGGTGTTGTGGAGGGCTTTGTAGGTGTGTGTGAGCAGCTTGAAGGTTACTCTTTTTTCAATGGGGAGCCATTAGAGGTCTCGTAGGTCCTGGGTGATGTGGTCTTGTCGTGGGATGCTGAGGACGAGTCTGGCTGCAGCGTTCTCGATGGTCTGGAGTTTGTGGAGTAGAGTTTTGTCGATTCTGGCGTAGAGGGCGTTTCCCTAGTCCAGCCTGCTGGTGATGAGTGCGTGGGTTACGGTCTTCCTGGATTCGGGGGGGATCCATTTGAAGGTCTTGCGGAGTATGCGGAGGGTGATGAAGCATGTGAAGGATACGCCGTTGATCTGTCCATTCATGGTGAGGGAAGAGTCGAGTATGATGCCGAAGTTTTGGGCGTGGTCCGTCGGTTTGAGTGGGTTGCAGAGGGCGGGGGGCTACCAGTTATCATCCCATGCGGATGGGGTGGATCCGAGGATGAGGACTTATGTTTTCTCCGAGTTGAGCTTCAGGCAGCTGCTACTCATCCAGGATGCAACGTCCTTCATTCCTTCTTGGAAGTTGTTCCTGGTGGTGTCATGGTCCTTGGTGAGGGAGTGGATGAGCTGGGTGTCGTCGGCGTAGGATGTAAATGTAAATCCAGTACTTGTATAGCGCATGAATCACCCCCGAAGGGGTATCTCGGCGCTGGGGGCCGTTGGGAAGATTAAGCGAGCTATTGCCCAGAGTCACATGGTGCTGGGCAGACCCCTGCCGCCGGAGCCAGGTATCGAACCGTGATCCCCAGCGTCCAGCGTCAGTCTCCCTAGCCGCGGCGCCACACCTCTCCCCAATACTATGCTGAGTCCGAATTTTTTGACAATGGTTGCGAGGGGGGCCATGTAGTTGTTGAAGAGCGTGGGGCTGAGGGAGGATCCTTGGGGGAGTCTGCATCTGATTTCTGTGGGTTTGGAGAGGAAGGGCGGGAGTCTTATTCTTTGAGTTCAGCCAGCGAGGAAGGAGCAGATCCAGTGTAGGGCAGCTCCCTGTATGCCGGCATCATGGAGCCTAGTGGCTAGTGTGTGATGGGAGATGATGTCGAAGGCTTCTGAGAGGTCTAGTAGAATGAGGGCTGCAGTGTGACCCTGGTCGAGGAGTGTGCAGATGTCGTCCGTGGCGGCTAGGAGGGCGGTCTCGGTGCTGTTGTTGCTGCGCAAGCCGGATTGGGATGTGTCAAGGATGTCGTTGGTTTCTATGAAGTTCGCTAGCTGGATGTTGACGATCTTCTCTGTGACTTTGGCGCTGAAGGAGAGGAGAGAGATAGGCCTGTAGTACTTGAGGTCTGTCGGGTCTGTGGAGGGCTTCTTGAGGAGAGGTTTGACTTCTGCGCGTTTCCAGTCTTCGGGGAATGTGCCTGTTTTTGAGGGTGCAGTTGATTGTCCGTCATAGTTCTGGTGCAATGGCGGAGGTGGCCCGTGGAAGATGTGCGGCGGGCAGGGGTCCGTGGGTGCTCCGGAGTATATGCTCCTCATGGTCTATGCGGTGTCTACTGAGGTGACCGGGGTCCAGGCGAGGATGGTCGGCTGAGTGGTCTTGCTGATGGAAGGTGTTTGGTCAGGGTCTTGGTCGTGTTGTCGAAGTTGTCATAGAGTGCCCTGATCTTGTGGTGGAAGAAGGAGCCGAGTTTGTTGCAGAAGTCCGGGGAGGGGGGGACGTCATAGATTTTGCTGGGGGGTCTGATATTATTATATTATGCTGAAGAGTTCCTTGGAGTTGCGGGAGTTGGAGAGGATTCTGTCCTGGATGAAGTTGGTGGTGTGTTGTAGTGGTGGTCCTGTAGGCGGTGCGTGCTGCCAGGGTTTTGCTGTTCCTCCATGCTTTATCGAGTCGTCGGCACAAGGGATTGGATTCTCTGAGGTCCATGGTGAACCAGGTGGCTTTTGTGGTGTGTTGTGTGTTGGCATTCTGGAGGGGTGGGAGCGTGTTGGCGCAGTCTGCGATCTATTTGTGGAGTTCGCTGGCTGCAGAGTTGGCATCGGTTGTGGTGGGGGGAGGAGTGAGGCTGAGGGCGGAGGTGAGGTGCTCTTTGGTGATCTTGCTTCAGTTTCTGCGCGGGGGTGTCGCGTTGGCTTCTGTGTGGTGGGTTTTGAGAAGGAGAAGTGGACGCAGTGGTGGTCCATCCAGAGGGGTTGCATGGTGTGAGAGTGTGTCCCGGCTTGTGGGTGGGGCTGGTGACAAGTTGCTTCAGTTCGATGTTGGCGAGGTTGTCTAGTAGGGCGGTGGAGTTGGGGGTCGCAGAGGTTGTCAAGGTGGAAATTCAGGTCTCCGAGCAGTATGTAGTCCGTGGAGGTGAGGGCGTGTGGTGCGATAGTGTCTGCGATGGTGTTGGTGAACGGGGCACGGGGTCCGGGAGGTCTGTAGGCAAGCTTTCCGCGTAGAGTTGTTCTGGGGTTGACCTGGATCTTGAAGTGGATAGGTTCCATGGGGGGGCGAGGAGTCGTTCGAGGTAGAGGTTGTCAGTCGGAGTGAGCCTTTGTGGACGATGGCTGGCATTGGTCCAGGTTTCTGTGAGGAAGGTGACGTCAGGCGAAAGGGTGTTGAGGAGGTCCCAGATTTCAATTGCATGTCTGTGCAGAGAGCGCACATTGAAGAGGATGCAGCTCAGAGATTTGGGTGCACTGGGGTCCGGTGGGTTGGCGGTAGCTGTTGGGGTTCGGAGGTGGTTGAAGGTGCTGCGGCAGTGTTGGCAGGAGAACGGGCCTTGAGTGATGCACGGCGTCGAGAGCTGGCAGTTGATATTGCCTCCAGGGTTGAGTGCGTGGAGGGTTGCAGGGTCGTAGTGGCGGGGTTTGGAGGACCAGCATCCCTGGCGCTGGTCGCGGTCGGGTCATGGACGGGCACAGATGGGTTTGCTTTTGGCGCACCTTCGGCGCGCCAGCGGCACGGCCACCATTAAGTAGGGTTGGGGGGGAGGGAGAGCAGCTGGAAGGCAGGAGCGGGAACATACAGGGGGTAGAGGAGCTGTTTGGGCAGCAGTGGCGGGAAGGGAGTGAGGAGAGAACGGGAAATACAAGAAACAAAACAGTGGAAGCAGCAAACAGGAGAAAACGGCACAAATAGACAAAGAAGTCACGAAGAAGAGGCACAACTATACAAATAAGGCACAAATAGGCAAGAAAGGCACAGATGGACAAAAGAGACACAAATAGATGAAAACAGAGAAGACAGGAAGGCTAGCAGAGTGGACAAGCAGAAGAGCAAGACTCACCCACTGGACCACCAGGGATGAGGAGCAAGGCAGGAGCCTGCGGGTAGAGGAGGGCCTTGAACACCTACCTGAACCAGAGAGGTGCTGGGGGCAGAGGCACAAAGACGGAGCTGCATGAGGGGAGAGCAGTCTCCCTGACCAGGAGGTCAGAGGTTTTGCTCCCTCTCTATGTCTGTCACACTCACTGGGTCAGCCGGTTGCATACACTCTGACCTGCTGTACAGTAGCGAAGTCAGTCTGTCTCCAGTCACGACGCTGATGAGGAGCTCTCAATGCAGAACTGGTCACGGTGTCACTGCTAGGCGTGTAGGAAAGAGGCATGCCTGCCCTAAAGGCTACCTGCTCAGCCTCTCCCAGACGCAGGTTACGTGTTCATGAGGGGTTCAGTGTTGTCAGGAGACAGCAACAATTACTGGGTGCTCGGGCTGGGCACAGGCTGAGGGTGGCAAATATCCTCTGCTATACATAAGCTATCTTGCACTTTCTTTAAGGGCCAGAGTGCCTTTCAAGTACAACAGCATGTTATTATGTCTGTTTATCTGTGAAAAGTGTGTACAACTAAAGTTTGTAATATATTCATTCATTCAAGAATACATACTTTAAAGTTGTTACCAGTTATTTCATCATAATTTGTACAACACTGTGTTTGGGTCGATGAGCAGATTGGCTTAGAAACATGAAGCTTTTCTTTTTTTAAACACATGCTCACTAAATAGCAACATTGTATGCAGGTAAGCGAGAAAAAATAAAATTGTGAAGCATGCTATTATCCGTGGAAGCGAACAGCTGCTTTATAATAGCTGCGAAGCACACCACTGCCAGGAAAACTTGCCAGAAACTACTACAGTAATTAAATTACGGCATGGCAAGTGTTTACTTTTGGATAAATACAGGGGCATATTAGCAAGACCCACGTTAAAATTATCGCCGTTTTAGCGGAAGGAAACTGCCGCTAAAACGGCGATAATGGGCTTGCTAATATGCGTTATAGAATTCAAATAGAAGCCCAGGTTAGATGTCCTGCCGCTAAAACGGCGATAATTTTATCGCCGGTCTTGCTAATATGCCCCACAGTCTGCCGCTCACTCTGGCACTTACTGATGATACAGGCGTCGCGCCCCAGCGGGCTGGGGTCAAGTTTCATGGCCAGGGCAAGATCCCATCTGCATTGTTACAACCGCTGACCACGGCGCCAATGAGCAGCTGGCTCTCAGCCTAATTCTCTTACCCGGCCACTGACCTTAGACTATAACACTCTAACATGCAATGATTGGCCGGGCACTGACTGTGACTTCAGCTATTCTTGTGTATCGGGGCCGGCGGTGGGCAAGTCCAACTTGGATGCATTCTTGTAGTGAGAGAGCAGTACTCGCTGAGTTGTGAGCTGCCAGCCCCTTAGCCTGCCGGGGGCAATGCGCAGCGCGCTACTGCTGCTCACACTAGTCATGATATGGTGCATTATAGTAGCGCTCTGCATAGACAGCTGAGCAGCGATGTAATGCGTGACTAATGCATTAGTATGGTGATGTGGAGCCCCACACTGCAAAGCGTTAGACTAACGCCTGATGCGTGGTACTTGGCAGGACTGTTAAAGAAAGGAGCTGCAGGCAATCAACCTATAAATTAGATTTAATTCTGATGGAAACGAAGTGTTAAGACACAAGCAAATGTGTGTTGCAAACAGCAAATGTTAAGCGTTTTAAAACACGAGCTGAAGAACGAAACCAAAACAAACATGCAATGTGTTAATAAAGTACAAATGACACTAGATAGGCATGTTTTAGTTGGAAAGCCTAAAATAAGGGGTAAAAGAGAGGCGAATCAAACAATGATATCCCAAAAACATTACTAGATGTTGTAGAAAACGAAAGAAACAAACTGTGTGTGTTTCTAAAGCAAAGATGCCACAATATAAGGGCATTTAAGTTGTGAAGCCCAAAATAACTACAATCCAAAACGAGACTTAAAGCTATTTCTTTTTAAACATAAAAGAGGGCGTTGTGCTCAAACAAAGAGTGATGCCTGTGTTGTAAATATAAAAGCAGGTGCCGTGCTAAAACTAAGCGTGGTGACCGTGCACAGTAAGTAAACAAGCTACAAAGTTCTCATACCTGATGTTATTATTCAGGATGTCTGAGGTAAGTGCTTGTTATTAGTATGGGCAAGCACAGAGATGTGCAATAATATGTGAAGCCCTTCTTCGCTGTGCCCCTCTTTAAGCACTCGTAGCTCCCCTTTGTGCCTGGCGCTGTAAGTTTAGGTGTGCCTGACCCTGCCCACTTAAAGCCCTGGGTAGGCTCGACCTAAAAAGTTAGAGAGGCGTTAATAAGCCCGGGTGAATTTTTAAAAAACAATTTTTTTTTTTTAATTGGCATTTTAAAACAATGCTACAAACATTACAAACAACTAGCCAGTTGCTGATCAATACATAGTTGTCGTTACATCCACATACCATGTCAATTACAAATGTTATTCCATGCGTGTATGTTCCTCTGCTTAGTACATGAAAGGATTGAGATTCATCATACTTCAAGAAGCATCTGCTAAAACCCAAATGACAGTTTAAAAAATCCACACCATCCCCCTCCAGGCTGTGCATAAAGAGTTAATCTCGGCAGCATAGAAACAGTGACCGTTTTACAACAAACAACCTCCCCCGTTTCCCTGCCACCCCCAGGCTGCTTGGGCTGGTTTACAAAGCCACAGACGCCACCGGCGTATCTCCGACCGCCTCCTGACGCTCCTGGGCCTAGGTAACAAACGGTTCCCATATGTCCCTGGGCCTGGACGCTGAAGGCATCAATTCCCAAAAGGTGGTCAATTGCGAATGCCCAAATGTGACATCTCGGAACCAATCAGTCTTAGAAACAGCCCCCTTTCGCCCCCAGTGCATGGCTACTTGGCGTTTGGCAAATAGGAGTAATAATGCGTGGAGTTTTCGGACTTTAACTGGCGTACCCTTCACATAGCCCAACAAGCCCTGTAGGGGGTTGGGATCGTCAAGTGTACCTATTATCTGATGAATCGTAGTAAATATGTTGGACCAAAATAATGACAGCCGTGGACAGCTCCATACCATATGTAAAAAAGTAGCCGGAGCGAAACCACATCTCCAACAGCTGTCATCATCCTTCAGTCCCATTCGATGTAAACTGGAAGGTGTCCTGTAAAATCTATGCAGGAACTTAAAGTGTATTAAGCGAAGTTTATAGTTAGGTGACAGAGCCGTGAGTTGGCTACAACAGTAATCCCATTGTTCCTCCGTGAATGGAATTTGTAGTTCTTCATTCCATGCCTGGAATGCCCGTGGCTGTATCAGGGGGGCCGAGTTTTGCATGTGATTGTAGATCCGTGTAATTAGTCTGCGTGGTGAGTCCGATTTGAGCACGTTCTCCAATGCAAGCAGGGTTGGCGGGGAGTTCGGGAAAGTATCATGTAAAGACCGACACGCAGCCCGAAGTTTGTAATATACGAAAAGTTCGGAAAAAGGCACAGTCTGTCCTTCCACTGAGACCGGTGGGGGCCGAAATGTCTCCTCTGGATAGAGGTCTGCAAAAGTCCGGAGACTCATTTTTTGTGTTAATGTCTTACTGATACCCTCGCCCAAGTTGGGCAACATAGGGTTGTGCACCAGAGGCATGGACGAGGCATATAGAATAGGAATGCTGGCTCTTTTCCTTAACTCATTCCACGCCCATCGCAGGTTATCTACCTTGTCTATGCCGTCTCTGGGTCGCTTGTAGGTCTGATATAATGTGACCTGCAGGGGGACAGGCGCTGCAGCATCCGTCTCCACAGCCGCGTGAGGTTGAAAAGGAGTCGGGTGTACCCAGTGGTGGAGGAACTGAGCCTGAGTGCTCCAAGCATACAATTGCATGTCCGGGGCTCCCAGGCCGCCCTGGCGCAGGGGAAGTGTCAATAGGTCTCAAGAGACATGTGCTTGTCCACCTGCCCAAACCAACGAGACCAGTAGGGATCTAAGAGATTTAAAAAGGCTTGCGTGAGGGGAATAGGAATGTTTACGAATAAATAAATAAATTTCGGCAGTACCACCATCTTGACCAATGCTATTTTCCCGGCCAGGGAGAGCGGGAGCTTAGCCCACGCAGTGACTTTCCCTTCCAGCCATGTTCTGGCGCGCCCATAGTTCATGTCCCATATGTCTTGCAAATTTCTACTGAGCCATATGCCCAGATACTTCACGGGTTCGTCCGCCCATTTAAGAGGAAACTCGGTAGGAGCCGGGGTATTGGCGTCTGTTAAAGAAAAGATAACTGATTTGGCCCAATTAATGGAGATGCCAGAAAGGCCCCCAAATTGAATGAATTCCCGAAGTAGTGGAGCAAGGTGCGTCGCCGGGTCTGTTACGTACAATGTGACGTCATCAGCATATAGTGAGATTAGAAGGCTCCTTGTGCTAAACCCAATCCCCCTGGCGGTGTGGTGTTGCCTAATTCGTGCTGTTAACGGCTCCATCGCTATTGCGAAGAGCAGAGGGGACAGTGGGCATCCCTGCCTTGTACCTCGCAAGATTCCAAACGGTAGCGACAGCAGACCATTCACTCGGATCCGAGCCGATGGCCGTGTGTAGAGCAGACGAATCAGACTAATAAACAGACTGAACCCCATGCGACTCAGAATTGCAAATAGATAAGGCCATTCAAGTGTGTCGAACGCTTTTGTAGCGTCCAGGAAGACTGCAGCGGCTTGCAAATCAGGGTGTAAATAGTGCAGTACCGAAAAGAGGGTCCTGAGGTTGTGGGAGGTAGACCTCCCGGGGATAAATCCCGATTGATCTGGGCGAGCGATCAATGGGAGGAGGGGCTGTAACCGATTTGCGACCAGCTCCGCCAATATTTTCACATCTACATTTATTAATGACAACAGTCTATATGAGTCCAATTCATTCTCAGGCTTCCCGGGTTTCAACAAGGTAATTATAATTGCCTCGCGCATTGACGGTGGTAAAATGCCCGAGGCCAGGCCCGGGTGAAATTTAACTTACACCAGCAGAGTTTCCGCAATTTTGGAAATTTTGCCATGGGCATTGATCACCAAAATGTCTGGGGTAGTGGAAATGACATCACATACCCGTTTACCTTAATGAAAACAAAGGTAGTGACATTATTTGACCCTTGATCCAGATTTTCTCCAGGACGGCATGCCACATTATCCCACATCACACTCACACCTTTTAACACCCCATCACATGCATTCTTTTTCTACCACGCTCACTCACTTGCATTCACTCATAATCTCACTCATACTCAGTCATACTTAGGCCCAGGTTTACTCATGCCTTGCACCATATTTGCATCACTTTTGTGATGCAAATCCGGTGCAAAGTGCTATGGGGATATTTACTATCTAACGTAAATCCTGATCTACGTTGGATTGTATTCCAAAGTAACGCAAAATTGCACTAAGCAATGCTTTGCATAATTTTGCGCCGGGGCGTTCATGGGCACCCCATGAGACAAATTTGCTCCAATATCTTACTACTGCTCGAGGCTCAGTTTTGTCACACACACACACATGCTTAAACATACAGATACATGCTCACCCGGGATGGACTGGGAACCCAAAGCAGCCCTGGCAAATTTTGTCAGACCACCTTCCGTATGAGGTGTAGTGAGTGCAGAGAGTGAGCCTGACCACGACAAAGAGGTTTTGGGGGGGTTCTGCCCCCCTAGAAATCTTGGGCAAAAATGGTGCATTCTACAACAAATTGTTCATTACATATTTAGAGGCTCATTACGTTATTGGGTGGAATCACTTCTGCCCGACACCGACTCGGTCATGGGACCGACCGACACCCGGTCGTCGGTCCTGACCATCCAATTAGGATGCAACCGTACACTGTTCGATCGCATTCCTATATTTCAATATGGGAGCAGGCATTACGGCCGCAAACCGGACGTAATGCATTCTCCCATAGTGAAATGAGAAGTGCAGTTCATCCCTGCACCCCATGGCAGGTACCTCAAGGTGCCTGCCACAAGGTGCAGGGATCAACAGGGGGGCACAATAGGTGCCCCCTCGGCCTCCAACTGGAGGCTGTAAACCAAAGGGGGCCTTGCTGAGGGCTCCCTAATATGCTTGCCTACATGGTTTCCATGTCGAACAGACCGGCATGGAAACCATGTCGGAAAGTGTGCATTGTAATCTCAAGGGAAGAAAGAGCCGCCCTTGAGATTACAGGCTGCATTCCAACTGGTGAGCCCGTTGGAAGCCAGCCGGAATGACCGGTCAGATTCCTTTCTGACTACATCCATCAAAATGAGGAAGTCGTAAAGGAAACTGACCGGCATATTACGATGCGGCTCTACCTTTACGGGCAGTTTCGTAATCGGCCCCTAAATTGTATTAGCTTTTAAAGCATAGTAAATGATGACCTTCGAGTGCACCAGGATACAACAATTTTTGCTGGGGAGCTTCAATGATTCCCTCACTATCACCCTCCAACAGGGCCTCATCTCTCCACAGCCCCTCTCTCACATATATGTCATTTGTTTTACAGTGTACCAGGGTAGTGTGTCGGAGCCCTTTACATCACGCAAATACAGAGACAATGTATAATGCGTGCATAAATTAGTGTAAGGAAAAAGTTGCAAAGGAGAATACAAGGTGTAGAATTTACGTCATCCATACTGGTGGGCATTTTTTAAGAGTGATTGGTGTGGAGAAGCACAAACCCAGTATTCAGAATGTAACACAGTGGTTAGGGTTGGCTATACTAATAAGAATTAATTTCTACCCAACAAACCCTTTTTAGCAACATTAGGATAATGAAAGACTCGAATAATGTATAACTTTCCGACCTGTACCATGTAGTTTGCATGTAGCTCTTTGATGACACAGCATAGCTCACTGTGCTAGATTATGATTGTAACTTATGAACTGCACAGTAACAAAAGGATCTCTGTTACGGTCCGGCCAGTCCGGCTTGATGCCCACAGAGATACATGCTCTTATCTCACATAAACACACTCTGATCCACAAGCACGCACACAACATACATTTAAAAATATTTGTACTTACTAATGCTGCCATCAAAGGTTCCGTGCCAGCTAATGTTGTATTACACTATTAGTGAAAAATAGAAGAAAATTCACTAATTGTCAAAAGTAAAATGTGCTGAAAACATATAATGCGGGGCCACCCATGTTTACTTGCCAATGATTTTGCCACCTCTGAGGCAAGGGGTTGCAAAGCCAGTCCCTGGGGTCGCAAGGGGCAAGAAAGGGATCACAATTGCGACCCCTGGTGACCCTAAATGACATCCATGAATTTCACGCTATTCTTCTTATGCAAAACTACAGAAATGTTGCCATTATGCCACCTTGCATAATTATACACCATTCAAGGTAAAGATATACAGCGAATGCATGAGAACAACAGGACATAAGCGGCTGCAGTTCAAAAATCGATGCAAGAACACACGCTAAAATATAATGAGAAATAAAGGATTTGCAGTAAACTATTTTGCCAAACATTTACCGAATTAAACAATAGCTAATTACACACATTTTGCACACCCCTAGGGGGCATATTCACAAGGACTTATCGCCGAGTTATCGGCACTTTAGCGCAGCAAAAGTGGCGATAGAATTACTGCCCCTTTCGCAAGCTGGTGCTAATCTGCCTGAATCACCACATAACCCGCGATAGCTGCCGCAAAAAAGCATCGCCACGGTCGACACCGCCAACTAACGCTAATGAGATGCAGAATAGGCGTGTCCGTGCAAAAACACACGAAAACACCACATCGCGACATTCACAATGAACAGCCAGATCCGCGATGCGAACCAAAAACAGGCGATAAGCCGCGCTAGCAGCAGGGATTTTACACCTGCTTTCTGCTGGTGTTAAGCAGGACGACTACCTGCACCACAAAAGGGAGCCCAGCCCACAGCCACACCTGAAGAACAACAGATGCCATGGAGCCACTGCGCATGCAGCTCAGAGACCCCAGAGGCCCACAACACCCACCGCCACCACCCCCAGGATCCCCCCACATCCCGGGGCCCTCCCCCGGCCCACCCACCCCGGACAAAGATATGCCACAGCAACTTCACAAAACCCCGAGATGAGAAAGACCCTGATGTCGCACACATACAACAACAAACACACATGTGTGGTCAGAATGAGGAGAATCAAACATTCAACTGTGAAATTCCCATAACATAACTTTATTAATACACAACACAAAACAACAAATTGGATTAGTCCTTGCGGATCCACTCCGGAGAATCTGGAAGCCACAGCCTGCAAGACAAAATCCGAGATGAGCATGTGTGTCATGCGCCCATCAAAGGACAGAGAGAGAGAGAAAGAAAGAAAGGGAGAGAGAGAGAGAGGGAGAGAGAGAGGGAGAGAGAGAGAGGGGGGGATAGAGACAGAGAGGGAGAGAGAGACAGTGAAAGGATGAGAGGGCGAGAGACAGCCGCACCTGCGCACCCATGCCCCACAGCCCACCTGCTGCCACTGGTGTGTCTCCAACCACGTGCCGGTATCCACTGCAGTCCACCATGTCTGTTCATCTGCAATGGAGTCCAGATGTAATAATGGCAAAGTACATACCATTGCACACGGCAACATCACTCGCCCGCCCCTGTGCACACATGCTGCTGAACCCCAACCCCTCCCGCCGCCCCGTGGACATTGTCCGCCCATGCGCACCCAGGCCTCACTGCTCACCTTCCGCCACCGGTGTGTCTCCAACCACATGCCGGTGCATGCTCCGAGTCCGGGACACGTGACCTTGGCAGACTCCACATCACGCGGACCCGTCCCGCGGGCCACTAGGTCACACACCTGGATCTGAGCCTTGAATTCGGAATGGGAGAGTCCATAACAGTGCACACATCATCAACCCAGGCTGCACACCCGCTCAGCATCATAGGTGCCACTAATTCCGTGAACCTTGAGTCAACCCCACGTGGTGGTAGGCCCGCGTCGCACGCAGTTTCCGGCCTACACTGCGGTCCAGCAGGGCTCACACCAGCCCTCACCAGCCCGGACTGCCAGGATGGGGCATCATCGCAGGCTGCGCACTCGCTCAGCACATCAGGTGGCCCTACCTCAGTGCCCCGTGAGTCACCGACCCGTGGCGGTATGCCCCGTGCCGGCCGACGTGCTCCGGGTGCCACTAACCCAGTGCAACAAAAGTCACCGTCCCGTGTCGCGCGGGCCGTGCCGCACGCAGTACTACTCTGTGCCCCGCAAGTCATGGTCCCTTCATGATTGCGTGACGTGACATGGCAGGCGGGCGCAGCATTGTCCCCTCGGGCATTGTGGAAGATCTGGTCCATGTAGCTCTGTCGTCCCACCCTTTATATGTATACGGAGTGGGCTGGGCTTGTGTACGCACGTCCAGCGTAGGGGTGTGAAGTATCATCTCCGGGCTCTGGGCGTGGTCCTGTGCTGGGCAGGAAATGTACATATGCGTGTGCCCCTGTCGCAGTGTCTGCGCAACAAGGGCCGCGATGTGCAATGTTGGAATGTTGCATGCAACCGGAGGGCACACGCACACGTGGGAATGTACAAGGTGCGCTAGTCCGCTTGGGCTCTTGGCTCATGCATGCCAACTGCTGTGTGTATCGTTCTTGGTGCGCCATGGGCCTAAGGCCTAACCTCAATTGCAGCGTGTAAACCACATCACATTTCCACATTGCAAGTAGTAGTCAGACTGACATTAGGGATGAATGCTCCTTTGTCACCACACAGGAGGCGGACGGGCATCTGCACCTCCAATCTTGGATACAGCATGCAGCAGACACCCCCTGGGAGAGATATCATAGCAGATGAAGACGACTCCCACACTTCACACAGCGATGATGAAGGACCAACGTATCCACACCCTACACACAGAGGCCCTTGCCCGGGGTACTCCAGCATGGAATGGCCTTCACACTCACGTACACAACAGCACATACGTCCTGATGTCGCACACCCATACGACTCATTGCTCCGAGCTGTGGCTTTTCATCCACATCACTGCCGCAGGTCAGTGGAGTGGCGGTTCTATGAGTGCCACCACCGCAATGGCCGAACATCACAGGCACATGCACAACGCCAGTCACGTGGGACTGTACCGTGCCCGAATGCTGCAAATGTTGGGGGCCCTGCCACTTGCAGTGTTGCGCATCAGTTACCTTCTGAGCTTCCGTCTTGCGAACGTCACCTGCATCCAGCCCTGGTTCCACTGTCGAACATGCATATTCGAGTGGCCCATGGATGTCTGCCTATCCAATGCAATGGTAGCTGAACTGGATTATGACTTGTGTGTGCGCCCCCTGTTGGCCCACGACCAGGAGTGTAACCGGGATTCCCATTCATGGGATGCCTGGATGTTTGGCATATGTGCTGGCAGTTGGACATGCGAGTTTGCACGATTCCTCGTGTGCAGTGACCACATTGAGGCGCCCCCCTATTGGGCTGTTTTGCGGATTGGTGAGACGGCGTGGATGGAGCACATCTGTCCGGACCAGTTGATGGATTGGCTCGCCCTCGTGTTCCTTGAGCTGGACAACGACGTACTCCTGGAACTGATTGCACAGAAAGCTGCGCTCGCTTTCATGGACGACTAATGATGTTCCAGCAGCCACGACTGATGGCAACTCATGGCACAGGTCCCAACACCTTGTTGCATGCTGGTGATGAGTCCACATTTCCCACAACAACAGTGGACATGGCTGCATTCCTATGCTGCCTGTGATTGTCTGATGCCTTGGTCTGCATGTTGTGGCCCTTGTCTTGCCCGTACTTACACGCACATGCTAATAAAGTCTACACTGCCACACTTGTGTTCAACTGTGATTGGTGTTGGGTAGGATGGCAATTCGTGTGCCTCATTGGGCATTGTCCGTACACAGGGTGGGACTGGATGACACATTTTATTTAGGGGTGAGTCCCTATTGGCAGGTCCACCTCTGTGCGCCAGATTTGGTGGTCTGGGATAGTTGCTCGTAGACCTGTGCAGCTCCTTGACGTCACCAATGTGGGTATGGGGTCCGACTTCTTGGCATGTGGGTCACTGTGATCATTCTGGACAGTCTGTGTCTGCCCAGGTGGGTGTGGGTAGGTATGCGACGGTAGGTACTGTTGTCACATGTGATGTGGGACACACCTTTAGGCCTGCTACCGACTTTGACATTTTGCACACAGACCGATTTCCTACATGGATGTGGGGCTACGTTGGGGGCTTGCGAGTATGTTGTTCATGGGTGATGTGCCCACAGCTAGTTCAGTCCTACGCAGTCATCTCGTTGGACTGCCATGTTTCCATTTGTCTTGCCAATGACAAGGTGGTGTTGACAGACAGTTGTTGGTGGTGTTCTGTCCACACCGTGCGGTGGATCCGGTTTTCCTGCAGTCTGGAACCCTGTATTCCTCTTCCTCTTCTCCTTGCCCTTCCCCGACCCCGGGGTTCCGGGCTGGTCCTCCGTTCTGCTTGTGGGGTTCGAGTTGGCCTCAGCACTCGGTCCAGGTGCTTCCATGGTGCTCCGCAGTTCGTTTACTTGTTGGTGTATTTTTTGGGTCCTTTTATGGCGCCTCTTCACGCATGGCGCGTGGGTATTGCTGGCCTCCTGCTGGTTATCACCGTTGTTTCATCACCATTGGGCGCATCGCAACTTTTTCCGTGTTAGGGTTTGGATTTTTATCGCCGTCGAGGTAGTTGTTTCGCGGACATTTGCCGCGTTGTCGTGCGAATATCGCACCGTATCGCCGTGTTGTGAATGCCACGTTGACACGGCGTTATTTTCCCGCGATGGACTGCGATGTGAGAAGTTGCGGTAAGCTATTTTGGCGATGTTTATTGCACGTTCTTGTGAATATACCCCCTAGTCTTTATTGCATGTGGTATATCACATGAGAAAGCATTACAACCATTACAGATAACTTATGTTAAGCAGATGTGGGATAAGGAATAGTAAATATCTACTTACCTTTTGATGTAGTTGTAGGTGATGTAGTGGATATGAAATTTTAGTAGGTCGATATTGTTGGCCTTCAATTATTGACATACAGCCAAAAAAATCCCAAACAAATCAATTATTTTCTGTTTCGACACCCAGAATTAACAAAAGTGTGTTTTGAACAGTACAAAACATGAAGAAAATGCGCTTCTCTATAATTTTGTTGTTGACATTATACAAGTGGACAAAATATATTTCATCCACCATTCAAATGTGACAATGGGTTCCGCCCATTTAGTAGGTCAGGAAATTTTTGCTTTTTGATCACCTGGATTTTGGATCTTTACTATGGGTGTGTCTCAATACTGTGTCTCACTCGCAGGAATTGCATGGTAATTTGACTGGGCACATTTACCGCCAGTGTCCACTTTTCAAGATAAGGCTGCAGTTACGCCACTAGGGTAAGGGGCACCGGGCTTGTTATATGTGAACATGTGTGCGCCTGCAAGTGTGTACGTGTGTGGGCTTATATTTTAATGTAGTGACCCCTTCACAAAGCCAATTGGGTTGCCTTATATTTTAGTGTGTGTTGACCCCTTGACAAAGCCAATATGTCGACTTCATTTAAAGTGATACCCCATTGATTGGGATGTTCTATCTGGTAGAGAATTGGGGGGGTGGTATTGTGATTTTGAGGGTCATGACCCTCTAGGAGCCAAATGTGATTTCAGAATGTCACCAAAGGTTTTCAATCTACTTTATGTGTATACTTGTCAATTAATGCGTAGTATTTTGTAGTGTGTGTAATAAATGTACTTTCCTTTTCTAAAGAAAAAGCATTGCCTGGACAATCATTTATTGAATGGCATTATTGAGTGTCAGCGAATGGTGATTACTAGCCCATACCAACTCCGCTGAGTAGGCCTTGGACAGCTTTGCTTCGCTACCTTGAGAGAGTCAAATACTTCAATGGGGTATCATGGGCCTTAATTACAACAATGTGACTCAGCGCTGTGCCGCAAGCCATTTTGCTGTGCCACACTGAGTCACTTACAAAGCACAGGGATGTGTCATATCTACAATGATATGACAAATCTCTGTGCTTCCCCCTGCACTGGCGCTCAAGTGGCTGCAATGCACCGACGCAGGCCCCCTTGCACTATGGTGCATGGGTGCCTGCAGTGCGGGGAGATTGTTTTTGTGCAGGAAGGGACACCTTCCTGCACAAAAACAATCACGAGATGTGAATGCAGCACGCATAGAAAGAGGAAAAAACGAGGAGACTTGAAAACATTTCTCCTCGTTGCGCCTCCCTACGCCTCCCCAGGGGAGGCGTAGCATTCTGACGCATTCCCAGGTTTACAATTTCTCATAAGTCTGGGAATGTGTCAGATTCTAGGGTATTGCGTGGGAAAATCCACAGCAACACCCATGGAATGCCCCTTTCACGCAAAGTGCTGCGTGTGAAGGAGCCCTATATACAAGGACATGAAAAGGTCAGCAAAATGCACCGCTGGTGCCACACAAAATGTGACGCACCGGCGCCGCAAGGGGCTTGTAAATATGCCTCTTGGTTCCCAAGAAGGAGATAATTGTGGACCTATTATTTGTGCAGGCCTCACATTCTACACAACTAATAACCCAATTGCAGAAAAATATTGATCTATGTTTAATGGAAAATCAGTCTGTTCTATTTTTATTAAACACATAAAAAGCATGCAAACAGTTTGCTTCATTTTTTAAAGTATTATCTGTCAGTCAAAATTTATGTGTTAAAATCTCACAACTCATTAAAATTACTTTTAAGCAGTACATGTGTTCCCTGTGCTTTAACAATCTGTTTTTCATCAATATTGCCCTGGAGTAACATTTTACAAGTGATATTTACTGTAGCTAGATCTGTTTGTTGACCTGCGTGTCATAAAAGCAGCAAATATGGTGTAAATGTGCGCGGCTCTTTTTGCATTGATTGATACAGCCCTTCCTGTGTTTATCATCACATTCTCTTTTGTAATAGAGAATGTTTAGGGCAGAAGTGAAATACTTAAAAGTGAGATACAAAATAAGTAGGACTAAGCTGGATAACTAAAAAAGGATGTTACTCTTTTCATTCAGAATAGAGCATAGGATGTGCCAATTACCTAATGAATGTTACAGTGGTGCAGTGAGGGTGCCACCGGCCCTAGTGCCAGCAGGAGAAATTCCTACACCCCCTCCAAATTCTGTTGGCCAGTAAAATAGAGCAATAAACAGGGTTCAATAGGTCCATGAGGCCTCTGGGCCCTGGTCCCACTGCCTTGGATGAACGTACAGTGTGGTACAGAATTCTTACCATGTGGATTACAGTATTGTGAAGGCAGTGTGGTCACAGAGGATCCCACACTTTTGACACTCCAAATATACCTCAACAGGATGCCCACAATCGATTAATCAGAGGCTGTGTTAAACCTCAAGTTCATAAGGCAGTGTGTCCCCGAGATACTACATGCCTCCACACATCAAAAAATAACAGAAAACTGTCAATTAAATAAAAGGACACGCACTCGAAATCTGAGTTCTAGATCAGCAGAATAGTTAAAGGGTATTAATACAAAATTCAAAAGTATGGCAAAGCAAATTAAATGCAATGAAGGCTCTAGACAAATGGTGAATTACAGAGAAATGCAGAATCAAAAATAGTCTAAGTCCCAAGTGAGCAGCAAAATCAGGCAAATGTATTATTTCATTAGCAAATCAGAACAAAGAAATATGAAATGTCACATTGCTTTAACACCCAAGCACTATCCCACCACATGAATGTTTATTCTGTCCACTCTATGCTAACACCGTCCGGAGATGGTAGAACAAACTAGATACATGAACAACAGCAAACAATTACGAATGAATAGGGTACAGTGAACTAACAGAAGGACCTTGAAATATAGATACAGTTGTGACTGAGTCGGGAAAAACTTCTTTGAAAACAGCATGAACAATGACAATGGAAATAAAGTGTCAGGAACAGTGTTTAATGTGTGCTGCAGGAAAAGTAAAAAGGTAGCTGCAAGGGGAGAGAAGGGAGGTAGGACAAGAATGACTTGTATAAATTGAATAAATTGCTTCTAGGGCCTAAATTGAGGGTAGTTGAACAAGGCCAGAAAAACACACTTCTGCACAACATATGAAATTTGTTTTAAAGCATCCACATGATATAAGCGTGTACATGTGGAATCGCGGTGAAAATAGGGGCATGATTATGATGCCGGTCGGACTTTTGTCTGACTGGCACCGTGGCGGAAGCAGGACTGTCCAACTAGAAGTTGGCAGTCCCGCTGCCTGCATTACGATGCGACCGCCTTCAAGGCCGCAATGCGTATCCTTTGCATTGCAGCGTGTGCCGCGGGCTGCAACACATGCCGCAGTACAGAATATACACATTTTAAACATCCCTGCACTATGTGGCAAGCACCATGCAGTGGCTGCTACATGGTGCAGGGATGTTTAGGGGGGCACCATAGGTGCCCCCCAGGGCCATAGGGAAGGAAGGGGGTCCTGCTAGGGGCCCCCAAAGTCACTGTCCACCTGCAATTTCTTGGCAGGTTAACCGCCATGAAAGGGCTGGCAGAAAGGGACATCCTAATCCCTATGGCAATGCCTGAGCAGGCACCCCCCATTGTAGGGAATACGACACCCCCCGCCAGCTGAGATCCGAATGCCTGTATCCTAATGTAGTGGTCGGATCCAATGAGCTGGATGTCGGTGGGACTGCCACCGACGGTCTGACAGGGGAGGTTCCACTACCAATATAATAAGGCCCTATATTATGCCCATTGGTACTGATGCTCAAATATATAAATGCATACACATCTCTAACAGTAGTAAACCAGTAAACTCATGTTTTGATCCAATCAGATTAGTAATAATGCAGGTTGCCTGATTTTTTTAACCTTGGCCGAAAATTGCAAGTGATGAAATTACCACTTACATTGTCCTCCTTACAGTCGTCAAGAAAAGTCTTGACAAATGCAAGCTCTTATATCTAGCATCCTAGCAGTTAGAAATGGTCTAATCCTCCGGAAAAACCTGAAGGACTAGGAGCAAGAGCTTAATGCGGAATTAGTAGGAACTATGATAGAAACTGACTAGCTTTTATCAGAATATTTACTTTTAGTTTTGTGTGCAGCAGAAGTTATTTAATCCAAATAGCAGAGTAACCCTACTAGTTAATTGTACGACCATGCAAAGTTTAAAGTTCCATGCTTTGCCAGGATTATGTAAAAATCATGAAATTTGTAGCAATTTCTGTTACATTTGTCCATATGTAATAATAAGAAAATTGATCTGCAAAAGATATACTTTACAGAAAAAAGCTTTGGTCACATTCCAAGTGGTCCATAATATTTCTGTTATTGCCCTGCCATTGAATTACCAATATCAGGATCCAGATAATTCTGGGGATGGGGAAATAACATGCGGACATTGAAATTGCCCTGCTGGCATGCTTTTCCCCATTATTCCACCCCGAGACTTCATGTGATTGCAGCAAGGGAAATATCTGGGGGAAACACTGTTGAACTACAGTGTTCTCACAAAACTTCTAATTCTGATGGGATCTCTATATCCTGTTATTGGCCCCATCAGATTCCTGTAGCCACTCGTAATAAGTGCCTTAGTGTTCCTCTTATTAGAAGCTTTCCAGATACCTACTGCATTGTTATCTTTTATGAAAGGAAAGAATCTGTGTCTTTTTTAAATATCAACTAGGCAGAATACCAAAAATGATTTTACCACAATATTAGGTTAACACAAATGTAAGGCACTTTAGGTGAGGTCAATGAAAAGTGTGTGGCTTTAAGGTAACATAAAACAGGTCACTGTAAACAATATCACAGAGCAACTAAAAGATTTAGGGGCAGATCTACAATAAACTAATGCAGCGCGGTGCAGCAAGTTATTTTGCTGCGCTGGGTTAGTTTGGAAGCACAGGGATACGACATATTTACAACAATATTTCGCATCTCTGTTCTTCCACCTGCGCTGGCGCAACAAAGTGCTGCCATGCGCCAACGCAGGCACCCTTGCACCATGGTGCAAGGATGCCTAAGTCACGGAATGATTGTTTATGTGCAGGAAGGGTTCCCTTCCTGTACTTAAACAATCAGATATGGCGCATAGAAAGAGGAAAAAAAACGAGGGGAATGAATACATTTCTCCTCGTTGCGCCTCCCTAAGCCTCCCCTGGGGAGGCGTAGCTTTCACATGCATTTCCAGATTTACTTTTTTTTTGTAAATCAGGAAATGTGTCTGGTTCCATGGGTGTTGATTGGGAACGCCCACAGCAACACCCATGGAACACCCTTTCATGCAAAGTGCTGCGTGTAAAGGGGATGTAACATGGTCAGGGAAAGTCACGCAGGGTGTCTTTTCCTGTCCTTGTAAATATGGGGCAGAAAAATGCGCTGCCGGTACGTCACAAAAAGTGACTCACTGGCAGCACAAGGGGCTTGTAAATCTGACCCTTAATCATTTGTAATACTAGGATAGTGATCTATATCATAACATGGCCGTGCTTCACAAGTTACATTGGGCATATGACACAGGAGGTAAAGAAAAGGATTGCACAACATAGATCAAGGATTGTTGCAGGGAGTCTGCTCAGGATCAGAACTATGTTTGGGTCATAGAACATAGGCATGTAGGGACTGAGTCACCATACTACCGCAGCATCTATGAGCCCAAGTCTGACCAGCTATAGTGCCACACTTGACCTCCTAACCTTTCCAGAGAAACAAGTGAGTTGCACCCCAGAATACAACCCTCTCGATCCTCTCAGGGATCTCGGTAAACAGGACACACCCTTTCGCTCTCTCACTCGTACTTGTTCACAATAAGATAAAAAGAGACATGAAGGAAGTTTAGAATATTTATTGCAACTATTGTGCTCTATGATGCAGTGTTTGCGCCACAATCAGAAAACAAATAGATAGCAAAAATATTGCTAGCATGGTTAACAAACCATATACCATAAAAAGCCCTGTTATGTTATAAGACAGATAAGCCTAAGCTCCCCCTTTCCTACTGAAGCTAAATGATTATATATCGAACATCTCTGGGATGAGCGGAGGACCTGTACCTTAGGATACATAGATGGACTTTCTAAATCTCAGCTGACGTGGTAAGTGTGCCCCTGGACCTTCTCTCAGTGTCTGTTTT
Organism: Calotriton arnoldi; assembly: GCA_963921515.1. Classification (NCBI taxonomy): domain Eukaryota; kingdom Metazoa; phylum Chordata; class Amphibia; order Caudata; family Salamandridae; genus Calotriton; species Calotriton arnoldi. The sequence goes on from CAWUFW010011398.1 coordinate 576,887, forward strand.
TTAGAACTCTCGTCCTTAGTTATATGACAAGACATGTGCTCACAAACAGCGGATGCATTCTCATGTTATTTCTAGGTGCTAGTGTCCAACAAGAGAGAATAACAAGGGGCATTGTTGCTTGACCTTGTCTATGGTGTTCAGGCTAAATCCCAGGAAAATAACAGAACACAAAAGCATATCCAGGTTCTGTGTGAAAATACAACGTGGCACAAAAGCAAGTGTGTCTATATTGTAACATGAGTAAAAAATGCAGCCAACAACTTGTACAACTAGGCAAACATAGAGAAAACGACAATGGGCCATGCAAGAAACACACAACAGGATAATGTGCCGCATACACCCCTGATTGAGACTTTAAAGACAGCCCTGTTAGGTCTCAATCAAATTGATGCAATCTGGAATGCACATACCATTCTCTGGTGCAGTGCTGGAATGTGGTTAAGACAATCAGTGTTAGAGTGGTTTCCTTAACTGTTGACTGCAATATGTATTCACAACTATGTATACCATAATTCTGTGATCACTCTTTCTAGGTGGTGTAGCACGTGATTTTCCGGGGTAACTTGCGTCAGCTTGTAGTTGCACAGATGTCTACTATAGCATGTATTAGCAAATTATAAAATCTAAGTGTAGTTTTTGCCATTTATGTAGTTGCACAAGGGATACATGTGTGGAATCAGTTGCTCCCTTTTTCTTTCAGTCGGTGCACTGCTTATTTCATTCTAATATAAACGCACTGAATCTAGCAAATTCTATGGTGGTGTCCACATCCACTTAGCTTGTCAGGTGACTCGCGTATGTAATGTGGAAGCCATCTTTAATACAATACCTGCAGGAAACCATGGACGGCATCCAGGGTGCTTCCCCAACAACCATATGCACCAATCACAGTAAGCTGGTGCACATTAGGAGGGTATCATTAATTCATTTTGAGCCAATTTTAGTTTATATTTTTATGGCATCTTTCATATCCTTGTTTCAGTATAGGCACTTCGGACCCATGTGATGTGTTTAACTCACATGGAGGATCCATTTCTCGAATCCTTTAGGGCCAGGAACATTTTTAAGTGAGTTTTTTGAGATATGCTATGCTAATACTTTTTATCCTACACCCATCCTGGTAGATTACATTGACCCTCCATTTGTTTCCACTCAATAGCAAAAGATTACCCTCTTTTTTTTTAAGTTTTGAAAAATAGAAATTTTATTGAAAAACAAAAAGCAGAGGGGGGGGAGAAGGAAGGGGAAGATGTAGCAAAAATGCATACACATTACATCTTTGAAAGCTTAAAAATACATGACTAAGAAAACTTATAACAATATAAAAAAGATACATAAGTATAGAATACAAATCTGGTCAAAAATCTAAAAATGCAAAAAATACTGTGAAAATGTCAGTATAAATAGTAATATAAATAAGAACAAAACAGAATGTCAAGGAGGTTTCGATACTTCTTGTTCAGAAACTTTACATACATAAGAAAGTTTAGCTTGACAATCAATAAAATTTGTAACTGGATGCCATAAAAGAGAGCGTTTAAGAGCTAAAGAAACTGGGAATACATAGACTGTGTCCAATCTGTGATTATAACATACGGCATACCACCAAGCCTGAAAGGATAGGTCAGACAAATTTTTCCAGTGTTTGGTGATCTGCTGAAATGCAACTCCCAAAAGCAGATCCAAAATCTGTAAGTACAAGGGACATCCCAACCAATCTTCAGAAAGAGAGCCCAGAAATACGTTAACAAATGAAAAGGGGGCTGTATGATGAAAAATTTGAGTAATTTGTTTCCAAATCTTCTTCCAGAAGTCTTGTACGAAAGGGCAAAAAAAAGGTAAATGTTTTAAATCAGCATTTGGGGAAGAGCAGGACCAACAAGTATCAGGGAGTTCAGCATGAATCTTGTGCAAAAGTGAAGGTGAAAAGAGTAGCCTGTTATAAATAAAAAAAAAAGTGTTTGTGTAGTATTAGCTGCCCTGGATGTTTTCCTGATTTTAAGCCAAATGTTATTCCATACTTGAACGGACCATTCAACCTGAAGGTCACGCTCCCAATCCAGTTCTACCTTAGTCTTGTCTCTAATAAAAATTTGTGTACGTAAGTAGTTGTAAATGGCTGAGGCTTTAGGACCAGTACTTAAGAAACTTTGAGAAGTGGTAGAAACGATACTCGTTTGATTTAAGTGTGTGATGGATTTCTGAATTGCCAAATCTAAAGCTTGTTGTAATAAAAGATAGTTATGAGAAAATGCAGTGGGAAAATTAAATTTAAGTTTGGCTTGAGAAAAAGGTATAGTTTTATCATTTTGAAAAAGCTGGTGAACCCAAATAAGGCCTTTTTGCCTCCAAGATTTCCAAAAAATTGGTTTATTACGAACCATTATACGATGATTATGCCAGATTGAGGATTGAAGAAGAGAGTCTTTGGAAGATCTGTCCAATAAAAGTGAATCTAGTAGTTTATGTGTGAGCTTAACAATAGGAGTAGATAACTTCTGGGGTTTCTGAGTATAAGAAAGATATTCTAGAAAAGAGAAAGGAGCTATATACGATTGTTCAAGTGACACCCAAAGGGGGGGATCTGATGAGATGGTATTAAGCCAATGAGACGACTGACGTAGGTTGAAAGCTTTATGATAGACAGGAAAATCAGGAAAGTTAACTCCACCTTCTGTTTTAGGGCGACAAAGTTTTGCTAAAGATATACGTACTTTTTTCTTATTCCAAAGAAAAGAAGACAACAAAGAATTAATTTTTTTGAAGTACTTCTGGGGAATGGTAATTGGCAAATTAGAAATAGTGAATAAGACAATCGGGGATAACATCATCTTAATGGTATCTAACCTCCCCCACCAAGAGAGGTATAAAGGATGCCACCTGTCAACAAGGGAAGAAAGTTTTGAACTGCATTTATCCAAGTTGATGGAAACGGATGATTGGATAGAAGAAGAAAAATATATTCCCAGGTACCTTATATAATTAGTATTCCAAGTAAAGTTGGTGATTTTAAAATCTTCTTTAAAAGTAAACTTAGTTAAAGGTAGGATTTCGCATTTGTCACTGTTTAATTTGTATCCAGAAACAGAGGAGTAGGACTGAGCCTCAAGTAAAAAAGCAGGTAGAGAAGAGGTGGGATTAGACATAAACAATAATATATCATCAGCATAGGCTGCTAATTTAATTTGCATATTACCGTACTTGAAACCCTGAAAATTAGAATTCTGACGAAGTTTACATAAAAAGGGTTCTAAAGCTAGATTAAACAAAAAGGGAGATAAAGGACAACCTTGACGAACCCCTCTGCCCAAGTTAAAGTAAGAAGAAGTGAGACCATTAACAAATATAGCAGCTGTAGGGTTTGAATATAGAAGAGAAATTAAAGAATTAATTTTAGGACCAAAGCCAAACCATTTGAGTGATGAAAAAATAAAGGGCCAGTAAACTCTGTCGAAGGCTTTTTCCGCATCTAAAGCTATTGCAGCTAAAGAGTCAGAAAAATTAGAGGCTTTTGAAAGAACATCAAAGAAAAGACGTGTATTATCAGTAAGAAAACGACCTTTTACAAAGCCTGACTGCTCCTTACCTAGAAGATCTGGAAGAAAGGATTCTAATCTTAGGGCCAAGGATTTTGAGAAGATTTTGTAATCAATATTTACCAAAGAGATTGGTCTATAATTTTTGCAAAAACGTGGGTCTTTATTATCTTTAGGAATGAGGCAAATTAGGGCTTCTAAAAAGGACCCAGAAGCAGTACCAATTTGTAAAAAAGAGGACATAAGTTTGTGTAATTTAGGGAGGAGAAGATGTGAAAAATGTGAGAAAAATTCGACAGTGAAACCATCAGGACCTGGGGCTTTATCCTTCTTAAGAGTGCGCAAGGCATTGTGTAATTCTTTTGTTGAAACATCCGACTCCAAGGATTGAAAATCTAAATTAAGATCAGGAGGCTTAATAATAGAAGATAGTCTATGATGGATTCTTCTGTAGGATTAGTTTCAGGCGTATATAAAGAATTGTAAAATGTATGAAATTCTTGTAGAATTTCTGAATCTTTAAATTTCGGCGTCTGATGAATATCAAGAATTGATTCAATATTAAATTTGTTTTTTTTTACCTTAAGGTAATTTGCCAATAATTTGCCTGATTTGTTATTACCGCCATAGAATTTGGCACTACACTTAAGCAGATATTAGGAAGCGTTATCCGTAGATTCTTTATTGAATTTAAGTTTGGCAGCTATTAGAGCTTCTAAGCAATCTTTTGATTTAGATGTGTAATAGGCATGTTCTAGAGATTTTATTTTAGCAAAAAGATCTGTAGCTAATTTTCGAGCCTTATGACGTTTCTTAGAGACATAATTGATAATAAAATCTTGTGCGGCTGCTTTGAAGGCGTCCCAAACAACAGAAAAGGGAAGGGTGTCTGATTCGTTAAGAGAGAAATATTCCATAAAAAAAGAAGAAAAGGAAGAAGTAAAAACCGAATCTAGTAATAGAGAGTTATTGAAACGCCAACGTCTAGGTGCAGAGGATTTGTGGAGAATGTCTAAGGAAACAGAAACTGGAGCATGATCAGAGATTAGGATAGAACCAATATCTGAAGAATTTAGAGATTGAGAAAGGGCATGAGACATGAAAATGTAGTCAATGCGTGATTGTGTATGATGTACTGGGGAAAAAAAAGTGTATTCCCTCAAGGAGGGATTGCATAATCTCCATGCATCAACTAAATGCCTTTGCTGAAAAGAAAGTAAAAATGTTTTGTGAGGCTTGGAGGAAATAAAAGAGGACATGGAATTACGGTCGATGAAGGGAAAAGATTACCCTCTTACCACCGCTTGTGGAATGTTTTCATTTGTGTGTGTTTCATAGACATTTTGTTGCAGTTAGTGTCTCGCGCCCTGAAAGGTGAGCCTAACCACATGTATGTTATCATTTAATGTTTTATGAGCAACACTCATATAATCAGCACTGACACTTAGGTACAAATACTATGGGCCGGATTTACGTAGTCCTTGTGCTGCCCTGGCTTCACGCAAGATGACTCAAGGCAACACGTGGGATTAAGTGAGGTTTACTAAGCCACATAAAGCTACCTTGCGTGGCTCTGTGTGGCTTAGTAAATCCAAAGTAACTCAAATCCCTGGCTTGCATTACTCTGCATTGGGAAGGCATTCCATGGGTGGAGCATGGAGGTTTCCATGCATCGACCCATGGATTTTGATCCAATCCCAGATTTACTACGGGTAGTAAACCTGGGATTGCGTCAAAATAGAACGCCTTCCAAACAGAGGTGTAACAAGGAGAAATATCTTAATTTCTCCTTGCTGTTTCCTCTTTCTACGTGTGCTGTATTCTGCACATGTAGATGCAGATACAGATCAGTAGATATGATGCAGGTGGGCTCTGTTAACCTGTCAACTCCTTAATCCTTTTTGAAACAAGGCAAATTCCTTAGGGCAGTAGTCCCAGAATGCGCAGCAGGTGCAGTCCTTCAGAGTGTAGACCTTTGTGGTGCAGGGCAGTCCTTCTTCTTCTTGTAATTTTGGACAGCAGATCTGAGTTGCCATGCAGCTATTCCATATTTATGCGTCAAGCGGGGGCACCCCTGACCAATGGGATGCAGGGTGCCACCCAGAATTGTGACCACTTCCTTCAAAATGTGGCATATTCTTATCTCAGAAAGCACTATTCTTCCAAAATGGAGAAAGTCTCTCCCTGGAGGTTAGATTAGGCTAAGGTAACTGACTGTTGTGGCTAAGATTCTCTAACACTCTCTCCCCAGCCCTGTCACTAATCTAATTACAGGGGCTCCTGCATGGCTGGGGGTGCAAGATGTGTGGGAGAGACTGTGCTTTCCTAAAGTGTCATTCTTCTTTTGAAGACCAGTTTGGCTACCCCTCCCTCATCCCGCCTTCTGCTATGCAGCTGCAGTTTTCCACCCACAGAAAATCCTTTGTCTTTCTAGCAGGCCACTTCATACCTCATTAAGACAGCTTGGCTCAGCCTGGCAAAGGTCAGTCAATCAGAGAAGGGCTGCTAGAAGGCTTGAATTTGGCTTACAAAAAAGAAAAAATAATTACTTCTTTTATGTGATAGTTATTGTAAATCTAACAGTGGCAAGTTCTTGGATTTATCATAACTATCATTTTAAGTCCTTGAATGATATTTCAGCTCACTCCTGTCAATATTTATATTTAAATAAAATATTCCCATGTTAGCCTATCGAGCTGGTTTTCTACAATGGAGTAAATAATATTGGCAGTTTTTCACCCACAAGGGCTTATAAAAGTTATTTTATAATGTCCCTGCTTATAGTTACAAGGTTCCCTACCCTGGGGTACCTAGGGGAGACTTATATGTAAAAATAAGGTAGTTTGAGACGTTGGAAGTACCTTTGAACCCAAAGTCAAATTTGCATATAATTTCATTTTAAAAGCAGCCTGCAAGGCAGGGCTGGCTTTTAAAATCGCAGCAGGCACCACAGCAGTGCACACTTTAGTGCATTAAATCTAATGGGCCTCTAGACCTACATGCCCTCCTTATACGAGGGACTTACAGGTAGGTTGTCAGTACAAATTGAAAATATACAGAATTACAATATACTTTTAATCATTGCACAGGCCCTGGGTCTGGTTGGCAGAGCCCAGGACGCACTCAGAGTCAGAAAACCAGCACCTAGTAGTCAAAATGGGGACAAAAGTGGTGGGGCACTGCAAGCAGGCCCTGATTTCTCACAGAAATCAATTTATACTATACATTATTATTATTTTATTTTTTTACATTTTTTGCATATCATGATGAATGAGACAGATACATTTGACCATATTTAGATAATGAAATTGTTATGGAACTATATATTATGAAAGAAATATTCCTGCTACCCAATAATGACAATCGAAATATTGATTGTCAGAACACGTATAGATACATTTATCGCTTAGGGAACCCTTGCTTTTGCGTAGTATAATTTGTCCGAGTTGCACAGGAGTATACGTTTATTAGTGTTTCTTTGTGCATAGCAACTTCCACAAAAAAGTAACTTACAGAAAATTCAGCAGTTATTTTCCATTGTGCATATAAAAGCTCCATAACAATTAGACTTGCAGAGAAAACGTTTGTCTGTATTTTGCTGAGTTCACTTAGATTTACAATTGTCTCACTAGACAGTAAACATTATCTCACAATGTGCAAAAATCTTTGCTCTGGAAATAAAATCCACGAAACTTTATAAGGGGCACCAATCATCAATGAAATAAATAAATACAAAATAAAAAATATATTTTCACACCGCTAGTTCTTTGTCGTAGTGTGTATTATGAGAAAGAGAAAAAGCAACAACTATCTACTACTAAATGACATTGAAATAATCAAGAAAGTCGGAGAGGCCATTTTCAATGTCACATGTGAGTTCCTAATTGATCAGATTGTGGTTAGTGTTAGTAGAATATGACTGCAGCCACAAGTGAAAAGGCAGAATTGACACTATGAGAGATATATTTGCTAAGGGGCTTATTTAGAAGCTCGCTGAGCCACTGAAGCGTAACTTATTTTGATCCTCCAGCGGCGCACTTTGCAGACCCATATCTACAAGGCCACGTAAAGCCACCCTGCATGACTTTTCATGGGCTTGTAGATATGAAGTGAGGCAATTCAGCGCTAGTCACTGCGTTGCCTCACACTGCGTCGGGGAGGCTTACCATTGGTGTTGCAGAGGGTGTTCCCTCGCAACGCCCATAGATTTTGACACATTCCCAAATTTACAACATGGTGTAAATCTGGGAATGCATTAAAACAGTGCGCCTTCCCAGGGGTGGCGTAACGAGGAGAAATAACATTATTTTTCCTCATTTTATCCTCTTACTATGTGTGCTGCATTTTACAGCACACATAAAAGGAGGAAAATGCTTCCAACTATTATTTTTGTGTAGGAAAGTATCCCTTCCTACACAAAACCAATCATGCCAACAACACAGACATCCTTGCACCACGGTGCAAGTGTGCCTTTATTGGCACATGGCTTCAAATTGTGGGCTGCGCTGGCTGAAAGGTCAGGGTGTACCGTATCTTGTAAATTAGGTGCATTCTGCCCTTTTGATAAGGCGTAGGGCAGCGCAGCAAAATGACTTGTGGCGCTGCCCTACACTAATTGTTTGTAAATAAACCCCAAAGTTTTAGTGCCGTGTTTGTGTCACAAAAGTGACGCAAAAGGAAGCCAAACCTTTTTTTACTAATTTAGTTTACAGCTCTAAAGTAGTTTAGCGCTGGAAATTCACTCGAAAGTAGTTTGGATTACTCAGCGCAAAGGGGGCGTACCATGCAACTACCCAAGGTTTCCGACGCTAAGTCCGATTTACTTAAAAAAGTAGACAAAGTTTAGCATCAGAAAATAGCGCCCATTTCAGATAGGCGTTATTATACAGAAATACTTTTAATCTCCTTTCTTTTCCGACTTTGAACTTGTGCTGCACTGTGCAGCACACATGCAAAGTGGGAAAATGTATAAGGTTAGTTTAAGCATAGTATTTTGTACTGAAAGGTATACTTTTATACTAGTATAAAACCTATGCTAGACTCATGGAGACACCCTTGCCCTATGGTGCAAAGGTGTGTCTGTGGCGCAAATCAGCACATTTCTGAGCTGGCGCTAGGGGGAGGGGAGGGGAGTGCCATTTTTCTGTAACTATGGTACTCTCCTGCTCTCTACTCACGCGGTGCAGCTATTGCGGCTGCTGCACTGCGCTGTATCACAATCTGGTAAATCTGGCCCCAATTAACTATTGAGTCTATTGTGAATACTGCAGAACACAAGTCACAGGGCCTCTCAAGCTTTTCTTGAGATTACATCTGTCGACCAGACAAGGAAGAGGCCAATAAAAAAATAGCGTATTCGATAGACCCCCTCCGTGTCCACCAAATGATCCTGCAGGATAAGATTGTCAAGGGTGCCAAATGCGCTATTTTGTCTGTGGATCGCTCCCCATAAACTAATTGTGAGCTTATCCCTCAGTGAGTGGTTATCAAAGGTCGCTGCCATACCTTGATCATGGAAATGCCTCCTCTGAAAATGCAGCGAGAAATATAATAGCTATTTGTTGGCCACATGCTTAGGGGCAGATCTACAAGAGAGTGCTGCAGCACGGCACCGCAAGCCCTTTGGCTGCACCACGCTGCGGCACTTTCAGAGCACAGGAATGCGACATATTTACAATGATATGTCGCATTCCTGTGCTCTCCCCTGCGCTGGCACTCAAACAGCTGCCATGCGCCGGTGCAGGTACCCTTACAACATATTGTAAATGTGTTGATGTTGGGAAAAATAGGTTTAATGCTGAACAGAATCCCTTCCAGTACAAAATCTGTGCCTTAGGGTGTTTCACACTTTATATATTTGTTGTAAAATGCAGCACACATGCACAGTGGGGAAAAAGTAGGCGAAATGAAAAAATCCTTGATTTTTAATACTTTGTAGATAGGGATTTGGATCCAAATCAATGGGCGGTTCTATGGTAATGCCCATGTGCCACCCATGGGACACCCTCTGTACGCAAAGTAGCTCATGAAAGTTCATTGCTCAGCTTTGTCTTACTTTGGGTTACAATCAAACACAAATAGTGATATGTGTTGGATTGTAAATCCCATCATACCACTCTACGCCAGTCTGCATTCAACAAGTAATGCAAATCTGGTGAAAAGTATTTGCAAACCTGGACCAAAATGTTTCCTCTTGGCTACGCTCCCAGACAAATGAGAGAATTACCCCTCAAAATCGTACTTGCGCTCCATGTATGCAGGTTTTGTGTGTATTACAGAAGAGATCAAACAAATATCTGCAGCCCGTTCTTTAATACCAAATTGCCCTGGGGCAACAAAGTGGGCACACAAACTCACACATTGTGCCCCCTGGCCACTTTTGATAATATGGCCTCAGACGTTTACAACTGATTCCTGGAACATACGTGTGAGAAATGATCCCATCTTTATCATGATTCCCTCACTTTTCCTGCCTGATTTTTCTGGCTTTATGACTGGTAAACAGTAGTAAAGCACCTGAGCTCCCCCCCACAAAAAGTACTGTTTAATGGAGCTCCCTGTTTCGCCCATTTAATTGCCCCACAGGTCCATTGTAAATGTTGCTGACAATTCACCTCTAAAATGGAAGGCTTAATGAATGCGTTCGTTCAAAAACTTTATTTGATTCATTAGAATCATAAAAGTTTACACAATAAAACATCTAAAAATATTTACAGAATTCGCACATATTCCCTTCCATAGATCTTAATAAACCAGCAAAATTAATCAATTTTAAAATCATCATAACCATCCCCACCTCAATTTGTACACATGACTAAAAGAAAAATTCTTAGTAAAAAGAATAACATTAGATTCCTTTTCACACTTCATAACGTTTCCTGATTATAAATGCAGTTCTAATAAAACTAAGTACTGCACTAGAGATTACAGCCGTAGATAATGACCTTAAATAGGCATAGCCCTCTTGATAAGAGCAGGGCCTAATAACGTTCAATATAGGTTTAATAAAGCGTGCTCTAGGATATTTATACAGGGAAGAGAACAACATAAAATGCATTGTACTCTGTTTGGCCAGATTATTACAAGGATAGGGGGCTAGTCTCTCACACCAGCTAGCCTGTTTAGGATAGGCCACTAAAAAATGCAGTGTACCCAATCGAAATCTGGTCAACAGAAAACGAGATTGTACATGCAAAGTAAAAGACAGATAAAATTGCTGGAGACCTAATGCCCTGGGGCAACAAAGTGGGCACACACACTCACACATTGTGCCCCCTGGCCACTTTTTATAATATGGCCTCAGACGTTTACAACTGATTCCTGGAATATACGTGTGAGAAATGATCCCATCTTTATCATGATTCCCTCACTTTTCCTGCCTGATTTTTCTGGCTTTCTGACTGGTAAACAGTAGTAAAGCACCTGAGCTCCCCCCCACAAAAAGTACTGTTTAATGGAGCTCCCTGTTTGGCCCATTTAATTGCCCCACAGGTCCATTGTAAATGTTGCTGACAATTCACCTCTAAAATGGAAGGCTTAATGAATGCATTATAAGCAAACAAAAGAGGGGTCCCCATTTGCCATCAAATGTAAAATGATTAAGTCAAAAACACACTGACTAGAATCAGTATGTATGTTGATGCTACTTTATATAGTTTGTCTATTGTTAACTCTCTGCACATTACATCCACAATTAAATCAATTTAACATAGATATCTATAGACATTTGACACACAAGACATGTAAGTATTTAATATTTGGATGTTCCTTCAGTGACTACTCCCCAAAAGCTATTTTCACTGTTAAAGCTGCTTCTGGTTCTATGAAGAATAAACTAAAGTACAGTTAATATGTTAATTTAGTGGTGGGCGGTAAACTCAACACTTCAGGCTCAATTCGCAGAGTTTTGCTCACTCCAAAATCCACTTGCAGCACGGAGTTTCATAAAAACTCCACCTACCGCCGAGTGGCGTAGTTTTTTCTTAAGTGTGGTTAGCTAATATTAAGCTGGTGAGTGCGAACAAGAAAATTGAGTTCAAGACAGCATGCTGGTGAGTTCTTTAAACGCAGCGGTCGCGGCAGGACACTACCGCTAGCAGTGAGAAAGCTGCCACTTTAGTAGAAAATCTACTCGAGCATCAGAAAATAGCAGTGCCCTGTGGCGCACCCCGGGATGCCATTGTCACTGATTTCATGGAACAGGACAAGCTCCAGGCACCAAAAATCAGCATGAACAGTGTGAAATACCTAACTCCACCGCTCGTGGAAGTCCACAAACTCTCGCAGAGTTTTTAGGTAACTACGTGGAATTCCATGGAGTGAAACTCCGCAAGTTCTGCCCAACCCTAATGTTAATTATGCATATTGGGTTTGAAATAAGCTATAGAGATGGTTTAACCAGTGTTTTTTAATATTTATTCAAAATCCAATCCAACGGTGAAGATTATTTTTATAAATATACAGTAAAAGTAATGTTTAAAAAGTTATGCTTTCCATCTAATTGGCATTGGCCTACCTGCAGCTAACCTGTCAATGCTGCTTTGATGGGGTGTGAAATACTGCTATCAGTGTAGAGACTATTTCCTGGGCCCAGAATGTTGGCTTGTGGGAGGAAGGAGACATAGCTTATCCCAAGCAGAGCAGTTAAGGAGCGTCTAAGAAATTCACCCACTTGAAGGGACCAAGGGGAAACCTGTACTTTTATGGTTTACTGATAAGAGAAGCGAGGAGGGGCCTTTTGTTCCCAAAACATACAATTTAGCTTCCTGGCTTTAGTTGCAGTGTAGGAGAGAGCTGGCCCCGGAACTAGTTTTGATTGATTGAGTGGAAGAGGACTGCTCATCTTTAAAACACCCCTAAGTGTGCCACATGCACCCTTCAGTGGCAGAAGGTTTTTGCCATGTTGGGTTTTACTGAAAATGGTGCACTGTAGGATAGTTGGCAGTAAGGCAAACAGGATCTGCTGCAAAAGTGTGAAGGTTTGCCCTTGGGAACTTTATGCCCATTAGTCAGGGAGTTTTCAAGAGTCACCCCACCCACTGGCTAGTAAATTGAACAAAAGTAGCACCTAACCCAAGATCCTCAGAGCAAACAGAAGAAGACTGGACATGCTGTCTCTAACCTGTGAGGAGACCTGAATGGCTAAACCTCCCCCTATTGTACCCAGGACTCTGAGGCACCAATAGCCGGTCTCCTGTTTAGCAACAAGGATTTAACAAGCTGCAAGAGGCCTTTTTCTTGGAGTGACCCATGAGACAGTTACAACTGGAACTGGTCTGGACATTGTTGGTGGCCTTTCCTGGAGAGTGTCTTGGCCCCTAAGTGCTGTTCCTCAGGTCCTTGATGTCTTAAAACTGGCTGAGAGGAACTGCCCAGGAAAGTATAAAAAGTAGAGACTTTGGAAAATTTTGGACTTCCAAGAACTCCATTGCTTCAGTGGGACCTCGCGACAAAGGTGTCTGATTTTGATGCAACCTCATGAGATACAACTTTAGGGGTGCCCTACTGGAGGATTTTGAGCTCCACAAAAAAGGATAAGTCCGAAGGAAGAAATCTTGACTGGCCAAATGGGAGAAGGAGTGAAAAGTATATGCCATGCATGAGGACTTAGTAGTCCGTGAATTTTGAATTTCTCTCACTCAGAGCTTTTCTGCCAAAACTACACCAGGACATACTGTAGCAGCTCTCTGGCTTTAAGAGAACTTCAGCGGATACAGTCTTCAAGCTTACTTCACAGGACGAGTTTGACTTCCATGAACAAAACTAAGCCAGAAGGTGAAAATTTGGACTGAGTCGACCAGCTTGGTCTATCTGACCTGCACTCCATTGTGGTTGGTCTGAAATTGCATATAGGTCCCAGTCAACCATGAATAGTGATTTCTGACTGACACTTTACTTTTTCTTGGTGCTTTTAGACTTACCATTTTAAAAATCCATATCTCATGTCCCTGTTATTGTTTTTGGTTGTTTTAATACATTTTCTTACTACAGTTTTTTTAATTTTAGAAATTGTTTGTGGCATTTTTAATTGAGTTGTGTTTTCACTGTTGACAGTTTAAGTGTTGCTAAATCCTTTTCACATTTTCCTAAGTTAAACCTTTCTGATCTGCATCATGGCTACTAGGGGTAGAGCCCAGGAATAAAATATAGAAACTATGGGCCTCATTTATGGCATTTTGCCATAGGGCAGTGCAGCAAGGCATGTTGCTGCGCTCCCCTACACCAAAGTGAAAGGGCAGGAATGCACTGTATTTAAACAATACAGTGTATTTCTATCCTTTCTGCCTGTGCTGGCGCTGTTTTGGCACCCTAGCGCCAACTTAGGCACCCTTCCACCAATGTGCAAGGGTGCCTCAGTTGCAGGCAGGATTGTTTTTATTTAGGAAGAGGCACCTTCCTGCGCAAAAACAACCCTATGTGACATGTCCCTCTTTCTTTTGTGCTGCAGAATGCAGCACACATGGAAAGAGGATAAAACAGGGAGAAATTAACATATTTCTCTAATTACGCTTCACCTCGGGAGACGTACATATTTGCCTAACTTTCTATTGTGTTGCAGAATGCAGCACACATGGAAAGAGGACAAAACAAGGAGAAATTAACATATTTCTCCTAATTACGCCTCACCTTGGGAGACGTACATATTTGATGCTTCCCCAGGTTTACATCACTTTGTAAATCTGGAATAGCATCAACTTCCATGAGTGTTGCGTGGGAAAACCCACTGCAACGCCCATGGATGCCTCCCGGGCGCAGAGTATGGTGAGGCAGCGATTTCTGCTGCGCCGCCTTACTCATATTTATGAGGCCACTCAAAGTCATGCAGGGTGGCTTTGCGTGGCTTCAGAAATCTTTATGAGAGCCCTGCAGCACACATGTACCACTTTACGTTGTGCAAAAGTGGTGCAGGGCGCTGTTAAATAAGCCCCTATGTGTTTGACCTTACAAGACTTTTAGACTTATTACTTGGGTAAGACTCACATCACCCCCAACTGTTAACCCAATTTGATTCAACAGAGATCAGCTATCTGTGAGTGGGCAGTAGCAATTGGCAGAACAAAAGAACCACTATAGCACTACCTCTTTTGATTTGAAGATGCCAAGAAAGGCTTATCCTATTGATTAGCAAGGCCCTTAAAGGCAGCCAAGATTCAACCACTGAAGAGGAGCTAATCAAGTTTGACCCTGCCATACAGAAGGAGAGGTCAGCTGAAGACAAGTCTGGCTGGTAGCATCTGGGGTTTTCCATCCTAAAACAGGGGTTTCTGTGTAAATTTACAGTAAGGTGAGGAGGAAGTGATGGCAAAGACGGTGAGGGGCTGTATGAAAAATAGCCAGGATTGGATGATGGAATCTACCCAGTTACTGGCAAATGCACAGCATAAATCTAGCGCCTGAATTATCACCTCCTCACTACATTACTGGACCTGGAAGGACTCCACCTGAAGAAGAAGACCCTACTGGCAAAGGCTCTAAACTCTAACTGGGAAAAAGGACTCATGACAAGGACTCTATGACACAAAGACCCATAGAATTCTAAATCCTGCTGGAGACCTAGAACCTAAAAGAATGCCCCGAGATGTTAGGGGCTGCAGTACGGACCAAAAAGAACTTTCCCAGCAGTTGGAGAAAAAATGATTTTTTTCCTCCTGCAGATGACCAAGACAAAGTACCAAAGTATCTAGGCTTTCCCAGGGAGGACACACCCAAGTGGTTGAGAAATCAAGTCTGTCCCACTTTTTTGATGCCAAAACCACTCGCTTCAGCAGGGGTTCGACAATTTTGACTTTCATTTGAAAGACATAAGGCCATTGTATGACAGGGAAGGAGTAGAAGAGCACCATATCTACAGAGATATGGCACTCTCCTCCCCTCTCCCTAGCACATGACCAGAGTTTTGCTGACGAGCACCACGCACACACCTTTGCGCCAGGGTATGTACATGAGTCTAGCATAGGTTTTGTACTGGAAGGGTACCATTCCAGTATGCAATACTATGCCTAGACTATTTTTAAATATTTTCCCTCTTCATGTGTGCTGTAGCGTGCTGTACCCATGCGAAGTCAGAAAAGAAAGGAAAAATGAAAACATTTCTCCCTTTAATACCTGCTTTCAAGCGGCATACATTTTTATTAAAATCACATTCTACTAATCACAGTCTACTAATGTCTTCTAATGTAGGTAGATAGGTTTGGGTAGGTAGATAGGTTTGGGTGTTCCCATGCAACCATATGTGGTTGCATGGGAACACCCATGTAATGCCCCCATGATGCTAAGCAACACAAAGCAGTGCCTTGCACTAGTTTGTGTTACTTTTAGGCAACTTTCCAACACAAAACAAGATTTCAATCTGTAGATCCGAGCACTCCAATAATCATTAATACAAAAGTATGTAGGTTATAGTCCGCTTTAATCCACATTCAGGCCCATAAAATGCAATCCAAGTCTTCACATTGATTTTGTGACGAATGTCAAATCAAATCAAATCAAGCTTTATTCGATTTTTGTAGAAGAAAAATCATAAAAGCATGCATAGTGTTGCAAAAATAAATATAACATTTTGACACAATGTTAAAATTAGATCATTGGACAATCATAATTACATAAAAACTAAAAATAAATGGTGCTGTGTCACCTCATTTTACGAATGTCATTACAGTTGTATCCGAAAGGAAAGCAGTCACAAACGACAGTTCACAACATCGAACAGTTGAAAAATCAATTTAGGAAGAAACAAGCCAACACGTGTTTTGTCAATAGGTCGTAAGCACCTCGACTTCTTCAGGGCTGTGGACATTAAAGTAGACCATCTTAACAATCTATACTCAACATAAACATAAAGTTCCTTCACCAGCCACAAGTGTGTAGAACCAAACACTATGAAAGGTGACCAATTTAAGTTAAGTCAGTCACACAAAGAAACTCCAAGAGTCTCAAAGAGCGACATACCAGGTGTCTTAGTTAAAAGAATAAGAAAAGATAAGACAAAATAAAATTAAAATAGGAGATAGAAATAAAATACGAGAGAGGAAAAGGAAGAGAGCCAAACCACCAACAGCTAATTCCAAAATAAGGATTGTGTGATCGGAACGCAACGTTACTCATGCGTCACCTAACGCATACACTACACATCATAGTGAAACGGTAATACCGCTCTACATAACCCATAAAGAAACAAACAAGGTGAATATATACAACGTATATGTGTCCATAATAACCTGTTCGGGCGATATGTAGATAATCATCCACCCGGTGAGTATCAAATCCGTTAGGCAAAATAGTGCCAAGGTCCAATCAAGCCACAGTTGTGTGAATCCTAAATCACAAAATATATCAGAAATCAGGGGGCCGACATATAAAACTACGAACCATTGCATATTCAATAAATTCATCGTACGCACATAATAAAGCTTCTCCAATATTGCCAGTACTACCTCATATAACATCGGCAAACAAGCGTGCATCCGCATTATCTATATACTAATATATTACATTCCGTGAGTATTACATACGCACGCAATAGCATGTCTTCAATGATATTACTAGCAGCACCTTACATAGAAGTAGTCCAAAAACTGCGCCTTAATTTTACATGTTAAGAAAGCGCTTAATATTTAAAAAGCACATGAGCACAGAAGTATGAAGTTCAGTACTGTTTAAACTAAACACCGAATACTATATCTCATTGTTTATAGCTAAAAATCTATATCTATTAACTATGGAAGTATTATACAAGAACATCAGTATGATATTCAGGACAAAAGGCGATCACCACATACAGTGTACTCACATAAATTCGAGTAAAGATCCATGTCTCAAGGAGAGTACTCCTCGTGTCCGTATCGCGTGGGCCATCTGCGCCATCTTAGGTGTCTAATATATAGCCCTCCATATCTCATGTCGTAACCCGTCTATTCTCAAAAACCGTCGCGGCCATCTTTGAATGGTGCAGACAAGTCCCCATATTATAAGAGAAAAAGGGGGCCCGACCAATAACGAGCACTCCCCCATATTAGTTTCGATTTATATTACTAAATAAAGAAAGTCCTTCATCCCAGAATAAGTACTGGGTATGACGAAAGATGTTAAGTACTCCATATTCGACACTCTAATGCATCTTATATAAGAAGGGGTCACGGCCATTTATAAATGGTATCCCACAACCTCTCAAGAAAAATAAATAATATAAAAACCAGTCAAGATCTATATTATATGTTATATTGTATTAATCACAATAAAAAGTATAAACGGTGTGTGACATTTCCATATTCGATAAATGTAATCTCCATATATAAAAATCTGTGCTCACGTATCTATATTTATGCTAAATTAGTACATCGTCTCAATACTAGTATATCATCAGTGTATAATGTTAAATTGAGTAAGACATATCTATGTAACGACTAACATGGGTAGCTTCCCAAATCCATACAACACGGCCGCCATCTTATAATGTGGTCCACCTTCAAAATGTGTGTATTGCATACACTTATTTAATAGCGCCCCATCTCCCTCAATCACCACTATGCATATCCCTAGAATCCGGAGTGAGAGGGAAGGAAAGTAAAAACGTGTGTCTGCAAGAATGTTAGAAAAGATGGTGAAAGTAGCGTTTAACCACACCAAACTCAATACCTAGCGAGTTTTACATCCTAAATATATTACATATATGTACAATAAACCAGATCTCCTTCATTTAACAATAGTCATACACATAGTATAAGTCCATAGCATATACATAGCTACTCATGCATATAACAGTAATGATCTCATTAGTACTCTATCACATTTGGAAATCTTTAACAGTTCCATCTCATAACAGCTAAGCCTGTTCATATTACTATGGCTGTACTCCAAAGGGTGTATTAGATGCTCTATTCCCCTAAGAAATTTTGCCGAAGGCGCGCCTAAGGCAAGCCCGTCTGTGCCCGTCAGCGTCCCGGAAGCGGCCAGGGCCAGTGACTCTGCCCGTTGGCCGACTGTCACACTAGATAGGGTGTGTTACACAAGGAAGGTACTGTGGTCACTTCGCTCTCCAGCATGTAACTCCCATGGCCGGTTAGACTTGCTGTCTGGTCAGGACAATAGCTGTGCTGTGTGTGGTTTCAGGTTGTGCTCAGGCTCTCCCATTTCTGGTCAAATTCCTGCCCTCTCATCCAGGCCCTCCAGGTCGCCGCCGATTTTGGCGGCTTTAATTAATGCTCGTTCTTTAAAGAAGCACCACTCAGATGTATTCGAGCTTCTCTCTGATAAACCGGTGGACCTACTGTTTATTACAGAAACTTGGCTGGATAATACATCGGACCCGACTGTTACACTGGCCACCCCTGCGGGCTATAAGATCGCCAGAGCACACCGCCTTGAGGGGAGGAGGGTGGAGTGGCGATTATGTACAGGGACAAATGGGATCTCCTCAGGGGAGACACTAATGCATGGGGTGATTGCGAAGCTTTGGACTTTAGTAACAGGTTTTCTGCCCATTTCATGCTGGGAGGTTCCCTGATTTATAGACCCCCTGGCCCTGCCAGGTCCTTTCTGCAATCATGGGGCGATGCAGTGACTTCGCGGGCGCTTCGATTTTCCCAGTATATGGTTCTGGGGGATCTGAATATTCATCTTGACCAGTCTGACTCTAGTGACTCCCGTGCTTTTTGCGACAACCTTCAGCTTGCCCTACTTTCCCAATGGGTCAATCTCCCTACACACCAAGGGGGCCATATTCTTGACCCAATTTGCTCCAACTTCTCAATCACGGTTGAAGACCCTCTACCAGTCTCCTGGTCAGGGAGGTGGCCCTGGCCTGCCCTTCCGGCCTCTGCTACCGCAAACCAGCTTTCAAAAAAATAGAACCCTCCAAACTCTCCTCGGCCTTGCTGGCTTCCAGACCCGCACTCCCTCCGGATCTTGATGGGAGCCTTGCGGGCTTCTCTAACTGGTTATCCAACTCCATGAATATGCTAGCCACACCAACTTCGTCCAGGTTCTCTAGGGAATCGCCTTCCAAGCCCTGGTTTACCCCGGATTTGTCCGCTCTTAAGCAGGAGTGCAAAAAACTTGAACGTTGGCGCCTTAGTGAGTGTTGTCCCCTGGCTAAGGGTAAACTCAGGTGCAGGCAGAAAACCTATTATGCTGCGATATTACAGGCTAAGAAGCATTATTATGCAGCCTGCATTGAGCAGGCACATAACTCCAAGGAGATCTTTGCAATAGTCCAGAGTTTTACGTCCCCCTTGGCGCAATCAAGCTCTCTCCCGGCCACAGAGGGCTGGTGCAATACTCTTTCCAATTTCTTCATGGATAAAATCCGCATGATTCAGGTGGCGTTTACATCCTGCCCAGGACCTTTTCCTGACCCCGTGCTGGGTGTTTCTACACCTGTTACTCCCAAGCACTCTCTGCGCGCTTTTTCTCCAGTGGATCTGCCTAGATCTCTTAAAATCTTGAAGGGCTTAAAATCGGGCTCGCCCGCTGACCCCTGCGCGGCTAGATTGCTAGCAGCGGTCGCGGAGATTATCAACCCCGAAGTAAATACCATCATAAACGCCTCCCTTCTCGTGGCCCGTGTTCCGGAGGCCTGGAAGCAGGCAAAAATCCTTCCCCTTCTGATAAAGCCCACCCTTGACCCCTTGATCCCAAGGAAATTATCGCCCTATCTCCCTCCTGCCCAGCCTAGCCAAAGTCTGTGGAAAAGGTGGTGACAAGACAACTTACGGAGTTTGTTGAATGGTCAGACGTCCTGCATCCAGCGCAGTCAGGGTTTCGTTCCTCTTATAGCACTGAGACATCACTGGTGGAGGTTTCCGAGGCCATCCGTGAGTGTCTAGATGCTGGTGGGAGAGCAGCCTTAGTAATGCTTGACCTATCGGCGGCATTCGACACGGTCCCACACTCATTGCTGCTTGCCCGGCTCACTGAGATTGGGGTCTCAGGCTCTGCCTGGGGCTGGCTGAAGTCCTTCCTAGAAGGGCGGGTTCAACAGGTCTGGCTGCCGCCGGCCGTGTCAGCCCCGCAGCCGGTCACCACAGGGGTTCCGCAGGGGTCTTCCCTTAGCCCCCTTCTTTTTAACATCTATGTCACTCCTCTGGTCTACTTGGCCGAGGACTTGGGGGCTAAGGTGATTGCCTACGCAGATGACACTCAGCTTCTTTTTACCTGGGAAAAGGATGAGGATTCGGTATCCTTTGTCCAGCACTGCTTGTCTTCGGTTTTCGAGTGGCTTGCTGCTGCTCAACTCAAATGTAACGAAGACAAGTCAGAGATTCTCCTCTATGACAAATTCCCCCTGGTTTCAGAGACACGATCTGGCCTCCTGGGTTCCCCTTACCAACTTCCAATGGAAAATCCACGAAGAACCTGGGAGTGTGGTTTGAGGATAACCTTTCTTTTTCCACCCAAGTAAAGAAGCTTTCAGGTAGCTGCTTTGGCCTCCTTAAAACACTAAGGAGCTTTGTTCCTCTTCTCCCTATGCCTGCGTTGATCCTCTCCCGATTGGATTACGCCAACGCTTTGTATGTGGGCATCCCGGGATACTCTTTGAATAGACTCCAGGGCAACCAGAATGCGGCCGCCAGGCTCCTCCTTGGAATCTCCAAGAGGAGTAGCGTGTGCGAACATTTCCGCTCACTCCACTGGCTTCCCGTGGCTGATCGGGTCAAATTCAAATCCCTTGTTATCGCCCATCATGCCCTCCATGGTCATGGTCCCGCTTATTTACAGAAGCGGTTCTCTTTTAACGTCCCACTGAGACAACTACGCTCTTCAGCACTTCTTTTAACTAAAGTGCCCCGCTTCATTCGCCACAAGATGGGCGGCTGCTCCCTGGCCGTGAAGGCTGCCCAGGCATGGAATGCCCTTCCGTTTTCACTGCGCAATACCCAAGACCAGCTGGCCTTCAAAAAACTTCTAAAAACCTATCTCTTCCCCTAGTGACAGTTCGGTGACTCC
This sequence comes from Calotriton arnoldi, assembly GCA_963921515.1. Taxonomy (NCBI): domain Eukaryota; kingdom Metazoa; phylum Chordata; class Amphibia; order Caudata; family Salamandridae; genus Calotriton; species Calotriton arnoldi. Next base: position 598,366 of record CAWUFW010011398.1, read on the forward strand.
TCTTGGACTCGCGCCGGGACACTCCTTGGAGTAGCTGTGCGCAATATAAGAGTATACAACATAACATAACATCTATGTTTAAACCCTGTTCCACCGCACGCAGTTTTATTATCCATTGGTCTCAATGTATTGTCATGGGGCAAACTCCAAGGTCTTTTAGCTGCTTTGGTCACAATAGGTTCTTCATACCCCCTCCTGAGGACTCTAGATTTGATATCTGTCAGAGTCATATTAAAATCTGCATCTTCACTACAGTTTCTTCGGGCTCTGACCATTTTGCCAAAGGGAATTGAGTTAATCTGAGACTTCGGATGGCAGCTTGGAAGCATGTAATAGAGCATTACATGAGGTTTTTTTTCTATACATATGACTGCATATCCTATCCCCTACTATAAAAAGTCCCACATCAAGAAAAATGATACTGTCAAAACTATACTGGTAGGTGAATGATAGGTTCCAATCATTATTGTTCAGATATGTAAAGAATTCCACAGGTAATTGTTGTGTACCGGTCCAATTCAAAATGCAGTAATCTATAAACCTTCCCCAAAACAAGATTTGCACAGGAAAGTAAATGACAAAAAACATTTTGTGCTGGTTTGAGTCACTTTTGTGATGCAAACCCAGCTCAAAATAATAGTAAAAATGGCCCCTAGTCCGAATGTTATACTTTGAACGGGGTGACCTGCTTGGTGTAGCTGACCTCTGCTCCAGTTCAGTCAGCTTTAAATGGTGCCTTGGTCATGGGATTGTCTGCAGCTTGTACCACAGCTACCAGGTGTTGAGCAGAGATTCTCCTAGGACTGTGTTTTGACCAAACCAGGGTGGGTTTATTGACTTGATAGGCATACGTAATGCCAAACTGATAACTCCATTCTTGGCAGAATGCATTAGAGCACTGAGCCACCAGACTAGACTTATATTCATGTTTTGCTTTTTACAAAGACCATAGATCATGCACTATTTCTTTCCCTCCTGTATTTGTTTATAATTTAAATATGTGTTGTTGAGCTGTTAATGCTTAGGATGCTGTTTTCCATCTTTATGGATAGTTATACTAGGATTTATTTGAATTTCTGGTACTAGTACAGGCATGGAGGAAGGAACGACCTGAAGGGATGCAGTCTTGAGTGCATACTTATGTGAACCAGTTAGACTTTAACACATGTTCTAGACATGTCCTCTAGCCATGACCCTGTCTGCTATTTAGGACTCTACTCATAGACAAAAACATTAAGATTCACAAATATTCTAATATTGCACAACTCTGCTTCAATGTGTCCTCTGCTCTAGACATCCAACGTCTCAAACACTTCCTGCACCACATCCAGACCTGGATGTCCAGTGCCTACTTGCAATTATTTATCAAGGGCAACAAACAAGAAACAGAACAAATTTGGTTTAACAATAGAAACCATGATGGTTTCATACCCCAACTTTCACTAAATGCCATGTTGCTTTGATTCATCCGGGGCATCAACCTGATCGTCAAGCAACATATTGGCAAAAAAAAGACATCCTGTTACCTGCTCTGTGTTCTGAAGAAAGTGAAACAGTTTCTTTCAGAAAGCGACTTCAGAAAAGCTGTTAAATCCCTCCGACTCTTGCATCTATACACCATACATCATCTGTACATCATGCTCAATGGCCTCCCAGTATCCACACTAGCTCTCTTTAAGAACCTCCCAAGTGCCACAGCACATCTCATTTAGGACCAGAGAAAATATAATTATACCACACATATCCTGAGGAAACTGCACTGGCACCCCTTGCCAACCCCACCTACTTCATATCAAGCTGGATCATTTACAAAGTCATAATGACCAGGACCCATACCGTTCTTGTGGATAAGCTCATGATCTCATGTGACTCTTGGCACACTCGCATCCAGGCCACCATTTACTGGAAACTTAGAAGTGTACAAAGAAAATAAAAGGCCAGCAGGCCTTTTACATTTATGCACCCAGCATCTGGAACCACATCCCTATTCAAATTTCAGAAAGAGTGAAAGACACGCTTCTTTAAGGAACACAGCAAACACAAGGAGATGATGGACGGAGCGCTGAAACTTTTCAGACACTTACCCCGAGTCACAGATCTGGGTTGAATCTATCATTGTTCTTTAGCTCACTTCGCCACCCCAGTTCAGACACAGCTATATGCAAATCAGTCTTGACCCTGTGCCTCATGGGAACAGTCCAGCCTGAACTGCCAAGCCATTTCTTCCCTGGGCCGGAAACAAGCATCCTGGGACCGGTTTCGGGCTAACAGCCCTTATCAGCCAGGATAGCTTGAATCCAGTGGCAAAGTGAGCAAGGGACCCACGTCTGGGCATACCCTGCCAACTTAGGGCAAACAAAGCAAACACAAGGAGATGATGGACGGAGCGCTGAAACGTTTTAGACCCTCACCCCCCAGTCACAGATCTGGGTTGAATCCATCATCGTTCTTTAGCTCACTTCGCCACCCCAGTTCAGACACAGCTATATGCAAATCAGTCTTGACCCTGTGCCTCATGGGAACAATCCAGCCCGAACTGCCAAGCCATTTCTTCCCTGGACCGGAAACAAGCATCCTGGGACCGGTTTCGGGCTAACAGCCCTTATCAGCCAGGCTAGCTTGAATCCAGTGGCAAAGTGAGCAAGGGACCCACGTCTGGGCATACCCTGCCAACTTAGGGCAAACAAAGCCAACACAAGGAGATGATGGACGGAGCGCTGAAACTTTTCAGACACTCACCCTCAGTCACAGATCTGGGTTGAATCCATCATCGTTCTTTAGCTCACTTCGCCACCCCAGTTCAGACACAGCTATATGCAAATCAGTCTTGACCCTGTGCCTCATGGGAACAGTCCAGCCCGAACTGCCAAGCCATGTCTTCCCTTGACCGGAAACAAGCATCCTGGGACCGGTTTCGGGCTAACAGCCCTTATCAGCCAGGCTAGCTTGAATCCAGTGGCAAAGTGAGCAAGGGACCCACGTCTGGGCATACCCTGCCAACTTAGGGCAAACAAAGCAAACACAAGGAGATGATGGACGGAGCGCTGAAACTTTTCAGACACTCACCCCCCAGTCACAGATCTGGGTTGAATCCATCATCGTTCTTTAGCTCACTTCGCCACCCCAGTTCAGACACAGCTATATGCAAATCAGTCTTGACCCTGTGCCTCATGGGAACAATCCAGCCCGAACTGCCAAGCCATTTCTTCCCTGGACCGGAAACAAGCATCCTGGGACCGGTTTCGGGCTAACAGCCCTTATCAGCCAGGCTAGCTTGAATCCAGTGGCAAAGTGAGCAAGGGACCCACGTCTGGGCATACCCTGCCAACTTAGGGTGAACAAAGCAAACACAAGGAGATGATGGACGGAGCGCTGAAACTTTTCAGACACTCACCCCCAGTCACAGATCTGGGTTGAATCCATCATCATTCTTTAGCTCACTTCGCCACCCCAGTTCAGACACAGCTATATGCAAACAACAGTTTCTTTCAGAAAGTGACTTCAGAAAAGCTGTTAAATCCCTCCGACTCTTACATCTATACACCATACATCATCTGTACATCATGCTCAATGGCCTCCCAGTATCCACACTAGCTCTCTTTAAGAACCTCCCAAGTGCCACAGCACATCTCATTTAGGACCAGAGAAAATATAATTATACCACACATATCCTGAGGAAACTGCACTGGCACCCCTTGCCAACCCCACCTACTTCATATCAAGCTGGATCATTTACAAAGTCATAATGACCAGGACCCATACCGTTCTTGTGGATAAGCTCATGATCTCATGTGACTCTTGGCACACTCACATCCAGGCCACTATTTACTGGAAACTTAGAAGTGTACAAAGAAAATAAAAAGGCAGCAGGCCTTTTCCATTTATGCACCCAGCATCTGGAACCACAACCCTATTCAAATTTCGGAAAGAGTGAAAGACATGCTTCTTTAAGGAACACATCACAAAGCACTCACATTCCAAAAACCAGCTATCTCTCCTATCACTCATTGACTGTATGTTTGCATTTGACTCTGTGCAGTTCTTTACTATCTTTTTGGCTAGGTTCATGCAATACAAATACATTAATTCTCTGGAACCTGGGAGAGAAGGAATCCATCGCAGTGAATTTCTCCTGCTACAAGTTCATGAACTTTAGCTTTCATTCTTTTGTACGGTAAATTTCACATGCCGCAAAGTTTGCAGGAGGTGCACTTTTGAAGTCTCTGGTCTAAGGATTTATCCATGCGGACTGCACATGGCTAAAATTTTGCTTATGCAGACACCATTCCTGCTAAACTTCCCTGGCCCTTACAAAGTGTATGCCACTGATAACATGGCAAGAGAATTTAATAAAAACACAACTCACAAATTTAATAGATTTATTCCCTATTATTATCAAAATTCATGCTTAGTGTCTCCTTTAAAAGAAGAAAGCATGAGATTATTGGATTAACAGTCCTCACCGGTCAACAAAACCAGAGATCTGTAATGCAACATAATTCCTAGCACAGTTCTCAAGTCCACAAAACGAAACAATACATGAACATCTACCTTTCAGACAGAGACCTTTCGTCAAGTTCTTAACCACCACTGCTCTCAGGCAAAGGATAAAACACAGCATTTTACATTCCAAGAAATTCTGTGATCTATTTTCCAGTTTTTTTCTGGAGAAAATTGATGTCATTGTGTGAGAAAGTTTTAGCCCTACCCCTATTTTTTTTACCATTACTGGTGATTACTGACTCTGATTGTGCCCTGGAATCTGCTAACCAGACCCAAGGCAAGTGCTCTGTTTAAAAGGTATTTGGTAATTAGGTTTAATTACAATTGGTATGACAACTACTGGTACACCCCTAGTATATGGTAGAGCATGTAGGTTTAGAGGCCCAGTAGATTTAATGCACTTAAGTGTGCACTACTGTTGTACCTGCTGGCTTTTTGAAGGCAACCCTGCATTGCAGGCTGCTCTTAAAGTAAAATTATGTGCAAATTTGACTTTAAAATTAAAGGTATTTCCAAAGTTTTAAACTTTACACATAAGTCACCCCTAAGATCTCCCCTAGGTGCCTCTTGAGGAGGGTACCTTGTAACTATAAGCAGAGACACTATAAAAGATGTCTTATATGCCCTGGTGAGGGAAAAACTGCCAATTTCATTTTTCCCCATTGTAGTACATTGTTCTCCTGATTGGCCAGCCTTTGACAGGCTGAGCCAAGCTTCTCTGAAGAGGTGTGTAGTGGCCTGAAAGGAAACAAAGAGACATCTGGTGGAAGGAGATCTGCAGTGGCAGAACAAAAAGCAGGAAGGGGGCTTGGTAGCCAAACTGGCCTTCAAAGAGGTAGACATGCTTAGCACAGGACACAGCCTCACCCCCACTTCCTGCACCACCAGCCAGATGGCAGCCCCAGTAGTAAAATTAGCATGGGGGCTGGAAGGGGAGTGTTAGGGAAAGTTAGCTACACCAGTAGGTTGGGTTAGCCAGACCTTAAACACCAGAACAGAATTTCTCCATTTTGGATTTTAAAGAGCAGTGCATTCTGGGACAGGAATATGCCACACTTTGGAGGAAGTTATTATACCTAAGGTTGGCACTCTTCACCCCATTGGTCAGGGGTTCCCCCTGCTTGTCACCACATTAGCCTGGATAAATATGGGAGAGCTGCTCCAGCAACCCAGACCCCTGCCTAAAGAAACAAGAAGAAGGACTGCCCTGTTGGAACACCATGAGGACTGCACTCTGAATGACTGCATCTGCTGCACACTTTGGAACTACAGCCAAAGAAAGTCTTTGCTTTGCACTGAAAGTTTAAAGTGTGGACTCCCTGAAAGGAACAGGTTAAAAGAACTCCACCTGCATCATCTCCAGTAAGAAGAAACCAGCTGACCACCTTCAGCTGCACTTTAAACGATGTTGCCAGGTCCATTGTGGGAACTATAGTCCCAACGTCAAAAGGAGCAACTTGGAGGTTCTGGAACCATGGAGTGGTGATGCGGATGCTTTGGAACCCCAAAAGGACCTTCTGGAGGCACCTCCAGACGTTTGAGATAATGTGGAGCATTTTGACAAAAAAGCTTCATAAGTTGAGTGAACTGTTGTCAAGAGTCAAGACGTCGTTGTCAAACTGCGACCGGCCTGAAATCCAGGTACGTCCCACTGAAACTCCAGAGCTCTTTGTCATCAACAAGACATCCAGGAGTTCACCTAGGCCTCCCACTGGACCAAGCTGCCGTTGCTGAACTCAAAGCCGGCCTGACGAGGTACCTTGCGTGACCTCAAGAGAAAAAACTCCCAAAAAGTCACTAAGTCAGAAGGTAAAAACTTGAGCAGGCCCTACCACTCACTGCATCCGACCAGCGCTCCATCGCAGTTGGGATGAGACTTTGACTTTGTCCTAGTCAAGCGCGACCAGATGTCCCAAAGTGGTGCTTATTGCTTTCAGGCTCTAGAAAGTGTTTATTCTTTAAAAATCATATCTCCAGTTCCCTACGTTGTTATTTTGTTGTTTTGGTGTCATTTTAATCATACAAATATTTCCTATTTTTATAAACTGGTGCTGAATTTTTATTGTGTGTTGTGCCTTACTTATTTAATGTATTAGTGTTTTTAAATGCTTTACACACCTATCTTCTAAATTAAACTTGTCTGCTCGCAGCCAGCTACCAAGGGTTGAGCAAGAGAATAATTTATTGAGACCTTTACGGGGCCTTATATTGTGAGTGTTGCCTTATCATTAGTGGTAGGTACCTACCTACACCTACTAATTGACCACCTTCAAACAAATTTGTATTGCATTTTGTGAGTAGCATCTAAGAAATGTGCACAATAGGCACTTACAACAAGACACACAACATAGAAACTTCAACTAATCTTCATTTGGAAACACTCCAGTCAAGAAAAAAGACATTTTAGGCTACTGCCATGTGTGATTTTATAAAAGATGTCAAGTGCAGCAGCATACACTACACCTGGATCACAAAACCATGGATTACTACAGAATCCAACCAATCTAGGTTGCCTAAGTCTTGGTACTCTCGGAAAAAGGCAGGATTAAATATTCCTATCACAAATAATCTTTATAGTTATAATTGCCATATGGATTATAATAATGGTTGCATCTTATATCTTCTTCGTAGTTTCATTGTCGTTTTTTCGTCTTCTGTTATTGTAAATTGATTGCACCACTTGTTTATCTTCACCATTTATCATTTTAATCTGAAAGATCCACATAATCATGACTTACATCTTATTTATTGAGAGCAAGAAACAATGATATTATTATTGTTATTATTATTATTATTATATTATTATTATCATTATTATTAATGTTATTGTTAGTAGCAGTGGTGGTAGTGGTAATAGTAGAATACACAAAAAATAATTACAGAAAGTAGAAGAAGGCGGCGCCGAAGGAGAAGAAGACGGACAAGGAGCAGGACAAGGAGAAGGACAAGAAGAAGAAGAACTGGTTTGTTTAGTAACAAGATGCCAAAACAAGAACTGCTTTTCTCTGTTGTTTTTACTCATGTTTTACATTATGTTACATCTCGGTAAATTATTGTGTTTTTTTCCAGTCCACTTATAGTACTGTGGGGCATCTTTGGCCCTCATCAGTGATCCTGGGAATTAGGTCCTACAGAGTTGTAATAGGCGATGGCGATGCTAAGAGGTTTGGATGCATCCATTTTAGGCCGAGCCTGAGCCAGCACGCAAGCGCTGTCTGGCGATCTGTTGTAGGTAGAGTACGGAGGAGAAGCCCCGCCGACATTTTTCATTGGCTTGTGTCTTTGTCCTTCGTAAATGCTGGCATCTGATTCCTTAATAGGCTTGTTAGTCCCTCCTTAGTACGGCCATGCCGTCATTTGTATCCTCCCATGGCTACTGGCCCCTTTACTTGGTTGTTGCACAGTACGTGTACTATTTCTTTAGTTCCCTGTTGTGCTTTATTTTGTTCCCGCCCCCCCACTTGTCCGTGTTCTCCATCCTCCTGACCCCCTCCCGTTGTCTGCGTTCCCTTTGTTCCCGCCCCCTCCCGTTGTCCATGTTCTCCATCCTCCCGCCCCCTCCCGTTGTCCGTGTTCCCTTTGTTCCCGTCCCCTCCGTTGTCCGTTTTTTCCATCCTCCTGCCCCCCTCCCATTGTCCATGTTCTCCATGCTCCTGCCCCCTCCCGTTGTCAGCATTCCCTTTCTTACCGCGCCCCTCCCATTGTCCGTGTTCTTTATCCTCCTGCCCCCCTCCCGTTGTCTGTGTTCCCTTTGTTTCCACCCCCTCTCGTTGTCCGTTTCCTCCATCCACCTGCCCTCTCCCATTGTCCATGTTCTCCATGCTCCCGCCCCCTCCCGTTGTCCGCGTTCCCTTTGTTCCCGCCCCCTCCCGTTGTCCATGTCCTCCATGCTCCCGCCCCCTCCCGTTGTCCCCAGTCTTCAGCACAGCTCACAAAGGGCGTGACAACCACATTAAATCCGTTTCATCTTCACTAGCAGCTCCATGTCCCAGCCCAAAGTCTTCATTTTCTCAGACCCAGGCCTGTACTCCTAGGTGTTGCATAGACAGAACCCTGCCAGGCTGCTGAAATAATACATGCCTGGGAAAGCATCACCCTTTTGCAAACATGCCAGTGTAACGGGCTATCAAATGCTCACTCTCACCTAGACTGCCTCCGATTCTGCTGCAGTGTTGGGATTCTTTGGCTGTTGTGTTGGTGATTGGTGGTGGCCAGCTGTGCTGTCCCATCGGCGACTCAGCATTGTGCCCTACCTAACATGGCTTTTAATCCTGCCAAGTGTGCTGCCACTGACTTAATAAATTTACAAATTAAGCACTGCAGCTACCCACACACCCATTCTACACACACTTATATAACGCATAGGAGAAATGGGACGGTAGATAGGGCTGCATGCACGCACAGAGACATAGACTCATTCATAAGATTTGCGTGAACATTGAAATACCCTTGCTAAGGCTGCCTTCCACACCTGCCTCCTCTCACAATTGACATGCAATAAATTGAGCTACTGTTGTTGGTGCATCAGTTCTGCTAGGATTGTACTGTAGGCGCTGTCACCAATGTGTATGAAGGCACTGCGACGTTTTATTCATGCTGTGGCAGGTCGCAAGGGTCTAGTAGGCACATGCTTCACAATCATTGTCCAGACCATTAAAACCCCGCATACTGCATTCTGCAGGTTTACATTCGTCCCAGGAGTCTGGACCAAGACAAACGATGTTACAACTTGAAACGTATTATTCAGTCATTTACAAAAAACCACATTTGGTGATTTATTATCAATAAATATTCAAATGTTTTTGAAGCGGATATGTTATTACACGACCCGTGCGCATTTCCATAACTCATTTATGCTTAACCCATCAGCAAATTAAATTGAAATCCACCTATGTTAATTAACTGGGAGTTAGAAATAATCTTTTTTGTAAATACTGCTTCATATCACACTTTTACCCTTTCTATCTCTTCTGTATATTCACTCTGTAACTGTTCATGTCACAGCCAGGAACTCTGCTGAAGTTTTCACTACTGCTGTATTAGTGACAAAACCGGAACCAACCAGCTGCTCGGCAATAATGAAGCAAATGACAGGATTGTCTAGGTAAGGATAAAGGGTAACGTCATTCAGCTGCTTCTCCCACCAGCCTAACCTTTGAGGCAGCCTCCATAAGTAGTCCTCTGCTTCTTTGGTACTTTGGGAGACATAAATCAGCATCCATTAATTGGTGCAATGTTGTATTGATGATCTATTCAGCAGGTCTAAGTACAGGGAAAAAGGATAGCATTGACCAAGGTGGGAGAGGAGGCACAGTGATACATCCCAGGCCACAATTAATTGGAATAGAATTGACCAAGGTGGGAGAGGAGGCACAGTGATACATCCCAGGCCACAATAAACTGGAATAGCATTGACCAAGGTGGGAGAGGAGGCACAGTGACACATCCCAGGCCACAATAAACTGGAATAGCATTGACCAAGGTGGGAGTGGAGGCACAGTGACACATCCCAGGCCACAATAAACTGGAATAGCATTGACCAAGGTGGGAGTGGAGGCACAGTGACACATCCCAGGCCACAATAATCTGGAATAGAATTGACCAAGGTGGGAGAGGAGGCACAGTGACACATCCCAGGCCACAATAAACTGGAATAGAATTGACCAAAGTGGGAGAGGAGGCACAGTGACACATCCCAGGCCACAATAAACTGGAATAGCATTGACCAAGGTGGGAGTGGAGGCACAGTGACACATCCCAGGCCACAATAAACTGGAATAGCATTGACCAAGGTGGGAGAGGAGGCACAGTGACACATCCCAGGCCACAATAAACTGGAATAGCATTGACCAAGGTGGGAGTGGAGGCACAGTGACACATCCCAGGCCACAATAAACTGGAATAGCATTGACCAAGGTGGGTGAGGAGGCACAGCGACACATCCCAGGCCACAATGAACTGGAATAGCATTGACCAAGGTGGGAGTGGAGGCACAGTGACACATCCCAGGCCACAATAAACTGGAATAGCATTGACCAAGGTGGGAGTTGAGGCACAGTGACACATCCCAGGCCACAATAAACTGGAATAGCATTGACCAAGGTGGGAGAGGAGGCACAGTGACACATCCCAGGCCACAATAAACTGGAATAGCATTGACCAAGGTGGGAGAGGAGGCACAGTGACACATCCCAGGCCACAATAAACTGGAATAGAATTAACCAAGGTGGGAGAGGAGGCACAGTGACACATCCCAGGCCACAATAAACTGGAATAGCATTGACCAAGGTGGGAGAGGAGGCACAGTGACACATCCCAGGCCAAAATAAACTGGAATAGAATTGACCAAGGTGGGCGAGGAGGCACAGTGACACATCCCAGGCCACAATAAACTGGAATATACGTTGTGCTGCAGTTTACTTAAGGCCTACAAAGGGGCCCAGGCCAACCAGTCTGCACAGAGATCCAAATGATTTTCTGCAGCAGCAGTATGACCCTGCCCAAGCATTCTCTATGTCATCTTGGCCTTAGCCTCTCGATTCACCTCACCCTCTTGAGAGGGAGGAAATAAATTAAATCACTTTGATTTCCTCTTGTGACCATCAGCAGCCCTGCTTCAAACAACCCCGTGCCAGCCAGACACCAAGCTTGCATAAGTGCTTGTTTTAATTTTTCTCTAGCAGCACCGTGACACTTAAGCAGCACTGGCATGTATGAAGCTGTCAAGGTTTCAGTTTGATACTGTGTGGAATTTCCATGTTTTTAGTGGGTGTATGAATGACATTTCGTTGCATTATGAATCTGAGGGACACTATATTACAAGCAGGCTGAAACAGTCCAGTCCATGCAATGAGGACAGGTACGTTTTGGATATTATCCACTTTTCCCTCAATGTAATGGTGTGGGATCAATCTTAAAAAATAACAAAACTCCTGATGCATTCATGCAAAGCCACTAACCTAAACCATTGCTAAATTGCTGTTGTGTGGTCGGATGCATGCGCGTCCACATGTATCACAATCCATTGGCAGCCATTTTTTTTTATCTTACCTTTACAGCAGGGTTAGGGGTAATGTTAGATTGACAAAATAAAACGCATTGGCAAAGCCAATACGTTGGCACTGACCTGTTAAGGCGAGATCTGTTGGCTTTGCCTATGCTTGTTGCTAACTAGTAAACGCCTGTCAGTGCTTGTTATGTATTGTTCCTTGGAGAATACAAGCAGACGTACATCCTGTCATTTAAGTTTACCTTTGTGAATCATGCCCACTATCTGCAGATTCTTCATGGACTTTCATGAAGTTTCGTGAGAAATACATCACACGATTTTGCACACCACTGTTCAGAGATAAAAAATAGTATTGTACATGCTCAGATTTTTGTCCTACAGCCAGGCACACTTTCTAAAAGCAGGAGTAGGGTGGAAGGGGATGCGCTTCTAGGGCCTAATTTATGAAAAGTGACGCATCGCTGCGAGAAAACAGCGATGCATCACTTTTTATTGTGCCCTCCTTGCGTCACCAATGATGCGTCATGTTTACAGTATGACGCATCATCTCGCAAGGAGTTACAGATACGTCAGTGTTACTGACGTATCTGTAGGTGCAAAAATGACGCATTGCTGGAGTGTGTCACAAAAGTGACGCAACTCCAGCAATGGGTCATTACACATGGGCAAGTACCATGTTAAATGTTCCTGGTCAGTCTTACGCCTACCATGAAGCAGGCATAAGATAGTGACGCATTTGCGTCCTAGAAGTGGCGCAGTGAAATCCTATAGATTTCACTGCGTCACTTCTACAACCCTTTCATGCATCGGAACGCCCCCCCTGCATACATTATACTGGCGCAGGTATAATGTGGTGCAGGGGTTTACAAAGTGACGCATCTACCTAGATGCGTCACTTTGTAAATATGGCGCAACATGGCGCATTTTGTACGCCGCTGGTGCGTCACAAAAAGTGACGCACCATCGGCGCAAAAGTGACGCAAGGGCCCATAAATAATCCCCCTAGGGGCAGATTTACGAGGAAGTGCCGCAGCGCTGCAACGCAAGCCGTTTGGCTGCGCCATGCTGCGGCACTTCCAAAGCACAGGAATGCGACATATTTACAATAATATGTCGCATTTCTATGCTCTCCCCTGCGCTGGCGCACAAAAAGCTGCCATGCGCCAGCGCTGGCACCCTTGCCTGCGTCATGGGGAGATTGTTTTTGTGCAGGAAGGAGCCCCTTCCTGCACAAAAACAATCACTACAGGCATTTTCCTCTTTCAATGCGTGCTGCATTCTGCAGCACGCTTTGAAAGAGGAAAAAACGAGGAGAAATGAAAACATTTCTCCTTGTTGCACCTCCCTACGCCTCCCCTGGGGAGGCGTAGCATTCTAACGCATTTCCAGATTTACGATTCCTCGTAAATCTGGAAATGTGTTTTGTTCCATGGGTGTTGCGTGGGAACACCCACAGCAACACCCATGGAACGCCCCTTTCACCAAAGTGCTGCGTGTAAAGGGGACGTATTTACAAGGACAGGAAAAGCCGCAGAGAAATACGCCACCAGTATGTCACAAAAAGTGACCTACTGGTGGCGCAGGGGGCTTGTAAATCTGCCCCCAAGTGTCTTTACTTAGCAGATTTACAGGGGTTGAAATTGATTGTTGCACAAAGCAGTTATCTCTAAATGAAAACAGTGCGTCACTTTTAATATGGGAAAAAGTGACGTACCGGCGGCGCAAGGGTTGTGTAAATAAGCACTTAGGGGCATATTTACGTTCCCTGGCGCATCCCTGCAAATCAGCAGGGATGCGCCAGGAAAGATGCAACATGCAAGTTTGCCCTTGCGCCACCGCCGATGCGCCGCATTTACAATGCGGCGCGCAGTGGCGCACAGATTGGCAGATGCGTGTCGCATCCCCCGACGGAAAGGCGGCGCATTGCTGGAGTCGCGTCGCAAGTGCGACGCAGCTCCAGCAATGCTCGGGGGTGCCCTATCCCTAACATGGTGCGTCAATCCTTACGCCTGCTTCAAGCAGGCGCAGGGTTTTGACGCAGCATGGGCATAAAAGTGACTCAGTGAAATCTTGTAGATTTCACTGCGTCACTTTTACGTGGCGTACCTGCGAGGAAACGCCCACCGTGCGCTGGAACGCCCACATGAAACCTGACGCAGGTTTCATGTGGCGCAGGGGTTTACAGCGTGACGCATCTCCCTAGATGTGTCACGTTGTAAATATTGCGCAACGTGGCGCATGGTTTGTATCGCCGCTGCGTCACATGAGTGACGCAACGGCGGCGCATAAGTGGCGCAAGGGGCTTGTAAATATGCCCCAAAGTTTACAGCACGATTAATATAGAATTTTCCTTACACAGAGCAGGCATGTCTGCCAACAGACTATATTAAAAACACTGCTAGCTGATTCATAGAGCCTGTGTACATGCTGAGATTTCCCAAACTTTCGTCCACGTACGGTTTGCATTTTTGTAGGTGGTGCCTGGGGCAGTAGATGAGGTGAACAGAAAAATAAATTGCAATTCAAGTAAACACCCGCACAGTACTAAATTTGTGGATTTATTTCGAATAGTTGCCATGCTTTTGTCACAACTGTCTGAAGCAAAAATGTAACAGTGCTTAAGTCGCGCGCTCATCAATACGTTGCACACTTATTTCACTGACTTGAACGATTTGTTGACCTTTTGTAAATATCCTGTAATTTATGCACAGGTGTAAATTCAGCCTTCACTGCTAGAGGCCGGATGCTGCTCCTGAGTGATACATCTCCCGTTTATATGACTTTGCATTAAATTATCTCTAATTAATATGCATTACAATCATTCGAATGATTAAAAATGTTGTTGTATTTCTTTAATAGTACCGCGACTGTAGATATTACACCTCATTGTACAGCTACGAGTGCTAAACCTGCCTAAGGAAAAAAGCGTCTTCTTGTTGAAGGAGGTTTAGCCCAGGTTGACCTGTGATGAGAAACATGGAGCAGGTTCCTAAACTTTAAATGTCAGCTGCCTTCTGAGCATAAAATGCCCCCGAGGCACGATCACCAACCACGAAGGGCACCTGTCGTTCCAATACACTTCACTTGTATGATTAGTGCATTTAAGTAATAGATGTTTTTCTGGCATTTTGCTGCAGTGGCGAGCACTGGTGACCGTAGAAACGGGGGACCTCGACTCTAAAACCACCTTTACCATTTTCATTTGCCTTGTTAAACAAAAAACTCATACTGCGGCGTTCAAATCGCAATGCGGCATTAACGGCAAGATCAATAAATCAGTGTACCAGCGGCCAGTGTGCTAGTAGTCGCAATGTTTCTAACATACGAGAAAACACTTTTTTTTATTCAATCCACATCAACATTTACATGATTATATTTCGAAATGTTACTGAAATATTGTAGCCCAAAATTTCTAGAGGGGCTTATTTAGGAGAGGCTTGCGCCGCTGGAGTGACATTTTTGTTTGACGCTCCGGCAGCGCATGCCTCTCAATCATATCTGTTAGAACTGGGGGTCTCTAGTTGGCAGAGGTAGGTACCTTTGTCCAACTAGGGACCCTTTCTTCTAGTCAGGGTAAGGGGGATACACACTTTAGATAACCCCTGCTCACCCCCTGGCTATCTTGGCACGAGCAGACAGGCTTATCCCAAAGGCAATGTGTAAATTATTTGTACTTAAAACACACAGTAATACAGTGATTACACCACAAATGAACACCATACCAGTTTCGAAAACTAAAGTATCTTTATCTAAACTCAACAAGACCAAAACGCCAAAAATCCACCAAACATGTAATCAGAATAAGACTTTAGAAAGGTTTCAAACAACTTAGTCCATAGAAAACTATGGATGCGTGATTTCTCACAAAGTACCTGTAGATGAGTCGAAATCCACAAGGCCAAACAGCCGCATGGATGGGAAGCGTCCGAACAAAGGGATGCACCAGTTCCTGAGACCTTGAGGAGGCGATGAGACAGTTCTACTGCACGCTGGAGATGTGATGCGCCGAATCCAGTCTGAAGGGGGAAGTAATGCGTCGACTCCAAGACAATTCTGGTCCGCGGATGATGCATCGGGAAAACTTGTCACACAGGTGCGATGCGTGGAAATCTGGGATGCGTCGGCGATCGATGCGACGGCGTCAAGTGGCACTGCGTTTGTTTCTTCAGCCGCGATCCCTCGATGCGTAGGTTCTTGCGCTGCGACAGGCGCTGTGTCGGTTTGGCAGCGGCGCGGCGATGCGTGGAGATTCTTCTTGCACAGCGGTGCTGCGTCAAGTAAAACAGCTGCAAGAAGAGCGAAGCGCCGATTTCTTCAGTTCTTCTTTTCTTCCAGCTCCCAGACAGCAGGCACAATCTCCTGAAGCCCAGAATTGGAACAGGCACCTCCTGGCAGGTCAAAACTCTCAGCAGCAGAGTTCTTGGGACTTGGGGGTGAAGGCTTTGTGTCCTTGAGACTTCAGAACAGGAGGCCAGCACACACAGGCCCTTGGAGATCTCCTTCAAGCAGGTTCAAAGCAAAGTTCCAGTCTTTGTCTGTTGGACTTGGCCCTTTTTGCAGGGTCATCCCTGAAATTTTTGCCTTCCTCCTAGCCTTTTTTCTGACATGGTGTTGGTGGTTTTAGGACTCGGGGCACTTTAGCACTGCTGTCCAGTGTAAAGTGCGTGTGCTCTCTGTGGTAAACATGGTAAGATTGGTCTACACCTGTTTGGCGTATTTGATTTACCTGTCAGTCCCTTGTAAAGTGGAATCTCAGATACCCAGGGCCAGTAAATTAAATTATACAGGTGAGATTGCAGCGCTGATTGCGCCACCCACCAAAGTAGCCTTTCAAACCTGTCTCAGGCCTCTGCCATTGCAGGGCCTGTGCGCGCAGTGTTACTGCCGCTGTGACGTGGCACCTAAAGTGCGCACCATGTCTGTGACCCCCCTTTTACTGCATGTCAGTCACCCCTAAGGTAGGCCCTAGCTAGCCCTATGGGCAGGGTGCATTGTAGGTAGAAGGTAGGACATGTCCTGGTAGTGACAAACAGCCATTTTGGTTTCTCACTGCTGTGAGGCTGCCCTCTCATAGGAATGCATTGGGGATTCCCTGATCAGTGTTTCGGTGGTAATTCCTGATATGAGAGGAGCAGCGTGGTCAAGTTTGGTATGTTTGGAATAGTAATAATAAATGCTGTGCAATGGTGTGCGCAGATTTATTATCACTATTTTAGAAATGCCACTTTTAGAAGTTGGCATTTCTGTGTGCTATGTGTCTGCCTGCCGGATGTGTATTGCATGTCTGGCTCTGGAGTGACAGGGGCTGGTGAGGTGTGTGTGGCTCCAGGGAGGGCAAGGTGAGTCAGCGCTAGGCTGAATAGGAGAGCTGCATTTGGAGTAGTGGGAGGAGTAGTCCCCTGACCCTGAATAGGTCTGTGCCTGCCTGGGTGAATGCTGGCTCCGCCCCCCTCTGGAGTGTCTGATGACCGAGCCTTCACCTGACAAAGGGGAAGAGGAGCCCGGTAAACAAAGTGCTCCACTACCCCCCAGAACCAGTTGCGACTGGTTCCCAAAGCCCTGTGCCAGGGCAGAACAAAGAAGAAGTGCTTTATAAGTACTGGGGCTGTGACCCCATGTTTGTGTGCTTCCTTGTGATTTGGGACTGGCTGCTGCTGGGCCCCAGGAGGAACGGCCACGAGGGACTGCCTCCCTGCTGGAGGGCCCTGTGAGCTGGCCTGCCTGGGCCCAGCCTTTGCCCTGGAACTTTTGGGGGCTTAGCGCCTCGTGAGTGCTATATTTTTATTCCAGGAAGCGTGGGCGGCCAGCAGTGCGAGGCTGTGACGTGTGGAGGGAATCCCGGCGTGGGGATTTCCCCATGCCTCCAGGAAGCGGGAGCCCACCCCACATGCTGGTGCCTCCATTTGTACACCGGGAGCCCACCCCGCATTTTTGTGCTCCTATTAGCGGGAGCCCACCCCGCATTTGTGGCCTTTGAAGGCGGGAGCCTACCCCGCATTGTGCGCACTGCTGGAGAAAGGAGGCCGGCGGGAGCCCACCCCGCAGTTGTGAGGAGCCGCCGAGATCGGCACACACGGAAGTCAGGCGCCCGTGCCTGACTGTGGGCAGGGCCTGCCGCAGTGACGGATCCGGAGCCTCGCGGGCTCCATTTCCGCAATGCCCTCGCCTCGGAGGAGGAAACACGAGTCCCCGGAGATCACCAGGAGAAGACCAGGTGAAGGCAGGAGAGGTCCCGTGAGCGGGACCCACTGAGGTACATTGTCGGTGCCTTCCCCTGCGCTGAGGCAGAGAGCGGAGGAGACAGAGAGCAGAGGAGGAGAGCCCCGGTGAGTGGGGTTCAAATTGGGCCGTGTCCGTGTCTCTGCTACACAGCTGCACCGCGAGTGCGCGGGCAGCTGCAACGAGGAGCCCCTTTTGTTTTAGAAGTCCCGGAGTGGGGCTTCAGTGGCATTGTTGGTGCCAGGGCCTGTTTTCCTCAGCTGCCCCGCAGGAGAGCGGGCAGCTGCAACACGGGAGCATTTTCTTTTCTTGATGAGGAAGGGGTGAGTTGCACCCCCCTGCCCCAGTGCGCTATGCACATTGCTTTTGCTGCATTGGCAGCCAGAGGGCCAGTGGAAGGCCCCAGTTAGAGCCCTGACATTCGGGACAAAGGGCATTTGAGCCCCACAGAAGGCCAGTTGGCCGGGGGTCAGTGTTGGTAGGGCGCAAGGCCCTAATGTGATGCCTATTGCATAATGTGTTTATGCCTACAGAGACTGCATAATGTGTTTATGCCTACAGAGATTGCATAATGTGTTTATGCTTATGATGTTTATGCATAATGTGTTTTATGCCTAAGGTGATGGAGACATAATGCGTTTATTTTGCTTGTGATAATGCTAAGTACAGTATTTCTACCAGTAGTTGCTGGTTGCCTTATATTTGCTACTTGTGCTTTGTGATGGTTCTGACAGTGGCCCGATTGGCCCTGTCATGTATATAATCCCCTGTGAATTTCTACCTGGTGCCAGTTGGCACAGTGTATATGTGTGATTATGATTCTAATGTGTTTTGGATAATACAAAGGCTATTTTTGATATAACCTTGTGTGGAGTTTCTTTTGTAGTGTGCCTAGTGTGTTGCTGCTGTGTGCGTGTGTTGCGCAAACGCTTTACACATTGCCTCTGGGATAAGCCTGACTGCTAGTGCCAAGCTACCAAGGGGGTGAGCAGGGGTTATCTTCAGCGTGTAACTCCCTTGCCCTGACTAGAGTGGTGGTTTCTCCCTGGCTTAGGCTCAAGCGCTAGCCAACCAGAAATCCCATTTCTAACATTGTCCTTTCCTTGGCAGAAACAGCAACTGCAGTCCAACCCCACACAGCACACAGCAAAGTTGCAGTACTCCTCCTCACAGCTCTTCACCTCTTGTCCTTGGCAAAGGTTCCTCTTGAGTCCAGAAGTAATCTAAAGTTCTGGGCTTTCAGGTGT